>OU343223.1:247239078-247526130 GCA_910596185.1 Chrysanthemum makinoi
TTGGAAAAGAATATTTACACCTCCTGCTCGAACTTCATCTGTGGTCCCGTGCCATTATTGAATGACATTTCTAAGACCGTAGATGTTATCGATACCAGAAGACATGTCTTGAAAAACATATTTTTGGTATTTTTGAAATTTTCTGATTTTTATGGGTTTTTGAAGGTTTTATATTTTTCTATTTTCTTTTGTTGGTTTTCTATTTTTGTATTTTATTTTTGATAAATATTTACAATGGTAGAGAAGATGATATAGTTTAAGAAGATGATGATACGAGTACCGAGATAAGGATATCGGCGACCCGTTATAGAAGATAGAAGTCATCATCCCTAAAACTTTCACCACCAAAGCTTCTGAGGCTCTTGCATTGAAGAAAGAAATTGAACCATCTGAAAGTGAGACTTTGGCAGCTTCCCCCCAAACCGAAAATCCTTGTGATGAGCAGATTTGAAGCTCTATTTCAAGCTTGCCTTAGCCAGGTGCACAGAGAAGCACACCATTATCATAAATCCCGCTGCTCCTTTTAAGCACGATAATCGAGATTCTTCGTTCGGGGTTATATCATCAACAAGAACAGCAACGTATCATCCAACTATTTAAATTTCTTGAAGTCTGAAGCGATCCATACCAAAAAGTTTTCAAGAAACCACTTCCCCCAAGTAGACGAATTGATCAGGTCTCTGACTAGAGCTCACGAACCTGAATACACAATTACCCAAAGACAAAGAAACTTATAACATCGAAGTAGCATATTAAGTCCGATAGCCAAAGAATAACCCCGATGTATACTTTTCTCTCACCTGATGATAGTGTATGAAGCTTACGAACCCGAAGTACCCAAATGCCCAAAGAGAGAATAACTGATAACACTGAAGTAGCATGCTGAATCACTGATTATCTCTGCGGATGACAATCTCTGCGGATGTCAACTCCGGAATAAGTGATTATATCTCTGAATCACTGATTAAGCCCTCAAGTAAAAGAGATGAGCATCCCCAATGTACACAATCTCTCTCCCCTGATCATTGCGATACAATTGAAATCACCACACACTTGTGTACCTCTTTTATCTTCAGAAACTTTCTATAACCTCTCTTCCCCTACATAGTTGGAATAAGAGCACTAAACGCCACGATGAGATAAACATTGAGTTTCTCTGCAGTTATGACATTCGTCTTCCAGGGATATCTTCAATCAATTAGAAGAATTAAGTTCATCAAGTTTACTCGCATTTAGATGCTTGTCTCCTTGCCCCTTTCTGGTTTTGATACTTGGAATCAACAGAGATAATAAGCCCGTATACTAGAAATTTGTTAAAAAGAACATCATAAGCTCAGATGTATCTGTGAGAATCAACTTGCTGAAGAATATGAGCAACTCTAATTGGGGATTAAATTTGGCATTTCAATCCCCCCTAATTAGTGCTCTCCCCTAAACTGACGAAGATTTTCAAGTGTTCTTCTCAGCCCGGATTAAGAAGAAGCCTTTAGATCATCAAATGCAATTCGTCTTTAGTCTTCTAACATGCAGCAGAAAATGTAGAACAAACTGTAGACTCGACCTTCTTCAAGATTGTCCGAATGGGGAATAGATAGTTAACATCTTCATCACACTAAAAAGCATCCCAATTAACTTACATCTTGCAAATCCCCTCAAATAAAATCCCTCCCAATCAAACAAGAACAGAAAGATGTTCATCAAGGAAATTAGCAATCAGCCGGCAACAAACACACGAAATGGTAACACCAAGCAAGCAATCACATCAAACAAGAACAGAAGGTCATTCGGGATCATCATGTTGATGTGCACGTAAAGCATTAACCGGAAGCACATTGTCGTTAAACTCATCAGTCCTTGAGAAGATGTCAACCAACGGCTCTTAGAAGAAACATCATGTGAAGATGACCCGATAATAAGAAGCTCGGTTCTTACATGAGTTTGGAGCCGTTTGACCATTTATTCTCAAATATCAATCAACCATGCAAAAAATTCACACTTCTTCTCCCCCTCATGAATTGCATACGGAGATGCCATTCTTGATTAAACAAGTGATTATCATCCAAATGTATTCTATTCACACTTCTCCTCCGCAAAATTAGCACATGATGTCGCCATCTTCATTATATTGAGCAAGTGAAATAAGAGTAATTATCAGTAGTCCGGTTCACTTGATGACTGAAGTGCATGGAAAAAGCATGAAGCATGTTGATGAGAATGGTCATAAATGAGAAGATTTCTCTTCTTCAGAAGATAAAGCACACTGAAGCGTACACTTTTCTTTTCTTTAGAGAACGAGGCATGAACTGTTGTGTTCATACGTCATAAGAAGATTTCTCTTCTTTCTAAGATAAAGTGCACTGAGACGTACACTTTTCTTTACTTTAGAGAACGAGGCATGAACTGTTGTGTTCATACGTCATAATCTCTCTCTATTCAGCTCTCTTGGCAAAACATGTAATCATCCCCATTATCATTCTGTAGGCTCTTTGTCGTGACAGCTGATGGAGAAAACCCAATATGATGAATTTGACCCTGAAGTAAACTACCCCGAACTCGTGACTTAAACTTGCACATATGAAACAAAGAGCGGTGCCGATTTCCATTAGCATCTCTAAGTACTCTTTATGTACTCTATACTCTTCAACCAACCAACCATCAAGTATAAGACGTACATTACCTCTTGAAAATCCACAATTGAATGTGACACTGAGCACTATAACGTAACTCGTTAAAGTGATAGTTATTTTGTGGTGGTATGAGCCCAATTCCCCCAAGTGGTAAAAAAAAAAGGTAAAAGAAACCCAACAATAACTAGATTTCCAAGTCTTCGTTTTTGATAATAAGCTCGAACAAGGATCTTGAAGAATCTTCATCCAACCATCCACGATTCCTTCAGATACTAAGTACACTCGCCCGTGATATATCACTTCAACCTCAAATAAATAATACTGAATTACTTAGCCGTTGTCACATCTTCTTGATAAAAGCTCAAATCTAGCCTTCTTTGACATTTAAATGAACATTGATAATGGTTTCATCCCGACCATGGTTAAATGCACATATCCCCGTAAAACCTTGTAATAACAAAACTGCCATGACAAATATCCAAACACACATCCAATTCATTAAGTACACCCATTTATCCCTTCTTCGAACAGAAAACGTAGCACCAGCATCAAATAAGATTCCAAAATATACTTTCCTTTTTCCAAGATGGTTCCATCAATACAGGATTTTACAATTCTATGGTTTAAACCGAGAAATAGGTTCTTTCGCGGGATTTTTCAAAACCAAGAATAAACCGTAAGATAGATCTGGAAATGCACTTTACTTTTACGGGATGTTTCCATTGTCACGGGATTTTACAAGTCTATGATTTAAACCGAGAAATAGGTTCTTTGCGGGATTTTACAAAATCAAGACAAAACCGTAAACAATGTCAGCTTGAATGTATTATGACAACTTTGGTTTCAGTGAATATCTGTTTTAGGGGAACATGTCGCGGTTCATCAACAGTTCATAATCCAACATCAACAACATCATCAACCATCCAGTAAACACTTTGGTACACACATCATTCACGTATTCTTACGGCTATTGTAGAGACCACATGGAGAAGTAAACCCGATATACCAAACTTGATCATGAAGTAGAATTCCCCAGATTTGTTACTTAAACTTGTACTGATCCTCGTGAACAAGAAACGGTGTACCCAATGTACAAAATCTCTTGACATTCTCAACTGAGTGAGACACCGAAGTGATAGTTACGTTGTGGGTTAAGCGAAAAAGAATCACAACCGTAATTAAATAGCTAAGTCTTTATCACTCTCTATAAATGCACAAACAAGTCATCTTCGCGGAAGGGTAGAAAAAAAGAAGATGAAATAAGTAAACGCGCCCGGACAACCTCACTTCAAATTCAAATAAGAAATACCGTCCAAACAATCTCGTAGTCAGCATTTTCAATAAACACTTCAAGCCGTGACACAATATTCTTTGTGAAAATGTATACATCAAAGTATCAAATTGCATAACCCAGATCTCAACATCAAATCTCATTACCACAAATCTCATTTATCAAAAGTAATCATCCAATCCAAGATCCATTAAGCCCTGTTCAATCCAAATCCTATTTAACTCCGGCCTTCCAGCAATATTTAGGATTCATAATAAAATTCAACATCCAAGCCCAACGTCTAGATCCAAGAAGTCATTCAAGTTACTCAAACACGGTCCAAACATATCCATCAAAATAATGCACGGTCTAACTTAAAGTATTAACCGATTCAGTCCATAGACGCAATCACACGGCCCGTGAATAACGAAAAATCATTTTCCATGCGAAAGATCAGAATACATTCGATGGCACCGTTATGTGATTTCTCAACATTATTTTATGATTTAGATTACAAAGAATCTCACGGCCCATAAAAATTTTGATCTTAATAAGAAAGTGATGAAGGCCATTATGTCAAGTTCATAAACCGGATATAGCCTAGTCAATATACCAGGCCCGTTTTAGAAAGATAAGAAAACAGCCCATGTTAAGACCATTTTGATATTACATAATCCGGGCCCAAAGAATTTACATTAGACATCCGATCCATTAACCACTAACCCTATTATTCGGAGTATAAAAGACATAATAATACTCACATTAACCCTAATATACCGTAACACACAAATACACGCCTCTTTTTCATCTCACGCAACTCTAAAATCTCTCATACCTGTACGCCTCCATCACCAATAACTCTTCTTCACAAAAAAATGCACCTACCACGGGGATTTATGAGTCAAATCCTAACAAATCAAGAGCCTTAGATCAAATCCTTTCTCTAACATCATGACACCACTGAGCAAATGTTGGGATATGAAAGTGCTGAAGAATGACAAAGTACTGGAAAAAGTCAAAGAGTCAAAGTACTGCTCAAGAAGAAGTCAAAGTACTGCTAAAGAAGTCAAATCTTGCAAGGCTAAAAGAAGCTGTTATATTAGTTTATGGAAAGCTTTGTAAATTCTAGAATATTATTTATTAGATTACTTTTAGTACAAGGATACAAATTGTAAATCGTTTAGGGTTATCCTTGAGCCTATAAAAGGACCCTAGATTGATATTATATGTACGTGACATTATTAGAGTTTTAGAGAGAAGTTCGATATTATTAGAGTTATTAAAGAGTCTGCATAATAAGCAGAGTTAGTGTTATTAATAAAATCGTTCAAAGTTAAAGTTATTCATCTTAGCTTTGTTAAGTAAATTCCGCATACTTAATAGAGTTTGCTCAGTGTTTCTTTGTTAATAACTTAGGATTTATTTGAGGTCATTAAACCTTAAACAAGCTATTTAAGTTAGTTTGGTTAGAGTACATCGATCCAACAAGTGGTATCAGAGCTTGTGTGGAAACTCTGACTAGGAAGAAACCCTAAAACCCTACTAAAACAAAACCTAAAGATGTCGACTAAAGTTGTTCCACCACCATCAATCACCTCACTCAGAATTCCAATCATCAAGAAGGGAGAATACGACCTATGGTGTATGAAGATGAGGCGGTACATTGCCATTACATACCATGCACTATGGAATGTAATTGTCAATGGTAATAAAATAGTTCGAACCTGTGGAGATTGCTGGACAACCTAAACCACCCAAACCAGTCTTACCGGCAGCTACCATAAGGAATCAAGAGAAGGCTCTTAACATACTCTTATCTGCTATACCTGATGGACATCTACTGAAGTTTCATGATGTTAAAGATGCAAAGTAGCTCTGGGCTGCTCTCAAGACAAGATTTGGAGGGAATGAAGCTTCTAAGAAGATGCTGAAATCTGCTGAAGCAACAGTTTGAAACTTTCAGTGTTGGTGAAAGAGAGAGTCTTGATTCTGCATATGATAGATTTCAAAATCTCCTCAACATGTTGGAGTTATACAAGGCAGAAATCTTTGTTGAAGATGCCAATCTGAAGTTCTTAAGGAGTTTGCCATCCACATGGCATGTGATTGATACTATGATCAGAGGACAATCTGGATTGGACACCATGGATTTTGATGATCTCTACAATCATCTGAAGGTGTATGAGCATGAGATGAATGGCCAATCAAGGTCAAAATCTCACAGTATTGCTTTTGTGTCATCTAAAAAGAGGGGCAGTACTTCCACCAAAAGTACTGTTTCTCCTCCTCAAAGTATTGTTGCTCAAAGTACTGCTGTTTGTACCCCCACCCCCCCCTATGCTCAGCAAGCCCCACCAACTACTACCATGCACTCAGATGAAGTTGTATGCTCTTTCTTTACTGACAAGCTTCTATACCGTAACTTATGAAGAAGATCTCTCACAGATTGAAGAGGATGCTTTAGAAGAAATTGATATCAGGTGGCAAGTTGCAATGATCACTTCAAGGATCAAGAAGTATATGAAGAAAACAGGAAAGAACATTGACTTCAAACCAAAACAAGGAATCACTTTTGACAAATCCAAAATTGAATGCTTGAATTGTCAAAAGACTGGAAACTTTTCAAGGGAGTGCAGGTTTGCTAAGTATCAAGCAAACAGGATAACTGAGAAACCAAAGCTGGAGCTTAAAGAAATTCCTATTACTGAAACAAAAGCCTTGGTTGCTCAATAAAGTTTATCAGAGGTTGGTAGTCTTGAGTTTGATGATGAACCAGTCACCTATTGTATGGTAGTAGTGGAAGAAGCAGTTGAAGATTGATAAAAGAATTGGTGGAGCACTGCCTTTGATGAGGAATCGATCATCTTTGCTTTGGAATCTGGAGATGGTTTTGGAGGATTTGATTGGAGCATGGAGAGTGAAGATGATCCTGTTCTACTTGCAATGGTGGCTACTTCATCAAGTTCACCCCTATCTCTGAGGTATGCTCAAATTGTCATGATTTTTATCAAAAATTACTTGGCGGTTATGTGATTGAAAGAGATAATTGTGTAAGGGCTAGGTCTGAGGTAGCAGGTTATCAAATAACCTTAGAATCTATGGAAGCCAAAATATTAGCACATGAAAATAATGAAGTGGCTTAGGCTGAAAAGTATGAACAACAGGACTATCAGTTAAAACTAAGTGAATGGAAATTAAACTATAAAATTTCTAAAATAGAGAAACTGACTAAGGAAAGAGATGATTTGTTAGCTAAGTTTGCTGCTTGGGGTGAATCTGGACTTTCTCATGTTAGTTATGTTGAAAAACAGAGAAGAGCTTACATTAGAACAGGTCTAGGTTTTGGTATGGATTTTAGTAAAATAGAAGAAAACCCACCTAGTGATCAGGATGAAGGTGATTTTGAGGATATAACCACTAGTGATGATGAACTCATTAATTATGTAGACACATCCAGTAATGAGGATTCAATAAATGAAACACCTCCTGAGTTTAAGAAAGACAATGGTTATCATGCAGTTCGCCATCCCACTGGAATTCATCAACCCCCTAGGCCTGATGTTTCTAGTTTTGGAGTAAACAGTCTAGAGTTTAGGAAAATGCTAGTTGGTCAATCTAGGTCTGAACCCCCAAAAGAAATTGTTGAAAACAATGTTCAAAGTCAAGCAGTACCTTCAACTCAAAGTCTTGCTCCAGGCATACCTTCAGGAAAACCTTTTCAAAAGCAGATCTTGCTAAACCTTTTAGGATAACTTTGGTCAAAACAGGTTTAATAATTCACCTAGAAGGAATAATAGTTTTGGTCATAGACATAGAAGAAGTCACTTTGGGAGTATGGGTCAAAAACTGTGTTTTGTGTGCTTTAGTCCTACTCATTTAATCAAGGATTGTGAACATCACTGAGAATACCTTAGAAAATTTCCAAAGAACAGTGCATGCCAACGAAACCTAGAGAGACAAAACCGATCTGGAATAATTCAAATAGGGTCAATCACAGCAATTTCTCACCAGATCATAGATACCCTCACCAGCGAAGACCTTTTTCTAGACCACCAGTACCTTCACAAGCAGTACTTTCCCAAAGTACTGCTCCATCAAAACAAGGTACTGCTAACATTACTTGGAACAGGTATCCTAGGAGATCTCATTACTATCAACCTAGAAGGTATTACAATTCACATAGGGGATCTAGATCACAGGAACCAAGTGTTAAAACCGAATGGGTTAAGAGAGAAAGTACTGCTGAGGGACAAACAGTACTTTCAACAAAAAGTGAATTAGATATTTTTGTGATACAAGAAAAAGAGAATGAACTTGTAAAAGAGAATTTTGTTGAAAATTCAGAAAGTTTTGAAAATCCACATGCTAAAAATCAAAAGATAATTCTGGATCATGTTTTGAAAAATAGTGAAAATTACATACTCAAAGAATTTGAGTTTGTAACTCCACAAGGGAACACAAGTCAGTAATGGCTTGGGTTCCTAAAAGTCACTAACTCTTTTATCTTTGTGCAGGGCAACCCCGAAGAGGAGCTTAAAGATCATTTGATTGTAGATAGTGGTTGCTCTGGAAGTATGACAGGAGACAAGGAGATTCGGTCTGATTTTAGATCTATTAGTGAGGAAGAGTTGCATTTGGGAATGATCCCAATGGAGGAAGAATTACTGAAAAAGGAACCATCAAAGCGAGGCGTCTGATTTTGAGAATGTTAGATATGTGAAGGAGCTCAAGTTCAACTTATTGTCAGTCTCTCAGATCTGTGATAAACAACATCTGTGTTATTCGACCTGAGAATGTCTCATCCTTTCCCCTAAATTCAAGCATGTTGATGATAACTTGGTAGTTCTTAGAGTACCAAGAACCAATGATGTGTATAGTCTAGATATGAAGAGTCTACATTCTTATGGGAGAGCCACATGTTTTGTGGCAAAAGCAACATCTAAAGAAGCACATCAGTGGCATAGAAGATTGGCCCATGTCAATTTCAAGAATATTGATGCGTGCCAAACCGTCAAGTTTTCTCACGCAAGCTGACCACTTGTGAATGGCCAACTGTAAGAAACTTAAAACGGCTCAAGCACGAATGCAATTAAGATCTGAGGAGTATAGTGTTTCCCCGGGTCGTTATGTCCCAGCGAGCTATGCAATGGATTATCAAACGCAAAGTGATCGAGAAATTTGAACGAAAAAGGGATTATGATAGGATTATAACTACAGAAAAAGCCAACAAATTACAACGGCTTAAATGCAAATTAAAGGAAATCAAAAAGATAAAAAAATATTAAATAAACGCTATCACTATAATTAAAATGATGTTTTTGTTTTTATGTTTTACGAAACTGAAATTAAAATCTACGTAGCGTACAAATTAAAAAGTGAAACTTACACAATATTAACCCTAAAAATATGAAAATGATATTTTTACAAACCTAATGATAAAATAAAATATTTAGAAAAAGAAAATTATTTTTATAACTATTTAATTAATTATTATTAATTAAAACTATTTTTAACTAATAAATAATAACCCAAAATGAAAGAAAATATGAAATAAGGCTTGAAAAATGAAATTAACACTTAGAAAAATCTAAAATATCAAAATAGACTTTTCAAAACTATTTTTGTATTTTTATGATTATTTTTGAATTTTCTAGGAATTAAAAACTAATTAAATTATTTAAAAATACAAATTTAACTAAGAAAAATCTAGAAAAATATTTTTTTGTCTTTTTATATTTATCTTAACTTAATAAAAATGAAAAATTATTTTTTGAAGCTTTTCTTAATTAATTGTATTAAAAGCTAATTAAAAATGCTTAAAACTAATTTAAATTAAGAAAAATAGCAAATCAACTTAGAAAAATCTGAAAATTTCAGGAAAACTCTAAAATTATATAAGAAAGCTAGGAAAAATGGAAAAACAAGTGCTTATGTGTAAGAATATGGAACTGCTAAGCCAAGTGCTTATAAATAAGCACTTGAATAAGCTAAATGAACACCAACAAGCACCAACTGTTAACAGAAGGTATAAACTACTAAGAATGACCAAATGCAACAATTAACAACAGGCCTTAACCTCTATTTAGCTGAATTCATAGATTTGATGTATTTGAGTTCAATGCTAATAACAGGTTACGTGGGGTGACTTGACACAAGCACAAGCCACAATTTAAGCTAAAACTGAAAAACACAAATTGGAACTTAATGAAGACCTGGGTGAGACCTTACACACCAAAACTCAGACCTTGGGAAGCTCTTATGAGCCCTGTGCAAGTGGTTGCACAAACTAAGAAACACTCAGTTAATCTGAGCTTTGAGCGAGGCAACTAGTACTAAAAGAGAAGCTTGTTTGGAGCTTTTAAGTAAATTGTAAAATTCTACTAAAATGGTAATAAGGATAAAGACCAGTTGAAGTTTTTAGAATGCCAAGTTTCACTGAAAATGGCTCAAAAATGAAGCCATGAAAATCCTATCAGTTGGCTCAAAACATGATTTTCATATTTTGACTTTTGAACAAAAACTGAAATGTTGACTTTGTTGAGATTTGGACACAATTTAAGCACTGATTATGAAGTGTTATGATGTAATGACACTAATGCAAGCAATGTTTAAGACTTCTAAACACAAAACAAGGATTTGCAACTCCACAATCACAACAGATAAGCAGTGAGACAGATTTCAATGAGATTTTGACTTTTTGAACTAGGGGCATCAAACCAAGATTCAAATGAACACAAATATGCTTAACAATCATGAACCAATAAATTCTAACCCCTGAATAAGCCTAACAGACAGATAGATCAGCAGAACCAAACACCCCTTTATCTTACTGTTTTGAAGTTTAAATGAGATAACAACTGATTAAGCTATGATTAATGATCAAACTAAGTTGTTATATCTTAAATACAACTTAAGGAACAGATTAAAACTAGATTTGACTACAAATGAAGATTATGCTATGAAACTTGGAAATGACTTACAAAATGTCCTTTAGCCACAGTGGCTTGAAACAATGAACCAATGGACCACTAACCTATCCAAACCCCTACCCTAGCTCAATATCAACCCAATTCCATGGCTGCTTCACCCATTGACCAAATCGCATCATATTTGCCCATTTTGACTTTCTTTGCCCAATATCCCAACTTGCTAGAAACTAAAATGTAAGCTTATAGAAAGCTATGTGAAGCTTGTACAAGCTTATTGAAACGAAATGAGGTCATTTGAAGCTTGTACACAAGACTTGGACTTGAAAATTTGAGACAGTGGACATAAACTGAGAATTGTAACAATAACTGAAATTGATGCTTGTAATGAGTTTTAATACACTTAAATACTTTAAGTTAACACAAATTAACAAAAGATTACAAGTCTTATACTAAACTAAAGCTTTAAGATAAAAAACGACATTTTTTGAGAAAATTAAAACTAGTAGACTCCTTTTTCTTGCTTCCTTCTTGCTTCTTTTATATCCCAATCTCTTTGTCTCTCTCTTCTGAATGTTTCCCATCAATCCTCAGCCATTGGATGGCTTAAAATAATCCTAGCCGTTTAAATGGATTTTTGGCGCCAAATCTTGTTTTTAACAGATTGAGAGTTGAGTGAAATGGGGGAGAGGCATTAATTGCATTTGGAGTTTGGTGGAGGTGGGGGGAACAAGGAGAGGTGATAGGGTGAGTTGGTGGTTGTGTTGGTGGCTGGGATGGTGGGCAGACAAGGGGAGGGAAAGAGGGGAAAGGGATGGCGGGGTGTGTTTGTTTGACTGGTTTGACCAGAGTTAATAATAGAAGGGGGGTTCACAATTCATTATGACAGGGGGTCCAAGGTTAGGCAGGGTCCAAAATGGTTAAATGACAAGGCCATGGTTTAAATGACAAGGACTAGTTATGTAATTTTCTGAAAATCAAGGACCAATCCTGCCAATTCAACAAAGTTTCTTCCAAGGACTAAAAGTGACAAAGTTCAATAATGCAAGGACTAAACTTGCCATTTTCAATTTTCCAGGGACCATTTTTGCCAAATTTCAAAGTTGAAGGACCAAACTTGTAATTTTCTCAAACTTTTTATATTTTTCACCAAAGGACTAAATATGACAAGTTATGATTTTAAAAGGACCTTTGGTGACTTTTCTTTTTGAAATAAGTGCCTAGGGACTGATTTTGCCATTTTCGAAAGTTGGGGATTGAAGCGCCAATTATGCAAACTTTGCTCGTTTTCATCGATTTTGAACATTTTGCATCTGAAACATATAAAATGCAATTTTGAGATATTTTCAGTATTTTGATGCATTTCTGAGCATTTTTAAACGTTTTGCAGTTCAGATTGACCCAAAAATGATGAGTATTTACACAGTCATCAAATATCAACAAACTGGTCAAAGGAAATTTAGTTAGAGGTTTACCTTCGAAGACTTACAAGAATGATCACTCATGTTTGGCGTGCAAGAAGGGTAAACAACACAAACCTTCATGCAAGAAGCTTGAGAAGAGGACTATTAGAGAACCTTTGGAGCTGTTACACATGAATTTGTTTGGACCTGTTTCTATGGCAAGTCTAAACAAGAAAAAGCACTGCTTAGTTGTAACAGATGATTGCAGTAGATTCAGTTGGGTATTTTTCTTGGGGATTTAAAGATGATACTTTTGATGCTATTCAGACTCTCATAATAGAACTTGAAAACCAATTGAGACTCAAGGTTAGAGGTATTCGATGTGACAATGGAACAGAATTCAAGAACAAGCTTATGGATGAATTTTTTGAAAATAAAGGAATCAAGAGGGAGTTCAGTATTGCAAGAACACCACAGTGAGAATGGTGTTGAGAGAGAAAGAATAGGACTTTGATTGAAGCGGCCAGAACAATGCTAGCAGATTCACAACTACCTATTCAATTTTGAAGCGTAATGCTTGCTATGTACTTAACAGTATCCGTTACTAAGCCACGAGATGAAGACACCTTATGAGTTCGATGAGCAACAAACCCAACATTTGTTTTATGAAGCCTTTTGGATGCCCTCTTACTATTTTGAATACAATTGATAATCTGGGTAAGTTTGATGGCAAGTCAGAAGAAGGATATTTATTGGGTTATTGTACCAACAGTAAGGGGTTTAGAGTGTACAACAGAGTCACTAAAAAGGTTCAAGATCGTCTTCATGTTGAGTTTTTAGAAGATCAAGACAATGAGAAAGGTAAAGGTCCTGATTGGATGTTTGATCTTGAAGTTTTAACTCCTTCCATGAACTATGTACCTGTTAGAAAAGAAAATCAACTTGTGCACAATGGAGAAGATTTACAATATGTTGTTCATGGAGTCCATATTAGATCTGATGTTGTTCCTGATGAAGAACCTAAACCTGCTGAGACAGAGAAAAGTACTGATGAGCCAAAATCCTCATTGTCTGCTGATGATCAATCTATTCAAGAAGAACTTAATCAGATGCTTCTTCAAGATGTTTTAGCACATTCTTATACTGATGACCAAAGAAGAGCTTATGTGTGACAACTCGTAATTTCAGGTCATTTTTACAAACTTTGGAAGAGTCACTATTCATCATTCTTCGTAAATTAGGTTTACGAGTATCAAATACGCGTAACCTGGAGGGTTAAGCTGTGTATTCATGGCATAACATCAAGGACATTTCATATAGACTAGATTTAGTCTACACAACATTAGTAACATCATTTCATATCGGTTCACGCATGAATTTGCATATTTCATTAAATGTTTAATTTCATATTAAATAAACGCTATCGCGTAATTAATTATTTTGAACAATTGATCCGATACTTCCAAAAATAATCCTAATATATTTTTATACTCATTTTAAGACCATAAAAATTATATTATTAGTTCACCCGATGTTTTAAATTTATTTCGTATATAAATTGTTATATTTATATAATTACGACGGTTTTCGTAAATATTACACGATAATTATTATTTCACTCAATTTTTGTAAGAAATGTATTTTTATAATTTTTATGACTTCAATATGTTTTATTTTGATCCGTTAAAATTTATTTTAAGCTAACGCTACCCTAAATGCTTAAATATGCATACAGGTTACTAACTATCTTTAATTAACTTTACATCTACTTTATAATTATGCAAAAAAAAAATTATATACAAACTAACTCATATACCCCTTGTCGACACAAGGGGATGAGTCATTTCATGTTTCACAAAATATCTACATAACATACATATATAATCATATTATACTATACATTAAAGACATACTTCTCATTTCTCAAAGTGTAAAAGCAAAATATCAAACTATCCTCTCTTCTCTTCTCCCCATTGAACCGGCCACCATAAGGATCAAGAAGGTGATCACCAAAAATTTTCAAGTCAAGTTTATCTCAATCTAGTTACACTCTTAGTTAAGGTTTTGAAATAAAAACCTAGGGTGTTAGGATTAACCTTTGTTCACTTCACCTCATCAAGTTACTAGTAAGCATCTCATGTTCATATTCATCTTTCATATTCATATTATGTTCATTTCATCATATTTGATAAAAACATGCAAGTCATATTGATGTTTATACCACTTTTTATTGTTTTTAAGAGTTATAAGTATATATTTATCATCCTATAATTACTCCTTGAAATATATCACTTTTGGTGATGTCTAGGAACCCATGACACCTTAAGAAGGTGTATGGTAGGATTAGAATAGCTTCGGAGTTGTTTTGAATTGGTTAGAATAGGTTTTGCGCAAGAAAAACTCATTTCGACAACTTATTTTAGAGGTCTGATCATATTTTCAAATTCTGGAATTTTCGACAGTAGGTAAAAATTTTTGGGCTAGATATTTGGAAAATACACTTTAAAACGAAAATGTAGCCGCTTGAACGGGTTAAAACGGAGTTATAACGAAGAAGATATGAATTTTTCAAGTTGACGACGAAAACTAATTGTTTCAGAAAATTCAGCATGTATTCTCAACTTTTTACGAGTCAAAAATGAGGTTTAGGCGTTATGAAATGTGTCGACTTATCAAAAATATATTAGTATACTTTAATACGAAGCTAAGGACATATAATACGTAGAAAACGGACTTGTAACGATTAAATTACACGTGTTTATATAAAGTTGCCGTAACTATATTATATAAGAAAAACTAATATATTTCTATTAGACAAATATTACGGCAACAAGAGACCAAGTTGAGGGTCATTTTTAACATTGATGTAGAACTTTTTATAACATGATGTCTTCTAGTAAAAGTAAGTTCGCCAAGCATATTTTCCAAAATGTCCAACCGTTCGTCAAGCGGAGTTGTAACGAATAAAATACGGTCACTTAAACTTTGCCGAAAACCATCCTTAAACAATATTTTGGATACAAGTACCATACTTCACCTATACTTTTCTCCATGATCGAGACCTCTAGGATGAAAACTTAAATGCTAAAACTTTGAGATAATGATACAAGCTTCCCAAAACCGTTGAGTTTGTTTCCTAACACTCGACGTGCACCATTTTACGACTAGCTTTTCGAGGCCGATTAGTCACTTTCATGAAATTGTCAAATGACATTATTTTACGACGAAAAGTTATAATTTCATATTAAATCACAAAATGACTATCGTAGAATATCATTTCAACGTATATACTTGTAAAGTAATTTATAACATGACGAGATGTCATAAACTTATATTTCGACGATAAATTCTATTTTCAAAAACGTACAAGTGGTATAGATTACATGTGGATTTGCATGCACGACATTGTTTCATGATTTACATTAGAACATATCATTCATAATAGGTCACGGTCAGAGGTTGCGTCTCATTTCAGTATTGCCATTATATCATCATAATCATTGCAACATGTGAGTTTTCATAGCCCCGATTTATTCAAGTTTTTACTTTATTTCAAACCTATGGGGGAGAATATATTGCACATCATTTTTATTACGATACCAAGTATATCAAATTCATTACATTGCTTAAGTTACCTCATTGCCAGTTAAATGTTCCCATTTCATAATCATGAACCGTTAATTTCATAGAAGCGAGGGTGAGTGGATAGATCTATTGAGGGTGACTCCTCCATCCGGGTTGGTGGATTCCAACTGGTTAAACGGATGCATTTCACTTCATGTCAGAATTTTGAGTTGTTTGGCAAAACACTCTGTTGGGGCGAACATAGGTAACTAAGGCATTCACTTCATGGCTTGCATGTGGACATATCATAGAGTCGCGATGACGACGCGTCTCACATGGGATTTATACAATTTAAAAACATCGTTTGACTTGTACCAAACTTATTTTCCGCACATGTTGATTTTCATTTGGGACCTATACTTTGTAAACTCTGATTATTTTATTAAATCAAACGATGTGTTTTCCAAACGGCACTTTAGGTCGTTCAATATAACTGTGATTGTGATGCTATGACAGTCAACCCCCAGGAATTCCATTCCGCTGCAAAACAGGTAATTTGGGGTGTGTGATTGGCATCAGAGCTTCAGTTATAGAGAACTAGGTTGCATCATTGACCCTAGACTATAACTACATCATCATAGCATCTCATCATTTCATCATAAGTGCATAGTCACTATACATGCGGTTTCATACGCACATTTTGCGAGTTATTTACTTTCATTTCAAATCGATTGTCACATTAATGCCTTCAGATACCCATCCCATCACTTTGACATGAAGAATGCCCTGTCATTCCCTATCACAATTTTAACATCAGTTTACTCAACACCGATAACATCAGATGATGAGACTGAACCCTTTTAGGAGGACGAAGTTGCACCTACACCATCACGATCACCATTGATTCACTGTAGGATCAGGACAATTTTTATCATTCTGTTGAGACAGATCATACCATTTGGTAGGACTTATAGGCTTAGTCCTAATGGACCTATTAGGATGCTTACTACAAGGAAGATAGTAGTATTTCATTCACCATCATCTCCTAACTTACCACTAGGATTTCCATCATTATCGTCATCATTATCATTTAGAGCATCATTCGTACCATCATATCTCATATACACTACTCATACATATGACTTGCCGCTTGGGAAGCAGGCATGATTTGACACACCACTACCATCTACCACTAAGACTACAGAAACTACACTATCTTATAGATTTAAGGACTGTGAGAGTTTCAAAGCTGTTGTTATTAGACAGCCTACTGCTCCTACACTTGAGACATGATTAGACTACCAACAGGAACAGATAATAAGTAGCTTTCTAGCTAATGTAATCTTTATCATTTATTATCTCCACGATACTCACAACCTTTGTTTATTTCATTCCTTATTCCAATTGCCTAAATTTTCAATCATTTTGCGACAATACATCACTATCTTACTAGGGGTTAGGCCAACTTTATTCTTGACCAATTAAGAGACTATTATCACTCTATGAGGTTCTCCCATATATCCTACAAACCATTCAACATATTATATTTCAATTTACTTTGCTACTACTTCATAACATTATTTCACTTTATTTTATTTCAAGCTATTTTTACACCATCTTAGAAACATTGTTTCATAAAGTTTTAAAACAAGTTGTTTTGTTTCCACCCTATCAATTGGTTTTCAGTCATTTTATCAACGATTTAATATCATCATGCGAAACGATTTTCATGTTACTCTGAAAAATTATTGAGCCATTATCTTACAAAACAAAACGTTGAATACCATCTAAAACTTCGGAGAAACATAATACCATTTCAACAAAACCAAGCATCACATCATTTGTCCTTGATTATACATAGCCTGATCACCTATGTATAATTCAGGAAGAATTATGTCATGAAAATAACAAGCATCATTTCAAATCTCTTAAAACAATCTTCACTCAAAAGCAAAGCTTTGTAATCAGATAAATTGTTCATAAACATTTCTTTTTGTTAACACTCTATAGAAGCCTACGCCATTCATCCCTCACTCAACCGATAAGTTAGAATTTGACGAGTGACCTTTTTAGGAAAGGCTTCCTATACAATCTATGAGGAGGATTCCTCGATACAAGAAAACAATGAAAGCATTCTAGGACTACCAACAAGGACTAGAAGTATATAGTAAGACGTTTCAAAACTCAACAAAAATCTTAAGACATCACGAGACATTCCGAAACACTATTTTGGACTAGAAGCCAAATTATATCATTTCAAAAGTACTAGCTAGACCGAGTTACGAGATTTAGTACGAAGCGAATACCCACTAAGCAACACTATAGCGATAAACCAAGTCTTCTAGCTGAGACTGCAGAACATTCCATTAAACATGGCCTCAACAATATGTGAACTTCCCTACAATGAGTTTCCCTTAAAGGAAAATTTGGTTAGATTAAGGTTATCGATATAAACTCCCTCTAAGGCATTGTGTTCTCTAGAAATTCCAAGTAACCTCACTTTCATATCAAGAGATGCAACAGGTTTGAACATATCGGACAATCAATGACTCTCCATCTACAAGTGAAATTAGAACAAACATTCTTTGACATAGTATGAGCTGATATCTATGTTTATGCTAGCATGATAACAATCTAAGTGATGAAATAATTTTAGAAGCACTCAATATCGGGACAGATCTTGAAAATCAATCACTACACCACATCACTTAAATATTTAAGGTTTTGTGACTTTACAACATAGAGCATGGAAACACTTCGATAATCAAACAATAAACATTTTAGTCATGGAGACTAAGCACCTTAGGCAAGTAAGACTCAAGTAATGACATTCACTAGAACTAGAAACGCGAGGAATCACAATTGTTACCCATAATCTATTCCTTTCTATAAGGTCCTTTTCGACAGATTTAACATTTTGAAATTTGGCATGAGACACGTGGTATCAATTCCAGTTGTACCTATTACAAGCTATTCGATTCACCTTAGACTTCTGACAATCATTTTAAGATTCCTTTGGAATTCACTAGGACATGATTACCGCTTATTATCCTCAGCTCAATGGTTAGAGCGAGAGAACAATTCCCACATTAGATGATATGCTCAAGCATGTATGACTTTCTAGAAATGATTAGGCAAATCATTCTTCATCGACAAGTTGCTTTACAACAATAGTTATTACATGAACATATTGACTACACCATTTGAGGCACTCTATGGTTGAGGTGTCAATCACTTATTTACGGGCAAAAATCAGTAAAGTCCAACTCACTAGTCAATGACTCATTCATGAAACAACAAAGTGATCGAACAGATCAAAAATCAGTTACAAGTAACAACATATAGCTAGATAAGCTACGTCGATATACGACGCAAAATATTGGAGGTATGTTCCATAAGTCGCAAACCATTGGAATTTCAAGTTGGCAACAGATTATGTTCAAAGTCCCGTCTTGGAAAGGCGTGGTATGATTTAGAAAAACATTGGACGACCAAATGCGACTCAAAGACCCTCATCTTTTCACAAGTAACATCGTAGAACCTAACATGGATTGAATTCAGGGACTGAATTCCTTTTTGGTTGGGCGAATGTGACAACTCGTAATTTCAGGTCATTTTTACAAACTTTGGAAGAGTCACTATTCATCATTCTTCGTAAATTAGGTTTACGAGTATCAAATACGCGTAACCTGGAGGGTTAAGCTGTGTATTCATGGCATAACATCAAGGACATTTCATATAGACTAGATTTAGTCTACACAACATTAGTAACATCATTTCATATCGGTTCACGCATGAATTTGCATATTTCATTAAATGTTTAATTTCATATTAAATAAACGCTATCGCGTAATTAATTATTTTGAACAATTGATCTGATACTTCCAAAAATAATCCTAATATATTTTTATACCCATTTTAAGACCATAAAAATTATATTATTAGTTTACCCGATGTTTTAAATTTATTTCGTATATAAATTGTTATATTTATATAATTACGACGGTTTTCGTAAATATTACACGATAATTATTATTTCACTCAATTTTTGTAAGAAATGTATTTTTATAATTTTTATGACTTCAATATGTTTTATTTTGATCCTTTAAAATTTATTTTTAGCTAACGCTACCCTAAATGCTTAAATATGCATACAGGTTACTAACTATCTTTAATTAACTTTACATCTACTTTATAATTATGCAAAAAAAAAATTATATACAAACTAACTCATATACCCCTTGTCGACACAAGGGGATGAGTCATTTCATGTTTCACAAAATATCTACATAACATACATATATAATCATATTATACTATACATTAAAGACATACTTCACATTTCTCAAAGTGTAAAAGCAAAATATCAAACTATCCTCTCTTCTCTTCTCCCCATTGAACCGGCCACCATAAGGATCAAGAAGGTGATCACCAAAAAATTTCAAGTCAAGTTTATCTCAATCTAGTTACACTCTTAGTTAAGGTTTTGAAATAAAAACCTAGGGTGTTAGGATTAACCTTTGTTCACTTCATCTCATCAAGTTACTAGTAAGCATCTCATGTTCATATTCATATTATGTTCATTTCATCATATTTGATAAAAACGTGCAAGTCATATTGATGTTTATACCACTTTTTATTGTTTTTAAGAGTTATAAGTATATATTTATCATCCTATAATTACTCCTTGAAATATATCACTTTTGGTGATGTCTAGGAACCCATGACACCCTAAGAAGGTGTATGGTAGGATTAGAATAGCTTCGGAGTTGTTTTGAATTGGTTAGAATAGGTTTTGCGCAAGAAAAACTCATTTCGACAACTTATTTTAGAGGTCTGATCATATTTTCAAATTCTGGAATTCTCGACAGTAGGTAAAAATTTTTGGGCTAGATATTTGGAAAATACACTTTAAAATGAAAACGTGGCCGCTTGAACGGGTTAAAACGGAGTTATAACGAAGAAGATATGAATTTTTCAAGTTGACGACGAAAACTAATTGTTTCAGAAAATTCAGCATATATTCTCAACTTTTTATGAGTCAAAAATGAGGTTTAGGCGTTATGAAATGTGTCGACTTATCAAAAATATATTAGTATACTTTAATACGAAGCTAAGGACATATAATACGTAGAAAACGGACTTGTAACGATTAAATTACACGTGTTTATATAAAGTTGCCGTAACTATATTATATAAGAAAAACTAATATATTTCTATTTGACAAATATTACGGCAACAAGAGACCATGTTGAGGGTCGTTTTTAACATTGATGTAGAACTTTTTATAACATGATGTCTTCTAGTAAAAGTAAGTTCGCCAAGCATGTTTTCCAAAATGTCCAACCGTTCGTCAAGCGGAGTTGTAACGAATAAAATACGGTCACTTAAACTTTGCCGAAAACCATCCTTAAACAATATTTTGGATACAAGTACCATACTTCACCTATACTTTTCTCCATGATCGAGACCTCTAGGATGAAAACTTAAATGCTAAAACTTTGAGATAATGATACAAGCTTCCCAAAACCGTTGAGTTTGTTTCCTAACACTCGACGTGCACCATTTTACGACTAGCTTTTCGAGGCCGATTAGTCACTTTCATGAAATTGTCAAATGACATTATTTTACAACGAAAAGTTATAATTTCATATTAAATCACAAAATGACTATCGTAGAATATCATTTCAACGTATATACTTGTAAAGTATTTTATAACATGACGAGATGTCATAAACTTATATTTCGACGATAAATTCTATTTTCAAAAACGTACAAGTGGTATAGATTACATGTGGATTTGCATGCACGACATTGTTTCATGATTTACATTAGAACATATCATTCATAATAGGTCACGGTCAGAGGTTGCGTCTCATTTCAGTATTGCCATTATATCATCATAATCATTGCAACAGGTGAGTTTTCATAGCCCCGATTTATTCAAGTTTTTACTTTATTTCAAACCTACGGGGGAGAATACATTGCACATCATTTTTATTACGATACCAAGTATATCAAATTCATTACATTGCTTAAGTTACCTCATTTCCAGTTAAATGTCCCCATTTCATAATCATGAACCGTTAATTTCATAGAAGCGAGGGTGAGTGGATAGATCTATTGAGGGTGACTCCTCCATCCGGGTTGGTGGATTCCAACTGGTTAAACGGATGCATTTCACTTCATGTCAGAATTTTGAGTTGTTTGGCAAAACACTCTGTTGGGGCGAACATCATGATCAGTCAAGCTTCGGTGTCATGTGCTTAAGCAATTGTATCATTTTTGTGACATATTGTCATACATGGCCTATACTTGTGGTAGTCGTATTAAATATTTTCAACAACTCTATGAACTCACTCAACCTTTGTGTTGACACTTTTAGCTATGTATTTTCAGGTAACTAAGGCATTCACTTCATGGCTTGCATGTGGACATATCATAGAGTCGCGATGACGACGCGTCTCACATGGGATTTATAATCTTTAAAAACATCGTTTGACTTGTACCAAACTTATTTTCCGCACATGTTGATTTTCATTTGGGACCTATACTTTGTAAACTCTGATTATTTTATTAAATCAAACGATGTGTTTTCCAAACGGCACTTTAGGTCGTTCAATATAACTGTGATTGTGATGCTATGACAGTCAACCCCCAGGAATTCCATTCCGCTGCAAAACAGGTAATTTGGGGGTGTGACATTATGAAGAGGCAAAGAAGAAGAACAAGACTGCAGAGTACTCTCACAGTACTTTGGACAGTACTTTTGAACAAAGTACTGCTGCACCAGTTATCAGTACTTTGGATGATTTGGATGATCCTACCATGCCTGGATTAGAAGATACGGATGATGAGTTTGAAGATGAAGGTATTTTCTCAGATTCCAATGATGATACTGATTTTACTAATTTGGAAGATACTTATGGAGTTCCACAGTCTCCAAACTTACGAATTCATAAGAATCATCCTACTGATCAAATCATTGGTCCTTCTACTTCTGGAGTGATGACTAGACACAGAGCTAAGACTTTCACAAAACCTCATAATGCTTTACTTAGCTTTGTCTATAAACAAAACAGACTTAATCATAAGGACCATCAAACATGCTTGTTTACTTGTTTTATCTCTCAAGAGTAACCCAAGAATATTGCTCAAGCATTGACTAAAGAAACTTGGGTTGAAGCTATGCAAGAAGAACTGCTACAATTCAGACTTCAAGAAGTTTGGGTATTATGTGATCTTCCTGATGGTAAGAAGGTCATTGGTACAAGATGGGTGTTCAGAGTCAAGAGAGATGAAAGAGGGAATGTCATCAAAAACAAGGCAAGGTTAGTTGCACAAAGCTACAGACAAGAAGAAGGAGTTTATTATGATGAAGTGTTTGCTCCTGTAGCAAGGATAGAAGCAATTCGAATCTTTCTTGCTTTTACTTCTTATATGGGATTTCAGGTTTATCAAATGGATGTTAAGAGTGCCTTTTTATATGGCAGAATTACAGAGGAAGTATATGTCAAACAACTTCCTGGTTTTGAAGATCCTAAACATCCTAACAAATTCTACAAAGTTGTTAAATCTCTTTATGGCTTACATCAAGCACCAAGAGCTTGGTATGAAAGGCTCTCTACATTTTTATTGCAACATGGTTATAGGAGAGGAGCTATAGATAAGACTTTGTTTATCAAGAGAGATAAGAAGGATATCATGCTAGTTCAAGTGTATGTAGATGATATTATCTTTGGAGCTACCAAACAGTCTATGGTCAAGGAGTTTGAGAAGCTGATGCAGAATGAATTTCAAATGAGTTCAATGGGTGAGTTAACTTTCTTTTTGGGACTTCAAGTTAAGCAGTCAAAGGAAGGAATTTTCATAAGTCAAGACAAGTATGTAACTGACATACTTAAGAAGTTCAATTTTGATGATATGAAGCCTGTTACTACACCTATTAAATCTATCAACTCATTGGTCAAGGATGAAGATGGACAACCAGTTGAAGTCAAGTTATACAGATCCATGATTGGCTGTCTTATGTATCTTACTGCATCAAGGCCTGATATCATGTTTGCAATTTGTTTATGTGCAATATATCAAGTCACACCAAAGATTTCTCATATGAATGCAGTGAAGAGAATTTTCTGATATTTGAAACAACAACCTAAGTTGAGGTTGTGGTATCCAAAGGATTCACCTTTTCACTTGGAAGCTTTTTCAGATAGTGATTATGCAGGTGATAATTATGACAGAAGATCAACCACAGGTGGATGCCAATATCTTGGAAGAAGATTAGTTTCATGGCAGTGTAAAAAGCAAACAATTGCAGCAACATCATCAACTGAAGCAGAATATGTGGCTGCTGCAAGTTGTTGTGGACAGGTGTTGTGGATGCAGAATCAGCTCTTGGATTATGGATTCAATTTCGAGAATACTCCTATCAATATTGATAATGAGAGTACCATTTGCATTGTGAAGAATCCAGTTTATCATTCCAAG
Source organism: Chrysanthemum makinoi (assembly GCA_910596185.1). Classification (NCBI taxonomy): domain Eukaryota; kingdom Viridiplantae; phylum Streptophyta; class Magnoliopsida; order Asterales; family Asteraceae; genus Chrysanthemum; species Chrysanthemum makinoi. Next base: position 247,263,359 of record OU343223.1, read on the forward strand.
ACCAAGCATATTCAGATTAGGCACCACTTCATCAGAGATTGTTATGAGCATAGGCTCATTAATGTTGTCAAGGTGCATACAGATGATAATGTAGCTGATTTACTCACCAAAGGATTTGATGTTTCTAGATTTACTCACTTGGTGGTAAGTATTGGCATGATCAATTACTAAGCTACATTTAAGGGGAGGACTATTTAGTGTACGTATACTCCTGTGCATTGCTTGAGGGGAGGATATTCATGTTTGTTTGCTATTGAAAGGAAGAAAATGGAAAAGTACTGCTTTTTGATTTTATGAAAGTACTGCTTGGAAAGTACTGCACACGTGGAAAGTACTGTTTGTCTTATTAAAGTACTGTTCTAACGGTAATATTGAGGGGTAATTACACCTAACGGTAACTTTGTTATTAATGGCTGTGATTTTTTAAATCTCACCTATAAATAACTACTCTCCGAATTTCCCTCTCATATTGATATCTCCAAATATTTTCCATATTTCTCACACTTTCACCTATATTATTCATTCTATTTCTTACTGTGCTCATATAATCATCAATGGTGAATCGTAATATTGTTTCCAAACACAACATGGTGGCGAATTTAGACAAGACTGAAGCGAATGCAATCTTTCATGACATCATCGATTTTCTTATTGGGTCGCCAATCAGTTATGCACTATTAGTAGAACCAGATGTTATTGAGCCCTGGATTCAACAATTTTGGGAAACAGCTAGGGTTCATATGGAGAATGATGAAGAGTATATTCATGCTATGGTTGTTGGGAGAAATATCAAGGTTACTGAAGCCTCTATTCGTGAAGACTTATTGTTTAATGATGCTGATGGGGCTATTCGTTTTGATAAGCAACTGATTTGGGATACTTTTGGGCACATTGGTTATGAAGGGTCCTTAACTGAACAAACATTCAGGAAACAACTATTTTGTCCTCACTGGAAGTTTTTAGTGCATGTGTTGCTTCATTGTATTAGTGCTAAAAGTACATCATGGGAGCAATTTGGATCTCATATAGCATCTGCTATAGTAGGATTGGCAACTGATCGTGTTTTCAATTTTTCAAGGCTAATTCTAGATGGAATGCTTTCCCACATTACTCATGGGTCAAAATGGTTAATGTATCCAAGGTTTGTTCAAGTATTCCTCAATAAACAACTTTTCGATGTACCTAAACCTACAAGTCTTTTACCTGTTGTGGTACAACAATCCAAGACTTTCACTTTCATGGCTAGGAAGAGTGATTTATTCACTGGAAGGGACACTCCCTTAACTACTTCTATGATGGAAGTTGTTCAAGCTGTCAGAGCTGATGCTGCAGAGGATGAAGATAGAGAAGGTACTGCTTCTGAGGGTACTGATACTCAAGGTACTGCCTCTGAAGGTACTGCTTCTCAAAGTACTGCATCTCGAGAAGGTCGCATCTCAAGGTATTGCTTCCCAAGTACTGAAGTTCAAGAAGATGTTGCAGTTTCACCTTCTCCATCTCCACAAAGATCTGTTCCTGATTCTCAACCAGAGGAACATTCGCCACTTCAAGGAGATGATTCACATACTATACCCCTTGAAGGTTTGACATTGGATAATTATGTTTTGACAAGGGAGTTAGTCAAGTTGAAGAAGACTACTGAGGCTCAAGCTAAACAGATTAAGAGGTTGAAGCTCAAGTTTAGAAGACTCAAGAATTTTGTCTAGCCATTGGTTCAACATCATCGTATATGGGTCAAATCTAAAAAGAAGGAGCAAAGGCAGTTTAAGAAGTCTAAACGCCAAAAGGTTCAAAAACAATCATCTTCTATCCAATTGGGGAGAAATTTAGAAGAAAAGAATTTGAAAGAAGATGTTGTTAAGGAGAATGAACATGAAGGTACTGAAGAACATGAAAGGACTGAACCTCAAGGTACAAATATTCAGCCACAAGAAAATGAAGAACAGGTTATTCAAAGTACTGACGAGCAAGTTATTGATGTTCAAGTTCAAAGTACTGATGATCAAGGTACTGCTGATCAAAGTACTGCTATGACTGGAACTTACAGACAAGAATTAATAACTCCAAGGTTGTTAAACTTTGAAGAGGAAGCTGGACCTTCAACTATCATACAAGAAGAAGAAGCTACACCCAAACCTATACATACTCCAAGTGATGACGAAACCATTGCTGTAATTTTGCAAGGTTTATCACAGCCAAGGGGTGTTAATATTCCAGGAGTGCAAGAAGAGGAACAACCAAGAGTTTTTCAAGCTATTATTGATCCAAAAGATAAAGGTAAGGGCAAGTTGGTAGAGAAAAGGAAGAAAAAAAACCTACTTTGCACAGATAAGAGCTGCTCAAGTTGCTATGAGTGAAGAAGCAGCTAGAAAGTTTCAAGAGGAATTAAATGCTAAAGATAGAGAAGCTAATGAAATTGAAGAAGCTCAGAATAGAGAAGCAGCTAAGAAATTGCAAGAGGAATTGAATGCTGAAGCTGATGAACCATTAGAGTCACCTATTTCTGTTAGATTCCTACCAAGAAGACCAAATCGAGCTAAAGACAGAAATGCAATGATGGCTTATTTAAAAGGTCAAGGATATAAAGGATTGCAGAGGTTTAAATATTTTGAGATGAAAGAATTGTATGATGCTGTTAGGGAAGCTTATAAGAAAAATGTTGAAAGCATCAAAGATTATAAAGATGATGCTGCTTGGAAAGAAAAAGATAGAAAAATAAAAAGAAAAACTGAAGTTGAAGATATACAGTCATCAAAGAAAGAGAAAGTTGAGTTACGATCTGATACTAATGATGAACTAAAGAATTACTTAAGTGTAGTGGATTTTGAGTATTCTATAGATGATGCTGAGATGAAAATGAACAAATCTCAAATTATTGCTTTTGAAGTTGTAGACTCAAAAGATGGAAGTTATCTGATGTTTCATAGAGAAGATGAAAGCTTCAGAGTGTTCAACAGGCTATGGGATTTATTGCACATCATAGATAGAGTGGATTTATTCTATTTATATCATGTGGTGCAAGATTACTTTGAACGAAATCCATCAGAAGGAGTTGGTTTAGTATTGCTTGGAGATCTCACAACTTTATGGGAAACTGAAGAACAAAGCACTGCTGAAATTTAGAAGAATCAAGAGAATTGGGAGATTGTTAGCTGGAGATTCTTTGAAGAATCTGGAGTACATGTTCTAGAGCTAGAAGATGGAATTATGATTCACATGTTAGCTAATAGAAGATATCCTCTTACACCAGAACTTATGAGAAGAATGCTGGAGCATGGAATGGAAGTAGAAGAAGATAATGAAATAGCATGTCTGGTTATCAAGCTGTTTATCGGATGGACTACAATCTGATGATGATGAATAACGGTATGAATTTTAATTAAATAAATTCTTTTGAAATATCAGTACTTTATTCAAAGTATGCGATCAACAGTACTTTCATCAAAGTACTGCTTGCAGCTTTTAATCAGTTAAGTGATTTTTGAAAGAAACCTTTTGTTAAGTAACAAATATTTTGAAACAAAGGCTGAATAAAATAAATGGTTTTTGAGATGGCAACATCAATAGGTTATCAATCCACCATGGTTACAAACGGATTGGCTAATCCATGAGCAAACGGCTCTGGTAAAGATATCTCAAATCCATTTTTAGTTAACAACTTGCTAATAAGTTGTATGGTCATCAACTCACCATATCAGTAATGTGAAGAGTTGGCTAGCCCACAAGAAAATGGCTTGTGGTAAAGGCCGTGGAAAACCATTATATGGTAATTAGTTCACCATGATGAAAGAACTAACTAGTCCAAAAGGGTACAGCTTTTGGTAAAGACAACTCAAATCTGTTGATAGCTGATGATTTGCTAAAAATCATATGGTTATCAATGTACCATGGTCTTACACACCAAAACATTTGGCTACTCCAGAGTTAATGGCTTTGGTAAAGAGATCAAAATCCATTAAATTTTCAATGATTTACCTCTCACAGGAGTTAACACCTGGAAGTGATGAGAATAGACTGCAACTTAAACTGAATTAATGTACAAATTGCCAATTGTTGTTGTGTTCTTTGAAAAGATGGAGCTTCTGGATGATCTGTAAAAGAATAATTCTAAAGATACTTTGATAATACTGATACAAGCACAGAAACTACAAAGATACAATCCAAAGACTAAGACATAATATTTCCTTAAAGATGGAGCTGTTAAAGATAAATTCACAAAGGAACTTGAAATCAAGCTAGTAGAATTCAAGTTAGGGGAGGATTGTTCGGATATGAAAGTGCTGAAGAATGACAAAGTATTGGAAAAAGTCAAAGAGTCAAAGTACTGCTCAAGAAGAAGTCAAAGTACTGCTAAAGAAGTCAAAGTACTGCAAGGCTAAAAGAACTGTTATATTCATTTATGGAAAGCTTTGTAAATTCTAGAATATTCTTTATTAGATTACTTGTCGTACAAGGATACAAATTGTAAATCGTTTAGGGCTATCCTTGAGCCTATAAAAGGACCCCTAGATTGATATTATACGTGCGTGACATTATTAGAGTTTTAGAGAAGTTCGATATTATTAGAGTTGTTAAAGAGTCTGCATAATAAGCAGAGTTAGTGTTATTAATAAAATCGTTCAAAGTTAAAGTTATTCTTCTTAGCTTTGTTAAGTAAATTCCGCATACTTAATAGAGTTTGCTCAGTGTTTCTTTGTTAATAACTTAGGATTTATCCGAGGTCATTAAACCTTAAACAAGCTATTTAAGTTAGTTTGGTTAGAGTACATCGATCCAACATCAAATTTTATCTTTAAGGACAAGAAAACCTCGCCACAGGGATGGCATGAGGTGTAGACACGGCTTAAAAAACAATTGATTGGTCACAGGTAATTATAGGTCTCGATTAGTTATTGTAGATAAGTCTCGAACGAACAAAGTATATAAAAGTAACATTCTTGTTACATTGTAGTGCTTATGGTTTCGAATAATTGGAGATATACATCCAAAATGGTTGATGATGAATTTGCCTTTTTGAAATTTTTGATCTTTAGAGTTCAAAACAATTGTAGTACCACTTCAAAAAGCAAATCTGAGATCTCTATAATTCCTTTTGGTTTCTCATTGTATTCGAACTAAATTTTTGTGACTCGTGTAACCTTTAAGATCTATGATGAGAACGTGTAAAAGTCATAGAATCTTTAAAGATCTATGCAAGAGTTTTCCAAAATCTGAGATCCGAAAAAGGTTTTCATTTTGTTGTTCTTGAGTTCCATTGTACCAACGAACGAAAGAAAGAAATCATAATAGATTCGTTGTGATTTCATTTCATTGGGTTTCAGATATAGTCAAACGTTAAGATCAGTGAAGATATCTTTTCGTGTGATAGACCCATGAAGGTCTTGAAGTAACCTATTGAGACACGAGAAAAGTCTGAGATCATCTTTCTTTATAATTACGATTTTCGTATATGTTGTTCGAGTTAAGATCTGTGATGGTGGTATATTTGTGTTGACCCTTGAATGGTTGAGATTGAAATCCAACTTTGAACGGAAAATTATCTGAGATCTTCGAATATTTCTTGTTTAGATGAATGGTTGTGTCGAATATTTGATGTTACAGCTTTGAGTCTTTTCATTTTCAATTTAAGACCTATGATGGCTTATGACTGAGGTCTAGTTGTTGTTTTGGAATATGTTATTGTGGTCGTGAGTCAATTACTTTATCATCTTCTTCATCTTCCTTTCTGTCAAGTTCTATCAGTCAAGGGTCATAACGACAAGTCGCTAGCCCAAGTCGCTAGCACAGACGACAAGTCGCTAGCCAGGCGGCAAGTCGCTACGACTTTCAAAGACGACTTGTAAAGACAAGTCGCTATGGTTATTTTGAATCAAGTCGTATGAATATTTTTGACTATTTCCGATGAGTTTTCGACCAATATTTCCGACCATCTTCATAGTAAACCCAGAAAACAGTCATAAGAATACCATTTTGACCCATGTTTGACTGCAATATGACCATTTGACCCCCAAAAGGAACATCACGAATTTGGTACAAAGACACAAAGATGATGAGTAGTTACAACTGCAGTTTTGACAAACATTGACACAAAAATAGATGTAACCATTGGAGATACTATTGGACAATGACCAAATAACTCATGTGTAAAAACAGTTAACCACAAAGATGTGAAAAAGAGTTTTCCAGCCAATAAAACAAGTACACCAATAGCATAAACAGTTTCAAACACGAATTAAAACCACAAGAAATCATCAAAACACAACAACCTTGGCTCTGGTACCAATTTTTAGGATCCTAATAATTATTGTGTTTGATGATTCGAGTGGTCTTGGATGATCAAAATACATGTTTTCCATTAGAGAGAGAAAGTAGAGAGTTGGGAGATTTCTTGGTAGAGACTTGTAGAACAAAAATGCGAAAGGTTAGATTGAAAAGCTCCACCCCTTCAATGGATGGAAGGGGTATTTATAGTTACACAATACACGACCTCCTATCGGCCTGTGGATCAGGTATACAGCGGGTAAAGACCCGTCCTTCCTCCACGGTGTTGCACTAAACTAAACTACGCTACAAACTAACTAATTAACTACAAAATAACGTAAATAACGACACGTCTACGAGCTAACATATGCTAGATCATAATTGGGGTGACCAACACTTTAACATGGAATTTTCTAATTCCTAACATTTGTACATGTGATTAGATTTTTCTAAATCGATAAAGCACGGAGGTTGAGCTATATAAACTTCTTCATTAATAAAACCATTTAGAAAAGCACTTTTAACATCCACTTGAAAAAGCTTAAGATCATGAGCACAAGCATAAGCAAGAAGTATTCTTATAGACTCTAATCTAGCTACCGGAGCATAAGTCTCATCAAATTCTATGCCTTCTTGTTGGTTATACCCTTGAGCAACAAGTCTAGCTTTATTTCTAGACACGACGCCGTTTGCATCTAACTTGTTTTTATATACCAATTTTGTTCCGATTATAGTTTGGTTTTTAGGTGGAGGGACAAGTGTCTAAACATTGTTAGAAACAAATTGATTTAACTCTTCTTGCATAGCCATTACCCAACTTTCATCTTTTATGGCTTCTTGAGTGTTTTTAGGTTCTATGGTTGAGACAAAACAAAATAGACTACTTTGGTTTTGGACTTGAGATCTTAAGGTTCTTTCATTTAACTTTCCTATAACATTTTTCTACGGGATGATCTTTAGACTCTTTAATATTGATGATTTCATTGTTTAACAGTTCATCTTCTTTATTTATATTTTCTTTGATTTCTAGGATTTCACTTTCGATTAACTCGTCATCGAAAAGAGGTAGGGTAGTTTTAGGTTGACTCTCATCAAATTTTACGTTTAAAGATTCTTCTACTTTCATGGTTTCTTTATTTAGTATTACGTATGCTTTACTATTAGGAGAATATCCTAAGAATATACCTTCAGTTAATTTGGGATCAAATTTAGTTAAATAATCTTTAGTATTAAGTATGAAACATTTACTACCAAAGACTCGAAAGTGTTCTAACGAAGGCTTTTTGCCTCGTAGTAACTTGTATGAAGTTTTTCCTAAAAATGATCTAATTAGGACTCGGTTTAGTATATAGTTTGATGTGTCAACGGCATTGCACCAAAATTTTTGAGGAATAAATTGCTCATTAATCATGGTGCGACTCATTTCTTGTAGGGTTCTATTTTTCCTTTCAACTACCCCATTTGATTGTGGGGTGCGAGGAGCCGAGAAATTGTAGGTAATACCATTAGCATCACAAAAAGCTCCTAATTGCATTTCATTATCAAATTCCCGACCATGATCCGTTCTAATTGACACAATAAGACTTCCTAGTTGTCATTAGAATTTCTTACTTAATATTTCAAAGTAATTGAACGTTTCAGTTTTATTCTTTAAAAATTTAGTCCATGTATACCTACAGTAATCATCCACTATAACCAAAGTATAGAAGTTACCTCTGTAACTTTGAATAACGGATGGACCAAATAAATTCACATGTAGTAATTCTAGACACTTAGTTGTAGAAACCGTATTTTTAGCTTTATGACTAGCATGGACTTGTTTTCCTATGTTACAAGCATCACAAAAATGATGTTCGTATTTTAGTTTGGGTAGGTTTCTTACTAGTTCTTTGGATGATAGCGATTGAAGAAGTCGCATATTGGCGTGACCTAATCCTCGATACCTTAAGGTTGAAGTATCTCCATAGAGGTAAGACAAAGTTTGTCTTTAGGTTCATTTCCGATTTTAATGACATAGACTCCATGTTTTCTAATGCCTCTTCCTATATTAATACCATTTTTCAATATTTTACTACCGGTTTCACTAAAAAGTACGTTGCACTTTTTATCACATATTTGTCCTAAACTTAGTATATTGAAGTTTAGGTTTTCTACGTGACATACACCGATGATTTTGCTCTTGCTATTTACAAAGACCACATTTCCTCCATTGAAGGATTCGTATGTGGAGAACAAATCTTTATTACCGGTCATATGCCTCATGCACTCGCTATCCTTGATCCATTCATCCGGATCTAAGTCAACCTTTTGGCACACCTAAGAAAACAATTAACTCAAAAGTTTGGTCCCCATTTGTTCATGGGTCCATTGATGTTATACATTTCATTCATATGAGGCATATACGAAAAAGGTGAGAAAGCATTCCAAGGTGTAAAGTTTTGAAATGGAAAACCGTTTTGTGCATTAGGATTCCATCCCATTTGATGGTGGTTACTTCTAGGATAAACACTACTTGGTCTTCTTATAGTTGTGTTTGGTTTAGAAAACGATGGACCTTTGTTTTTCATAAAACTTTGATTTTGCTTTAGTGGAGGTAGTTATTTGACATTTCTAACAGTAACATGGGTTGTTTTCTTCTTGTTAACAATAACAAAGTCGGTTCTAGAGGACGTGGTTGTGTTATTTCTACTGTTTGCTGGTACAAACCCACGGATCCCTAAATTTATACTAGACGGTTCCTTTTTCAAAGGATCCGTGGCTACAGTAGCTTGTTTTTCAATTGCTTTAATGAATTGTGTTTCTTTAATCTCGCTAGTTGACACAATGTGTTCCTAAATACCTAAGCCCTTTTGATTATTACCCGTTTTGACACTATCAAGTATTTTATCAAGAGTATTAGTACTTATTCTGGCAATCTTAGAATCAAGATGGTCAACTAACGTTTGAAGTTGAACACAAAGCACGCATTCACTATCTACTTATTTTCCCTTTTCTAATTGTTTTAATTTATCTTTTAGCTCAAGAACTTCCTTTTCTAAACGTTCATTTTTGTTTCTCAAAATCTTATTTTTGTTAATTACTTTTAGACTAATTTTTCAAAGCTTATCATATTCATGATGTAAGGATTTATCATCTAACGATGAACTACTATAATATAGAGACTTGGAACATACCTCGTTTCAGTCTTTTTCCATGAGACAAATTTCTTCGTTCTCCTCCTAACTCATTCCCCACGAGCCACTTACGAACGCCTTTTTTTCATCAAGTTTGGGACACTCACTAATGAAGTGATTAGGATCCCCGCATTTGAAACACGTGCATTCGTCCTTTACTTTCTTGTCATCTTTTCCTTTTAGCAACCCTTTCTTGACGTCATACGGTTGCTTGACATATCTTCCTTTTCTCCGAAAGAACTTCTTGAAGTCCCGTACCGCCATTGCATACTCTTCGTCATCACTTTCTGAAGATGAGGTTTCTTCATCGCTTGAGACTTTCTTGGCTTTTAAGGCAAGAGATTTGTGATTCTATTTCTTTTCTTTTAAAGCTTTGGGGTCCTTAGGGAGGACGCACTCATAGACTTTTAGGTTGCCTATGAGTTCATCGAGAGTGAGGATTGACAATTCTTTTGATTCTTCGATGGCCGTCACCTTAGGTCTCCACTTTGATAGAAGTGCCCATAGAAATCTCCTGACATGATTACGACTAGAAAAACACTCATCAAGTGCTTGTAATGAAGTAATAATAGTATTAAAGTTAGCAAAAGAATTATCTATACTATCCTCATCCAATATTGAAAATTGTTTATATTGTTGAACAGATAAATCAATTTTATTGTTTTTAACTTGTTGATTTCCTTGGTGTGTTACAACTAAAGACGATTTTTGCCTCACTATTTTTGGAAAGCTTTTTCTTTTGGTCGTCGGTGAGACGATCATGAGAGATGTTTACTTCGTTGCCGGTTTTATCATCTTTTGTAGTTGCTTGAAAATCACCTTCAACAATAATATACCAAAGATCAATATCTTTTGATTTCACATAAGTTACAAATCTATTTTTCCAATAAATAAAACCATTAGTTTCAAGTAGTGGAGGTCGTTGCATAGATTGCCCTTCTCTATAATTTTCAAAACTCATTGTGATCGAAAAGTTTTTAAAATACAATTTATTTTAAAACTTTTGTAAACCTTGCTCTTGATGCCAATTGTGGGAAACTAAAAGGGGGGGGTTGAATAGTTTTACCGATTTTAATTTAAGTATCAAATATTTAGATCCAATCTTATGTGAATTCGTAAGGATGGTTAGATAGTATAAAACAATAAGTAAAGTAAATAATAAAAGCAAGTAAAGAAAAGGATAGAAAGTAGCGAAACAAGTGATTTACAGTGGTTCGGCTACAAGGACACCTTCCTTTCCCTACTCCACTCCTCGAGCTCCCCACTTGAGAGTTCAAGCACTATGTTAACAAGCTCCTTCAACACGGCGGAGAAGCCTCACAACGTCGCTTACACTTTTTTTGGTACAAAGCTAAATACCGAGTTCTTCCACGAGGTAGAAACAAACCAATCAAAACTATTACACAACAACTATGTGAAATATGAGTTACAAGATCTTGCTACAGAAATCTTCTGGATGAACAAATCAATTAAGGACCCTTTGCTTGGATGACTTGTAGTATAACGTGATCTCGCCTTTGAGAAGGACCTATATGAGAATCACAACAAAAGAGAGAAGAAACTACTAGAATGATCAAATGATCAGAGGTTAGAAGAGTGAGATAATATATGAGAGAGTTTTAAGAAGAAGGGTGAGTAAAAATGAAGAAATGGCTCACTATTTATAGGCATAAAAAGCCTTTTGCAGCACGGTTCCGGCGGATCCCTCACTTGGGGGATCCAGCCAGAGCAATCCTAGGGATCCGACAGTCTGGGTTGTACGAGTCCAGATTTTGGGTTGCAAACCGGGTTATGGGTTATGGGTATGAGCCATGGGTCATGGACTTTGGGTCATAGGTACCCAACAAGATACAATGTATCTGGACAATGGGTCATGGGTCTTGGGTCATGGGTTACGGACATTGGGTCATGGGTCATGGATAATACCCAACATGATTTCATGCATGATGTCATGAAATGGGTTATGGGTTATGGATTAGATCCATGGGTATGGGTCATGGGTCTTGGATATTACCCATCCTTTTACATTAACTATTACAACAAATAAATTATTACAACATTTTATGTGAAAGACCAAATGTATATACTTTACAAAAGTAACATGTATTCTTATAATTGTACTTTATGATAACTTTATATTTGTTATCAACAAAACATAACGAGATCGCTAAATATGAATAAACATTTTTACGGTTTATTTGTATTAACACACTGGTTTTGCTTCTCATATGAAATTGGTCCCGACACTTGTTTTACATTGCCCAAACCATGCGTTAAAGTCTGTTTGACCAACGTATTCATTTTTTATTGGGCTTTTCTCGTCACTAATCAGCCACTCGCCAACATCGATCTTCATCTTCTTTCCTGCTTGTCACGCCTCTATGGTCCTTGTTTCTCATCTATTATTAAGCAACTGCCAGTTACGTTACACATTAATAATGGTTATTACTTCTCTTTATAATTATTTGTACATTATGTATTAGAAGAAATACTATTTAATTTAGTATTTTAGTCAACAGTATTACATATTAAAAAAGTGTTGTAGTTGAATGTTTTAGTTGTTACAAGGGGTAAGAAACCGGGGGCCTTTGCCATTTGTTTCGGTTACTGTAAGTGCAAAAAGGCATAGTATAGTCATAAGAAAGGCTGCATTTATATTATGGTCGTTACTAGCCGGAAATCTATTACATTACATGTTACAGTACATACATTTAAAATATATACCTCCTAGCAGTTACTGTACATATTAAAGGAACACGACTGTCTCCACAGGCTGGTTATGACATCACTCGTGCTTTGGTTTTTTGGTGTCTGGTCCAGTCGGATCTTCTGATGCTTCTGCAAACAACTCTCTTTGAACTGTGCTAGATGTGCTTTCGACCAATGCTTTTCTCTAGGTTCATTGTAAATGCGAACAACTCTTTTCTGTAGATGTGCGAACTGTGCTAGATAAGCTTTCGACCAACGCATTACAGCCACAATGCATATTTGTATAAGGTTCGGTTCCATTGAGCAATTCCGACATGACATAACCGAACTAATAAACAGCAATCTAATTTTGGATAGAGAACATCAACAAATAATGATATTACTTGGGCTTGCGTTGGCACCTGTAACAATATCAATTTAGAAAAGATTAATATAATTTAAAGTATTAAGTACATCGTATTTATAATGGCAGCCTAAAAGATGAGTAAAAAAAATAGGTAAACGTCAAATAACTTATTGTAATTCCATTCAAATCATGCATTAAAAAACTATAAAAACTTAAAAAGTTTAAAGCAACTTAAAGGTGGATGGGTTCTTGCATATTATTGTAGGCCTGCAACGTGCACCCTAGTACATATGAAAAGGAGAGAGAACGCTGTTAGTTTTTTTTTGGCATTAAATGAAAGAAATTAAGCTATTCTTTTTCGTTCGGTTATAAGCATAATATTACCTCAGAAATTGGGCTCGACAATTGTTGCTCCTCTTTTGTGTTATGATATTGATCAAGCACCGAGTTTCTGCTAGTGAGAGTAGCATGAATTCTATTTAGCTTGTAACCCTTTATGCTTAAAATGAGAATATGCAGTACATATACTACATTACTCTAGGGACATCATATTGCGAACGAATATTGGAAACAACAGTGGGTTTAAAATAGTAAAACTACATGAGATAAGAGCAAGTTGTCTGACCAAGAAAAAAAGATCCCAATTGCACAAAAAGACATAAATCAATCAGAATACACATACAAAAGCAAACACATTATACCTTTTGATCAATTTTAGTGTAACACCCTAGGCAAATCCTACATCGGCTGTGGCCTGGAGAGATGTTGGGCTCATAAGATAACATTCGCCTTACAACGACACAACGCGTTTTGTGGTCTACTGCGGGTGGAGTTCTTAGGAACTGGCAGTTAAGCATGCTCATATGAGAGTAGTACTGGCTTGGGTGACCTGCCGGGAAGTCTTCACATGAGGCCACAAAAACAAAGTCGTGAGCCTGCGGGCAAAGCGGACAATATTGTGGTCTGAGTAGGCGGGGTGTTACAAGTAGTATCAGAGCCACACCTGAGCCGTTAGGGATGGTGGGGCAAACCTCATCGAGGACGATGAGTTCCTAAGGGGAGGGTGATTGTAACACCCTAGGCAAATACTACATCGGTTATGGCCTCAAGAGATGTTGGGCTCATAAGATAACATTCGCCTTACAACGACACAACGCGTTTTGTGGTCTACTACGGGTGGAGTTCTTAGGAACTGGCAGTTAAGCGTGCTCATATGAGAGTAGTACTGGCTTGGGTGACCTGCCGGGAAGTATTCACATGAGGCCACAAAAACAAAGTCGTGATCCTGCTGGCAAAGCGGACAATATTGTGTAGGCAGGGTGTTACATTTAGTCTGCACATGCACAAAAGCGTAGCTCTCAGCAGCAGCTTCCGTAGCTACATCAGCATCCGCAGCTACATCAGCAGCCACATCGGCAACCGTTTTCATCTCTGGAGTAATCTCATAATTATAAGAACCGATAATCTTTGCCAGTTTCCCCATTCATGCATCTGTATATCATTAACCATTCAAATGAACCTATTAACAATAATAATAATCAATGTTGAAAAAATCGTGAATCGGTAGTCGGGCGGTCGACCACCCTGCAGCAAGTAATCGGTCAAGTCGGGATTAATCAGTGATTAATCGGATTGGCATTTCCTGCAATTTTTTGGTATTTCTGGAGACCAAACTAAAAATCTTAACTGATTCCAAGCCTGCTATGTTTCCAAACCTCAATAAAAGGCTACAATTCTGTTTATGATGCCCATTGTGCGTTATAAGTGAAATATACGATCCCAAATTAAGTATAATTCCTAAATTATTATTACTTTTAAAATGACCGATTTGCCCGATTCGCTCGATTTTTTACCAATTCGACCGATTAATCGGCCGATTTTTTGACTGCTTAGTGTCGATTTTTATCCTAGGCCGATTTTTCGACGATTTTTTAAAAATCGACAAGGTACTCGGCCGATTAACGATTAATCGGCGATTAATCGGCCGAGTTGACCGATTTTTGCAACATTGATAATAATAATCAAATAATACCTACTTAAGGAGTGTTTGGATTTAACTTATTTTTCAGGCATATGAGCACATTTGAAAATGGCGTCGATCAATCTTGAATCACAGGCTGCTCTTTCATTGTTTGATTTTTTGTTGTCTCATCACACTCGAAATTGGCAATACGGTACTGTTTGGTTTAAAATTTTATATTTATGATCAACTTAATACAATTTACATCAAATGCAACTAAATTTTGTTATAAGGAATAACTTAAGTGATTATTAAAGAAAAATAGTATTAATAGAACTTGCATAAGGAGAATACAGCATCACTGACCTTTCGTCGTCCTACTTCTTCCATCATAAGTGTGTTCCACCAAAAACAACAATCCTTTCGTCGCTACACTATTTTTAATCATAAGCGTTACCATACCCGTTTGAAAATATTCAGTACTAATTTCACATAAAAAAAAGCTTAAAAAACCAATAAGTAAGCATATTCTTCGTTACCTTCACAACAGTCAAAGAAAGTCGGCTTTAGGGGCAGTTTGGTCTTCTTCATTTTCGTCTTCCTAGTTCTTCCACCATAATTGTGTTCCACCAAAAACAACAATCCTTTCTTCGCTACACTGTTTTTAATCATAAGCCTTAACATACCTTCTTGAAAATTTTCAGTACTAATTTGACAAAAATAAGCTTAAAAAAACCAATAAGTAAGCATGTTCTTCGTTACCTTCACAACAGTCGAAGAAAGACAGCTTTAGGGGCATTTTGGTCTTCTTCATTTTCGTCGTCCTAGTTCTTCCACCATAAGTGTGTTCCACCAAAAACAACAATCCTTTCTTCGCTACACTATTTTTAATCATAAGCGTTAGCATGCCTATTTGAAACCCTTCAGTACTAATTTGACAGAAATAAGCTTAAAAAACCAATAATAAATCATGTTCTTCGTTACCTTCACAATAGTCGAAGAAAGTCAGCTTTAGGCGGCAGTTTGGGCATCTTTATTCCTATCCACCTACAAAAAATCAACAATTAATTTAATAACCAAATAAGTGACACTCGAAGACCAGTAAACCGATGTTCAGATTAGCTTATTTTTGACATCTTAATCATCTCACAAATAACCCATAAGACAACAACATAATCAAACTCAAAACATTAAACGAAAAAAAAATAATAATGGTCTTGCAAATACCTCAAATGTAAACCCACAAAAAGTATCTATTCTTCCTTTTAATCTTATGTCCTCTCTTAATCTATCAGACGCATCCGCCAACACCTTGACATTATACCCTACATACCTTTCATCTTCGAAAAAAAATTGGTTCGCAGGCTAACCAAATACAATCCTAAAAAAAAGTCCAATAAGACCCATATAATCAAATCATATAAGCTATACAAAACCCATAAAAGCATGCAAAAAAACCTGATAGTGAAACTTCTAAATCATCATAACAACATCACATAGCCAACTGTTGCTCGCATCCCGCCACTGTCAAGTGTTTTGATAGTCTAATCCGGATGGAAACTAGGCTTCTAGGTGGCTTACAATAGGTTGCTAAGAATTGGTATGACTAATTTCTAGGTGAATCATCGAAGGAGAAGCATCAAAGGGAAACCATCAAAACGAAACTCACCTAGAGGGAGAAAAATCAAAGGAAAACCATCAAAACAACACTCACCATAACAATCCGAAGCACCCGTGAAAGACTTTGCTTGATTAACCCCTTGAAGAATTTTACGCCCCCACAAACCTCTGATAATAAATTTTGCGTTAGAAAACAATCAAAAGAAAAAAATATGAATTATGCATCATTATAATTGTGACACAACCTGAAAAACATCAAACATAAGATTAATATTACTTACCTCGGACAATTTTCAGCATCTTTTTTTCTTCTTATAACCTGGAAACAAACCATAATATTAATTAAACAAAGAAAATTATGCAAAACAAATAGTTGAATTGAGGTACCTAAGAAGATTATGAATAAAAATAAATATTGAGTCATGATCTTGTGCACCTACGTCGCCAAGACTACTGATCAAGGAAGAACCCTTTTGCAGAGTTCCGATAGAATCTGAACGTCAGCGATAAAGAGGCGGTGAAGTTTATCCGCAAATTTTTAGAAACCCGAAGTGTGGCTAGTGTTTATCACTTTATCAATTTGATACTGAATATCAGGCACGCGTACATGGACTATCAATTTGGGCTTCACAGGATAATATGGTACTTAATTGGTATTAATATGGTACTTAATTCGTTCATATTAGTTCATATTTGTATTACAGGATAAATGAGGCGTTGGAGCGGAAAAGATGTGATATAAGGCCAAGAAATATATTCTGAAGACAAGTTACAGCGTATGTGGCACTTTTGACTACGCCGTAACCTAAACTACGAGGGCCTGATAATTATTTGTGAATGTTACGCCGTAACTACTTAATTGTGTTACGGCGTAAATATGATGCCATGAAGGATACGGCATAACCTCCTCTTAAGGTTACGCCGTAATTATTACTTTAAAGGTTACGATGTAACACGGCAAATTAGTTACGCCGTAGAGATAATTTCCGAGCAGATAAGAATATGCTGATAAAGAATTACGGCGTAACCCGGTGATTTAGTTACGCCATAATATTACTATACACGAAGTTCGGTGCTCAATTAACGCGTTTTTATGTTGGTCTCAATCATTGGAATGAAGAAACTCAAGGTCCTAAGTTGAAATATTGCTATTTTGAAAAGCTGAAGAGGTTAGGGAGTAACTCTAAAATTAATTCCGCCCTAACTATAGTTACGGAGTAACTCTTAAAACAGTTACCCCCTAACTAATTACGCAGTAACTATAAAAATAGTTACGCCCTAACTATAGTTAAGGAGTATCTCTTAAAACAGTTACGCCCTAACTAGTTACGGCGTAATTTTTACTTAAGGTTACGCCGTAACCATGTCGCGGCCTATAAATACAGCCATAAATCTGCATTTTTAAGTATCTCTCTTCACCCCTCTCCTAGGGGTCGATTAGGGCACCACTCCAGGGCATTTTCGAGCAGTCCGAAGCCAGTTTTGAAGGAAGAATTCACTCGCAATCATCATCATTATTAGCTTTTCATCAAGTAATTTGTATCAAACATTATGTTTAATTCTATTCATGTTTTATTCATTATTGTTGGATTAATTTTCTATATGATTGCCTAAGCACCCTAGGTGCTGGCCTAGTTATGATTCCTTAATTGTTTTGTTTGCATTTACATTGCTTCCATATAATTATTTCTAAGTGTATGCATGCATAGTTTATTAGTATCTACCCTTGTTTCGGTAGTTTTGAATGGCGGTAGAGGCTAGTCGCTTAGGAGATATGACCAACTGACCCTGAGTGAGTAGACTGAGACGGGAAGGGTAAGATATGACCAACTGACGACCCTTTCTACTTGTGCGATTTGACCAACTGATCACCTACCGTTTGGATGAACTTAAGAATTAAGGGTGAGTGTTTAAGTTGCTAAAGCCCGGGCACTCACTATTATAAATCTAGCATGTAACGGTACTTAATGACTCGGCTTAGGATACCAGGAACAACAGGACTTATGAGGGGACACCTGACTTCTCCTATGGTGGCATCTTTGCTGATAGGTTAGGGCGAATTGACCAAATGTTGTCCTCTCGACTTTGACCCCACTTGAAGTAATTGGAAGTAAGTAGACGCAGACATTGCTAGCTAGGAGGAATAACTAAGTTAGCACCACTCTCCTTCATTGATCACATCTCTTGCCTTTATCTGCTTTCTTGTCTTATTAGTTAATTTATTATTTCAATCTTAAAAGCAATTAAAATCATGACATAGACTTAAGTTAATTTCCGATCCACGTAGCTCTTGGGACGACCTCGGTTTTACCGAATACTACACTACACACGACCGGGAACACTGCCCGTTAGTGCATTAGGGTAGACCATAGGTAAACGAGTAATTATAAATATTAAAACCTGGTCAGTAAAACCTGCATCAAGTTTTTGGCGCCGCTCTGGAGCTATTTAGGATTTTAATTTAAGTTTTTCTTTTTAGTTTTCTTTTTCTATTCTTTTCTGTTTTTGTTTGTTTTTGATATTCAGGTTATGGAAGATTTAGATTTTGACATGCTCACTATGGAAGAGTATATTGCTTTGACTCAAAGTAACCAAAGATCGGGCATCGTATATCCCGAGTTTAATGATGACATCGACTTTGAGATCAGCTGCCAGTTCATGAGGGAACTTAGACAAAAGCTCTTTGCAGGAACTAATGATGATGATGCCCACCTGCATGTGCGAAGAGTATTGGAGATCGCAGATCTTTTCCACACTCCAGGAGTCACTCAAGATGCATTAATGCTTAGAGTGTTCCCAATTACACTCACTGGTGCAGCCAGAAGATGGATGAAGATGCTTCCTGCTGGGTTGATAAATACATGGAATCTTTTACAGAAAGCATTCATTCGGAGATATTGTACTCCTTCAAAGATTGCTAATAAGATGGATGAAATAAGGAGTTTCAGACAGAAGATGGATGAAACGCTAGATGAAGCTTGGGAAAGATATAATGACCTTCTTTACAGATGCCCAATGCATGATATCAGCAACCATCGGATGGTCCTTATTTTCTACAAAGGTTTAAACATCCCATCCCGCCAAATGCTCGACTCTCAAGGACCTATCCCTACAATGCCACCTGTACAAGCCCTTAGATCAATTCAAAAGATGGCTGACCATTCACGAAATTGGTATGATGGAGCAACCACTTGGGTAACAAATAGCAAGGGCTTGGATGACATTGGTGACATCACCAAGCAGATTGATAGACTTGGATGTGCTATGAAGATGGCTAAGGAGAGCATTCATGCTATACAAGAGCACTCTCTACAAGAAGAATATGAGCAGGTCAGGTATATTGAGTCATTGGAGGAAGCCGTCAATAAATACTCGGATAATTTACAAAGGATGCACGACTCGAATGATGAATGGATTAGGAAATTCAAGGAGGGCGCGGACTTAAATTTAAAAAACCTTGACGCTAAGAGGAAAAGCCTGGAGGCTAAGCTTGAAGAATTAAACCAAAAGGTCCTGGAAAGTAAAAAGAATGCGGTTAGAACTATCAAAGCAATGGTGGGAAAGATGAAAGAAGTCAAAAATGAGCCGGTTCCTGGTAATTTACCTTATATCAGACCTTATGTCCCACCTATCCTATTTCCAGGACGTTTGAAGGTTGCGAGAGATGAAGAAACAAGCAATGATCAATTGAAGAAGATGGAAGCATGGAGCTTACAGGATGATGAAGCAATGCCACAAGCTAATGTGGAATCAACTACAACGCAAAATGGTAACAATTCTAACTCTTCTTTTATTACTAACAATCTTGCTAGTTTTCTTATGCAGGTTGCTGAAAACATGGATGAAATTGGGCAACCCTTGACCTCACAAACCTCGCTTGTCACATCACCCGATGATGGCTATGTAGCTCCGGCTACTGAACCAATTTTAGTTGATCTTGCAAAGGAATTAGAGGACAAGATCTTGGACACTTCAGTGATTAACAAGGAGACATACGAGGTGAACCAATCATTAATGCCATCAACTAAAACGGGTAAAGTATGGAGGGAAATGACATCTCCTTTTATGTATGATCATATTTTATCATTTCCCTATCCCATAGCGAATTCACACCCTCATGGTGTTTATTGCTATTTTTACCCACACTTGATTTCAAGTGAGGGGATGAACACCCTTTTACGTAGTAAATAAGGGTGGAGTCAAGCTCGTGACTCGAACAAAAACAAGCGCTTCGTGGGAGGCACCCCATGCCTATCTGTTCTTTTCCATTTTATTAGAATAGTTGGGTTTGGTATGTTTGTATTTATTTTTTGCAGGAAATGGAGCAAGGAGGATGGATTTTAAGCTCACCAAAATTCGGAACCAGTCTGGAATTTCCATTCTGTGCAATTGTTATGGCGTAACTATAACCTTGAGTTACGCCGTAAACCTCCTCCAGTATCGAAGGTCTCTAGGTTTTATCTAATTATGACGTAACTGACTTATGTGGTTACGCCGTAACCTCTCCTGTAACCGAAATTTTCATTTTAAACTTAAACACCATAACCTTGTATTAGTTTTAAATGAACTTTGTTGTTTAAAAGGCTTGTTGCATACGCTAAATGCAACCGTGATTCCTACAAAAGTGAGTTAGGTTTTTCATTTTATTTTGTTACTTTTTGTTTTTCTAGTATGATGCATTTGGTTGTCTTAAGTGAATTCAGGTTATTAAAGTTTGCTCATAGATCTCAAAGCGGGACACGTTTACTCGTGATTTTTCGATCATGTCGAGCTAATCCAGGGGAGTTTTTCGTTCCATCTCTAACCCTTCTTATCTTTCATTATATGCTTAAGTATGACCCAAGTGGGGGGAAGGGATTAGATAAACACCCACTTGATTTTACTTGTCTTTATTTTTCTAGTTTTTGATGAAAAGTATTTCATTAGTAAAATTTTGACATGTTTTTCATTACTTAACTGGATTAATCTAGACTGAGCACACATACCCTATATTTCCATTGTGTGAGGATAAGCCTTTCCGTTTTCCCCTTATACATAATTCCATAAAAATGAGTATGCCGGTGACTATAGTAGACTTTAGAGCTTGGCCTTGTATATCTTTTCGAGACCATTATCATGAGCATTACACTGAGGTAACTTGGTGTGATCGGTGCAGCTAGGATATAAGGCAATTTTAGGATTAAACCCAAATAGCCCATATATGTATTGTGTATATTGACTCTTCACATTGATCAGTCAATCCCCCTGTTAAACCCTTTTTGTTGCACTCACCATTAGTGCAAGATACCCCTAGATACACCCTTCAGAGCCATCCATTTCATTTTGTTCACCCAATATATGTTGTTTCGTTACACCTATCGCCTAGCCTACCCTGTAGTTTCCTTATGTCCATGGTCCGGGCGCTGTTGGTTAATTTTGGTTCCACTAGTGAAAGTCGCGGGTTTTGAATAAAGGGTTTTGGAAGAAAATCGGGTTTAGATGATAGTTGATCTCAAGTGGGGGGATACATTTTATGTTCGTATTGTTTATATTCTTGTATACCTTGTCTTGCATCAAAAAAAATGAGAGTAGGAGAGAAAAAAAAAAGCATGCAAGCAAGTGTTTATGATTAGTATTCTCGCCTTATTCAACTGGCGTAAATTTTTACAAGTCCGTTTTGTCTTACGGATAAAATTAGAAACCCGAACATTTCTATCTCGCCTTTCAAATTTTAATCAATATTCATACAATGGGGACATTGTACATTTCAAGTGGGGGGATGGGAGATAGAAATGGTCGATTTTGATAGAAATATGTGCTAAATTGACCAGAAATTTTAATTTTTTTTATATAGCACATTCTATTTTCATTGATGATGAAGGCCGAGTTAATGCATCTTATTTGCCTAGATTATGGAGTTTATGAGGCACCACATTACATTTCTTATGCATTAACTCGTGTATTGGATTATTGAAGACCCCTTGACTCTTGACCCTCGATTTTTGCTATCGGATTGAATGCGACTAGTGGTGGGGTGACTGTGGACTTAGGAATCTATTTGTTTCGTGTCTTTTTATTTACACCCATTAAAATTTTCCCATGCCTTATCCTACCCTTAGTCATGAATCGAGTTTAGGTGAGGAAGCGAGCAATCATTGGTGTCTTGGCCATGGATTTGGTCATGTATCATTGGTTTTGTCCCCTTCGCCGTAGCTCGTTAGTAATGACAAAATAACCCCATAAGCCTATGTTGTGTCAACCCATTGCCTTTTAGAATAGTTGCATCTATAGACTCTAGTGGTGGAGATTAGTATCTTTGCCAAGCCTATGATAGAATACTTGCCATGACTGAGCAGTTGAGTGATCACTCAAAAATAAACACGTGAATTATGAGAGAGAGTGTGATTTCAATTCCCTTTTCGTGAGGTGCTCGGTTTGGAATTGTCTAGCTTAGGTGATTTTTAAACTCATATCTTCCAATTAATCTTAGGAGATATCTTTTTAAGAATTATTTAAAGGGTCTACTTGAGGACAAGTAGAATTCAAGTAGGGGGATATTTGATCACATCAAATTAGCCTGATATTTTATATATCAAATTCCCGTGTTTATAGCCTCATTTGTATTAATATGGTACTTAATTCGTTCATATTCGTTCATATTTGTATTACAGGATAAATGAGGCGTTGGAGCGGAAAATATGTGATATAAGGCCAAGAAATATATTCTGAAGACAAGTTACAGCGTATGTGGCACTTTTGACAACGCCGTAACCTAAACTACGAGGGCCTGATAATTATTTGTGAAGGTTACGCCGTAACTACTTAATTGCGTTACGGCCTTAAATATGTTGCCATGAAGGATACAGCGTAACCTCCTCTTAAGGTTACGCCGTAATTATTACTTTGAAGGTTACGACGTAACACGGAAAATTAGTTACGCCGTAGAGATAATTTCCGAGCAGATAAGAATATGCTGATAAAGAATTGCGGCGTAACCCGGTGATTTAGTTACGCCATAATATTACTATATACGAAGTTCGGTGCTCAATTAACGCGGTTTTATGTTGGTCTCAATCATTGGAATGAAGAAACTCATGGTCCTAAGTTGAAATATTGCCATTTTGAAAAGCTGAAGAGGTTAGGGAGTAACCCTAAAATTAGTTCCGCCCTAACTATAGTTACGGAGTAACTCTTAAAACATTTACGCCCTAACTAGTTACGCAGTAACTATAAAAATAGTTACGCCCTAACTATAGTTAAGGAGTAACTCTTAAAACAGTTACGCCCTAACTAGTTACTGCGTAATTTTTAAAATTACTTGATGAAAAGCTAATAATGATGATCATTGCGAGTGAATTCTTCCTTCAAAACTGGCTTCGTACTGCTGGAAAATGCCCTGGAGTGGTGCCCTAATCGACCCTTAGTTGTTTTGTTTGCGTTTACATTTCTTCCATATAATTATTTCTAAGTGTATGCATGCATAGTTTATTGGTAGCTACCCTTGTTTCGGTAGTTTTGATTGGCGGTAGAGACTAGTCGCTTAGGAGATATGACCAACTGACCCTAAGTGAGTAGACTGAGACCGGAAGGGTAAGATATGACCAACTGACGACCCTTTCTACTTGTACGATTTGACCAACTGATCACCTACCGTTTGGATGAACTTAAGAATTAAGGGTGAGTGTTTAAGTTGCTAACGCCCGGGCACTCACTATTATAAATCTAGCATGTAGCGGTACTTAATGACTCGGCTTAAGGGACCAGGAACAATAGGACTTATGAGGGGACACCTGACTTCTCCTGTGGTGGCATCTTTGCTGATAGGTTAGGGCAAATTGACCAAATGTTGTCCTCTCGACTTTGACCCCAATTGAAGTAATTTAAAGTAAGTAGACGTAGACATTACTAGCTAGGAGGAATAACTAAGTTAGCACCACTCTCCTTCATTGATCACATCTCTTTCCTTTATCTGCTTTCTTGTCTTATTAGTTAATTTATTATTTCAATCTTAAAAGCAATTAAAATCGTGACATAGACTTAAGTTAATTTCCGATCCACGTAGCTCTTGGGACGACCTCGGTGTTACCGAATACTACACTACACACGACCGGGAACACTGCCCATTAGTGCATTAGGGTAGACCATAGGTATAACGAGTAATTATAAATATTAAAACCTGGTTAGTAAAACCTGCATCATCAGTCCTTTAACCTAACGGTCGTTTATAATTTAAAATTTTTGTCTGTTTTTATACGTTTTCTCAGTCTTCGTCCTTTTTAATCCGTTTTTGTCTGTTTTTATCCGTTTTCTTATGTTTTGTTCGTTTTTCTTACGCTTTTGTCTGTTTTTATCCTTTTTTGTCTGTTTCCATCCGTTTTTGTACGGACGAAAAATGCTAAATTATAAACGGTCGTTAGGTTAAAGGACTGGCGCTGCAATGGTTAAAGGACGGGCGTTGTAACGGCCGTTAGCCAAAAGGGCTAACGTGTAACTATTAACGTAACTCACTTAACGCTGTTAGTGATGGGGACCAAAAGTGCACGTAACAGTGAAAAATTCGAATAATTTTTGCACTTAATGAACCACAAGGACAAAACGTGTAATTTGGCCAAACCACATAGACGATTTGTGCAATTTACTCAAGTTCATCTGTGTGACGTTATTACTCGTGAATGAATTAGTCTAATGGGCTGGAACTAAAAATCTAAAATCCCCCATAAGTCATATAATAGTTAACGTGTCGGTTTTTTTTTTTTTTTTTTTTTTTTAAGGCTTTTATTTTTTTTCCTTCTTACAGTGATGATTTTATGAAGTCTATGGATCAACAAAAATTGATAATGAAAAGCTGATTAACCAAGAAAAACAAAAAGAAAAATGATCTCGGTTCAGCCCGGTTCATCGCTTTTAGCCGGTTTTTAACGGTTCTGACCATTCATTTTCGGTTTGTCTTCAGACGGTTTTTACTAGCTGGTCTAACCGGTAGTGACCCCGGTTCCCAATTAAACCAGTGGAACCCACTGGTCCGGTCTGGTTTTCAAAACCATCCTTATGATTTTTGTCTGTTTTTTTTTTAGTTTGTACAATAGGTATAATAAGTGGTGTTATAAAAATGACATTAATTAAAAGAGTTAGAAAATCATTGAATGAATCATGAATGTGTTAGTAATTGTGTTTAATTGGTTTATACCTAACCTTTGCTTTATTTGTTGTAATCATAATTGTCAGGATCCCGATCATGATTTTAGGATCTTACGATTTTACAATACTGTAAACGAAAGCAATCCAGATCCTACATATGATCTTTGCAACCTTAAAATCTTATAGAATCCCGATCTTAACCATACGATCTTAAGATCTAATCCGATCTGATCTTACTTTTCTCGGATTACAAAATAAAAAACTACAAATTTATGAGCTGTTTTTTTGTAGAATTAAAAAAAAAAAACATGTTAACCTTTTTAAACATTTCATAATCATAATTTATGACAACATTTCTGTGAAGCATTAACAGTATTTTATGTTTATAATGTATAATAATTTGTAGATTTGTATGACATTACAAAAACTATTAAGAAATAATATTATAGTAGGATCTTAAGATCCCGATCCGATCTTACGATCACGATGTTGCAAAGAGGAAAACAATCCTGGGTAGGATCCCAATCTTAAAAACCTTGGTTGTAATACTTAATTTTCTTTGTTTAGAATGTCTCACTCAATAAATAAATGTAATCTTTACATAATGCTATATCATGTAGGGATGGAGATTAAAAAAATTAGATTATTTTTATAAACTAAATGAAGTAGTATTTTATTTTAAAAGATTATTAGAAAATTATAATTTTTAAATGTGTTGATAGGTTTTTTATGCCAAATAAATATAATATTTTAAATAGCTTAAATTTTAAAAATTTAAGCATAACCTGCAAATAAATTTGTCGGTGTCACACGTTCTAAATGCAATGTTTTGAAATTCAGGTCGACCCGGCCGGTTGAACCGGTTCTAGACAAAAAAGGGGTAAAAAAATCGGGTTAACCGGTTAAACCCGCCGGGTTTTAACTGACCCGGATCAACCCGGTTCATGAAACCCGGTCGGGTTTGGTTTTTTTTTTTTTTTTTTTTGAAAAAAGGGTTGATCAGGCAGTCGAACTGGTTGAACCGATAATCCAATGACTCAACCGATCGATTAAACATCCGGTCTTTAAAACATTGCCTAAATGTAATGTATATGTAGATTATCTGAGTAATCAATTGCTTTCAACTTTAAAATCATTCAAAGTATGAAATTCGAATATTAAAGCTTGTTTATTTACTAAGGTATTGGTTCATCTTTCACACAAGGCAATAAAACAAGTTTCTTGATAGTGAAATGTGACTAGAACTAAATTTAACAAAAACTCAGTTTGTTTGTTATGTACGGAGTTTAGGCTGGATGCCTGGATGTAGTTACCCTTTTCCTTCACGTTCAGCCTTATGGTATATGTTTATACAATTGTAATATAAGGTTGATAAATTGACAATGTAGATGTATAAGTGCTCACTTTGAATGCACATCTACCTCGAGAGCTTGATCAATAATTAGGGACATGCAACAACGCTAATGGAACAAACGATTCAATGAAAGTAACAATCCTGTGAGCGTACCAAATCGTTTAACTTGGAAATTTCCAATAAGAAACTATATGTCCAAATTATCTCATATTTGGTTGTTAAATAGTATCTCTTTAAAATAAAATAAAAAAGAAAATAATATATATATTAACAGATCCTGAATATACTGGCGAGATAAATGCTACCTTATCAAAGATTCATTCGGTTGCTATACTTTAGTCTAGGGGTGTTGATCGGTTCGGTCATCGGGTTGTTCGGTTAGTTCGGTTCGGTTAATTCGGTTAAAATATTTTTTTAGGTCAATCCGAGAACCGAACCGAACCAAATTCAAATTCGGTTTTCGGTTCGGTTCGGTTGAATTCTAATTCGGTTTGGTTTTCGGGTTGACCCGAATAACCCGAATTACACTATTTTTAAAAAAAAATAATAATTAGATAGATATTTAGCAAAAAAAATATATTTCAAAAATAAAAAGTATTTTATTATATTATGATAACCTTTTAATAGTATTTATTTATATATAAATATACTTACAAATATATAAATGTATATATAAAATATATAAAAATATAAATATTTATATGAATTCGGTTTTCGGTTCGGTTTTCGGTTCAAACTGCCAAACCCATACCCAAACCGAGAACCGAATTAGTAATTCGGTTTGGTTCGGTTTTAGCAAATTCGGTTCGGTTATTAGTTCGGTTCGGTTATTTTCGGTTTGGTTCGGTTTCGGTTTTCGGTTTATTCGGTCTTTTCGGTTTTTTCGCTCACCCCTACTTTAGTCATTTTTGTAACGACCTAATGTAAGCCTTCTGGGCCTTCTATGGATGAGCCCAATATATATGCAAGTAATGCAACCAGATGGACTTTGTGGGTGTTTGGGATTGCCTTTCGTACCTGATTATCTGATTATTTCATTTCAGAAACGCAATAATCTGACGGACAGTTTTTGGAAAGAAAATAAAAAAAAGTGGTTTTTTTGGAGAAGCAGCTCCATGCATGCTTTTTCAAAATGCATTTTTCTTTTCTTGGTCAATTTACAGAATTACCCGCATATAAAACATTTGTGCTACTAAGAACCAAAGAAGGAAGAAGGTGAAGAGCGGCTTAAGGAGAATATGATAAAACCAACCCTAACTTTAACTTCACATACTTTTTGTTAATTCAAGCTCATTAAAAACTTAAAAAGAAAAGTCCACTAAACAATAAAGAACAGTTAGTAAAATTGTAAAGGGGCGCCCAACAAAAGCATGAAAGTTTCATATTTACTCAAATGGTGTTTTAAAAGCATTGTACACAACATATTCAATAATTGTATTTTGGGTATATTTGAAATTAATTTTGAGAAGAGATGAAGATATCAAAATTATCCCAATTGTAAAAATATCTATTGAAAGTATTAGGGGTGAATGAAATGAAAAAGAAACAGCTAACCAATATAATATTTTTTTACGAGCAACATGTATATAAAAAAAATTATGTGTTTTACAAAATTAGTTATGGTGTGCATTAGGATGATTCAAGAAAATATACTAGTGTCATTTTTGGTTATTTTAATAGTTAAGCTATTAAATAATCTGATTTGCCAAACACTCAAAAAATAATTATCTGATTATTGTAATTTCAAACAACATAATCAAATTCAAACATAATCAAATTCAGGTCTTCGTGTTATGTTATATACAAAGAACAAAGTGGACGCGCGCGGCGGGTTTTCAAATTTTGTTTCTTTGGGTTCGGGGTTCGTTAGTGAGGTTAACGTGTTCGGTAATAAAGTCGGCATAGTACGATTTCCTGTTAGTGTTGCTGATGCGGTGGATGTAACCCTCCTAAAAAGTTTTACAATCTCCTAGGTACGTACCTAACCGTTGTAGTATAGTATAGGTAAGATTCGGGGGATTAATTGTTCTCTAGGGGAATAGTGTTGGGAAGGTCGAGATGTATGACGAATAGGTCTAAGGTGAGGGATGATTCTTTTTGTATTTTTATATTTTATGAAAGCAAAGTAAAATCTCGGTATTTTGATTGGGGTTTTTGATTATCAAGTACTTAAACTAGTAATTAAACTAATAAAACTAGAATTAAACTAAATTGCAAATGAAAGTAAATGAGATTCTTATGATAGGTAAAAGCGTGTTTACTTAGATTTCATTACTCCATAGTTATCTCCTATTGATTAGTCGAACTGTCACATCCTTGCTTAATTGACGCGCTGTATTCTATTAGTCGTAGGGAGGTGCCTAATGCCCTAAATCTATGAATGTATTGATCTCCCCTAAGAAAGCGGGATCGCCAAGTAACCTAAGTTATCTCCCCCAAATCTCCTATTATCAACAATCGCAATTCACGCAATAAACACAACGAAAAGTCTACTAGTGCACTCTAGGACATGAATACGTTGTTTAGGACGTTCAAGCTCGCAACACTAAAGGAAGAAGCAAGTTTTTCTAACCTAACGTGTAACAACCACTTAAACTAGAGACGACAATCAATAGTTAACAACTAGGTTTCATTACATCTAAGCAAACACTATGTTGATTTAGCTAGACATGTTAAAGATAAAGAAACAAGTAATCATAATCAAGCATGAATCAAACATAATGATAAAAGAGATTAAGAGACTTATCTCTTATTGATAGAGGGTGTTAAAACCCTAATAATACTGTAAAAACCAGATAAAAATCGTACACCAAAGTTACCCTCCAAGTATGCACACTAAATGCATAAAATTCTAAAACTAAATATAAGATTACAGATGTGACGTCGTCACTTTATAACTGTGACGCCGTCAAGTCGCCACCATTAAGGTTTTGTCTCTTCCAAGTCAACCTTGTGACGGGGTCGCTTTATGACTTCAGACGTCGTCCAGAATTCTCTAACGCCGTCCCTCTTTGATTTTTCCAAGCCGTCACGTTATAATTTTCACAGAGAATTCCAACTCTCTTAACAAGTTACGGCGTCACTTGTTACTTCTTCAATTTTCCACTGAGCGGTCTCTAGTAAAATCTGGGCTGTTTTGGTACTTTCATTTGCAAGTGACGGCGTCACCTTGTGGGTTGTGACGCCATCTGGTGCACTTTTCCAAACTTTTTCTCAACTTGATCGTTTTCTTCATATTTTCGTCCCTGTTCATACAACATGCTTGATTTCCCTCTTTTGCTTCCAAAGTATCTAAAAAGTGAAAAGGAACTAATTTATGCAATATTTGATCATAAACACATTAGTTTAGGGCTTAAATGACCCCCTAAAAATGCACGTTTTTAAATCCTTATCAAATATCCCTACACTTGGGATTTGCTTTTCCTCAAGCAAATGTGCTTTTATCTAATCAATTTACAAGTTAGGGGTCATTTAACATTTATTTAAAATAGTTACAACAAATACAAGCTCTACAATAGTCATAACAACCGCGGAAATTATACACTAGCACCTCACATATAGTGTTTGGATTCTCTCATCTCTCGGGTGTATAATGAATATAAGATTTATGGAAATGGAAGATAACATTCTCTACCTGTCATAGCACATAGATTACCATAGGCTTGAGACTAGATCAAACCTTCACCGCTTTGGCATAAGGACCTAGGATAAACTATCAAAGAAGGCTTTTAAATGGTTGTAATGTTAGGTGTAAGGGTATGGAAAAACACGGGTATGTAGGATATGGGGGAATTTACTGGTGGCAAGTCAAAAATCTAAGCTAATTACATGTAAAATGAGGCGTTGCTAAGCCAAGACTCGACTCACTAAACTAACTTATAACTTGACTTAAAAATAAACGATAAAGGATAAAGGCGAGATGGTAGTCCGTATGCTTTTATTTCTTTTCCTTTTTTTTCTTTTTTCTTTCTTTTTCATTTTTTTCATACACTCTTACTCTACCATCCGCAGAACATAACATCATAGCAAAGGGATTTATAGCAGCATCTCTACACTTGAGTTTTTATTTGACTAAACTAATGACCAGAATTGCGATGATCAAAACACTTGGAGTAATTAATTACGTAGATAAGGGAATTTAAATTTGACATTTCTTCCCGTTACTCCATAAAATACTACTAAAGCCCGTGAGTCCCAATCGTCCAAAAAATGGATTTACACAAGATATAACTCGACTTAGCAACCATGTAAACAACTAGATAATTGAATTAAGGGTTTAACATAACACAATAATGCACTAAAGATGAGTGCATACAAGAAAGGCTAAGGCGATTTGGGTGTAACATTTGGGATAGATTGTAAACAATGTTCTTCATTGATATTCCAGAAATCGAAACATCACGAGAACCGTGAAAAGATAGGCTCTAAGGGGTTAACTAGGAGTATCGTGTACTAAAAATAAGTACATCGCAAGGGTGTAGGGTAATCACTCAACCGATGTGGCCAATGTAATTATTTAAAAAGGTTTCAAACAATGGTTATCCTTGATGTGTGGGTTCAGGGTCGAAAGACTTCCTTTTCTGTTAGGAATTGGAAATTCCATGTGAAAGTGTCGGTCACCCCTATTATGGTCTAGCATATGTTAGCTCGTATACTTGTAGTTATTTACGTTGTTTAGTAGTTAATTAGTTAATTAGTAGCGTAGATTAGTTTAGAGTAACACCGTGGAGGAAGGACGGGTCTTTACCCACTGTATGCCTGATCCACAGCCCGTCAGGAGGGCGTTTATTTTGTAACTATAAATACCCTTCCCACTAAGGGAAGGGTGTTACTTCTTGGAATCTAACCTTGCATTTTGTGTTACAACTCTCTTTCAAGAACATCCTCTCTACTCTCTTCATCTATCTAACAATGGTTTTCTTGTATCATCATAATCCTAGACCACCCGAATCATCAAACAACATAAAATATACAATCCTACAAATGGTACCAGAGCCCAGGTTATGTTGCTCATGTTGATTCTTGTGGTCCGATTCACGGTTTCTTGTGCGGTTTGTTATACGTGACGTATACGGTTTTTGTGGTTGCTTGTGATGTAGTTTCTGATATTGTGTTACACTAATTTTTGAAACTTGACTTTGTTTTGGTAAATGTTTTGGTTGTCATTTTTCTGGTTTCATGAGCGATGTGGTCAAAATATTTGTATCAGTTTTTATTACAGATTCTTCAAAAAGATCCTAGGTCAAATAAAATTGTTATATTGGTCTTTCAAGTTGTCTAAACAGTCTTTTCTTCGTGGTCTAACATAGGTCAAATGAATATCTTGCATTCAGTTTTCTGGGTCTTGTGATAAAATGGTCAAATCTTGCCTTTTTCTTGTATGCGATGTGTCAAAATGCTTTTGAGAGTTTTGTCTTTAACAAGCATTTTTGAATGCGAGTTGTCTGCAAATCTGTCCAGATTCAATGTCTGGGATGCGAGTTGTCCCATTTATAGGTCAAAAGCGAGTTGTGGTTGTTTGACTTTTGAGTCAAAAAGTCAAAAGCGACTTGTGGTTGTCTATATCAGGTCAATTTGTCAAAAGCGAGTTGTGTACTGGCAGAAAATTGCAAGAAGATGCGAGTTGTCTAAATTGCTTTTTTGAAAGCGATTTGTGTTTATAAAGAATGCGATTTGAGATGTTAAAGAAGAAGCGACATGTTAAAAATTCTTTGAGTTTTGACTCAAGATACAATATGTGATGCGGCTTGACTAAACCATTTGACTATCAAAAGCGTTTTGTTGTCCAAAAACTATCAAGTACCAAACACTCATTGACCTCAAGATTAATCCATCATCAGTCCATATTTGAGGAATGAAATCGATTTGTCAACATGCTTAAACTGATTCAACTCAATTCATTTACTTCGAATAAACACAAATCAAAACTAATTATCAACCCACATCCAACAACTTCCAATTATCCCTTTCACCAAGACTCGTCTCAACAAAGGATTTAATTAATTACGTAATCTCAGCTCATTAATTCGTGGTATGTAATGCAACATCAAGACGATTTAAAGTCTAGACTCACGAATTATTTTTTGCATCATCAATCTATGTTTATATCCGAAACAAAATAAGAACAAGAGTATAACAATAATGTTATGTCTATGTCTTGTTTCATTCTAAAGGGTTCTCAAGCTAATAAACCATTCAAGACTCATGACTCAAACACGTTACAAGCTTCGATCTCAGCCTTGTACCTTATGTGAATGGTTCGTCAAAAACATAGATCTCAATCGATCTATACACATAAGTACATATGCCTCATTGATCTATTTAGGAGTTTCACTCCTTTTGAAATATCCGAAATAAACTGAAATTGAACAAAGCCTATAAAAAGGTTTCATTCGTTTTCATGTTCGGTCACAAATGGATAACAACGAAAGTAATATTATAAGAATACCTACCCTTGAACATTTTTGATCTCATGGTAGACGAATACCATCCCGGTGGCCTCTTCAAGCCTCTTGCCATCCCTGTGGCAAGGTAAAGATGAGAAGGAGCCTGGATCATCTTATGGAATGAAGTGGTTTCTTGATAGGAGTTAGACTGAGATGTATGTGAAATAGACTAGGAGTGATTTGTAAGAGATTTTGGTTTGTGAATTTTTTTGCTGCGTATGGATGAAGGAGGCGGATCAGTTAGAGAGAGATTAGGGTTTGGGGGAGGATTATTAGGGTATAGTGTGAGATAAGTGGCTTTTATATCCATATTATTAGGGCATCTCTTGGTTAGATCATACTTCACGGGCCTCTTTGGCCGGACATATAATGGGCTTGGTAATATTTTTTATGGGTCGTGTAACCATTGGGCCGTGTATTTGATGTTTTGTGTTGGACCGGATAACAATTACTTGAATTGGGTGTTATTGTTTGTGCTATGTTGTTAATGGACAGAGTCGTTTGGTGCTAAATTGGATCGGGTTGTGTGATATTGGATATATTTATTGACTGGGCGGTCGTTGGATTTTGGTACATGCTTGTGAATTTGGGTCATGAGATTTGATTATGAGATCTGCTGAAGAGATTTTACAACGAGATTTGTGACGATGAGATTTGATGAGTTATGAAGTTTGACACTTTGGTCTACACATTTTCACGGAAAATATTTGGTCACGGCTTGAATTGTTATTGGAACCTGGTTAACTATGGGATTATTTGTGATTCGGTATTTCTTATTTGGATCTGAAGTGAGGTTTTTCGGGCACGTTTACTTATTTCATCTTCTTTCTTTCTTCCCTTCCGCGAAGATGACTTGTTTGGGCGTTTATTGGGTGTGATGATGACTTGGCTATTTAGTTACTTTTGTGATTCTTTCTCACTTAACCCACAACGTAGCTATCACTTTGGTGTCTCACACAGTTGAGGATACGTCAAGAGGTTTTGTACATTGGGTACACCGTTTCATTTTCACAAGGATTAGTACAAGCTTAAGTAGCAAATTTGGGGAATTCTACTTCATGTTCAAATCTGGTATATCGGAAATACTTCAGCAAATGGTCACAACAATTGCTGACAAAACTCGTGAATGATGTGTTTACCACAGGGTTGATTGGTTGAGATGTGATCAGCAATTCCCATAGAATATTCGATGCCATGATACTTCACAGTGTAGGCAAATTCTTTCAAGAATCTTCAACGTCAGTCATGACTTTTCAAGATGTTTGCTTATGACAAGAACTTCTCGTGCTAATGGTCGTACACATTATGATGCTTCCGAAAGTTCGAAACCATCATGGGGGAGAAACGTGTACTTTGGTGTGTTACGGTCAACCTCAGTGGGAAGTAGTTTATACTACTTGACGTAGTATGGTTTGTGAAAGTGTCTACATATGGGTAAAGAATTGTTGATGATATTGTTGAAGATGGAGAATGAACCATTAATGAACCGCTGCATGTTCCCCTAAAACAGAAATTCACCAAAACCAAAGTTGTCATTGCACGTTCAAGCTGACATTGTTCACGGTTTAGTCTTGATTTTGTAAAATCCCGCGAAAGAAACTATTTCTCGGTTTAATTCATAGACTTGTAAAATCCTATGACAATGGAAACATCCTGGTAAATGTAAAGTGCATCTCCGGATCTATCTCTCGGTTTATTCTTGGTTTTGTAAAATCCCGCGAAAGAAACTATTTCTCGGTTTAAACCATAGAATTGTAAAATCCGGTGATCATAGATTCATCCTAGAGAAAGGGAAAGTGTATTTCTGGATCTCATCTAATGCTGGTGCTACGGTTTCTGTTTCGAAGATGGGATAAAAGGGCGTACTTCATGAATTGGGTGTTTGTTTGGATTGTCCTCATGGCAGTTTGGTAATTACTTGGTTTTACAGGGTTATGTGCGTTTAACCATGGTCAGGATGGAAACCATTATCATAGTTCACTTAAAACGTCAAAGGAGGCTAGATTTGAGCTTTTAAACATAAGATGTGACAACGGGTTAATTCACTATTATTTATTTGAGGTTGAAGTGAAATATCACGGGCGAGTGTACTTAGTATTTGAAGGTATGGGGGATGGTTGGATGAATATTCTTCAAGATCCTTGTTCGAGCTTATTATCAAAAATGAAGACTTGGAAATCTAGTTATTGTTGGGTGACTTTTTCCTTTTCTTTTACCACTTGGGGAATTGGCTCTTACCACCACAAAATAACTATCACTTTGAGGAGTTACGTTGTAGTGCTCAGTGTCACATTCAATTGTGGATTTTCAAGAGGTGATGTACGTCTTATACTTGATGGTTGGTTGGATGAAAAGTATATAGTACTTAGAGATTCAATGGAGGATGAACTCTCGGCACCGCTCTTTGTTACATATGTGCAAGTTTAAGTCACGAGTTCGGGTTAGTTTACTTCAGGGTCAAATTCATCATATTGGATTCTCTCCATCAGCTGTCACGACAAAGAGCCTACTGAATGATTATGGGATTGATAACAAGCTTGCCAAGAGAGATTGAAAAGAGAGAGAATATGACGTTTGAACACAACAATTCAAGCCTCGTACTCTAAAGAAAAGAAAAGTGTACGTCTCAGTGTGCTTTATCTTCGAAAGAAGAGAAATCTTCTTATGACGTTTGAACACAACAATTCAAGCCTCGTACTCTAAAGAAAAGAAAAGTGTACGTCTTAGTGCGCTTTATCTTCGAAAGACGTTTGAACACAACAGTTCAAGCCTCGTTCCTCAAAGAAAAGAAATGTGTACGCTTCAGTGCGCATTATCTTCGGAAGAAGAGAAATCTTCTTATTATGACCATTCTCATCAACATGCTTCATGCTTTTTCCATGCGCTTTCAATTATCAAGTAAACCGGACTATCGTTGCTAGTAATCTTATTCCACTTGCTCTATTATAATGACGATGGCGACATCATATGCATCCTTTGAGGGGGAGAAGTGTGAATAGACTACATTTGGATGATTTCACTTATTCAATCAAGAATGGCAACTCCGTATGCAATTCTTGAGGGGGAGAAAAGTGTGAATTTTTGCATGGTTGATTGATATCTGAGAATATATGGTCATGCGGCTCCTAACTCATGTAAGAACCGATCTTCTTCTTATCGGGTCATCGTTACATGGGTTTTCTTCTAAGAGCAGTTGGTTGACAACTTCACACGGAGTGATATGGTTAATGACAAAGTGCTTCCGATATGGGTGATTTCCTTGATGAACATCTTTCTGTTCTTGTTTGATTGGGAGGGATTTGATTTAAGGGGATTTTCTATTTGTATGTTAACGGGAATGCATTTGGTGAGTTGAAGATGTTGACTTTCTATTTCCCAATTGGACAATCTTGAAGAAGGTCGAGTCTACAGTCTGTTCTACATTTCCTGCTACATGTTAGAAGACTAAAGACGATTTGCATTTAACGATCTAAAGACTTCTTCTTATTTCGGGTATTCGTCGAAAATATTGTCAGTTTAGGGGAGAGCACTAATTGGGGGAGAGTGAAAAGTCAGATTTAATCCCCAATTAGACTTGCTCACATTCTTCAGCAAGTTGATTCTCACAAAGATTAAAAGTGTTCTTCTCAAAAGATTTCAAATATATGGGCTTACAATGTGTTGTTGATCTAAGTATCAAAACCAGCAAGGGGGAAGGAGACATGCATCTAAACGCGAGTAAACTTGATGAGCTTAATACTTCTAAGTGATTGAAGAAATCCCGAGAAGACATATGTCATTACCGCAGAGAAACTCAAGGTTTGACTCATGACGTTTAGTGTTCTTATTCCAACTATGTGGGGAAGAGATGGAAGAGTTAGTTTCTAGTGATAAAAGAGGTACACAAGTGTGTGATGATTTTGATGCTATCGCAATCATCGTGGAGAGATTGTGTACACCGGGACGCCACTGTTTCACTTGAGTGCTTAATCGCGATTCGTAGATATAATCACTTATTCGGAGTTGACATCCGCAGAGATAGTCATCCGCAGAGATAATCGATTCGCCCGCTTCTTCAATGTTATCGGTTATTCTCTTTTGGGCATTCAGTGTACTTCGGGTTCTTGAGCTTCATACACTTTCTTTAGGGGAGAGAAAAGTATACATCGGGGTTATTCTTTGGCTATTTGACTTAATCTGCTACTTCGATGGTATAAGTTTCTCTGTCTTCGGGTATTTCATCTACTTGGGGTAAGTGGTCTCTTAACACCTTTTGGAATGGATCGCTTCAGAATTCAGTGGAAAAGGAATTTGAGAAGAGTCATTCAAGCGTGGGATGATACGTTGTTGTTCTTGTTGATGATATAACCCCGAACAAAGAATCACAAAGATCATTATTAAAAGGAGCAGCAAGA
This sequence comes from Chrysanthemum makinoi, assembly GCA_910596185.1. Lineage (NCBI taxonomy): Eukaryota > Viridiplantae > Streptophyta > Magnoliopsida > Asterales > Asteraceae > Chrysanthemum > Chrysanthemum makinoi. The sequence continues at coordinate 247,300,739 of OU343223.1, forward strand.
TCGATGATAATGGTGTGCTTCCTTGTGCACCTGCAAGCAAGTTTGAAATAGAGCTTGAATCGCTCAACATAAGGATTTTCGGTTTGGGGGGAAGCTGCCAAAGTCTCTCTTTCTCAAAGGCTCGGGCTCTATCTTCTATTCTGGAGCCTCGGAAACTTTGGTGGTGGAAGATTAAGGGATGACGAATTCTATCTTCTACGACGTGCTGTTCGATATCCTTATCTCGGTACTCGTATCATCATCTTCTTACACTATATCATATACTCTATCTGTAAATATTTATCAAAAACGAAATACAAAAATATAAAACCAACAAAATCAAAATAGAAAATTTTAAAATCAACAAAAACCCATAAAAATCAAAAAATTTGAAAAAGACAAAAAATATTGCTTTTATCAAGACATGTCTTCTGGTATCGATAATATCTGCGGTCTTAGAAATGTCATTCAACAATGGCACGGGACCATAGATGAAGTTCGAGCAGAAGGTGTAAATATTTCTTTTCAAAACATGTCATATATCAAATGGCTTGCGCTTATTTCAGATCAGAACTCCGTGCTTAAACCATGGTTTGCTATTATTTCAGATAGCAACCCGCTCTTCAAGGAAGGAAAGTGCTGCGCTAAACCAATTTTCAAAAAATTTCGAGCACTTATCCTAAAACTAAATGAGGAAAGTATGTCGAAGGACTGCTGTTCCTACTCAAATATTTTTCCTTCTAAAATTCTTCAGAAAAATATTTGTTTTAAGAAAATGGTGGAAAATAAGTTGCTTGAAAATCAATCAGAATCAGAGTGTTCATAAAAATTTGCAAAACTCAATCAATGACTTCAGCATGGTTAAAACTTTTATGAAATGAGTCATTGATTGAGGAGGAGAATGTTTTCAAACTTATATCATCTATCGGTCTTATCTAATTATCCTACGTGCTTAACTGAAAATGATAGTTTCTTATGTCGAAGGACTAGGTATTTACGATATGATTGTTAGAATTAGATGACTATAGTTTGATAAACACATTATTCCCATGTTTTACATGATCTGTTTGATATGTTGGATTGACTTGTATTAGTCGATTGCTGTTTGGGTGTTGTCGACCACCATATATCTGTTTGTATATCCACTAACATATGCAGATAAGATGGTTTATAAGAATGTTCCCGATCCGGATCCGACAAGATGATTGGATGCCGAAAGGAAAGGGCAACTATTTCTTGAGTCGACAAAAGAAGAAATGGGACTTAATCAGATCTCTCCTTGGATAGTTGGCACGATAGATGGAACTTCAGAGGTCTCACTGCATCAGCAGATGGTTTTTCTTCAAGCCTTACATCAACAACAGAAGCAGCTCAACCACTTAACATATCTTTGTGCAGGAATAAGTAGTGGATGATACCATTTTCCTTAAAACAATTTTGAATGTTGTTTTGAAAATGGGAAAATATTGGTTTTGAAAATAAATTGAACTTAATTTTGGAAATCACCGGACTTCATTTTATCAAAACTTAAGTCACTCAATCATCGACTACGGTCTTCGATTGAGGGGGAGAGTGATTTAAAATTAAATATTTTCAAACAATATTTTTTCATAAAATTTCCGTTTTGTACAATAATAAGTGGTGATCTAAAGATTTAATGTTATGTCATGGTATGATTTTCTTTAAAACTCAAAGATCTTTTTAAATAAAATCTTTTCTGTTCTTGTTTGATTGTGAAATTGTTTTATTTTACTTAAAGATCTCTTAAAAAACTATCATACCTGACACTAACAATCTTTAATGTCTATAATTGGTCCACATCAGTCAATTTCAAAAAATTAAATCAAGCCATGTATTTCCCCAAAATTTTCCAAATGATTTAAATCAATCGGGATCCAAAATCTCAATTGGTTTGAAATTTTTGATCGGGGGAGAGATCGTGATTTAAATCTCAAATCGGTTTTAAAAGGGTGATTGTTTCAAAAGCACTCCTTCTTTCATGTGCCAAATGATTTCAGATACATAATGCACGTGATTGAGGAGGAGCATTTAACCAAAAACCAGAAGAGTATTTAAACAAGGTCACATATTCTCCCATGTTTTCCAAACCTTATTAAATCACTAGGGATCCAAAATCTCAAAGGGTTTGATATTTTGATCGGGGGGAGAATTTGTGATTTAATATGAAATTTGATAAAAGATGATCGTTTTGATTCAATGTGCAAGTTCTCTCTAATATGTGCTAAACTCTTTCGTATATCGATGCACATATTGAGGGGGAGCGAATGGTTTCTATTGGCAATCGTGAAAAGTACTTCAAAAACCTCTTGCCTCTATGTGCAAAATGATTTTCAAATATCCAACGCACATATTGAGGGGGAGAATTTACCAAGAAAATCAAATGGCTTTTTCCATGGAAATTGTGATCAAGAAATTATTTCAAAGAACTCTTGCCTCCATGTGCTAAACAATTTCAAATCATATGCACATGCTGAGGAGGAGCATTTCTAATTGATCAAAACAATTAAGGTACAAAACAATTTGATTTTATATCACAAGTACCTTGATTGATTTTCCAAATGATTTTTCAAGTGGTTTCAAGAAGGAAAGAACTGTACCAAAAGACTGACCATTTTACTTTATGCATGGTGTTATAAGGATGGTTAGGTTAGGTATTCGTTCCCACGATCCCGCCAGAGCCGGAGGGATCTACCCAGGGACAATCCACTAGATAGTGTAGAAGTCCTTAGGTATGATGAAAAAAGGAGAAAAATAAGAATATGGAAAGAGTACGACGAGACAGAGCTAGTACTGGAACAAACCCAACAAGGTTCTAGTAATGAAGTCTCGATAAGCACTGAAGGGGTTGAAAAATGAAAAAGAATTGAATATGAAAAAGGGTGAAAAGAAATAGCCCTCCATTAATTTAACCTTAGGGCAGAAACCGGGTTCAATACATATGCTACTGGTGTCTACTAAGATAACACTGGTATTGAAGACAAGACATCATGGACCCAAAGGACGCACTGCACCTAACTTCCCAAGCTACTCAAGTTCCTCTTAAAAGGACTTGTTTCATTCTCACTGGGAACCTAAATAATCTATCGACTTTCTCTTAGAGATTGTTGATATTGAAGAAGGCTCTCCCTAGTCTCCGACATAGGAACCAAATGTGCACAATTGAGTTTAGAGCCAAGAGATCATCCACAATATCTCGTTAGGACACATTATTCTTGAAGGCTTGCTGTTTCACACAATATGGAAAGTAAGTATATATTGAGAGTCATACGCATTATCCTTGTGGTATTGCCAGAACATCTGAGTGATATGTAAAAGTATTCATGATGAAGATGGAAATCCTTCTACAGCCAACATCAAACAAGCTCTTGGTGGGTGACATGTGAGATCTTTTCTATAGAACAAACTTGTGACAACCGATAGAACGATGGGGCTGATTCACCGTGAATCAACCTTGGTCCAGAAATGAATTGATCTAATACTTTTGGAAAACCGTTCGATGTGAAAATCTTCTTTTCTCTAGCACATCGAATGTGTACTTATGTTTTCAAACACAAAAAGTATCTCTGATTGAAAAAATACTTTTGGAAAAACCGTTCGATGTGCAAATCTTCTTTTCTCTAGCACATCGAGTGTGTATTCTTTTTCAAATACAAAATGTACTTTTGATTGAAAATTGATCTTTCTCATAAAACCTTCGTCGTAATGCAAAATTATTTCTTCTAAGCAATACGCGATTGTTTTCAAATCAATTTTTCATCAATCAGTGAATCTCAATTCGCTGGTTCACTCATTCTGTGTTGTCTTCTTTGAGACGTTTCGTTTGAGGGTTTGAGAACAGCTAGAACATGCGAAACCCCGCCAAGGAGATTCTTCGAATTATACCGATCACAAGGCGACGTGTACTAATCAACGGGAATCGTGGGCCGTGTACTCAATTCAACGAAAGTGATCAAAGACACTTTCGGTGTTTTATTGCTAACCTGTTGTTTGCGGTACACTTGGACGGTTGCGCTTGATCGATATTGAGAAGTCAATTCATAGCCGCATGCTCACAAAGATCCACACTTAATTGAAGAAATCATGACTAGTGCATATCTACATAACTGCTCGATATTTTTATACTATGCTTCGCTACGCGCGCAAATATCATGAACCAGTAAAGCTTCCACTACTCTGATGGAAAGATGTCATGATCCAGAAAGTGTGAGCATGTCGGTCCAAAAGACACAACATCACATGAAGGCAACACTACAAAGGGTGATCCAGTCGCTGAGGATCTCGAAGAAAGCTCGAAGATCATTAAAGACGTGGATCAGTTAAAGGCCTCCACTAAAAGTATAAAACTATGCGGACTTTGAAGAATCGCTACTTAAGCACAAAGATTGCGGAACTTGAAGAACTGAAGTCTAAGAGCTCAGAACTAAAGACAAATATAGAATGCTAGGATGCAAAATGTATTTCATGGGGTGACCTCCCTTAGGGGGAGATTGTTAGGAATTGGAAATTCCATGTGAAAATGTCGGTCACCCCAATTATGGTCTAGCATATGTTAGCTCGTAGACTTGTAGTTATTTACGTTGTTTAGTAGTTAATTAGTTAATTAGTAGCATAGATTAGTTTAGAGTAACACCGTGGAGGAAGGACGGGTCTTTATCCACTGTATGCCTGATCCACAGCCCTTCAGGAGGGCGTTTAGTTTGTAACTATAAATACCCTTCCCACTAAGGGAAGGGTGTTGCTTCTTGGAATCTAACCTTGCATTTTGTGTTACAACTCTCTTTCAAGAACATCCTCTCTACTCTCTTCATCTATCTAACAATGGCTTTCTTGTATCATTATAATCCTAGACCACCCGAATCATCAAACAACATAAAATATACGATCCTACATTTTCTATGAGCAAGCTTTACAACCCTCTAGGCATTGTACCTAATCGTTGTAGTGTAGTATGGGGTAAGTCCAGGGGTTGATCGTTCTCTAGGGGAATAGAGATGCTAGGAATAGATGTATGACGAGAAGCTAAGGTTGAGGGAGATTCTTTTTGGTCTTTTATATTTATTGGAAAGCAAGTAAATATCTCGGGGTATAGAAGTGGGGGGTGGTACTTCTACCAATTTTAACTACTTTTTAATTAAACTAATTAACTACTTAAACAATGAAAAAGTAAAGATGGGTTATGCTAATGTAAATGTGCTCTTATGATGATTAAAAATGTGTTTATTTAGATGTTCTTACTCCCTAGTTATCTCTTATTGGTCGGTTGAATTGTCACATCCTCATCTTAATTGGTGTGTTGTATTCCATTTGGTCATAGGGCGGTGCTAAATTCCCCAATTCTATGAATCGTAACTCTCCTCTAGACTATCCAGGATCGCCAAGTATCGTAGTATCTCCCCCGAATACTCTATTATCCTAAAGCTACAATTCACGCAATAAACACAACGATGGCCTAGGTGCACTCCTAAGCTTTTTGCTATTTAGGACGTTCAAGCTCGCAACAATTAAATAAGAAGTCATTTTTCCTTACTCTAGCGTCTACCAATTAAGACAAGAGACAACCTAACAATAATTAACAACTAGGTTTCATAGATCTAAGCATACACACAAACAATTAAACATGGGGTAGACATAATGATAATATGGATTAACAAAACTTATCTTATGATGTAAAGAAGGGTATGGAACCCCAAATATTGTCCAAGTCGGACTACAACCAAATTAGGGTTTGCTCTCCAAAGTTCTACCCCCTAAATGCAGAAAAATCAAATTATATATATAGATTTACAAATGCAAAGGCATCGCCTTTTGCTGGTGATGCCGTCAGATGGCCGTCATTAGGGTTTCGTTTGGGCCAAGTCATTGTTGGGACGGCGTCAGCTTATGAGTGTGACGCCGTCTGTCTTCAATAGGGACGTCGTCTGGGATTTGTTTTTGGGCGTCTGGTGTAGAAATGAGAGAGACGCCTTCCAGAGTTTAGGCGTGACGCCGTCAGTATTTAGAACCAAAAAAAATCATCTGAGCCGTCGCTTGATCTTTTATCAAAATATTCAACACGTGATGGCGTCGCCCTTTGAGATGGGACGCCGCCAGGCTTTAAGAACTGCTTGAGTCTTGACTTTGCCGTTTTCTTCATGTTTTCGCTCCTTTTCATCTAAACATGCTTCATTCCAACATTTTGCTTCCAAAAGACCTAAAATGTGAAAAGAAACAATTTTAAGTAGTAACGAATATAAAATATGTTGATTTAGGGCTTAAATGACCCCCTAAAATCGTATGTTTTAAATCCTTATCAAATATCCCTACACTTGAAATTTGCTTATCCTAAAGCAAATGTGCTTTTGGCTAATCAATTTATAAGTTAGGGGGCATGAAGCATTGGTTTAAAATAGTTTACAACAAATACAAGCGTCACAATAGTCATAACAAGCACGGAAATTATACACTAGCACATCACAATTGGTGTTTGGATTATCTCATCTATCGGGTTTATATGAAATATAATATGTAAGGAAATAGAAGATAAACTCTCATTACCTGGCATAGTACATAGATTACTATAGGCTTGAGAATAGATCAAACCTTCACTGCTTTGGCGTAAGCACCTGGGAATAACTATCTAAGAGGTCTTTACAAAGGGTTGTAACGTTAGGCTTAGGGTATGGAAGTAAAGGGTTTTGTTGGATAATGGGTATTTGGTGGTGGCAAGTCAAAAATCAACTAGGAGATAACTAGGGAGTAATGAAATCTAAGTAAACACGCTTTTACCTATCATAAGAATCTCATTTACTTTCATTTGCAATTTAGTTTAATTCTAGTTTTAATTAATTTAATTATTAGTTTAATTAGTTGATAATCATAACCCCTAATCCGAATACTGAGATTTTACTTTTGCTTTCATAAAATATAAAAATACAAAAAGAATCATCCATCACCTTAGACCAATTCGTCATACATCTCGACCTTCCCAACACTATTCTCCTAGAGAACGATCAATCCCCCAAGTCTTACCTATGCTACACTACCATGGTTAGGTGCACTGCCTAGGAGGATTGTAAAACTTCTTCAGAGGGTTACATCCACCGCATCAGTAGTGTACTAAATTAGATGCAGTTAGTGAATGGTAAGTACGAGTCATTCGCAAGGAGTGAATTAAATAAAGCCAGACCTAGTGGCATTCTAGTTATCTAATCTAATAATGCAAAGGGGGTTCAATCTGAGAGATTGGCACGGATTTGGTATATCTAATTAACTAATGTTAAACTAAGAAATACAAGTAGATAGTGAATAAGAAGGTAAAGCCGAGGTCTTATGATAGGAGAACGTGCTAGTCATGTTCATCATGTAAGGTTTGATTCATCTAATACTGCAATGACTAATGTGCTACTTCCGTTGGTGAGTCAGGGAATGTTAACTGTTACTCGAGGAGCATGGATTCAGCCTTGTAAGTGCACTCCCTATCAATGGTAGACTAGGCCAGATGGTCACGGTTTCCTAGCCCTATGCATATCCGCCCTTAACCCGATGGTAAGAATGTTAATAAGCTTCAAGCATGCATAAAGTGGTTCAACTATCAGTTATAATCTATCTTGGCAATTACATACGAGTGCAACTACCTAAACCCTTGTAAATATTCATCTATAAGGGTTATCATGCTAACTTACTTGCCTTAATCAGGCAATGACTAACCTAGGGATACGGTCGACCTCTAGTCCTAATGGCAACCATCGTGAAGCTATGTTATCATGCATACCAACCAGTATGATACGGATCACAAATCACAGAAGTGCATCTATAACCAATGATCTAGACAATAGCCACAACACTTCAAGCACGTAAACAAACGTAATTGAGCACGATAAATAGAGATATCCAACGAAAATGCAATTAATCGAGTAAATGAATCAAAACAACTAGATAATTATTAGCATGTCTAAAACCTAAGGGTGTTAGCCCATAATATTTGTAAAAATACTCAATGATTGAATCAAATATATACGAGTAGAATTCATAATGAAATCAAAACGATAAACAATGATTAGCAAAGGTAAGGGATACTCAAGATGCCCTCCTTACGAGTCGAGGTGTTCCCTGACCTTCTTTGCCTCCTAAAAATGTCCTTAAGATCTATGGTGTATGGTAGGAGTGTGTTGAATCTGGTGTAATAAGCCCTCTATTTATACTTTTCTGTCAGGGGTCTGATACGCCGTGTGCAGCTTTACCAATACGGCGTATTGGCCATTTTGGCGTGGGCTTCACTCATAAAATATTCCAGGATATTGTTTTAGCCGCCATTATATACAACGTATGGCTACAATTGCATACGCTTTATTCTTCTAGTTCCATATTTGGTTTATCTTTGGATAATCTTCATGTATAAGGCGTATAACTGAGGTTGGATACGTTGTATCCTTTTGTTTGACTTTATCACTTCTATTGTAGACCAAGTTCAATATACGGTGTATGTTTAAGTAGGAATACGCCACATTCTTCAAAGTTAAGCAAGGTCTTTATTTCGTCTAAGTGTGAGATACGGCGTATACATTTAATACTGATACGCCGTATATGATGTCAGCTAAGCATGCATTTCTTTAACTTCTTTATTTATGATCCAAATAATGCCAAAACGTTCTCCTTATCCATAATTCTCTATAAACACTAAGAAATATAAAAGTAAACGATTAAGTAATGATTATTATATAAAATGATGGTATATGAGCAATATATATGAGATATATGACGTATGAATATAGTACTTATTTGATTACATTAGTCTTCCGTGCGACATTTAGTCTCGATTAAGTTAGCCTTGCTCGAACATTCAAGGAGTTTAGCTCAATCATGTTGGTTGGCACTCACACAGTGTCGAAGATATAGCTCCAATAACGCGTTCACCCTCTCCGTTTGCCCGTCCGTTTGGGGATGGAAACTCGTTGAGAAGTTCAAATCCGTCCCCATGAAACTCCGTCCAAATACGCCCCATAAATATCAGACCTCGATCGCTAACAATAACATGTGGCACTCCCCAATACTTCACCATATTCTTGTAGAACAACTTGGCTGTATTGTCCGCGGTAACATTGGGTGGTGCGACAATGAAAGTTGTATACTTCGAGAATCGATCAACCACCATTATAATACTCCCACTCCCTTCCGACTTCGGCAAACATTTGATAAAGTCCATGGAAACACTCTCCCGTGGTCCCTTGGGCGTAGTTAAAGGCTATAACAATCCTTCCGACTTCTTTTGCTTTATGTTGTCTTGTTGGCAAATAAGGCATGTACACACGAATGTCTCAACATCCTCCTCCATTCTTGGCCAATAATAAGTGCTCTTGACCAATGCCAACGTCCTTTTAATCTCCGAATGACCAACCCACTTTGAATCATGGCACTCCTTCAAGATTACCCGCCTAAGATCGCCCCATTTAGGCACGTAAAGCCGATCTCCTTTGGTGAACAACACGTCTCCCTTTAGCAAAATCTCTGAGTCTTTATGTCTTTTGCTAAGGCCACCATCTTCTTGGCTAGGGGATCAAGTTCTAACCCTTCCTTGATTCGGTCTTGGAGGAAGAATTGGGCTTGGGTAATTGCCGCAAACTCCACCTTGTGACTCAATGTATCAGCTACCACATTAGCCTTCCCCGACTTGTACTTCAATTGGTAGTTGAACTCAGCCAGGAAGTCTTGCCAACGAGCTTGCTTGGGACCTAACTTTTTTTGGGTTTGAAAATAAATAGTCGCTATGTTATCCGTCTTGATCACGAATCTCTAACCCAACAAATAATGCATCCAAATCTGTAAGCAATGAACAAACGATGTCATCTCTTTATCTTGCATAATGTACTTCCTTTCATTCTCAATTCCATCTCTCGAATGCAATCGGGTGTCCATTTTGCTTTAGAACTCCTCCAATAGAAAAGTCCAATGTGTCCGTGTTGATGAGGTGTAATTTCAGAAGCTTTTTAGTGGTCATTTAGCCTCTAAACTCATATACTTTTGATCCATTATTGTCATAAATTGCTTCTATTTGAGTTTTAGGTACTTGGGAGAGCAATGTTTTAGGCTTGATTAGATGAAGAACGAAGAAAAATGACAAATTCAGCAAGGTGACCGGCATCTCTGACGTGGTCACCAATTCAGCCTAGAAAGTGCAATTTCAAGATTATTTGTGATGGATCAGTTTGTGGAGACGACCTGAGCTAATGGCGTCACAACCAAAGGTGAATATTTATCTTCGCTTGCTAACACACGTCTTCATCAACAACTCTTTTATTGCTTTAATGTTTATTTAGTTTTCTAATCTAATCCGAGCTTTCACGATTTTTGTTGCTCAGATTGCGAGAGAGTATTAGATGATAGATATGACCCAACCCTTAAGTGAAGTTAGGGTCCACTAGAGCAAGGCCAGTCCTGAGTTTTTTAGTGCCATGGACGAGATGATAAAAAAATGCCTCTACTAAATACTGTAATAAAATCATATTATATTTTGAGAGTTTGACCTGCAAATATAAAGTATAAAATTTGGACAACTATTTATTGGATTTTACTATATGAATTATTCGCAAACAGTTTAATAGTTATACAAGCGAGTTAAGGTTAAATAAGAAGAAAAATTAAAATGAAAAGAATAAGAAAAAATCATAACCACACATTTTAGATGCACCTACAAATATAGATGCATCTCTTTATAAAAATCACACTTTAATTTAAAATATATAACTAAAAATTCTTTTTATTCTTCTCATTCTAGTTTTTCTTTACAAAACTTTGATTGACTTAAAAAAATTGAAGCTATAAACATATATACACATCAATATTTAGTAAGTTTACTATGAATCCAACATATGTATTCACTTATATACAAAAAGCCACTGATCCTTATTTACAAGTTATCTTTCTTTGTTGAACCACTAATCCTTTTAATACATCTGAATTTGCATAAACAAACTTGAAAATAAATCAAATTTACATGAATACGATGAAAAAAAGGAAATAAGTTTATATGGCATAAGTAAAAGTAAACTCTAGGAGTATTTCAATTTTTACTTGTACTATTTCATTTTAAAAGTATTTTTGTTACCGAACCAAAAATCATTTGTATTTCTATTTTCTAATAAAAGGAAGCCATCTTCTCTTTCATTTTCCAATCTTCTTATTTCTTCTTTCCAATTTTATCTAACTTGCAATTCTGAGCTCAACCCGACACCATTTTTATCACATACAACTGATTCACTAGACTAAAATTATGATGCCCCTTATTTATTTGATGGCCTGACCCGTTGCCCAGGTCGCCCCCACCCTTAAGGCCGAGCCTGTACTAGAGTTAGGTTATCTTGTGTGATATACATTATAAATAGTTACTCCTTCCGTCCTAAAAATGTGTCAATCATATTATTTATGTTTATTTCAAAAAAGGTGTCTAGATTTTATTTATAGATAGTATTTATGATTGATTTTTCTACTTTAACCACATAATCAAAACATGTATTAATTACTCACTTTTAACTCTTATATTAACTACGAGGGTAAAAATGACTTTTTATTAATCAAAACTAACATTAATTACTCATATTATAATTTGTCTATTTTTTATTTATAGACACTCTTTTAAAACGGAAGGAATAATAAATAAACATAAAATCTCACGGAGTTTAGGCTCCGTTTGGTATAAGGGTGTAGGAATGATGGTATGAGTTTAATAGTACCATTTATGTTTATTTGGTTGAGGGGTTTTGTTAAATCATTCATATGAGCCTTACAAATGAAACTCATATATCCATACCACTTAGACTTTGTGGATTTTGTCAAATCATTCATGTGAGCCTTATTCTACCACTAATTTTACTCACCCTACTCTTTTTCTTCATATTTATCGAACAATATTCAAACCTAAATATATAAACTAAACAACATTTTTTGAACTATCAAACTCATTTTCATACTACCATATTATCATACCAATATCCATTATGATTCCTATAAGCAAACTAAACGGACCCTTAATTTTCAATGTTCATTATAATTTTTGTATGGACCAATTCCATTCAATAGGCATTTATGGATGTAGCCCTCAAGAATACATCGATCGATTGACTTTGTCACAGTTAAATAAATGTAATAGCCAGCTATGTTGCTTTCCATGTGTTACGTACAAAGCGAATGACTTGATCATTTATATAGTGCAATTAGATTTTTGTACTGATAGATACCCACAAGACTTTTATGATGACATAATTTCGTACATAGTTGAATCGTCATATATATCCATTAGGGAGGTGATTTGTACATTCATTAAATTGATTGGTAAACTTTATTTTAGAGTTCTTTGACATTTATATTCTCACATCACTTTTACACATTTTTACTCTGTGAGGGTATAATTGTCAACATACTCTAAAATGTAGTGTGTCAATCAATTTAGTGAGTGTACAAATCACCTCACTATCCATTACATATTCATTTGATTAAACCGATTTTGACATTTTTATCATTTCATATTGGGAAAATTGCATAAAAATGCATCATACTTCTTTTCGTAGCGTAACATTTTTTATCATGTGACACCAACCTTTTAAATCGGCTATTATTGTGTACTGACTCTTAACTTTGCCGTCGGTCAAGTTAACGACCGTTAATTTTTTTATTGCACCGTTGGTCCTTTTCGTCTGTTTTTAACGACCGTTATTATATTATTAATCCGTTAGTCCTTTTCGCCCGCTTTTACGTTCGTTCCGTTTTGTTCCTTTTACACGGTTTCGTCCGCCATTCTTTTTACACGCTTTGCCCTTTTTACGACGGTTTTGTCCTGTTTTACGATTTCGTTCGTTTGCTCGCTTTTCGTCCGCTTTTACACGCTTTTTTAGTTTTTAACGGTTTCGCCCGTTTACACGCTGTCGTTTTCCGCTGTCTACCGTTTTCGCCGTTTTACCGTTTTTTAGTTTTTCGATCCGTTTAAACCGCGTTTTAGCTGTTTTTGCGATTTAGATCGTTTTACACGCGTTTGTCGTTCATTTTTGCGTTTTCGCGGCACGCTGTGACGCTTTTCACACGTTTTGTTCATTTCTACACGTTTTCTGTTTCGACGTTTGTTCGTTTACTACGTTTTGATTCGTTTTTACATGTTTTCATTTGTTTTGATGTTTCGTCCGCTTTTTGCGTTTTCAAAACGGACGAAACCGCGGCAAAACGGACAACCTGCAAAAACGGACGAACGTAAAACGGATGAAACCGCAAAAACGAACAAAAGTGTAAAACGGGAAACGCGCAAAACTAAAAATACGCGTGTAAAACGAATCCAAAACGCGTAAAACTGCGTAAAAACGACAAACCGTGCAAAACGAACAAAAACGTGTAAAACGGACGAAAACGTGTAAAAATAGACGAACCGTAAAAACTAAAAAACGCGGTACAAAACGTGTAAAACGGACGAAACGTCTAAAAAACGAACGGCAAAACGTGACTAAAACCGCAAAACGCGTAAAACGGACGAAACCGTGCAAAAACTAAAAAACGCGGTAAAACGGACGGAAACGTGCGAAAAACGAACGAAAACATGTAAAACGGACGGCCGTTCAAAACGGACGAAAAACGTAAAACGGATGAAACCGTAGAAAACGGACAAACCAGTAAAACGGACGAAACCGTAAAAACGGGCGAAAAGGACTAACGGTGCAATAATATAATAACGGTCGTTAAAAACGGACGAAAAGGACTAACGGTGCAATAAAAATTAACTGTCGTTAACTTGACCGGCCCAACAGTGTAAAGCGCCACCGGTACACACAATAGCACGATTTAAAAAGGTTGGTGTCACAATGAGAAAAAAAAATTGTTCGCTACACACAATGACAATGAGTGCCAAGTATAATGCATTTTTATGCAATTTTCCCTTTCATATTTTCTCAAAAAGAGTGTGAACATAAAGTTTACGAATTAAACCTCATAGACTCCATATTTGAAAGATTAATAATCAAGAGATTTAAAAATATGACATTTTTATTTATTTATTTATTTATTTTTTATTTTCTTACATATGTATTCGTATTTTAATGGTTTGTTAAGAAGTGAATCTATTATTTGCAACCAAAGTGAAGTTGTTATACAATTTTAGACAAATTTAAATACAATATATCTTTAAGTTATCATTTTAAAAGTCATTTTTAACGTCAAGTTTAACTATTTCACAATATATTCTAGTTTCTTTGCACTTAACCATGCTTTTCTATTTAAATGGATTTGGCGTTTTTATTTCTAATGGTGCTTCCTTATGGTCTCGAGTTATTAAAACTATTCATGGGAATCAAGGTGCTCTTGACAACGGTCTTTCTTCATCTCGGAGATCTACTTGGCTTTCTTGGCTCAATAACATTCGCTTTCCTAAGCGTTTGAAGGATATTTTTTTTGAGGGCGTTTGCTATGTCATGTGGTGGGTTATATGGAGGTTTCGGAATCAGTTTCTTTTTGGTACTAGAAAGCTGCACTTGGAGATCCTGCTTGATGATATTGTTCGTTTGTCTTATACATGATGTTCTAGCCGTAGTAACTTTAATTTTTCTTGGGACACATAGATGAAAAATCCTAGTTCTATTAGTTTGTAATATCTTCTAGCTGCTTGCTAGTTTTTTAATAAATTTGATGTTAAAAAAACAAATTTATTTTATATGTTTTAAGAAGGACTTTAAAACACAACTATTAAGTTGGAGAACTTCTTACACAATATAAATTGCCATTGAAACAAAAACCATTTGATTATTTTAAAAGTCATTTCATTCTTTCAAGATTTCAAATTCAAACTTAAATATGTACCTTTCAACTTTTGTCATCCAAACATTTGACTTCTTACGTCTCAATTTATTGTGATGCTCTTTGGGTGCTTAAGTCAATAGAGAGGGCCTTATAATTCATGAACAGGGTCTTAGAATTCAAATTAGATATCGGATGAAAGTGGTATGACAACTTCAAACCCTTTAAAACAAATTATTGGTACCTTCACACGCATAAGCATGACCCGTTTATGGACCATGGCTTCCTATTCAACCAAGAGCCACCGATACCACCTATGCAAGTTGTATACTTGCTAGAAAATTTAAAGATATATATATTAGAAAAAGATTAAGATACCGTTTTATTAAGTTACAAAACTTTGACCATCAATTGATCACATGAAACGAATACTCTATGCATTTCTAAAGCTGATTATTTGAAGTCAATAATAAACACTTATCGTTTGAAAATTGTATTTATACTTACGTAACCATTTAATGGTAAATGTAACATGCAAGATGTATTATCTAATTGTATGAATGTATAGTAGGGTGTATTTACTTATATTCATTGTTATATATAACTTTTTTTTATTTACTTCTTCCAATTGCCTGGCTGTTGTACTTTATGCATTTTGAAAAATTATTAATACTAAAATTTGTTAGAAATTTAATGTACAATGTCAAAAAATGATTACCATAAGATTTACGAGTTACAAGCTTGTCATAAGTCATAACCCAAGGCATATATGGCCTAGTGATGCGTTAGTTGGCCTTCAACCAAAGATTATGGGTTCAAGTCTTGTTAGAGACATCTGTGATATACGTTATATAAGATGTATGTGAAAAACCGTATAAAAGAAAAACTTCTTGGCACACGTCATGTTTTATAATAACCCAGGGTAAACATATATACTTTGATACTCACATTAAAATACCCTCAAATGTGTTTTAAAAAGTTTACTTAGCAGGTGCATCAATATAAAATAGTTGAAGTTAAAGTATATTAAAAAACATTCAATGAAAACAACTTAACTAAATTTTAAAATATATAATATCAACTTGTCACTAATCAAATCCAATAAATAATTATTAAAAACCTTGGAATCAAGTTTTGAGAGTTAAAGTCAGCCCGCCTCAATAGGAAGCTCACATAATGAGAAGAAGAAAAGTCTACTTTCAGTCTTGTATACATATAACATGTGCTAGTACATTATTTGAATTAAGATCAATAAGTAAGTACTCCGTAGTTTATACTTTCTAATAATGGAAACAACGACGGATGAAGGTGGCGAAAATGGCAAGAGAATTTGTGCTAAGACGTCGAGGTTATGGTTGTTTTTAATGATCATGGCTACTATAGCTCAAGCTCAAAACACCACTGATCCAGCTGAAGGTCTAGCTTCATCATCCTCTATCTCGCTTTCTATTTACGATTTCCTTTTCCATAGTTACTATTCAAGTTACGCTAGCTCAAACTCGACTTGAGCTAGTTTGAATTATACATCACAACCAATTAAAGAATATATTCACTGACTTTATGAAGTCATTTTAAGCCAAGCCTGAGGTTGCATCATGAACCGTTTGGTTTGTCTAACGACTTAAGTTTAGCTTAAGGTTATCAAGTAAGTATAGTAAAAGTTTTTCTTAGCTTGTTTGCACCATTAGGATATGTTGACTTTAATGTGTTGAGTATTTGGAAAATAATTAATCACCTAATTGATGCTTTAACTACAAATTTGAATCATCAATGTAACTTAAGATTTGTGTGGGGTGACAAAACTGAAGGACGCGTAGAATATATTGTTACATGTTAAAACGAATAGATTTTGTATGAGTTCTTGAGTTGTGTCGACATATGTTGATTGGATGGATTCATGTGCAGTTGTTTATATGAATGATTAGTGTGTTAATACGATTATAAGTCCTGTATATATAGACAGCAGTTGACATTTAACACAATCTTGGTGATTTTGTTCATTAAAAATATACAGTACTTGTCTCACTTTTGACCCATTCCATCGTTCTAATCTGCTCGTTTTAAGCTATTTTCTTTTGATTTTATAAAAGGAAATTTGGTGAGATGAGAAAATGAAAAATATTATTCTTACTAGTACTGTATAATGAATATGTTTGAAACTGGTGATTGCAGCGCGTATTATAAATGAAATGTTTAGCGGTTGGGGCATAGACGAAAGTACAGTAACAAATATGGGTTGGAACATAAGTGGAGAACTCTGCAGTGGTGCCGCCGTGGATTCTACTGATTTTGATTCCCGTAACTATAATCCCGCCATTAAATGTGACTGTAACTTCCCAAACTCAACTTGCCACATTACTCGACTGTAAGTGCACACTTGAGCATTTTCTGACACAACATAAGGAAAATCATATTTGAAATGGGCTAGGTTGGTAATTTAGTTGACAGAAATAGCCGGTTAAAAAAGATGATGTGACAAACCCTCATTAGAAATAGGACTAGTTTGGTCATGTACTCATGTATTCACATTATCTGAAGTCTTGGGATCATCAAACGAAATTTTAAAGAAACAAATCAACAAACTAAGTGCTAGCTTTATTTAAATTGTCGATGTACAAAGATTTCTAAATCTACTAATTTATTTTATATGCTAAACTAACCGTATTGTAATCCTAATCCTAAATCGACTCAAATACAAAACGAAACTGATATTTATCCAAAACCAATTTTACCAAACAAACATTGTAGTTTAAGTCACTGATTCTAACATTAAGAAATGCTAAACAAACATTGTAGTTTAAGTCACTGATTCTAATATTAAGAAATGCTACATAAGCAAGAAACGGGTCATGAGGTGCTCAAAATACCATATTAACTCAATTTATAAAAATAAAAAAAAAATATATATATATATATATATATATATATATATATATATATATATATATATATATATATATATATATATATATATATATATATATATATATATATAATTTTAACGTTGCTGATAATAAAACAAAATGTTAAAGAATAAAAATGCTTCATGTACTTATACATTACATTCATTATGAACTGTGAACTGATTTAAACCTCATTATACAGGTCTTTATGATTCATTATGCTTATGCATATTTTTCATAAAATATTCAGTCTTCATAAGTAAATTTTATGCATAATGAATAAAAAGTCCAAGTGGTCCGGAGTGCAAAAGGAGACCGGATTATAAGTAGATGAAGCATTAATGGCTTTTACCCGGAACAAAATGCACCAACCTTAATCCTTTGTTATTTAATGACATTATGACATTAGCGTGTTCAAAGTTACACAAAATAGCTACTCTCACTTTGTTACCAATCATAGCTAGCAACATTTGATAAAAGAGTAAGCACTTTGATATGATTGTTAAAACCAGAAATATGATTGTGATATTAAGTAGTATTTTCTTAAGCATGTTTCTTCATTGATAGTACATTGCTATTTTACGAAATTAGCAATTGTTTTTACTCCATCGAAAATTCTGTTAATGAACTTTTTATCTCTTTGACAATCATTGTTTCACTGAAATCATCAGAAAAGTGTATGCGCTGGACGCTGTAGGCCCGATCCCAGAAGGACTCTGGACTTTGACTTACCTTACCAATCTGTATGTATGCTTCTTAAGTTCCATATGCACATATATACATGTGTGTTTGGGCACGCGCATGCGCATACACACTCATCTTAATTCATATGAATATCTATGCTTTTATTCAGCTTATTAATTAAGTTTTTGCTACAGTGATATAGGCCAAAACTACTTGACAGGTCCTTTGTCACCATCTATTGGCAATTTAACTCGAATGCAGTGGCTGTAAGCCCTCACTATCTAAACATTTAAACTGTGTGATCATATCAAATTATACATGTTTAAGAATACATCTTATATTTATGACGGTTAATTTGAATTTTCTTAATAGGACTTTTGGCATCAATGCATTATCAGGGGAAATTCCACCGGAGTTAGGACGGCTTACTGACCTTAGATCACTGTATTTTTTTTATTACTATTATTTTATTTTATTTATTTATATATTTTTTATACTATGTTCGTTTTGATTTTTTTTTTAAATTATTAAAACTCTATTTTCTATAACTTTTATGTGTAGGTCCTTTGGCACAAACAATTTCAATGGTTCCTTGCCATCTGAACTCGGAAATTTGCGAAGATTACAACAACTGTAAGAATATTCAAGATTATCTTTTTGATATTATATTTCTATATAATTTGCATAGTTCTTAGATAACTAAGTTGCCATCTTCGTGTATGTTTATTTTGTCAGTTACCTTGATAGTGCTGGAGTTAGTGGTGAAATACCTCCTACATTCGCGAATTTAAGTAACCTGGTCACAGTGTAAGAACATTTACTTTTATTGACCACTAGCATTTTATAAGTTGCATTATCTGTTATGAAACTAAACTATTGGCCTCTCAGATGGGCTTCCGACAATAACTTCACAGGGAGAATACCCGACTTTATAGGAAATTGGACACAGTTACAAGCATTGTAAGTTGATATTCATGACATAATCAAGGTATATGAGATGAAAGTATGAAACCGTATAATTATAAAACGGTTGGTGTTTATATAGGAGGTTTGAGGGGAACTCTTTTGAGGGTTCAATACCACCTTCATTTTCTCGACTGACCGCTTTGCAGGAGTTGTAAGTCTTTTATTCGATCTTATTGTTTTAAGAAATCGTCATTTAACTAATTTAAGCCACTAAATTCTACTTCTTCTCTTTTATAATGTAACAGGAGGATAACTGGTTTACGTAATGGAACCCTCGACTTTATCACGAATTTGAAGTCCTTGACTGTTCTGTGAGCAAATATTAGTACCTTTCTTGAGTCTACCATGTTTCCTTTTCATAATGTTACTTATAACGAGATGTATCTCTTGCAGACTTCTAAGGAATAACAGAATTACTGGCTCTATTCCATCCGACATTGGAGAATATCAAAATTTGACACGACTGTGAGTAATCTGCTGTCTGCACTGGGACTAAAATACCTTTATACAAACGGTTTATTGTTTATTTAGAGGAAAAAATCTGATGTTATTATACATTGTAAATTTCAGGGATTTGAGTTTCAACAATTTGTCAGGGCAGATTCCACCAGCATTGTTCAACTTGAGCCAACTCTCAATCTTGTATTACACATGTTCTCCTTTTATGATATATAATAGGATCTTGCATGCAATTAGAACTCCTCGTATCGATGTTAAAATGGAAATATTTGGTGTTCTATTTTGACATCTCTCCATTGTTCTCAGGGTTCTTGGAAACAATAGTTTAAATGGTACTCTTCCTGATGTAAAGAGCGCATCTCTCAGCAATATGTATGTAAATTCTAAGTTGCAACCGACGATAAGAGAATAAATTTGTTTTCTAACTTTTGTACAATTCTCTTCATGCAGTGATTTGTCATACAATGAACTGTCGGGGACATTTCCTTCTTGGGTTAATGCGTCAAACTTACAACTGTATGTGAAATGCTTTGAAGCTTATTGTGTTTAAACATAACAAATGTTCATTGGTTTTTAGAATTGTGTTTGGAGCTAATAATTTGTTTCTTAATATACATGTGCAGTAACTTAGTTGTGAACAACTTTACTTTAGAAGGTTCAGAAAACAGGTAATCAATCATATGGTTTATTTTTTTACCTATGTTTGATATTTCTAAAAATCATTAGTAACTAACCAATGCTTATTGTAATTAACTTGAAATGTCTTTTGTTTTTAGTGGTATTCCTACAGGATTGAATTGTCTCCAAAGGGATTTCCCTTGTAATCGTGGATCGCCAAGATGTAAGTAAAAACATGAAAGTTTCCTTTTTTAGGACTAGTTTCATATGATAGCAACATACGTAAGTTGGTGGTCCATTTTGGTAAATAACATTAGCTTCTTATCGAAACAAGTCTTTTTTCCTTCAACGAACTAAGTGCTTCATTATTCTAAAACATTAGCTCCTCTTGTTATTATACCATTAGAAGACTTGATTTGATAAGTATCCTTTTGATTTAAATTTACAGATAGCAGCTTTGGAATCAATTGTGGTGGTCCTCAAATAACATCTTCTAGTCGACTAGTTCACGAGCAAGATAATGAAGCCCTTGGACCAGCAACATACTATTTGACTCCTGAGAGAAGGTGGGGTGTCAGCAATGTAGGACAAAGGGATAATCCAGAATATACAGCCTCCACTCAACGCCAATTTACAAACACTTTGGATTCTGAGCTTTTCCAAACAGCCCGTCTCTCTGCTGGATCATTAAGATACTATGGTTTAGGACTTGAGAACGGTAACTATACTGTTAACCTTCAGTTTGCAGAGCTACTAATAGAAGATGGTCCCACTTGGAGAAGTACTGGTAGGCGTGTCTTCGATATCTATTTACAGGTAGGTGTTAACTAGAATTCGTAGCAAATATTTATTTGAAAGTTTGTACTTTGACCCAAAAGTCAAACAGTAGCCACTTGTATACATAAATATTCTATGGATGAAAACAAAGATAGTTAACTTAGAATAAAAATCAGACCCGACGATGTTACCATTTTATGTAATTGCCAGAATATAGAGTCAGTTAGCTATTGTTTGCCAAATTTTCTTACATTATGTTTTCAAATATTGTTCTTCCAGGGAAACTTGATGATACAGGATTTCGATATAAAACGGGCAGCAGGTGGGGCCTCATTTAGTCCTGTTTCGAGGGAAGCAACAGTTCAAGTTTTAAATAACTACCTTGAGGTACATCTATTCTGGTCAGGAAAAGGGACTTGCTGCGTACCCGATCAAGGAACATTTGGACCTCTTATTTCAGCAATAAGTGCCACCCCAAGTGAGAAAAATATACATTTCAAGTTATTACTTAAGTATTTGCTTCTTGAAAGCTAATATTCTTTACTTATTTTTTGTACAGACTTTACCCCCACTGTGAGCAACACTCCACCTTCCACAAATAAGAAGAATAATGCCGGTTTGATTGCCGGGATTATAGTTCCAATTGCTGTTGTTAGCTTTCTGGCAATATTAGCCCTATACATTATCCGTCAGCGGAGGAAAAAGCAGGATACTTTTGATGATTATGAAGGTAGTATTTTTAAATCTTTCATAATCAAGTGAATTGTTTTAGAAGTTATTAGGCCTTGCTGTTGCGTGCAAATTATAGGCACTCTCGGTGAATTTGAATTTCTTTTAAATTAAAGAATGCGTCAATTATGATTAAAACAAATATTACTACAGTCTACATTAATAATCTTAGTCATTAAATAAAAATGATTTATTTGTTCCAAATAAATAAATAAATAAATAAAATTTTGAAGCTGTATGCATTAGTATTTACTATCTAGTAACATGACTTTTTTTTGGGTCTACTTTTAACCCAGTTGACCCTTTTCACCTTTTAGCATTATTTGACCCATTCGAGTTATATAACACAACCTAAATTACCCATTTAGGCAGCATGCAAAAAACCGTGCATCAACCTTGTAACACACTCACATGCTGATTCTCTTTGCAGAGTTCTTAGGAATCGACGGCGCCAGACCAAATACATTCAGTTACGCAGAATTAAGAACTGCAACAGATGATTTTAGTGCAGCAAATAAGCTTGGTGAAGGAGGTTTTGGACCTGTTTACAAGGTTATTTCTACTTTTAAACAATAATCCATTTAGCTTCTTGAAGCTGACAGAACCGTAATTAGTCTGTAATTATTTTCTAATGATAAAGGGAACACTTGATGATGGGAGAGTAATAGCCGTTAAACAACTCTCAATAGCCTCACACCAAGGCAAGAGCCAGTTTATGGCTGAAATTGCAACAATATCTGCTGTCCAACACCGCAACCTTGTGAAACTGTATGGATGTTGTATTGACGGAGAAAAGCGACTTCTTGTTTATGAGCATCTCGAGAACAAGAGTCTTGACCAAGCATTATTCGGTAAGTACACGTTAGACATAAATTATGTAAAGTAAACTTCAAGATACATTTAGTGTATTTATGGAACATCTGGGGTAAACTAAACTCCAAAATTATATAAAGTAAACTTCAAGATACACGTTAGACCAAGCATTATTCGGTAAGTACAGGTTTAGACATGAATTGGGTAAAGTAAACTCCAAAATTATATATAGTGTAGTATTGAATATCTGGTTACTCTGTGATGCAGGAAAGAGCAAGTTGTCTCTGAGCTGGTCCATTCGGTTTGAAATATGTTTAGGGGTAGCACGCGGTCTCACATATTTGCATGAGGAATCACGCATACGTGTTGTACATAGAGATGTTAAAGCTAGTAATGTTCTGCTTGATTCTGAATTGAACCCCAAGATCTCAGATTTTGGGTTAGCCAAACTTTATGATGACAAGCAAACACACATGAGTACTCGTGTTGCGGGAACAATGTAAGATCAATACATATTGCTTTTCTGCTGTAAAAAAACATATATTAGTTATTTGAGTAATAATAAGTTGACAGGAATTTACTAATCTGTTATGTAGTGGATATCTTGCGCCGGAGTATGCAATGCGTGGACACCTTACTGAAAAGGCTGATGTGTTCGGATTTGGAGTTGTGGCTTTAGAGATTATCAGTGGCAGGCCTAATTCGGACTCGCGTTTGGATGATGATAAAATATATCTTCTTGAATGGGTAAGTTTTATCTTCCCGACTTAAAATTAAAATCTGTGTATCCAAACATTTAACAATGATAATTACATATTAAATCAAAGTAATTAAAATAATGAGTCCAAAATGCGAATCCAAACACCCCCATAAAACTTATAAATGTGAAATATCAGACGATGTTATATCTATTTCGATAGCAATTCACTCTCACGGCCACTCTCCATTTTCAGATTACTTAACCAATGATATTATTTTAGGCATGGAACCTGCATGAAGCCAATAATGAACTCGAGTTAGTGGATGAAGAATTATCTGAATTCGACGAGAATGAAGTAAGAAGAGTGATGAGAGTCGCCCTTTTATGTACACAAACCTCACCAATGCAACGACCATCAATGTCACGAGTGATAGCAATGCTTTCAGGAGATATAGAACCAACTGGTGTTATTACTCGCCCTGAGTACCTTACTGGTTTTAATTTTAATGATTCTACAACGTTTCAAAGTGCTCCCACAACTTCTGGCACCGATTCTTCTGCACCAAGTACAAGTACAAGTCACTCCGTTGTAACACCTACTGATGCTTCCAGACCGATTCTTCATGATCTCATTGGAGAAGGTAGGTGACAGAGACTAGAGACCGATATATGTTCTTTCTTGGGTATTTTTTCTTTTGTGTGGATAATTTAGACTTATTTGTAAAGTAGACGGTTTGGAACATTTCTTGCTTTAAACTGTAAAGTATATGATAACATTGAAATGAAACGATATCCTGGAGAATATGGATTCTTCAGAACCGACAGACTGTGGGTGCAAGTATCAGCAAAATAACTGGGCGATGTATTTAACTATATATAGTGTAGTGTGATAAGTTGCCTTTCTACAGAAAAATAAATACTTAATCTGAATCGTAATTTGTATGGCGTGCCTATAAAACCTGCTACTATTTTTTCTATGGAAGTAGAAGCTCGGTGAAATGATTGAATTTGGGTTCATTTAACTCATCATGCCCTTAATACCTAGTTTGTATTGGGTTAATCACCATCGACCCAACACTAAACCCGTCACACCCCATATGACCCGGTCAACAAAAGTCAACCATAAAGAAAAGTCAACAAAGCAGTTACAACCGCCACATAGCAGTTATCAATAACTGCCCAAATCACAGAACCGACACAATGGTTCAATGTACCCTTTCATTACAGTATATATACTCGATTTATTTGTTTGTAAACGATGATGACATATTTGATTAATGCATAAACACATTTACAGTTTACTTAATCTTTGCACAACTTTCATTCGGTATACTTGTGATTGAAACGTTTAGACCATAGATCCCGTTATAAAGGCCAACAATTGGTATCAGAGCGGTTTGGTCTATCAACCAACAATCATCATTTACCCAGACTCGTAAAAGTTCCAGAATCAAAAAAAAAACAGAACAAGTCTCGAAATAAAATTTTTTTTGCAAATCGCTAAGAACACAAATCCCGACGTCATTTTTGTGTCTCAACGTTTGTCGCAACAGGGGTATAATCACTTTGTGATTACTCACAACCCGGCAACAAATTAAACTCGCAAAATTTTTTTTCGAAACCAGTTTCTTACCAATCCAAAACAGGATCAGAAAAAAAAAACGAACTTAATCGTTTAGATATTTTGATTCGAAATAAAAACAAATACGAGTGTCATCAATTAGGGCACAAAAGTAAAGATTCGAATCAGAACAAACACACCTGTTCTTAAACGGAATCAAGCCCAGAAGGATCAATTGAAACCCCAATTGATTCATTAGCAAACTCCAATCGTAAAAATACTCTCGATCGAAAAC
Organism: Chrysanthemum makinoi; assembly: GCA_910596185.1. NCBI lineage: Eukaryota > Viridiplantae > Streptophyta > Magnoliopsida > Asterales > Asteraceae > Chrysanthemum > Chrysanthemum makinoi. The sequence goes on from OU343223.1 coordinate 247,325,986, forward strand.
CCAATTAATCCAAACCTAGGTTTCAAATTAGAGGACAAATGCTCGCAGAACACCACACCGGAGTAAGTTAAGAGACCATAAAACACCGCCATCAAAAGAGGCCGGTCAACCGTCGGTTTTATTGGAGAGAAGGAAGATCATACGCTATCTTCAGAGAGAGAGAGACCAAAGGCAAGATCTCAAAAGTATAGCGCGTGGTTTTTATCTCAAAAGGGATAACAAAACACAAGGGTTATGTAAGAAGGACGCCAGATATGTAGGAAGTCCCATTAATTACACGGTATTTACCCAACACTTATAAGACACCGACTAAGGCCTAACACCCACGACTATTTTATAAGCTAATCGCGGTCGATCTTAAAACACTAACACGAACATGAAAATTAATAAAGGCTCAATTACCACACGTATAAGACCTATAAGAGGTCTTAAAATGTGACACGCTTAAAACACGTAAATCTTAACAGAGAGGAGCGTCTAAGTGTCTTTAAATGTGTCTTAAATGTGTCTTTAAATGCTCCTAACAGATAACAGTCTTTAAAGTCGTCTTAACAGTCTTATCGTGTCTTTATCGTGTCTTAACAAGTTAAAGGAATTTGTAATTCGACACGTAACACTAACATTATCTTATCGTGTCATCTTTACAATAAACATCAACACGGCCACCTAAAACACGATAGCCCAAACACTAAACTAAGGCTATTTGTCGTACGTAAGAGGGTTTTCGTTTTCGTCGAATTGCCAAAGTTAAACCATCAACCCCTCCAGGTTCCAAAGTTTTTAAAAGCCACTTTATTTTTACATTATATATTTTGATATATATTGATTTTAGTTTGATAAGCTATTTTAAAACATTATTAAAATGTTATCATATTTTGTATAGTATATCTAACCTAGTTTTTACACTACTTAGAATACTGACTAGGAATAATTTGTAAGGAGTAATTAACCTTAGGTTATTCATTTTAAATTTTATAATCTCCAAGGATAGTTTAAAAATAGTTAAAACTATACCTAGAAAAGTTTTACACCGAAGATAAAACATTAAGAGCTCATTTTAAGAAAAAGAATTTTTTTAAATAAAACACTTTGTGTTAAAAATTCTTTATTGGAGATTTATTTGTCATTTTAAGATATGACTAACGACCATGGTAAAAGGAACACAAGACTAACATTTCAATAGTACACCCCAATTTCAATGCCCAATCCTAAAGCCCGCGAATTACTCATTATGGGCAATTCGAATGCAAATCATTCTCGAAGCGAATGGTTTATGAGAAACAATTGAGCCGATCGAAACGACTCAACCCGATAAGAAGAAAGGAAAAACCGCTATTGCTTTCCTTTATCAAGCCTTACCCGAAGAACAATTACTTCAAATAACAAAGCATAAAACCGCAAAAGACATTTGGAATGCTTTGAAAACTAGACACGTCATGCGAAGACAGAGTTAAACAAGCAAGATTACAAACACTCAAATCCGAATTTGAGATGTTATATATGAAGGAAGATGAAACAATCGACACCTTTACCACCAAACTCACAACTCGTGAACAAAGCCGCTAGTCTAGGACAATAATAGAAGATGAAACCTTAGTACGGAAATTACTAAATGTTGTACCCGAAAGGTATCTGCAAATAGTCGCATCTATAGAACAATATTCCGATCTAAGTGAAATGACATTAGAAGAGGCAATAGGAAGACTTAAGACCTACGTAAGAGAGATTAAGTTCAAGAAAAAAACAAGTGGACAAGTAAGACAAACTGATGTTCACACGACATGACAATAGAAGGAAAAATTTCAGAGGACGTGGACATGGAAAGTATAAAGGATGGAAGAACCACGATAAAAATAACCACGAGAAGAAGGATGGAGAAAACACTCAAAATCACTTCAACAAACATAATATTGACTTTAGCAAAGTTAGATGTTACAAGTGCAATAAGACTGGTCATTATGCATCTAAGTGTTATTCAAAACCAAACACTAATATGCAATCTAATCTTGTCGAGGAGGACTTAGAACCTACCTTATTAATGGCAATATTAGAAGACCCACATGTAACAAAGCCAGAAGATCAAAAGGTCTCAGCACACGAAGAAGATGTAGGATATAAAGACAGTGTTGATAGTCAATGGTACTTAGACAATGGAGCTAGTAACCATATGACTGGAATAAGAGAACATTTTAAAGAACTAGATGAGAACGTTAGTGGAAAAGTAAGATTCGGAGATGGATCTCATGTAGAGATTAAAGGAAAAGGTTCAATCCTATTAGAATGTGAAGACGAGAAACAAAGAATCATATCTCAAGTCTATTACATTCCTAGCTTGAAAAACAATTTATTGAGCCTTGGACAATTTACCAAAATTGGTTGTAAAGTTGTAATGGACGACGATGAACTACGACTTTATGACATGGACAACAAAATCTTCATGAAAGTCACAAGACAAAGAAACCGCTTCTATACAAAGTCAAGATAGGGCACACTGTTTGCTTATTAGCAAATTTAAGTGACAACACTTGGTTATGGCACGCACGATTAGGACACCTCAACTTTGAATCATTAAAATCCATGACTCAAATAGAGTTAGTTCAAGGAATACCTGCCATTAAACATACAACACAAATTTGTGATGTTTGTTTTGTTGGTAAACACAAGAGAGCACCATTCCCAAGAAAGCAAAAACTAGATCAACATCACCATTAGATTTAGTTTACGGAGATTTATGTGGACCAATAACACCACCAACACCATCTAGAAAGAGATATATATTCTTGTTAGTAGATGACTACTCAAGATATATGTGGCGATTCCTGGCACGAAAGATCAAGCTTTGGTACTTTCAAGGAATACAAAGAAACAATAGAGAAGGAGCTAAGGATGACATTGAAAATGTTAAGAACGATCGGAGGAGAATTCACATCTAATGAATTCACCAATCGCAAAGAGAACGCATAGCACGACAACTAACCGCACCTTACTCACCACAACAAAATGGAGTTGTTGAACGAAGAAATAGGACAATCATGTCTACTACGAGATGCATGATGAAAGCAACTAACATGCCACAAAACTTTTGGGCTGAAGTCATAGACACGCTATATACATTCTAAACAAATGTTCCTACAAGAGCCTTAGAAGACATCACTCCATATGAAGCAATTAAGAAGAAAAAGCCAAAACTTAGAAACTTTAAGGTCGCATAGCATATGCAAAGGTACCATCACAACATCTGACAAAGTTAGATGATAGAAGCAACAAAATGGTATACTTAGGAAGCGAACAAGGATCAAAAGCTTATAGACTGTTTGATCCAACAACACAAAGAATATGTGTTAGTAGAGATGTGAAGTTTAAGGAGGATGAAGCATGGGACTGGAAGGATTACCTAGATGAACACACCAATGATGAACCCGAATGGTTTGACTTCAAAGTCGAAAACCTTGAAGCCACAAACGAACATCAGGAAAACGAAAACCATCCAGATGAAGAAGACAATGATATCCCTGCAAATGATGATCATGAATATGAAGCATCAACAACTGACTCACCCTCACAATCACAAACATTTCGCACACCATCTACAATTTCATCACAAATAAATACTCAAATTACACCAACTACCTCAAGACATTCAACCAATCAAAGTAACTCAACTACAACCCGAAACATAACAGACTTTGATCACACACCATTACAAGGTTTTAGAACGTTGAATGATTTATATGAAAACACCGAGGAAGTTTTACCCAAGCATTTATTACTAGTCAAGATGAACCAAAGAATTACAAGGAAGCATCGAACCATCAAAAATGGATCAAGCAATGAAGGTCTAATTAGATTCCATCAATAGAAACAATACATGGGAACTAACCACACTACCAAAAGGACAAAAAGCCATTGGATTAAAGTGGGTATTCAAGACCAAGAAAGATGCTAATGAAAATATAGTCAAGCACAAAGCAAGACTAGTAGCAAAGGCTACATAGAAAGCATGGCATAGACTTTGAAGAAGTTTTGCACCTCAGAAAAGAATGGAAACAAATCCGATTACTATTAGCCATAGTCGCTAATAACAAATGGGAAGTACATCACCTAGACGCCAAATCTGATTTCTCGCATGGAGACTTAAAAGAAGAAGTGTATGTTACACAACTCGAAGGATTTATAAAAGAGAATGGAAAAGTCTACAGATTGATAAAAGCTCTATCGATTAAGACAAGCACCATGCAAATGAAATAAAGTTAGATAATACCTTGAAGTCCTTAGATTTTGTAGTGCATAGAACAAGCTTTTACACAAAGAAGTCAAAAGACTCAATACTTAGTAGAGTTCTATGTGATGATTTAATCATCACAAGAACACCAAAGAAAGAAATAGACAAGTTCAAAGCTCAAATGGAAGAAAAATTCGAGATGAGTGACCTAGGATTACTATCCTACTACTTAGGAATTGAAGTCACACAAACTGGAGGTGACATATCAATAAAGCAATTAGCCTCGCAAGCAAGATCCTAAAAGAAGTTGGAATGCTAGATTGCAACGAAACTTTAATACCTATGGATCCAGAAACAAGACTAACAAAGAACACCGAAGAAACAACGGTCAACTCAACTGAATATAGAAGCTTGATTGGATGCTTACGATACTTGTTACATACAAGACCCGACTTAAGTTACTCCGTTGGATTACTTAGTCGTTTTATGCAAGAACCGAAGGAACAACACATGAAAGCTATAAGGCAAGTACTACGCTACGTTAAAGGAACAAAAGATTATGGAATCACCTACAAGTACAATGGAAGAAAACAGATACAAGGTTATAGTGACAGCAGACTACAGTCAACACTCAAGAAGGCAAAGGCTCTTTGGAATTATCTTCTACTACGGTGAATCACCAATCACTGAGTACACAAAAAGCACGGTAGCTTTATCATCATGTGAATCCGAATTCATTGCAGCAACAATAGCAGCAACACAAGCATTATGGTTAAAGAGAGCTTAGCAAGCACACACACGGAAGAAGAAAAGTTACAATCATGTGACGACAACAAGTCCGCCATCGAACTAATGAAGAATCCCGTATTCCACGGAAGAAGTAAGCACATTGATATAAAATACCACTTTATAAGAGAATGCGTCGAAAGAGAAGACCTACAAGTCGAATGCATAAGTGGAGAATTTCGAAGGCGACATCTTACGACAAAGGCATTACCGAAGATCAGATTCCTCACCATGAGACAACTAATTGGAGTCAAAGATTTAAAGCAAGCCGATTGTGATTAAGGGGGAGAATATTGGGTTAATCACACCATCGACAACACTAAACCCGTCACACCCCATATGACCCGGTCAACAAAAGTCAACCATAAAGAAAAGTCAACAAAGTAGTTACAACCGCCACATAGCGATTATCAATAACTGCCCAAATCACGAACCAGCACAATGGTTCAATGTACCCTTTCATTATAGTATATATACTCGATTTATTTGTTTGTAAACGATGATGACATATTTGATTAATGCATAAACACATTTACAGTTTACTTAATCTTTGCACAACTTTCATTCGGTATACTTGTGATTGAAACGTTTAGACCATAGATCCCGTTATAAAGGCCAACAGTTTGGTTGTTTAGCATCAATAATCGTCTGATACCGACATCTTTTAGGCTTCCATAGTCTATCGGCTTTGTGCAAGTGTCTATTATAAAAAGAACCACACGTATATCCACCATCACGCTATAGCAGTAGAGACATATGCATTCGTCGTTAGTTTCACACTTTAACATGCCTATTTATAATGTAATATTTATTAGAAGGAGTTTCGTTTGTCGTTAAGTTAGGGTGAAAGGGACGTTGTGGATGTGGCAACATGCAGTATATATAATGTGCTGAGCATATTTGCTCTCGTAGGATACTTGCTAATAGTATCGGCGAGCGATGATTAGTGCCGAAATTGATAAACTACCGAGATGATTTTTGCAGTTTCGTCTAAGTTAAATGTGAAGTGTGAAGGCATGATCGGCCCACGGGCAACAGCGTCCTTTTCTGATCAGCCACATGCCGACACTGCTCATACCAACTTGAGTAATATAGTATTTTCACTGCTTGTGATTTCTTGGTTTTAAATTTTTAATGATCAGTGGATCCAGTTGCATTAGTTGACTATAAACCATCTTATATATATTTTAAACCTTGATAACCTAACAAACTCAAGTGCACATATTATATAGCTAGTAACAATTCAAGTTAAGACTTGCTTTAGTTGGAGCATATAAACTTATTTGTGCATATGCTTTCAGTATTAATATAATTTTAAGTAAATTTAGATAATATGTATCAATCACGAAATCATATTTGTACGATGTATTCAATGTTGACGCCGTAAACTAATTAGCACCATGCCAACCTTGACTCCTTGACGCGTTTAAGCTCGACGAAACTATCTTTAAGCTTCAAACAATGTGAGCTCGGCTTCAATAGCCGGTGAACAACAAAAAGAATTACTCCGTATAAGATCACAGAACTATTACGTTCTTTAAAGTTTGTTTATCAAAGTTAATTATGGGTTGAGTTATTAGGACCCCCTAATTTTTTATTAGGACCCCCCTAGATTTTTTGTTTTTTTTTATTTATTTTTATTTTTTATTTTTTATTTTTATAATTTTGTTTATATCAAAAAGCTATAAACCTGTAAAAATGCGGAACTGTAAATATAAAGTTTAATAAGAAACGCTTAAAAACTGTCAAATACGAACGGTAATGAAAACGTATTTAATCTGAAAAAGCGGGGGACAAAAGGAATATTCCCTGGGGACAAGGTGGCAGGCTATGGGTAGGGAGGGTCTTAATAGTGTGACCCGTTAATTATACTATCAAGCGTAAAAAAGAAAAATTATTCTACGCATGTTGGCTACGAGTATGATTGCATGATAATGGCGCTGTGCTGCAATCTATTCTTTATCCTTTAACTTGATAAAAAATACAATGTCTTTGACAATATAAATATATACACATAGCCCTTGCTGGTGAAAGTTTTGGTCTGAGACGACATATCCACCAGCACATGACGAATGCAAAAATTGTCATCGTCAAAAGTTGCTATCTCAGTGAATTTAAATTACGATATTTATTCATTTGATCAAAAATTGTCGTTGTCAAAAGTTACATGACAACATGGCCACCGTCGACTTGGTCATTCTTGATATTCATTTGATCAAATGGATAGAAGTGGAAGAATTAATAATATATACTACGTATATACTCCGTACTAGATATACATTTGATCAATATCAAAGTGACTTTAAAAAAAAAATTACACATTTAGTCTTTGTGGTTTGCTCATACTTCATGTTTAGTTTTTAAATCGTTTTAATTACATCAGAGATATCTATTTTTGAAACCTTGCACTCATTTAGTCCCTATTTCGAATAGGCCGTTAGTTTATCCTTTAACTGTTAAAATAATATGTGTCCGTTAGTCCCTCTGTTAAGATTCTTTGCACCATTAGTCCTCATTTTTTAAATGAATTAAAAACTCGTTTTTATTCGTTTTCATCATTTTTTTTATGTTTTCGTCCGTTTTTTATTACGTTTTCGTCCGTTTTTTTCCAGTTCGTCCATTTTTACGTTTCGCATTTTTTACTTTTTCATCCGTTTTTTTACGTTTTCGTTTGTTTATATACGTTTTTGTCCTTTTTTACATTATTTTTTTTTACGTTTTCGTCCATTTTTAAAAGTTTTCATCCTCTTTTTTACGTTTTCGTCCATTTTTTACGTTTTCGTCCATCTTTACATTTTCGTCGTTTTTTTACGTTTTGTCCGTTTTTATACGTTTTCATCCTTCTTTTATGTTTTCGTCTATTTTATACGTTTTTTGGTCATCTTTTTTACGTTTTTGTCCGTTTTAAACGTTTTCATCTGTTTTTTATGCTTTCGTCCTTTTTTTTAGGTTTTCGTCATTTTTTTTACGTGTTCGTCCATTTTTTTACGTTTTCATATTTTTTACGTTTTTGTGCGTTTTTTTACGTTTTCATCTGTTTTTTTTACGTTTTCGTTTCTTTTTATACTTTTTAGTCTTTTTTTTACTTGTTCGTCCATTTTTATTTGTTTTCGTCCGTTTTTTCGTTTTGGTCCATTTTTTACGTTTTTGTCCGTTTTAGTCATTTTTCGTTTGCGTTTTAATTATCTTTTATTTTCTACGTGACGTGTTTTTTCGCGTTTTGTTTATTTGTTTTGCGTTTTTGTTGTTTTATCCAAGTATGTTTTTACGTTTTGGTCCTTTTTTTACGTTATTGTTCGTTTTCGTCCATTTTTAAATCGACAAAACTGTATAGATGGAAAAAAAACATATAACAACAAACAGGAATATAAAAAATAGACGAAAACGTTAAAAAAAATGACAAAAACGTAAAATAAATGGACAAGTAAAAAAGCAACGTAAAAATAGACAGAAACGTAAAATGGACTAGAAACGTATAAAACAAACATAAAAACAGAATGAAACGTTTAAAAGCGGACGAAATATAAAAAGAGTCAAAACGTAAAACCGGACAACGTAAAAATGGACGAACACGTAAAAACGCTAAAACGTGTATAAAACAAATTAAAACGTAAAAACAGAGATGAAAATGTTTAAAAAGACGAAATAGTAAAAAACGAACAAAACGTAAAAACAACAGCGATAAAACGGAAGAAACGTAAAAAATAGACGAAAACATAAAAATGGAAGAAAACGTACAAAAAAAAAGGACGAAAACGTATGAAAAACGGATGAAAACGTTTAAAAACGGACGAAAACGTAAAAAAACCGGCAAAAATGCAAAAAACAGATGAAACCGTAAAAAACAAACGAACACGTTAAAAACCAGACAACAACGTAAAAAACGGACAAAAAAATTAAAAAAACATATGAAAACGTTTAAAAACAAGCGAAAACGTAAAAAAAAGGGGCAAAACATAAAAAATTGGACGAAAAAATGTAAAAAACAAACGAAAACGTAAAATAGACAAAAACGTATAAAAACAAAGGAAAAAGTAAAAAAAACAGGCAAAATTTTTTTAAAATGGACGAAAACGTAAAAGTGCGGATAAAACGTATAAAAAGGACGAAAACGTAAAAAAATGGACTAAAACGTAAAAAACGTAAAAAACGTATAAAAACAAAGAAAAACGTAAAAATGTGGACGCAAACAGAAAAAATGACAAAAACGAAAAAAACGGACGAAAAAGTAAAAAAATAGAGGAAAACGTAAAAAAATGGACGAAAACATAAAAAAATATACGAACACGTAAAAAACAGACGAAAACGTAAAAAAATATACAAAAACGGATAAAAACGAGTTTTTAATTCATTTTAATATATGAGGACTAACGATGCAAAAATTCTTAACGGAGGGGCTAACGGCCACATATTATTTTAACACTTAACGGATAAACTAACGGCTCATCCAAAATAGGGACTAAATGAGTGCAAGGTTTCAAAATAGGTATCTCTGGTGTAATTAAAACGACTTAAGGACTAAATATGAAATCTGAGCAAACCATAAGAACCAAACATGTAATTTTTTCAATAATCAATTATAACGATTTTATTTTCATATATATAATTTTTTTAAAGAAGTTTGAACACAAAAGTTTCGAATTGTACACTCCAAGACACATACTTGAAATTCATTTCATTCTTTCAAGACTTCAAAATTCAAATATATGTTGCTTGCTATCAAAATATTTCGTCAATTAATGTACCTTCATCTTTTGCCCTTTAAACATTGAGGAGAGTTATTTTACATACCAAATTTTTCTCACATATCAAGGGACTCATCTCCATCATCCATATAAAATGAATCAATGGCTGAGATTAAAAGCATTTTATTATTTCACATATTTTTTATAATTTAAATACCTCTTAAACCGTTAATTGTTAAGCGAAAATATTTACACTATCGCGACGAGCATTTAATTATCTTTATAGACGGGCACTTTGATATACTTTCGAAAAAAGAAAAAATTTTGTTTTTTTCACGTTTTTTCGTATTTTTAAGCGTTTTTTTACGTTACCGAAATTTGCATGAAAAAAATCATATATGATAAAACACTAAGTTGAATATCACATGTGATATTAGTGTTAAATCATATATATGTAATATCATATGTGATATTACACTAATATCACATGTGATATTACATATCATATATGATTTAACACTAATATTACATGTGATATTCAAATTAGTGTTTTATCATATACGATTTTTTTAATGCAAATTTCAGTAACGTAAAAAAATGAAAAACTTAAAAAAAAGTGAAAAATAAGAGAAAATTTTTTTTTTGTCGAAAGTATATCAAAGTGCCTATCTATAGAAAGATAATTAAATGTTCGTCGCAATGATATTTTTTTTTTCGCTTAACGATTAACGGTTTAAAAAATATTAATATTTGAAAAAAAATGATAGAAAGTGGGTTTTTTAAATTGTTGGGATTAATCTCATCCATTAGATTAAATAAAAATAAAGAGTGTAGATTAATCGGTATGTAAAGAATCTTTTATCCTCAAATGATCTTAAATCTTAAACATTTGACTCTCTAGATATGATATATGATGCTTTAGTCAATAAACAACAAAATTTTTTACCTATTTTTCACTTTTTTTTTATTTCGGTTAAACGGCTAGTTCGGTAAAAACAAAAAAAAAAATCAAAACCTTTTATAAATACTCATATTTACATATTATTTTTACACACATTTAACCCAAATCACAATTTCAATACAATTTTTCTTTCCAAAACCATGGCTTGTAATCTCCCACACACCGTCAAATAAGTCAATGACGGCGTTCAGAACCTGATTGACGACGATAACTTTCCCCGGGAAAAACTTTACGAGGTTTTCGAGATGTTTAACAACGCAAGCAGCTTGAAAGATGATATGAGGAAACAATATGTGAATTGCACTGACATTTCGCCAGAAAGACGTGCTGTCATTCAGGAATTTTTGTGAGAGGAAGGTTGGAAAGATTCCGACATCAAGAAAACGTTGGGGAAATGTGTGTCACAAATAGGCGATAACATAAGTCACAAAATCCTTTGGATGCATACGAAAAACACTATGGGTGGTTCCTTATCACAACAAGCAACACATGAACCCATGTCTCACATTTCTTCATTTCCACCAGCAGAGGAACCAGTTAACGAGCATGGATTGACTCAGACACAGCTATATAATCTTATTTGAGATGAAGAAGCATGAAGAGAAGTAGAGGAAGAGCAAACAATTGTTGATCCATATAATCTTATGTGGATTATCCTGCATATGCTTTGTCTCCTGATTATGATTTTCTTCTACGCAAGGAGTCTCCTGACCATGATTCTGTATGCGGGGAGTATTCAGATTAATCGTATTGTATTTTAGTTTTTATGTTATTGTCGTATTGTATTTCGTATCGTGTTGTATTGTATTTTAGTATTTGTATTTTGTAACTTTTTTTATTATTATTTCGTATTGTAATATTTATGTTATGTTTATGAAATATTTATCTAATGTTTTATTTTCATAACCTTTTCTATAGCTATGTTAGGTGGTTGGAAGTTTTGCATTTAGAATTGAAAGCTCGTTTGGTATTTTTATGTTTTATTAATATAATTTTAGGTTGTTTATTAAATGAAGTATTAGTTTAGGGGTTGAATTTGTAATTTTAATTTATCAAAGAAAAGTGGGGCCTAAAATGTGGTGTTATGATAAGGGAGTTTTTGGTGTTAATGTTGAAATGTTAAAGTTGATGTGGCGCTGACGTAACACGGTATTATTTCATAACTTAAGTTATTACACCTTATGCTCTTACCACTTTGCACCTTTGCAATTAATAAATCCGTACAAATATATTTAAAAAAAAACAGGGTTTTTAGAATAAATTCGGTGGAAATTTGAATTGGGGTCATGGTTGGTTATAAAGATAATTATTTTTAATAAAAACTTTTTGAGTTTTAGAAGTCACACTATTAGCTAAAAATTAATTACACGACTAAAAGTTATATTTAATAACAATATGATTTTAGTTATCATGCGTAAGTTCGATCAATTGTATTAAATTATTATATGTTACAAAATTATAAAATTAAAGTATACAAATAAAAAATATGCAAACTTAAGGTTTTTGAAGATTTCTAAATGCTTTAGGATGCAATAAACAATCGATCAATCCCTTAAATGATCGATCAATTGTTAGTGTGGAAAATCGATCGATTGAACATGTTGGGCGATTGAGTGTCGTTTAAGCGGTCGATAATCGTGTGGTTTCGTGTGTGTATTTAATAAATATAAAATGTATTTTTGTAGGGTATATTTTTTGTAGTGTAGGTCGATGCTTCTTTGGGCAAACAATGCCTTGAGAAGGTATTTAGAATAGAAGTGGCGTGACAAAAAAAAGGGAATGATTGACCCTACTTAGAGCACTTGCAACCATAACTTGCAAATGCAAGTTAAGGTTTAACATTCCCAAGTTATACCAAGTTAACCACACCGTCATCCAAGTTAAAGTTGTGTTAAATGTTATGTGTTAACTAACGTGCGTTATTTATTTATTTATTTATTTATTATTATTATTTTTTTTTTCTGCTCCTAAATGAGGGGTTGTTTTTGTAAATTGTTGGTGAGTTAAGATTAACTTTGAATATGTTATGATAGTGAATGTTTTTTAGATAAGTTAAAATGAAATATTAAAGCTGATATGACGGTGACGTGACACAAAGTTAAACCTTAACGTTATTGTTGCAAATGCTATTACCGGGTCCAGCGTTATATTACTTAAAACAAAAGATGATATCCACTGTCAATCAAATACAGTAGATAATAATATTAAACTTTGGAAGCCTTGAGAGGTTGGAGTTGTTGTGTCAACTCGCCTTAATAGGAAGCTCATATAATAATAATATTAAGAAGAAAAGTCTACTTTCATTTGTCATGCTGTATATGTTTGAACTATAAGATCAATCTAGCTTGTAGGTTCAAACTAAGCAACTTTATAATTTATACTCTCAAGTAATGGAAACAACGACTGATGAAGGTGGCGAAAGAGGCAAGAGGATTTGTGCAGGAAAACTGCGGTTTTTATTACTTTTAATGATCATGGCTAATGTAGTTCTAGCTCAAAACACCACTGATCCAGCTGAAGGTCTAGCTTCATCATCTCTCTCTATTTTTTTTTATTTTTTTTTCCACGTTTGCTACTTGCAATTCTGAGTTACTCTAGCTCAAACTTTACTTGAGCTAGTTTGAACCGAGCTTTACAGCCAACCAATGTTTTCATTAGTTATTATCGAGTCATTTCAAGCTGAGGTCGAGGTTGCATTATGAACTGCTTGGTTTGTCTAACAAATTAAGGTCAAGTTTAGCTTAAGGTTATCGAAGATTAGTCAAAGTTTATGTTAGCTGGTTTGCACCATTAGCATACGTTGACTTTATTGTGTTAAGCGTTTGGTAAATAATCAACCACCTAATTTGTTGCGGAATGACAAAATTGACGGGCATGTAAAATTTAGTTAGAGATTAAAATGAGTAATTTTTGTATGTGTTGGGGTATGGCGACTCAAAAGAATTTCCGTGCAAGTGTTTTTATAAATGATTATTGTGTTGATACTTAATATGATTATACAGCCTATATTATTACACGGCGATCTAACTTTTAATACAATATGGTGGTTTTGTTCATTAAAAGTATACTTGCCTCACTTTAGACCTGTTCCAACTATAATGAATATGTTTGAAACTGGTGGTTGCAGTGCGTGTTATAAATGAAATGTTCAGTGCATGGGGGATACCAGAAAGTGCAGTGACAAATGAGGGTTGGAACATAAGTGGAGAACTCTGTAGCGGCGCTGCTGTGGACTCTACTGATTTTGATTCTGACACGTATAATCCTGCCATTAAATGTGACTGCAATTTCCCCAACTCTACTTGTCACATTACTCGACTGTGAGTCCTTCTTGGTTCTCTTTACTTATTTTTGCCAACAAATTAAAAACCAACTTTTACCATCCCATTGAAGTCATGAAATAACTACTTCTTTGAGTCGGGTGATCCATTTTGGTAATTATATATCTACTTTTAACTGGTGGACTAGTTTGGTAGTTTAGATAAGTCATTAGAAGAACACATTTTAGAATGTATAATTAGTGATAGATGTTCTGTACATACTTTTGTATAAGTTCCAAAACTGACCACCAACCTCATTACTTTGAATTCAATGACATTAGTCTTTCAAAAGTTGCACAAAATACCGTAGCTATTTTGTTGTGGCCGGTTAAATCGGAAATCGGTTGAAAGTTCCAGTAAATGTTTAAGCACATTTTTTTGACTGGTAAAAGTGAAAAACCACATTTCTATTTCACATTCAGTTAGACGTTATTCAATAGTTATACCGCTATATTTCATATACAACTATGTCATGTATAAATGAACTTCAGGAATGGGATCTTTTGGTCACTTCAATTGTTACTTATGTGCACTTTATTAATCTTTTGACGACTATTGCTTGGTATAAAATCATCAGAAAAGTTTACGCGCTGAACGCTGTGGGCCCGATCCCAGAAGGACTCTGGACGTTGACTTACCTTACCAATCTGTATGTATGCTTATTAATCTCTAAATGTACATTTATGCACATGTGTATGTGTTTGTGTTTGAGCACGCACACACACATATCGTACTTCGTATGAGTTATTTGTGGATCTCTATGCTTGTATTCCGCTTAATAATCATTTATTTGCTACAGTAATGTGGCCCAAAACTACTTGACAGGTCCTTTGTCACCATCTGTTGGCAACTTAACTCGGATGCAATGGATGTAAGCCATCCCTTTTTGATAATTTAAACTTGTTCATTATTCTACAAAATCCACATATTAAGAATAATCTGAACGTTCTATAGGACTATGGGCATCAATGCATTATCAGGAGAGATTCCACCGGAGCTAGGACGTCTTACTGACCTTAGATCGCTGTATACTTTATTCTGCTTTGTTCATCTTCTTGTCATCAAGACAGACTTTTTCTATTTGAATTTTGATACTTTATTAATTTTATTTAAAAAAAATCTGATGCAGGGGATTTGGCACAAATAATTTCAATGGTTCCTTGCCATCTGAACTTGGAAATTTGCGAAGATTACAACAACTGTAAGAATATTCAAGATTATCTTTTTGATATTATTTTTCTATATAAATTGCATAATTCTTAGATAACTAAGTTGCCATGTTCGTGTATGTTTAATTTTTCAGTTACATTGATAGTGCTGGAGTTAGTGGTGAAATACCTCCTACATTCGCGAATTTAAGTAGCCTGGTCAATGTGTAAGAACATTTACTTTTATTGACCACTAGCATTTTATAACTTGCATTATCTGTTATGAAACTAAACTATTGGCCTCTCAGATGGGCTTCCGACAATAACTTCACAGGGAGAATACCCGACTTTATAGGGAATTGGACACAGTTAAAATCATTGTAAGTTGATATTCATGTCATAATCAAGGTGTATGAGATGAAACCTTTTAATTATAAAATAATTGATATTTGGATAGGAGGTTCGAGGGGAACTCTTTTGAGGGTTCAATACCACCTTCATTTTCTCGACTGACCTCTTTGCAGGAGTTGTAAGTCTTTCACTTTTTTAATTAAGAAATCGTTGTTTTAATAAATCCAAGCCACTAAAATCTACTGATTTTGTTTTGTGACGTAACAGGAGGATAACTGGTTTACGTAATGGAACCCTTGACTTTATCACGAATTTGAAGTCCTTGACTGATCTGTGAGCAAATATTAGTACCTTTCATAAGTCTACCATGTTTCTTTTCCGTAATGTTACTTTAAGGAGATGTATCTCTTGCAGACTTTTAAGGAATAACAGAATTACTGGCTCTATTCCATCCGACATTGGAGAATATCAAAATCTGACACGACTGTGAGTAATCTGCATTGGAAGTACAATAAAATCGGTTTACTGTTTATGTAGAGAAAAAATCTGATGTTATTATACATTGTAATTTTCAGGGATTTGAGTTTCAACAGTTTCTCAGGGCCGATTCCACCAGCATTGTTCAACTTGAGTCAACTCACATTCTTGTAATACACGTATTCTGTTTTTATGATTTATTTATAATAGTATTTTTCGTGCAATTAGGACTATTAGTATCGATATTGCAATGAAATATTTGGTATTCTATTTTGACATCTCTCCATTGTTCTCAGGGTTCTTGGAAACAATAGTTTAAATGGTACTCTTCCCGGTGTAAAGAGTACATCTCTCAGCAATATGTAAGTAAATTCTAAGTTGCCACCCGAAGATAAGAGAATAGATTTGCTTTTCTAACTTTTGTACAATGCTCTTTATACAGTGATTTGTCATACAATGAACTATCGGGGACACTTCCTTCTTGGGTTAACGCGCCAAACTTACAACTGTATGTGAAACGCTTTGCATTATGATTTTATATTAAAATGTGACGAACGCTCATTAGTTTTTTGTAAAGTGTTTAAAGCTAATATCGTATTTCTGATGTGTGTGTATGTGCAGCAACTTAGTTGTGAACAACTTCACTTTAGAAGGTTCAGAAAACAGGTATTTATTATATGGTTATTATTTTGCTTATGCCTGGTATTTTTATAAATCATTGGTAACTAACTTATGCTTATTGTAATTAAATTGCAATGTCTTTTGTTTCTAGTGGTATTCCTTCAGGATTGAACTGTCTCCAAAGGAATTTTCCTTGTGATCGTGGTTCGCCAAGATGTAAGCAAAAACATGAAAGTTTCCCTTTTTAGGACTAGTTTCATATGATAGCAACGTACTTGGGTTGGTGGTCCAATTTGGTACTTAACATTAGCTTCGTTCGGAACCAAGTTTTTTTGCCTTCCATGAACTAAGTACTTTGCTATTCTACAACATTAGCTCCTCTTGTTATTATACCATTAGAAGACTTGATTTGATAAGTATCCTTTTGAATTAAATTTACAGATAGTAGCTTTGGAATCAATTGTGGCGTCCTCAAATAACATCTTCTAGTCGACTAGTTCACGAGCAAGATAATGAAGCCCTTGGACCAGCCACATACTATTTGACTCCTGAAAGAAGGTGGGGAGTCAGCAATGTAGGACAAAGGGATAATCAAGAATATACAGATTCCACTCAACGTCAGTTCACAAACACATTAGATTCTGAACTTTTCCAAACAGCCCGTCTCTCTGCTGGATCATTAAGATACTATGGTTTAGGACTCGAGAACGGTAACTATACTGTTAACCTCCAGTTTGCAGAACTACAAATAGAAGATGGTCGCACTTGGGAAAGCCTTGGTAGGCGCGTCTTCGATATCTATTTGCAGGTATGCATTTGATAGTATTCGTTGCAAGTTTGAGGTTGAAATTTTGTACTGTGACCCCAAAAGTCAAAAGTCAATAGGGGTATTGTTAACCTTGTCAAACTGACCCTTTTTACACTATGTTACCTTTTCTTGGCCTACATCATAAAAAGTCAACATGGTCAAACTTACGAATTTCCTTAAATAAAAATCTTTGGAAGTTGGTTACCTTTGTAAAGGGTACAAAAAAACTATGTTACCTTTTAATAGAATAGCCCCGTTTTAAGTATGGAGCATACATATTGTTTTGCCTAATATTCATACAATCGTTTTTCAAATTATGCTTGTTCAATCTTCAGGTAATTTGGTTGTTTCCAGCAGATTCGATATCTACTTGGGCAGCAGGTGGGGCCTCATTTAGTCCTGTTTCGAGGCAAGCAACGGTTCAAGTTTCAAATAACTACCTTGAGATACATCTATTCTGGTCAGGAAAAGGGACTTGCTGTGTACCCAAACAAGGAACATTTGGACCGCTTATCTCAGCAATCAGTGCCACTCCAAGTAAGAAATATAATCTTGAGATTTTCTGGTTAAATTTGGGCTTCTTGATACTTGAAAGCTAATACTCGTAGCTTACTAATGGCATAGACTTTACCCCAACTGTGAGCAACAATCCACCTTCCACAAAAAAGAAGAAGAACGCCGGTTTAATTGCCGGGATTTTGGTTCCAATTGCAGTTTTTAGCTTTCTGGCATTATTAGCCCTATATATTATTCGTCAGCGAAGGAAAAAGCAGGATACTTTTGACGATTATGAAGGTAATACTTTTAGATCTTTCTTAACCATGAAAATTGTTTTCCATTGTACAATATGCATCCTTTCTCTGGAATGACGTTTATTTTTAAATATGGCTGCATAACTAGTGTCGCACGTGTAATATATTGAAGACACTGTAAAGACACATACAGACATACTCAAAAAACTTGATAGAAGTTATTAAGCCATAACTCTTGCATTAATCTATGCGTCAATTATTATGAAAAACCAATATTATGACAACAATAATCTACATTATTGAATAAAAATGATTTATAATGTTGTGTGCATTAGAAACTTGACATTTTTTGGTCTACTTTTAACCCAGCTGACCCTTTCCCCCTTTTAGCATTGTCTGACCCATTTGAGTTATAACACAGCCCAAACGACCCATTTATGCAGCATGCATTAAACTGTGCATCGATCTTGTAACACACATGCTTTTTCTCTTTGCAGAGTTCTTAGGAATCGATGGCGCCAGACCAAATACATTCAGTTACGCAGAATTAAGAACTGCAACAGATGATTTTAGTGCAGCAAATAAGCTTGGTGAAGGAGGTTTTGGACCTGTTTACAAGGTAATTTTTACTTTTAAACAAGAATCCATTTTTGCTTCTTGAAGTCGTACAGAACCATAGTTCACCCTTAATTGTTTTTTATGATAAAGGGAACACTTGATGATGGGAGAGTAATAGCTGTTAAACAACTCTCGATAGCCTCTCACCAAGGCAAGAGCCAGTTTATGGCTGAAATTGCGACAATATCTGCTGTCCAACACCGCAACCTTGTGAAACTGTATGGATGTTGTATTGATGGAGAAAAACGACTTCTTGTTTATGAGCATCTTGAGAACAAAAGTCTTGATCAAGCATTATTCGGTAAATAGACGCTAGACTTGAATTATGTAAAGTAAACTTGAAAGATACGTTTAGTGTATTTATGGAACATCTGGGGGTCTGTTATGCAGGAAAAAAGAAGCTGTCTCTTAGCTGGTCCACTCGGTTTGACATATGTTTGGGGGTAGCACGTGGTCTTGCATATTTGCATGAAGAATCGCGCATACGGGTTGTGCATCGAGATGTTAAAGCTAGTAATGTTCTACTTGATTCTGAATTGAACGCCAAGATCTCAGATTTTGGGTTAGCCAAACTTTATGATGACAAGCAAACACACATGAGTACTCGTGTTGCCGGCACAATGTAAGATTAATATATATTGTGCTTCTAGTGTAAAAACATATTTTAGCTATTTGAGTAATGAGAAGTTGACATGATTCAACTGGTTTGATGTGTAGTGGATATCTTGCACCGGAGTATGCAATGCGTGGACACCTTACGGAAAAGGCTGATGTGTTTGGATTTGGAGTTGTGGCTTTAGAGATTATCAGTGGAAGGCCTAATTCTGATTCGAGTTTGGATGATGAGAAAATATATCTTCTTGAATGGGTATGTTTTATCTTCTTCACTAATCCCTATCCCAAACATTCAACAATGATAATTCCAGATTACATTGAAATAGTCAGATAATGAGTTTCAAAATGCACATCCAAACACCATGGTAAAAATTAAAACGGCAAAAATAGACTATATATATTAAAAATCTATTTTAATAGTAACTCACCTCCCGTCTAGTCTCCGTTTTTCAGAATACGTAACATTTCTTATGATTTTAGGCATGGAACCTACATGAAGCCAATAATGAACTCGAATTAGTTGATGAAGCGTTATCAGAATTTGACGAGAATGAAGTACGGAGAGTGATGAGAGTCGCTCTTCTATGCACGCAAACCTCACCAATGCAACGACCATCAATGTCAAGAGTAGTGGCAATGCTTTCAGGAGATATAGAAGCAAGTGGAGCTATTACTCGCCCTGAGTACCTCACTGGTTTTAAGTTTAATGATGCTACAACCTTTAATAGTGCTCCTCCAGCTTCAAGTAGCGATTCTGGCCAAAGTACAAATCAGTCCATTGTTTCACCAAATACTGCTTCGAGACCGATTCTTCATGATATCATTGGAGAAGGTAGGTGATGGTGACAACACACTATTGTTCTTTTATTGAATTCTTTGTTCTTTTAGTCATACTGATTGAGAAACGTATTTTTGTAAAGTAGACGGATTTCTAAAGTCCTTTGATTTTTATACTCTATTTTGTTTGTTTGTTAGAAGATTGAAAAGATATGCAGTTGGTACAGCCGTGTATGTATCTTAAAGATTAAACCTTTTATTGTTATATGTTATTACAGGAAGGAGGTTTCATTCGTTTAGTTTAATGTAGCCACATTGTTGAAAAACGATGTATTGACAAAATATAAACCTTGATAGCCTACTGAAACGCCTTCGTTTTTTTAATGGTTCTACAATCACTGAAACGCCTTCCGGATTTAGATCTCTACTTCTGAGGAACAAGTAGCTCAACCAAATATCTGAGATCTACTTTCGATCAAGTGTAAATTATACATTAAACAATGAGAAAGTAGGAAACACATTGCTTGTTTTGAATGATTAATCTCGGTAGTTTTGACCCTTTGTCGTGAAATAATCCGCGGTTCATATAAGAACATACCAAAAGAAAATTTACCAAAGAACACAATAATCACTATAAAAACACCCAAACACCCCCAATTCTATGATCAAAATCAAAATCACTGTGCAATAACCAACATTTTAAAATCAAAATACTTCATTATTACTATTCCTGAATATGATCCTTAGTATACATATCTTCCAAAAGTAAACATAGATTTAAGCAATAGTAAACCAGAAACCAAAAGTTTCTGTTAACACCACCATCAAAAAATCAAACAAAACTAACAAAGTATAAAATCAAACCCAACCCGACCCATATCACCTTTTTTTCCAATCAGTTGCACAAAATAACCCGAGTCAAAGCCAGAACAAAACAAGAAACAGCAACGAAAAACATGGTAACAAAATCCTTCCCAGACCATTTCGTCACACTTTTATTCTCGCCTTTCAAACTCTTAGCACGACGTAACGCATCAACTTCTTTCAACAAATCAAAATCCAACCCTTTTTTCTTCAACTCCTCGACGCATTTCCCCAACAAATTCCTATCTTCTTTTTCCCTCTTCAACATCTTCTCCAAATGCAGCTCCACTTCCGTCTTATACCGAACCGCCCAAATCAACCCAAGAGAGCACAACAAAGAACACAAAGACGGAACCCACGAGCGGTTACAAGTCAAGGTAGAAGACCCGCTGCTGAATAGCAAAATGAGGGACAAAGAGTGAAAAAGGAAAAAGAAAACATAGAGATGGGTTAATTCTTTTTGAACGGAGTCGATTTGGGTTTCTTTTAACGCGACACGGTTGAGGATGAGCTCTTCTTCTTTGAGCCATTGTTTAAGGAGGAGTTTGTGAGTTGGTGTCATTGCGATTTCGTGAAGCGGATGGAGCGGTTTCGAGGATGATGGTTCCATTATTATGGATGTGTTTGTGTTTGTGTTGGTGTTGGATTCATCTGCCATTGTTTTGATTAAGGTTGTTTAAGATGAGTGATTTTTTTTAACGGTTGAATTATGAATAGGAGCGTGGGTTTGGGTATTTGAATATTTCTTGTACAACGGTCGGATCTGAAAATTTTGTTTTTGGTCCTTTGAGATTGTTTGTTTTGTTTAAGTTTTCTTTGTGTATTGAAAAGACGATATACTCCCCTTTGACTTTACTTTTTCTTATAAAATTGGTGTATCAAAGATTAAGTTATTAACATGTGAGATTAATGTCATTTTCTTGTGAAGTTGTGATAGAATTGATTTTTTGTTAAAAAATTGCTTTTACAGTTCTACTTGATTGATACGGGATAAAACTCTTTCGTTTACAATACAAAGTCTTTTTGCTCATGGTTATGGTTAGGTTAATGAGTCGATGTTAGTCTTTCATTAGTATATATATATATTTTTAATCCAACAAGTTGTTCTGATTCAATTATTCATAACTTTACAAATTTAATGTAGTTTACTATATTATCATTAATTAAATTAAATAATTAATAAAAAAAACTTAGCCGACACTAAAAATAGTTTGTAAAAAGTTTTACTGTAAAACTGTCATCATATAATAAATAAGCAGTAATCATTATACTTTTTGTACACCCTGTGGTTTTTGTTTAATAAAAATTATTCGTGGTCATAAAAGAGCTGGGTACCATGACACCTCCATCCCGTCAATCTGATTGGCTTTTGGCCGTCGACTCAGGCTTCACCGTACCCCGGCCCACCCTCCTCCCTCTTGCCATTTGTTGAGTCAGCGGACTGGCGTGCGTGACTTGTGATTTATTTTGTTGATTTTGTGATGTGTGTGTTTAAGGAAGAAGATTTTTTATTTATTTTTTTATTTGTTTTGGCCAAAACACATATTAGTATTCTGAACTTAGCAACCTAGATCATTTAGTACCCTGAACTTTTAAAAGTACAAAATGATACCTCAAACTTAGTAAACTGAAATTGCTACTACCCTATACTAAATTATCTCCATAATCTATTATTTTTTAGTTTTCACTAAAAAATAAATTTACAAAGGCCTAAACTAATATAAATAATTTGTAGTTAAAGTTTGGAGAATTAATCATATTTATTTTAAAATTTTAGCTAATTTCATTTTTCTTTTAATTAATATAGTATCATATTAAGTTATTGAGAACATATATATTTTAAATAATAATTTATAGAAAGTGAATTTAGTGCACTGCTTTTGATATATAGATATTTGTATTATATACTAAGTGTTTGTTTCAAATATTTTTGGGAAAATAACAATTTAACTATTTATTTGTTCATATGCATATGTTAAATTGAAAATAATAATAAAAAAAGCCTCGTATATAGTTAGTTGTAACTAATTTAAAAATTATTTGCAACAAACATTTAATAATATATTATGAAGATATATTAACAATAATGCTTTAGAAATATTTTAGAAATAAATATTACATATATATATTCTTTATACTCTAAATAATCAATTAAAATAGTATATTAATTTTATAAAATGAAAAATAAGTAAATATTAGGAAAAGATATATATACCTGGCCAAAGTTAATTATTTATGAAAAGAGACTTTAATAATTTAATTTTTAGAAAGAAAAAAAAACAATTAATTGTGAAGTTAATTAGTATAAGTTTTATTTTGTCAAGTTCACGGTATTATTCTGCACTTTTAAAAGTTTATGGTACTAGATGATCCAGTTTGGCAAAGTTCGGGGTATTATTATATGTTTAATGACAAAGGTGTGTAGTGGGTTTAATTTTTTTGGTTTTTTTGTCAGTTGATAGTGGGCTAAATATAAGTTTACGTGCTTTTCATTTGAATGAAAATTTAGTTTGTTTTAAATTTTTTCAAATTTTCATTTGAGCAGTTTAAGTGTTTTTGTTCATTTTTTCTGTTTGGTTTTGGTTATGAAATGAAAATCAATTAAATGAAAATTTAGTTTGTTTGAAAAAATTGAAAAGAAATAAAATATTGGGTCCCAAAGATGAAAATGGCTCAAGTCATGAGTGAGAGTATTTTGGTGTGTGAGTATTAAAATTAAAATGTTGATGTGGCGCTAAGGTGACAAAGTTATTTGAGTCGCTCTAAGAGTATGTTATATTTATCAAAATTTCCTTTTATTGTAAACTTTGTTATTTTAGTTTTAACTAAAGGATTTAATGAGAAGAAAAATTAAAAAAAGAAGAGTGATAAATATTTTTACTTACACATTTCAAATAAAAGTGAGAATTTAAAAAAAATATATATATATGCATCTATTTTTTCAGTGCATATAAAATATTTAGTTATAATTCTTTCTCACTCATTTTATTTTAATTTTACTTCTTATATAATCATAATTATTAACCATTTTAGTTTTTGACAAAGTTTATAATTTATTGCCTTACTTGGTCGATCTACAAGTTCATACCATGTTTACATAAACAAATCATATTAAATTGACACTACAAAAAATGTTACTGTTAGTAAGAATTAATGATGTTCTTAACTTGAATAAAAACGTTAAAACATTTATTAAATAAAAATAGCAATATTATTTTAAAGCATAAAAAATGTTGGCATTTTGAAATGGTAAGAACAAAAGCTGGAGTACCAAACCAAGACACAATCCGCCATTTTCGCCATCTCCAAAGCTACTTAATCCAACAGACTCAATTTCATCATCTATCTAATCCTATCTTCCACGTCATCAATTCAATTGATTTTCATTTCAGATTAAACCCCTAAGTTATAGGGTTTTAATAAAAAAGATGAATAAGATAGAAAGAGCACATGAGATGTATAGAGATGGGAAATATGAAGAAGCTTTGGAGTTTTATACCGAAGCGCTTTCGATTGCCAAAACTAATCCTCAAAAAATTGCTCTTCATAGTAACCGTGCTGCTTGTTTTCTTAAACTTCATCTCTTTAAAAAGGTACTTTCTTTCTTTTTTTAATTATTTTCTTTTACTATGAAATGTTCTAGTATTATAACTTATTTTTTGTCTGTTAATTGCGGTTACGTTTCGGATATAATTAGTTTTGGATAATTAGGGGTGTTTAGGATTATTTATATGTTCAAGCTCAAAAGAACCATTCTTTTGGGTTCCCAACGCGGGACTAAAACACGGGCATTGGATTTAATTGCAAATAGTGTCAATTTGTAAGACTTACAAAAAAAACCTTGAAACCCAGAGGAATGCCTACTTTACTGGATCTAAAGATGAAAATAAGTGTAGGAAGTAAACTAGCTTTATGATATTGCTATTTTACTTGTATACCATGATTATGTCTCCGTAGATACTTTATGCAACAATCGTTTATGAATAACTTATGCAAACACTCATTGTTTAGGTCCAACATGCATGGGTAACTTATATTGGAGCCATATGTCGAAATGTCTCATATCTGATCTTTAACTCGAATATTTAGTTGGTTCATGAGCTTATCAAGGCTATTTGATTACTTACCTAGATAAATCAGGTGGTGTATGAGTCAATCAAGGCTGTTTTAATGATTCCCGAGTTCCAGATAGGTGGTTTATGAGTCAATCAAGGCTAGAGGCTCCTCTTTGTTAGCATCTCCAAGATGCACATGGCCATTATTGGTCCACCGGTTTTCATAATCTTGTTTGGTGACCAACCTGAATTAAATAAGTTTGATATTTCACGAATACAGTTGGGGAAGCCAGAAATTTTTTTTAATCAATTCTTCTGAATTACTCTACCTATTATTGGTCACCAGATACCCTTTTTTACGGCAGTTAGATTTAGAACATGGATTAAAGCATATCCCTAGTACGATATTCAAGTTTTGGTATGCGCCAACTGAAAAGGAAGTTGGATTTTTAACTGGGACCAGCAGAAGTTTAAGCATACTGCATACTTGTGATTTGTATATTTAGTAAATATAACACAATTCATTTTCATAAAAGGTTCTTATGGAACAAAAGCAAAGGAGCGATTGGGTTTAGGGGGGATTGTCATATATCGATGAGTTGATCATGTATTTTTATTATTGAATTATCAAATGATGACCAACCATGCATGTGATATTGTCTATCTTAGCCTTAAATAAATATTGAGTAATTATATATTTTGTTCATCAATAATTGATGAACAGGGTACATCATTATAGGAGTGTCGTACTGTCATATATATATGTTCTTTTCATTGAACCACATTAAGATCCTTAAGTTGCCTGTGAAACTGCGAGTTGCAACATTTAGCCTGTTAAATAAGAGGAATTTAATTTGTTAGTTCTTTACATGGCTGCTTCTTTGGATGATTGGCATAATTTAGATGCAATAGTGTGATGAGGCATCAGAGACGGTAAATAGATCACATGACACAAGCTTGATCATTTTCTTCCCCTTTCTTTTGAAAGCAATTTCTTGTGTGGATAGTACAGTTGCAGAAAAAAAAAAAAAAAAAAAAAAAAACCCAATTGCAGTTACAAGAATGCTATCAATTAAACACCTATTCTATATAATGGTTGCAGATAATAGCATAATTGGCACTTTGAGAATTAGCCATATTTGACTGACAATTTGGTTATCATCTTAGGCGGCAGAGGAATGTACTTCAGTGCTCGAGCTTGATTACGAACATACAGGAGCCTTAATGTTACGGGCTCAGACTCTAGTCACCCTCAAAGAGTACCACTCGGCTCTATTTGACGTAAACCGGCTGATTGAGTTAAATCCTGAATCAGAAGTGTACCAAAATCTCGAAGCTCGTCTAAAGACACAAGTGGTACTCCCATATACCATTCAAAGACACTATTTAGGGGGTGTTTGTGATTGCTTATTTTACACTGCTTATCTACTTAAATTATAAGCAGGTGCCAACTTGCTTTTATGCAAGTGCTAATTTTAATTAAATAAGTAGATAAGCAGTTTTATGCAAACACTCCAAGCTGATATAGAAAAGCACTTAAAAATGCAATCCCAAACACCCTCCTATATGCTCCTCACATTTCTATTTATTTTGTGTTTTCTTTCTAAATTTTCTTATATATTTTTGGTCAAGGAAAGGCTCTCGCTCCCATACCAGAGCTAGAAGAGGAAGTTGAAGACGAAGATGAAGAGGAAGATGAGGTATTGGAGCTAGAAGAGGAAGATAAAGGGGAAGACGTCAAAGATGAACAATCTACTTCATTACAGCTAGCAGAACATGATAACCATGAGTCGACGGAACCTGTGCCCAAAATTGAGGTCAGCAAACCTGAAAACGCCCCACAAACTACAAGCGTTAAGGAGGAAATACCGAAGCCAAAAGGGCATTCACGTCTTGATTATTCAAGATGGGACAAAGTCGAAGATGATAGTAGTGAAGATGACGAAGACGATGATGAAGATTCTAAACCTCAGTATCGTTTCCGTGTAAAGAATATTGGTGTAAGGTCAGTAAAATAGATGAACGAAAGAAGGATCATAGTAAATTATTGTTATACCCCTGCGGCCCTGCCTCTCAGCTCCACTTAATACAGAAATGAGGACGAAAGGGTACTTGCGACGATACTTGTACAGTTTGTAGGGTGCACTTGTTGGATCAAGTATATGATGGTCCCTTGAGATCAAATTGACAAAATCCTACATGGATTTAAGTTTGTGAGAGTATTTATTATATTTGAGGGTGTCAATAATTTTGTTATTTATATGATGTCATCAAAATTTGTCTAATAGCTTGTTTTCTTATTAATAAGGGGAATTGATATGTACACGGGAAATTTTACTTTGCACACAAAGAATTATTGTGATTTTACCTTTATACCCTCTTAATTATTTTTGGATTTTCACAATTTTCCTTATATTTTTACAAAATGGTTTTAGATTAACAACTTTTGTGAGTACATTGCTCTATGCATGTAGCCATAATTATCCTCACTGTCTCTTGCGTCCAAGGTCTTGTTGATGCCTAATTTATGATGGACTCCCACTCTCTCATATAATCCTGATCAACGAAGCACCACCGGATAACACAGTTTCAAGTTTCTAATTAATCATATCCATTACTTATATGATTTATGCTTTTAACTAATCCACAATATTCATATATAACATACAATCTAATCAGTTATCACTGATTGGTTTATTTGATTTCCCCATTTTTCTGGGATGTGACCTTAGAAGCCGTTAAACATTTATTGATTTTCTACTCATTTAATCGTTTAAGAACTGTTTAAACCATGACGAATAGATTCCGGGGAGACGACTCGTGGTGGCGGAGTGGTGGGTATATCGTCATTGCTTGGTCACTAACTTTGATCCATTAGTTGGCTTACTCTTCATCGTTTCTAAGGTGTTTCACAGATGTTTTGCTACCCGGCGCATGACTTAGTTCCAATTTGACATGGACGTTGGGGAGTTTTGTAAGAAAATGGTGATCGTTAATACAAGCACTTTGTATCCTGGTCCATATTTTATTTGTTAGTTTCAATAGGTGTGCCGCGTGGCAGCGGCAAGGATCTGATAATCGAGTTGAGATCAATATAGAACTCATATTTGTCATAAAACAAATGAACCAATCATAACCCTCAATTTTTTATCTAAATTAATACAAAATCATTTTTCACATTTTTTTTAAAACAACATATCTTACAAACGGTAAATCTTCAAAATATAAAAATATCTGTGTCGGATTTGAATTAAATTATCTTTCTATGATATATGCACTTTTACATATTTTTACAAACATTTTTTTCAAAAATTCCATCCGAAAAAATCATATATGATTTTTATGAATCATATATGATTTTAAAAAATCATGTATGATTCGATTTTTACTAATATATATGATTTTTACAATCATATATGATTCTCAAAAATCATATGTGATTAGTAAAAATCGAATCATATATGATTTTCACAAATCATATATGATTTTTGTTGACCGAAATTTTGAAAAAAAAATGTTGTTAAAAATATATAGTAGTGCATATGTATGAAAGATAATTTAATCGCGGCAATGACAGATATAATTTTTATCGCGAACGATTAACGGTTTAGATATTTAATTTTTAAAAAAGGGTGAAAGTTTATCATAATAAAAAATGAATTAATTATTATTGGTTGACGGATCACATGGAAATTTGGTTAACTGTGAGAACTTACGGATCGATAATCAACCCCAAGGGACAAAGATAACGTTAATACACTGACCCAAATAACGATAGAGAAGATTGTAATGATAAAGTGAGGGTATAATAGTAAACACGCTATAAGCTAGGGGTTAGCATCGGGCAAAACCCGACCCAGGCGACTTGACACAACTCGAAGAGAAACTCACGAAAAACTTCCCGGTAGAAACCGAACCTGAAATTACTCGGTTTTTCAGTTCGGTTCGGGTTTTTTGGGTTTTAGCTTCGACGGCGTAGAGCCGAACCGAACCCGAAACTCGGTAAAAGCCTAAACCGAGTTAGAACCGAGTTTTCTCGGTTTCGGTTCGGTCGGCTCGGTTTTGTCGATTTTTTGGTTTCGGTTCAGATTAAGTTCGTTTTGCTCACCCCTACTATAAGCTTCCGTGTACAAAGTAAAAACACCTGTGTACACATCACTGTGAACCCTCCTATGGGTCAACCGTACAAACCACGAAGCACATAATACAACACTGTGATGCACACTGTACAACCTTCCGATGCGTGCAATGATTGGAAACCCCTTCTATAGGGATCCATCTAAACTGCCCTTATTAATAATTCTCTCTTAGAAACTTAGGGTGTGCTTGGTTCAAATTAAGGAAAGGGAAAAGGATATGCAATGATAATGGTGGGGAAATGGAAAGGGAAAGAAAAGCATTCCCCCAATTTGTTGGGTAATGGCATTACCCACTATTGGGTAATGGGTCATTACATTATCCTCTACCAAACACCTTTTTTTATTATCTTTCTCATTCCTTACCCACTATAACCCCCTAACAAGCATACCCTTATATGTATTTATGTCAGATTCAAATCATCACATGTCCAAAATGTGGCGTGTAAAAGCGTGTAAAAACGCAAAACAAGAATTTAAAAACGCGTGCAACAACAAGCGGCGATGTAAAAACGGATGAAAACGTGCAAAAACGAACGAGAACGTGTAAAAACGGACGAAAACATGTAAAAACGGACGAAAACACGAAAATACGGATCAAAACATATAAAAACGGACAAAAATGTGTAAAACGAATGATAATGTGTAAAACCGATAAAAACGTGCAAAAAAACAAAAACGCGTAAAAACGGGCGAAAACGTCTAAAAACGAATCAAAACGTATAAAACGATCGAAAACGTGTAAAAACGGACGATACAAAAGGGACGGAATCGTGTAAAAAGGGACAAAAACGTGTAAAAACGGAAGAAAAACGTGCAAAATGCGTCTAAAAGCCGGTTGGACTTAAAACGTAAAAAACGGACGAAATCGTGTAAAACGGACGAAAAAGTGCAAAAGGACTAACGACCGTTGGTAAAAAGGACTAACAATGCAAGTGAGGGACTATTTAAAGATGACAAGGGTGTGATCATGTTAAAGAAGATAATGGTAATATAGTCATTTTAGGGTCATATTGGTGAAGTCGGATAAAATTTGAAAGTACGTTGTTGAAGTCATTGAATAAAATAGTAAGTGTTTCAAATCGACACAAATTTAAAAGTACGTGACTATTTTATAGTTCAACTAAGGCCGTTTGGTTTATTGCTAGGAATCGCAATAGGTATCGGATTTGGTATGGATTAGAATGACAAAGGATATAAAAAAATGTATTCTTACGATTGTTTATGTTTGGATGACAAAATATTGAATTAAAAAATGTATAGATATTTGAGTTTTGTAGTAGAAAAGAGATGGGCTAACGGAATGGATTTCATAAACACCAAATAAGTGAGAATGAATCTATGACTATGATATACCTATTTCATTATCGGGCTCACTAAACAAACACCTTAAATCGAAATAAGAGTTAATTACATTTTTGGTCCTTGTGGTTTGGCCAAATTGCAGGTTTGGTCCCCAAAACTTTGAAAGTGCAGTCCTCATTTTGCAGTTTGGGTTGCATTTTTTGTCTTTATCGGTGTGAAATGACCAAATTACTTTTGTCTTTTTCTAAAAAAGATAAAGGGTATTTTAGTCATTTAACTTTATTCAAGAACAAAAAATGCAATTCAAACTTTAAAATAAGAACTATCGATACACTTTTAATGTTTTGAGAACCAAACCTGCAGTTTGGACAAACCACAAAAACCAAAAATGCAATTAACTCTCCAAATAAAATCCATAGATCCATTCCTATAGTGCTCAACCAAACGCACCCGAAGCTGTTTGTAGACTATAAAGAAAGTGATAACCTACAGATTTGGCGCCTAATACACGCGCCAACAAGTTCATCCCAAAAAAGTGTTGGGTTTCATTTCCATCTTACAACATTCACAAACCCCATTTAACTAAAATACTAAAACCTATCTAAATCCCTTATCTTTAAATATTTGTTTTACAATGGTTAGCGGTAGTAACGATGCCGAACAAGCTCCTCAACTAGATGTTTCATCATCGCCTGTGTCGTCGACATCATCATCGGATCCTCCAATCACACCAGAGGAATATAAGGTATTTACGTTAAACAATTTTTTCTTATTATTACCTAAATTGGGTTTAAAGTTATATTTTCATAGGGTGTTTGGATGTCATAAACACTTCACAAAATAGTTTGCTTATGCTGTAAAAATGTAATAAAATCTGATAAACAATGTTAATTGTTTGAGAAATCTTGAGGGGTGTCTGGGATGGCTTATTTAAGTGCTTATGCTTAGTATTAAGCACATTGGATGAATAGCTTATTTGTACTTCAATAAGTAAACACTAAAAGCTATACCAAACACCCCATTTTGACTCTTGAATAACTACTTTGACATTTCTTTCTTATTAGTAAAATCCCAAACACCGCTGTATACCTAAAGCTGGTTACTTCAAAATGCATTCCCTAGGATCAGAACACTCGATTAAAGGGGGCGTATGTTTCGGCTTATATAGCCGGCTTATCTTTTATTTGGTTTTGGGCTTATGTTTCATAAGCTCACTTTTTTGTGGCTTATTTTGAAACTTTTTGGCTTCTTAGGGTGGTGGCAATGGACACGGCATGGAGGGCGGCATGCTCCATTCCGACAAACGAAGAAAGTCGTCGGAATCCGGCAACTATGAGTCGGGAAGCAATGACAACACTGTTATTCCGGATCTGAATGACGACACAAATCCTACACGGAAAAGAAAAGGCAAAAAGACCGAAAGCGAGTCGTCGACAAAGGGTAGTGTTGCTGCGAGCTTCGACACCTACATGGAAAAGAAAACACAACTATTGGAGACGGCGGTGGAGAAAAAACTTGCAAAGTATGAACTGGCCCAAAAGTTGTTGGCGGCACAAATCCGTAGTGTTGAAGAAAAGGCTTTGTTTCGGGCGATGAAGTTCTATAACCAACCGCACGATCACATAACCGATCCAAATATGCTAGCCTTCACTCTTGCCAAAAAAACGTGAGCTCGCGGAGAAATATGGATGGAATTGCGATTTTTAGATGTTTTTTTTTTTTTTTAATTATGTTTTTTTTTTTATGTGAATTTTAGAATGTATTTTTTTTTAATTATTAATGAAATATTATGTTTTTATAAAATTGTTTAATATAATTATAAATATAAAAAATAAAATTAGGTAAGGCATAGAATCATAGTTGCTACTAAAAAAGTATGATGAGGCATGAGAGAGGCATGGGGTAAGATGGCGGAATATTATTGGTGGGTGGTGAGCCATGGGAGAGGCATCAAATCATGACTGCCACCACCCTTAAGCTTATTATAACATAAGAAACATATATAAGCCAAAAAAAAAAAAAAAAAAAAAAATCAAAATAAGCCACCAAAAGTGAGCTTATGAAATATAAGCCCAAAATCATATAAGCCATAAACCGGCTAAACAAACACCCCCTAAGCTAGTGACGAGTTTATGCAGAAAATTGATTACAACTATTTCTGTGTTTAATGTTTATAGTTCAAGTTTGCTACTCCGTATTATAAAAAAACCACTTTGTATAATCTCACACTATAATGTGAACATTTATTTCAGAGATTGTATCCTTCGTATTCATATTCAGATTCCTCATACTCGGATTCTTCTGAGGAGGATGAGTTGATTGCAACTGGCGTACGACTCTTATTCATAGACTATAAACGCATGAGGAAGAATGTAATATATTGGATTTCACAAACACACAATCAATCACAAATATGGGCGTATGTAATAGAGTTTAGAGAGAGAAAGTGAAAAATGGGATCCTTTCTAGAGAGAGAAAGTAAACAAAAGAAAGAGGGTTAGATTGAGTGAAAGGTCCAAACCTCTACCTTGGGAGGTAGAGGGTATTTATAGTTACATACTACACGTCCTCTTTCGGACTATGGATCGTGCTACAAAGGTAAAGACCCGTCCTTCCTCCACGGTGTTACTTAAACTAATAACTAAGCTAATAACTAACTAATAGCTACTAAATAACGTTAAGTCTACGAGCTAAGATATGCTAAACAATAATTGGGGTGACCTATACTTCCTTATAGAATTTCCAATTCCTAACAATCTCCCCCTAAAGGAGGTCACCCCATGATTTACATTTTGAATCCAAGCAATCTATCTTTGTCTTTATGCTCGAGCTCGTAGATTTAAATTCTTCAATGTCCATGATCTTTGTGCTTTAGATGATTCTTCAAAGTCCAACTGCTTTGTACTTTTAGTGGAGGTCTTTGTGCTTATCCACGTTTGGTGATTCATTAAGTCAGGTTAGAGATCATCGACCTCAAGAAATCTCTCTGGCTCATCCATTGTAGTATC
Source organism: Chrysanthemum makinoi (assembly GCA_910596185.1). Classification (NCBI taxonomy): domain Eukaryota; kingdom Viridiplantae; phylum Streptophyta; class Magnoliopsida; order Asterales; family Asteraceae; genus Chrysanthemum; species Chrysanthemum makinoi. The sequence continues at coordinate 247,359,495 of OU343223.1, forward strand.
GCCATTATGTGAAGTTGTGACTTTCGGACCGACATGCTCACATTTTGGATCATGATATCTTCTCATCAGAGTTGCAGAAGCTTTTGATGATTCATAATATTTCCAGAGCGTAGCGAAGCATGGATTGAAAATATCAGAGCAGTTGATGAAGATATGCACCTATCATGATTTCTATAGAAGTGAATGTAATGTGTGAGCATGCGGCTATGGATTGACTCCTCAATCGATTGCTGCAACGTCGGGTGTTCCCGCATACAACAGTTAGCAATAAAGCGCACGAAAGTGTCTTTGATCACTTTCATTGAATTGAGGTGCACGAACCACCGCTCCCCGTTGATCGGTACAAGTACGCCTGTGATCATGTATAATTCGAAGAATCTCATTGAAGGGTTTCACGGTATGCCTAGCGTTCTCAAACCGGAACATCTCAAAGAAGACAACACGGAGTGATTGGACCAAATGAATTGAGATTCACTGATTGATGAAAAATTGATTTGAAAACAATCGCGTATTGCTTAGAAAGAAAGAGTTTTGCAAGATCTGTACGACGAAGGTTTTATGAGAAAGATCAATTTTCAATCCGAAATACTTTTTGTATTTGAAAATGAATACACATTCGATGTGCTAGAGAAAAGAAGATTTGCACATCGAACGGTTTTTCCAAAAGTATTCGTCAATTCATTTCCTGGACCAAGGTTGATTCAAGAGTGAATCGCCCCATTGTTTCTATCCAATTTTCACAAGCTTGATCTTTAGAAAAGATCTCACATGTCACCCACTAAGAGCTTGTTTGATGTTGGCTCTAGAAGGATTTTCATCTTCATTGTGAATAATTTACATATCACTCGGATGTTTTGTCAATACCACAAGGATAATGCGTAGGACTCTTAATATATACTTACTTTCCACATTGTGTGAAACAGTAAGTCTTCATTAATTTTGTGTCCTAATGAGATATTGTGGATGATCTCTTGGCTCTAGACTCAATTGTGCACATTTGGTTCCTATGTCGGAGACTAGGGAGAGGGTCTCCTTCTTCAATATCAACAATCTCTAAGAGAAAGTTGATAGATTATGTAGGTTTCCCGTGAGAATGAAACAAGTCCTTTTAAGAGGAACTTAAGTAGCTTGAGAAGTTTAGTGCAGTGCGTCACTGGGTCCATGACGTCTTGTCTTCAATACCAGTGATACATTAGTAATCACCAGTAGCATATGAATTGAACCCGGTTTCTGCCCTAAGTTTGAATTGTTGGAGGGCTATTTCTTTTCACCCTTTTCACATTCATTTCTTTTTCTTTCTTCAACCCCTTCAAGTACTACTTGAGACTTTATTACTAGAACCTTGTTGGGTTTATTCCGGTTCTAGCTCTATCTCAGTCGGCACTCTTCCCTTATTCTCACTTTTCTCCTTTTTCATCATACCTAAGGACTTCTACACTATCTAGTGGATTGTCCTGGGTAGATCCCTTAAAATTTCGATACAGGGATCGTAGGAACGAATACCTAACCTAACCATCCTTATAACACTATGCATAAAGTAAATTGGTCGGTCTTTTGGTATTGTTCTTTCCTTCTTGAAACCAAGTGAAAAATCATTTGGAAAATCAATCAAGGTACTTGTAATACGAGATTAAAGCATTTTGTATCTTAATAGTTTTGATCATGTGCATATGATCTTGAAATTGTTTAGCACATGGAGGCAAGAGTTCTTAGAAATATATTCTTGATCACAATTTCCGTGAAAAAAGCCATTTGATTTTCTTGGTAAATTCTCCCCCTCAAAATGTGCGTTGGATATTTGAAAATCATTTTGCACATAGAGGCAAGAGGTTTTAGAAGTACTTTTCACGATTGCCAATAGAAACCATTCGCTCCCCCTCAATATGTGCATCGATATACGAAAGAGTTTAACACATATTAGAGAGAACTTGCACTTTGAATCAAAACAATCATCTTTATAAAATTTCATATTAAATCACAAATTCTCCCCAGATAAAATATCAAACCCTTTTGAGATTTTGATCCCAAAGTGATTTAATAAGGTTTGAAAACATGAGAGAATATGTGGCCTTGTTTAAATACTCTTACGGTTTTGGTTAAATGCTTCTCCTCAATCATGTGCATTATATATTTGAAATCGTTTGGCACATGAAGGAATGAGTGCTTTTGAAACAATCACCCTTTAAAACCGATTTGAGATTTGAATCACGATCTCTTCCCCGATAAAAAATATCAAACTTTTTGAGATTTGTGATCCCAATTGATTTAAATCATTTTAGAAATGTTTGGGGAAAGACGTGGCCTGATTTAATTTTGAAAAATGTAGAAGATGACCAATTATAGACATTAAAGATTGTTAGTGTCAGGTATGATAGTTTTTAAGAGATCTTTAAGTAAAATAAAACAACTTCACAATCAAACAAGAACAGAAAATATTTCATTTTGAAAGATCTTTGAGTTTCAAAGAAAATCATACCATGACATAACATTAAATCTTTAGATCACCACTTTATTTTGTACAAACCGGACTTTTATGAAGAAATATCGTTTGAAAATATTTTATTTTAAATCACTCTCCCCCTCAATCCATGACCGTAGTCGTTGATTGAGTGACTTAAGTTTTAATAAAATGAAGTCCGGTAATTTCTAAAATTAAGTCCAATTAGTTTTCAAAACAATATTTATCATTTTCAAAACAATTTTTAACAAATTTGTTGAAAAATGGTATTATTCACTACTTGTCCTGCACAAAGATACGTTAGGTGGAGAGAATTATAAGCTGCTTCTGTTGTTGCTGAAAGGATGAAAGAAAACCGTCTGCTGAAGTAGTGAGACCTCTGAAGTTGCATCTATCGTGCCAACTATTCATGGAGAGATCCAATTAAGCTCCGTTTCTTCTTTTGTCGACCCAAGAAATAGTCACCCTTTCCTTTCGGCATCCAATCATATTCATTTGTGGGATCCGGACCGGGAACATTCTTTTATACCATGATAGCTGCATATGTTAGTGGACACAAACAGATATGTGGTGGTCGACAACACCCAAACAGCAATCGACTAACAAAAGTCAATCCAACATATCAATCAGATCATACAAAGGCATGGGAATTGTATGTTTATCAAACTATAGTCATCTAATCCTAACAATCATATCCTAGATTCCTAGTCCTTCAACATAGGCAAATATCGTTTTCTGATAAGCACGTAGGAAGATTAAGAAAGCCCGTTAGATGATGTAAATTTGAAAACATTCCCCCCCTCAATCAATGACTCATTTCATAAGAAGTTTTAACCAAGCTTAAGTCATTGATTGGGTTTTGCAAATTTATGAAAATTCTGATTCTGATTGATTTTCAAGCAACTCATTTTCCACCATTTTTTTAAACCAAATATTTTTCTGAAGAATTTTAGAAGGAAAAATATTTGAGTAGGCATAGCTCTTGATCCTTCGACATACTTTCCTCAGTTTGTTTTAGGTAAGTGCACAGAATATTTGAAAATTGGTTTAGCGCAGCACTTTCCTTTTTTGAAGAGCGGGTTGCTATTTGAAATAATAGCAAACCATGGTTTAAGCACGCAGTTCTGATCTGGAAGTAGCGCAAGCCATATTTAGAAAAAATATTTACACCTCTGCTCGAACTTCATCTAAAGTCCGTGCCATTATTGAATGACATTTCTAAGACCGTAGATGTTATCGATACTAGAAGACATGTCTTAGAAAAATAATATTTTGGTATTTTCTCGATTTTTAAAATTTTTTTTTTTTTTTTTTTTTGCTGGTTTTATAATTTTGTATTTTGCTTTTCAATAAGATATGTACAAAGAAGATAATTTAGTTTAAGAGGATGATGATTGAGTACCGAGATAAGGATATCGTTCAGCACGTTGTAGAAGAAAGTAATCAACATCTCTTAAACTTTCACCACTAAAGCATTCGAGGCTTTTTTAAGAAGATCGTCTGAACATGAGCCTTCTAAAGGTGAATCTTTGGTAGCTTCCCCCCAAACCGACAATCTAAGAATAAAGACCATTTCCCCAAGAAGTAGAAATGAAGAAAAATGGTCTCATTGAATGAAGCTCAGCACCTCGAAGAACACGAGAAAACCGAAGTAACAAGTTGAAACATTGATTGTCTCAGTGGTTATCAAATCCGGAATAACTGATTAAGACCGATCACATGAACCTTTGTGTCGTCCCGATGTACACATAACTCTTGAGATTGACGGTTGTCTATTCAGGGGAACAATACATCAACATCTTCATTTGACCAAGTGCATTCCAGTTATCTTCCATATTACCACTCAGCCCATAATGTACACAAGTACCCAGCAAGAGTAGAGGTGATGACATCCAAGTATTATGTTGAGTCACTGAATATTTCTGCGGATGTCAACTCTGGAATTTCTAATTAAGCTCGATCATGTGAACATGTTGTGTGTCCCTGATGTACACATATCTCTCCCCTGATGGTTGCGATCTCATCAAAATGATCATTACATTGTGTACATGAAGCAATAACCGGAAGCACTTTATCATAAACCATATAGAAGATGTCGATAAGCAATATCATCTCACGTTCCAAATATTCTTCTCACATTTCTTCCAACTGAACGATGAAGTAACACATACCAAAAGTCTCTAGAGACCACTTCCCCAAATAGTTGGAATAATACATCCTTCCCCCAAATAGTTAGAATAATATATCCTTCCCCTAAATAGTTGGAATAATACACCAAAGGCTACGAGTTAAACACTAAGTTTCTCTATGGTTATGACCTATGTCTTCCCGGGATAACTTCAATCAGGTAGAAGTGTTAAGTTCATCATGTGTACTCGATATGCTTTTAGATGTATGTCTCCTTCCCCCTTGCTGGTTTTGATACCTCAGAATCAACAACACATTATACATACCCAATATTCTTGAAATAGAGAAGAACAACATTTAGCATAAATGTATCTTGTGAGAATCAACTCCTACGGAAAATCTCCCTGACTATCTTTACCAACCCATATGTGGACAAATTGAAGTGACCAATGATGAAGCAAACCCGATATACCAAACTTGAAACTGAAGTAGAATTTTCCCGCGGTTGTGACTTATGCTTGCACTAATGTTGGAAGAACGGTGTAGAGAATTCATGCTTCATGAAAATTTCTAAGTACTCAATACCCAATGAAAGTATGAGACATTAACACCTCTTGCGATTATCCACACCGTCATCTGCGTGTGACACTGAGTAAAACAACGTAACTCCTAATAGTGATAGTTAACCAAGTCTTCAATCATCCACCCCGACAGCTGGTAACTAGATAAACCAAGTCTTCAACTCAAATTCTTAAGCCCGAGCAAGTTATCAACTAAGAACACGCCTTTGTGAAAGTCAACTTCAATCTCAAATAAGTGATAAATGATTAACTCCGAAGTAATCAACTTGCGTCAAATGCTCAACACGTGAATAAACATACAATTGGATGTACATTGATCCACCGAATGAACCGGAACAAATGATTCCTCAACATCAATGCCTTCTTCCTAAAGCTATTCATGTAGAGACTGATCTGGAAGACTCACCAATAATATCTTTGAGCAGATGAGGTTGTCATTTTCCTTAATGTTCATGTGGTTGATTTATAGCGTGCACATTGTGAGGAACAATAATACGTGAAGATTTGGCAAAGGAATACCAAAGAGCGGGTCATTATTCATGAACAATAATCCGCGAAGATTTGGCAAAGGAATACCAAAGAGTGGATCATTATTCATGAGTGCAACTGCAATATGATAGTCATTTTCAACGCCTTAAGGACTAACTAGAGATTGAGATTCTTGAGTAGTTTGAGCAGTACTTCTTAGAAGGTGTACCAGATGAATCAGCAGGAACTGAAGCAGGAGCTTCAGGAACTAGATGATCATCATTCGTTGGAGGATGGAAGTACTCATCAAACATATCTTGAAACAATGAATCCCAGTTATCCTTAGTAAGTGGAACATTAGGTGTTTGAGGAGAGTTGTATGACCATTTCTTCCAAGCATCCATCAATATGTAGAATATGCACTCTTCTCCCCCTCAAAAATTGCAAATGAAGTTTGCCATTTTTGATTGAGCAAGTGGATAAGAATATGCACCAATGAACGTAGACCCACTTGATGATTGAATGAGCATGTGAAAAACATGAAGCTTGTTGATGGAGAATCTAGATGAGAATGGTCATAAAAATGAAGATTTCTCTTCTTTTGAAGATAAAGCGCACTGAAGCGTGCACCTTTCTTTTCTTTTTGAGGAACGGGGCCTGAAGTGTTATCTGCAGACGCCATATTGATGAAGTACGAGGCTGAGCGATGTGAGCAGAGCGTCATAGCAGATTGAATATCAAGGTTGAGTTACTTGAACCCGTGAATTATGAGATATCAATCCATTTGTTATCCATACTTTAAGCCAGTCCATGTAAAGAAGGATCGAAGTATGCAATCGAGTAAGGACTACACTAACATTACAAGCTTGATTGCATATATATTGGTTAGTGACATTAGTATCCAAACCCTTTGGGGTTTCACGGTCCACATTGATTTTGCAATCGGTATGACTTTCCTGTAGGTATCCACCTAGGTCCAACATTCTTAAAAATTCTACCAGATGGTATCCACTTATGGTAAGGTCTAGGATTGTTAGGCTTCTTATGCATAGTGGAAGACTTATCCTTATACCTAGTTTCCAAAGATTTAGCAGTTGGTATCCATCTAGGCGAAGTTTTCGGTTTGTTTTGCTTCATATGCACAATAGATGACTTAGTGAAAATCCTAGACTTAACAGGTTGAACCTTTGTATGAGCATTTACTTTCTTTAGGGATTTTGAAAAACAATTATCATGATTTGCCTTAAAGATGCATTTCAGACAATTTGAGCAAACAACTTGTTTGGATTCAGAAAATGATCTAGAGTTCTTAGAGTGATCTGCTATGGGAATAGCTTTATTCGAAACACAACTACTCTTAGATACAAGCCAATCCCTAGTCTTTAGTTGAGTGTTCCTAGGTAATGGTTTAAAACTACTAGTAGTGCCTTGAAATCTCGTAGAATTCATCACCCTAGGTCTAGCACCTAAAATTCCATCTTTTTGAATCTGTGCCTTTTTCCTAGCTTCTTCTAGATCATAGTTCTTGAACAAGTCATTCATATCATGTGAATTCTTAGGCAAATAAGGTGAAGTGACTGGTTTTGACAAAACTTGTTTCACATCAACTTGGGAGGCAAACCGTGTTTTTTAAAATTTTGTTCTTTCTGATTTAAATGCAAGAGGCTTGCTAACAACAGACCGGTCTCTAATGGAATGAGCTGGCTTCCCAAGGTTGATGGTTTTGTAAACTTAGTGTTCACACTTTTCCCTACGATTTTTCTAAGCTCATTCTTTAAGGCAACTATCGCAAAACTCTTATCCTGAAGTTGAGCTTTGAGTTCATCAATTTTTCTATCAAAATTTTGTTTGTTCCACGGACTTAGTTTTAGTTTCATTGTGAGTCACTTAGGTCCTTTTGAAGCCTTTTCAAAGACTCATTTTCCTTAAGTAATTTAGCCACATAACTTTCCAATTCATTATTTCTTGTTTTAATAGCATCAATGTCTTGTTTAGTTATGACTAAATTACTTTTCACATCAGGACGAAATATGTTTCTTCATTGTAAATGGTTGAGTCTTTGTCTTGAAGCTGAGCTTTCAAAGTGTTAATTACAAAAAGTTCATGGAATTCGGGAAGTTCGGAGTTTACATGGTTTGTTAAGTTGAAAACTTTCTTCTTTACTCTGTGTCGCAATTTCAAGTGAAATGCAATGTTTTTCAAGATTTGAGAATTTGTTTGAAAGTTCATCAAAAGCCTTTTTATCAACCATATCTTTTGTTTTGAAACACTTAATCTCAGACTTAGCATCGATTCTGAGAACATTTATCAAAGTCATGTTCAACATCATGATCGGTTTGTTTAAGTACTTTAGAGATGCATTATGTTGAGCGATAAAGGGTACCTCATTACTTGACACCTCAATTTACAGTCCGATATCGTATCCACATCATGTGTAACAAGAGTCACTGGACATTTGGATGTGTCAAGCTTATCTATCTCTGAGCCTATGTATTCAATGTCAATTGATCCATCATCACGGTGCTTTACCCGACTCAACACTACAATCTTTTGATTGTGCCCGACATTCATTCCCATTTCGATTTCACATCTACTTCTCGTGTGTTAGGAGTAAGCGAACAGTGGTTACATCATTATTTGTTGTCTTTGACATTACGCATTCAGCAACACCCGATTCATCAAGCGATACATTACCCAACTCATCACAACTATCTCTCATTGCACGGACACTCATCCACTTTTTCATCTTTACGAGTAACTTCCACAATATACTTCTCTACATTATCCATGCGATGGATAAGTGTCTCTATGAACACGCTAATTTCCATTCCAGTGTGTCTCTTGAAAGACATTTCAGTCATGTCTTGATCATGATCGATGTAAATTCTCCAGCGATGAATGGCTGAAATTGGTTGTAGATCACTTGAAGTGCACGCCTTGGAACTATCCTTTTGAACCTTCTCTTTGTCAAGTTGTAGCTCCAATTGCTCTAAGTTTAACAACAAAGTTCTTGTTAATGTAGATAAGTCTGACGGAGGAAGAGGGCAATACATATTCGTTCGTTGTTATGGGTAGAAGTAACATGAGGTGAGTGAAGTTGTTGATAGGGTATAATCACGGCATTCCTTTTGCATGGCATTCAGTAGCATTAGGCGGTGCAATTCATTCTCATTGTACTCTGAACATGAAGATCTCACATCCTCATTGATTAATTCAAACATCTTTAATCGTTCATTGTAGCATACATTATCATTGTTGTCCATGGCATCATACAATTTAAGCACTTCAAATCAGAATCAGAGTGTAAGACATGATGTTGTTGTGTACACGGGATTTTACAAGTCTGTGATTTAAACCGAGAAATTGAATCTTTCGCGGGATTTTACTAAAATCAAGACTAAACCATAAGAGAGTGAGAAGTAGGATGTAGTAAGGGAAATAGGAGATGATTTGGTGGTGAAGATAAATATGGTGTTATGGTTGAGTTTGTGATATTCCCTAATTCTTTATATATACCCCCTGTTACGCGGATCGAACTCAGTTCTTGAAAACAAGGGTTTGAAAACAAGGGTTTTGTATGTTAGGTTTAGAGACAAATCGCAGGAATAGACAAATCTCAGTCCTTGACAAATCGCTTTGATGAAAAATTGCTCCGATGACAAATCGCTTAAGGGACAAATCGCTTAAGGGACAAATCGCTTAAGTTGACAAATAAGCTTAGGGACAAATAAACTGATACATCGAATCTGGACAAACCGCTTCTCTGAAACTGACAAATCGCTTCAATAAGCAATCTCAGAAGAGACAAATCGCTTCAACATTGGGACAAATCGCTTAGAAGAAAAATGGTACGAGACACAAATCGCTTCCATGAAATTTTTAAAAACACCACTTTTCAATCCAAAAATAACCCAACCACGCTGATTCAAGCCTTCCAACTCAAAACCTAAACACTTATAATGATTCTAAACACAAAAGTACAATCAAAATCCAAACTTTAACACAAGAAATGATCCAAATGATGCAAACTACTCTAAACTCATTCAAACCTAAAAACCTTATGAAAACCACTAGAAATCCAAGAACATGAAAGATGAGTGATCAAACCATGGCTCTAATACCATTTGTAACATATTGGATTTTACAAACAAACAATCAATCACAAATATGGGCGTATGTAATAGAGTTTAGAGAGAGAAAGTGGAAGATGGGATCATTTCTAGAGAGAGAAAGTAAACAAAAGAAAGAGGGTTAGATTGAGTGAAAGGTCCAACCCTCTACCTTGGGAGGTAGAGGGTATTTATAGTTACATACTACACGTCCTCTTTCGGACTGTGGATCAGGCATGGGTAAAAACCCGTCCTTCCTCCACGGTGTTACTTAAACTAATAACTAAGCTAATAACTAACTAATAGCTACTAAATAACGTAAAGTCTACGAGCTAAGATATGCTAAACAATAATTTGGGTGACCGACACTTCCTTATGGAATTTCCAATTCCTAATAAAGAAGGAAATTAAAGAGAAAAAGCTGAAGGAAGCTGCACATGCCAAACGTCGTAAGCGCATGAAAAGGTATTTTCAAAAAAGTACAAGAAGGTTTGCATCATATAAAGAAAAAAACAATGCACTAATGTGCCAACAATTACGCAAACTGAAGGCACGGTATAAGGAAGTGAAGAACCAATGGAACAAATCAAAGAAAGAACACGAAGCATCCAAGAAAGAAATTGAAAGGCTTAAGAATTTTGCATTTATGTCGAAGGACACGAGAAATATGAGTGAGAAGCAACTGAAGGACTATGAACAAGCCAAGAAAATTATGGCTGCAAGACTTAATCTTAGTTAATCATATTTTTGTAAATTTTAGTCCACGTATTCTATGTCACATGAATCTAGTATGGCAGTTGTGGGTTATGAAGCAGAAGTATTGTAAAAATTAGAGGGAGTCCACAACAAAGATTATTTCACATGTATCATGAAGACACGAAATTGTTTAGCTGAACGGTTCGATGGGTGTCAAGAAGTCTTTATATGATAGATTAGATTATATGAGGTTTATGCTCAAATTACTAATCCGCGAGAGATATGGAATGTCTTGGAGCCACAGTACAAACACACAACTAAAAAAATAGAAGTTTAAGCATATTTTTTATTTCTATATTTAGAAAGTAAAACGCAATTCATTTTTAGAAAAGGTTTTTATGGAACAAAAGAAAAGGAGCGATTGTAAGATTGATTGTAAGATTACACGATAAAGATAATAGAAGAATATGAATTATATTATTGAATCGATGCATATTACATACAAATGAGAGAGTATATATAAGGAGAATACATGGTCTATTTGAGGTAAATTGCTAATCATCATCTCATAGGCAACTGTACATCCTTATCCCTTTACACTCTTATACTAGTAACATGCTTATCCTAACACTCCTCCGCAGATCCGCGGCGAAATCGTGAAGCTTCGGATTTGGAGTAGTAAACTAGAAAAAAAAACATTAACATAATAAAAACATAACTTTAGTCGACTCGTAACAAAACCGTACCAGCGGTCGACATTAGACATTGGATTGGCCATGGTACCAACGGTCGGCTAAGTCGACTGGTAACAAACCGTACCAACGGTCAAATTTAGGGACTGGTACCAACGGTCAACTTTAATCGACTGGTAACAAAGCCGTACGAACAATCAACTAATTAACAAAGAAAAGATGAGAAAACGAAAGTTGGTTCTAAAACTTCAACCCCTACCTTCCAAACAAACGGGACGTGTTATTCCCTAGAAAAACATAAAGATCCACATTTTTTTTAAATGATAAGGTTAAGGTTTAAAGGGAGCTCTCCGAACCTCCGTCATTTAACCGGCGGCCGGAGGCGGCAGCGAAAGATTAAAGTGGCGGAAGAATTAGGGTTTAGGGATCTTAATGGCGTAATGCCATGTAAGATTACACGATAAAGATAATGGAAGAATATGAATTGTATTATTGAATCGATGCATATTACATACAAATGAGAGAGTATATATACGAAGAATACATGGCCTATTTGAGGTAAATTGCTAATCATCATCTCATAGCCAACTGTACATCCTTATCCCTATACACTTTTATACTAGTAACATGCTTATCCTAACAGCGATTGGGTTCAGAGGAGATTGTCGTATCTTGGTGAGTTAATCATACAATTTTATTATTTGAAGAGTAATGATACATGGACCTAAACTTAGACCTAAAACCAACTGTCAGCATCTTGATGGCTACAGACAGGGACCCACTTATTTTATAACCTATCAGGATGATGCCAAGTGGTTTTAGGTCTAAATTTAGGCATAAGTTTAGGTCCATATATCATTTCTCTTATTTGAATTATGGTCAAATGATGACCAATCATGCATGTGATATTGTTTTTGTTAGCCTTAAATAAATATTGAGTAATTATATACTTTGCACGTCAATAATTGATGAACAATGTACATCATTATAAGAGCACTAGGTGCCATGACAAGGGTAAATTACTCATTTGGTGTTTACGGGTGCCACATCACTATGACAAACTTTCACATCTAACTCTCTTTTACTCATAACTAACCTCAATTTACTCATTTGGGGCCCACCACTTACAACTTTATTTATTTTATTCAAATTTCTATATAAACTAAATTCATTTCATTAAAAATAAAAATACAATACAACACAATAAAAAACATACGAAACGTAAATTAAAAATACGGTAACAAAAATACGCAACTTAAGAAATACATCAAATTATAACGAAACTAATTATTTGGATTTTGTTGTTAAAATTGTTCCCATTGATGCCGTTGCCAAACATGCTCGATGAGACATCATTGAAGCTTTGTATGTATGCGTTTATCATGTAGTTATTTGGCTTTTCTTCTTTGCACTGCACAACGGTCAATCCATGTCTGTTGTAAATTTGGTTGCGGAGAAATATACATTTCGCTAACTTTGGATATCGCAAATTTTTTATCTTTCAAAATCATGTTATGCATTATGATGCTGGAGTACATGATTCTCCATAACTTGACCACAGTAAATGCACGCGCCAGTTGGGCAATGATATGCCAACGTCCTTGGAGGACACCAAAAGCTCTTTCGATATATTTTCGAGCACTTTCTTGTTTCGCTTTGAATACGGCATTTTTTAGGTTACTTGCAACCGTAAATGATTTGACAAAATATGCCCACTCTGGGTAAATTCCGTCAGCTAGATAATACCCATGGTTAAATTTACGCCCGTATACTTCAAACGGAACCTCAGGGGCGATGTCATAAAGCAGGTTATCGAATAACGGAGAATTATTTAAAACGGTAAGATCGTTATTCGTACCCGCCACTCCAAAAAATGCATGCCAAATCCACAAATCGTATGAAGCAACGGCTTCAAGCATTATAGTTGGATACTTTTTATCACCTCTGTGAAATTAGCCTTGCCATTATTTCGGACAAAATTTCCATTCCCAGTGTATACAATCGATGCTTTCCAACATTCCCGGTATCTTATGAACCATGTTATGTGCGTTGTATAAGTTGCGAATGTCATTCTCATCTGGTTTTTTTTAAACTCTTTCCCATACAAATGGATTATGCACATACTAAAAAAAATCTAGGCAATCGTGTGGAAAACTGGAAGGGGGGTTGAATAGTTTTGCCGATTTTAAGTTAGTTTCTAAAAACTTTAGATTCGATGTTATGTGAAATCGTATGGATGAAGAGAAAGTATAGATCTAAGAGTAACGCAAGTAAATAAAGTAAAGTAAGGGATCAAAATGACACAACCGATTTATGTGGTTCGACTACAAGGACACCTTCCTTGCCCTACTCCACTCCCCGAGTCACCTACTCGAGAGTTCAAGCACTATGTCAACAAACTCCTTCAACTTGGCGGAGAAGCCTTCACAACATTGCTTACACCTTTTTCCGGTACAAAGCTAGATACCGAGTCCGTAACACGGAGGACCAAACCAACACTACTATTACACAACAAATATGTGAAATATGAAATACAAGATCTTTGCTACAGAAATCTTGTGGAGGAACAAATCAATCAAGGACCCCTTGCTTGGATGATTTGTAGAATGCTCGTGATCTCGCCTTAGAGAAGGACCTATATGAGAATCACAATAGAAGAAAGAAGAACAACTCTCTAGATCAAGTGATCTTTTGTTAGAAGAGTGTAAGAATATATGAGAGAGTTAGTAAGAAGAGGGGTGAGTAAAAACGAAGAAATGGCTCTCTATTTATAGGCAAATTCTTGCCACTGTTGCACGGATCCCACAGATCTCTTGCTTAAGGGATCCGTTGGGTTGGTCCATGGTTATTTATTTAGATACAATGCATTTAGTCAATGGATCATGGGTTAAAACCATGGGTCATGGATATGCTTCCATGGGTATGGGTCATGGGTTGTGGTTTTTACCCATCCTAATAAACTATTACAACAAATGATTTATTACAACAATTTTTATTAAATGACTATATGTTAATGCTTTACAAAAATAACATGTATCCTTATAATTTTACTTATGATAAAATTATATTTGTTATCAACTAAACACAAAGAGATCGCTAAATATTAATAAATATTTTTACGGTTTATTTGTATTAACAATCTCCCTCTTTTTGTTGATGACAAAACATAATGTTATGATGAGTAAAACTTAAGATTAGATATATGTTTTGAAAGCCTAAGTTTTACTTCTTCTCCCCTTTTTTGTCGAAACAAAAAGTGACCCTAATGAAGAAATAAAATGTGGAAAAATAGTCCACGTATCTCTAACTTCCCCTTGACGGTAGCTCCCCCTAGAATGAGGCGTCAACTGAGAAAAATAAAAAATATCCTACAAAGAAAAGGTTAGTAGTAACATGCATAAATAATATTGTGATTGACGAGAATCAAGATTGGGAGCCAAGGTATGTAAACAAGGCCTTGTAATAAAACAACAACATGTAGTGGTATTTATGCCACATACAAGCATGTAAAACTAAGAACAAGACTTGTTCTTAAAAATGACTCAAAAGAAAAATACAAAAAAAAAATGATTCCTTCCATGCTTGCATAAGGTTATGGATGGAAGTTTTGGTGAGTGATGATGTTGATGCGATCAAGGATGAGGTTAAGTATGACTCGCATTTCTTCCCTAATTTCTATTGCAAAATCCCTAGTGGATTGGCAATGTTCACAATGTAAGTGACGTGGGTAATGAGTGCGGAAGTTATCCGGGTTATTTTGATTTGTGAGATGCGGAAGTTGTGGTGGAAAAAATGAAAAATACGGATCAAAATCCGGAATGTTTAGAAGTGGTGGTGGAAAAGAACCTAGATGTTCTTGTAACACAATGGGAGCTAAAGGTGGTGAGGTTTCAAGGTCTTTGAAGATTATGTTTGGAGAAGTGGGAGGTGTCAAAAAGACTAGTTCTTTTTGCTTGGTTTGTTGAGATCTTGTTGGAGTCTTAAGGAGTTCCAAAAGAGTGACCTTAGGTGGGGATTTGATGGGTGATGAAGTTGTTGTACTTGTTGGAGATGAAGGAGGTGCTATAATGGAAGCATTTTGTGGTGAACTAGTGGTTGGTGATGAACCATTTGACGATGGTTTTGCTAAGCAACAAGGCCGGATGCTAATCCGTGCGGTTTTTCTAGATTTGGGTGGTGGTATTTTGGAAGGTGGGAGGACAAAGTTTTGGATTTCTTGAAAGGGATTGTTTGTACTAGGTGATTCATCTATGTTGGAAGATCTTTTGGATTACATGATGATGTTTGTTTGTGAGGTTGACAGTGATGAATATGCAAGCATTTTAGGAGTCCTATTTAAAAAAATGCATTGTAATGAATGCTTGACCCAAAATGTGGATTAAAATCTAATGATTAGATATGAATTAAGGCATATACTCCCAAAAAAAATAAAAAAATGATGAAAATATTGAAGTTTTCATCCAAAGCGAGAAAAATAGAAGATAAAATTATCTTCTGTCTCACGGATCCCACGGATCATTCCCTTGACCGAGTCAGGCGTAAAATTTGGGATCCGTGGTACTGGTGACTCGAGTGACTCAAAATTTTCCTTTTGGAAACATTTGTGCCTAGTGTGTGCCTATATGCAAACCATTTGGAGTTGCGGTTATCTCGACCCCTAAAAAGAAAAGAAAAATAAACTAGAAGTGAAAAATCACACTATTATGTGAGATAACCCGAGTGCTCCTAATTCATTGTTGCTTAAATGAATGTACCCGAAAACACATATTAGTTATGTGTGCTCTTTAGCATTCAAAAGACATGAGATGCAATGAAAACGGGTTTTTTTACTTTGTATTAATAATGAAAAAGCGATTTATCCTAGACGTGAGAAATGGCTTTTATGAAAGTGATACGGGAAAAGGTATCCTTTTAGAAAACATTTTGAAAAGAGATTTATTTGTGTGAACAAAATGTTTATTCTTAAAATAAAAATAGGTATGCAATTACGTTTTTGCAAAAGGTACTTGTCTTGAAAAATAAGAAAAAACTATGAAAGTACGAGTTATAAGTAAAAACTTATCTTGGGTTTTGAAAATTCTCGTATTGCTTGTGAGTTGTGCGTGAAATAGAGATCCTAGACTCAGAAAGAAGAAGGCTAGTGTTTACATACCTTGTAGAGTTTAAAAGCTAATTACGACGATTGTTCCCTGAGACCAAGACCAAGGCAAGTAGGTTGAATTATTCCTTCTTCAACGGTTTGGTGAGGACGTCGGCTATGTTGTCTTGGGATGCTACCTTCTCAATAGAGATGTTCCCCTTTTGAACATTGTCTCTTAGAAGTGATGACGAATCTCTATATTCTTGGTGCGAGAATGCAATACCAGATTCTTGCTTAAGTCGATGGCACCTTTGTTGTCACATAGAATGGCTATGTCACTTAGATGAATGTCGTAGTCAACTAACGCTTGTTTCATCCATAGTGCTTGTTGGCATGCTTTGCCGGCAGAGACATATTCGGCTTCGGTTGTTGATATGGCCAATTCCGTTTGCTTCTTTGAGAACCAAGATGTTAAACAACATCCCATAAAAGTACAAACCCCACTAGTACTTTTTTGGTCAACATAATCACACATTGTCGGAATCTGCATATACAATTGTTTCTACCCCTGTACCCTTAGGATACCACAATCCTAATTGAGTCGTACCCTTAATGTATCTAAAAATTCTTTTGCGGCTTCTAGATGTGATGTTTTAGGATCTTCTTGAAACCTAGCACATAGACAAACACTAAACATGATATCCGGCCGACTAGGCGTGAGGTAGAGAAGACTACCAATCATGCCACGATATTTTGTGTTATCATTGGATTCGCCGTCTTCATCTTTTGTGAGTTTAGTGTCGGATGACATTGGTGTTCTTATGGGTTTTGACTCTTCTAAACCAAATTTCTTTAACATCTCCTTAATGTATTTAGATTGATTAAAGAAGATACCATCTTCTACTTGTTTGATTTGTAGACCAAGAAAGAAACTAAGTTCTCCCATCATACTCATCTCGAACTCGTCATGCATGATTTTAGAGAGATCATCACACATGTACTGGCAAGTAGATCCGAATATAATATCATCTACATATATTTGAACAATGATTATATGTGACTTTCTTTTCTTAGTAAAAAGTGTGTTATCAACTAGCCCCATGGTGTAGTTATGTTTGATTAAGAATGACTTGAGTTTATCATACCAAGCTTTTGGAGCTTGTTTAAGACCGTAAAGGGCTTTCTTTAGCTTATACACATGTTTAGGTTTTTCAAAATCGATGAAGCCCGGAGGTTGAGCTACATATACTTCTTCATTAATAAAACCATTTCGAAAAGCACTTTTGATATCCATTTGATAAAGCTTAAGATCATTAGCACAAGCATAAGCAAGAAGTATTCTTATAGACTCTAATCTAGCCACGGGGGTATAGGTCTCTTCAAAGTCTATTCCTTCTTGTTGATTATACCCTTGGGCAACGAGTCTAGCTTTGTTTCTAGACACTACACCGTTTGCATCTAACTTGTTTTTATATACCCATTTGGTTCATATTATGGTTTGATTACTAGGTGGAGGGACGAGTGTCCAAACATCGTTAGAAACAAATTGATTTAACTCTTCTTGCATAGCCATTACCCTACTTTCATCTTTTATGGCTTCTTGTGTATTCTTAGGTTCTATAGTTGAGACAAAACAAAATAGGCTACTTTGGTTTTGGACTTGTGACCTTAAGGTTCTTTCGTTTAACTTTCCTATGACCTTATCTACGGGGTGATCTTTGGACTCTGTAATATTTATGATTTCATCATTTAAAGTTTCTTCTTCTTCGTTTATCTTTTTCTTTATTACAATAGCTTCACTCTCGACAATCTCGTCATCGACAAGAGTTAGAGTAGGTTTGGGTGGAATCTCATCAAATTTTACGTTTAATGACTCTTCAACCTTCATTGTTTCTTTATTTAATATGACGTTAGCTTTGCTATTAGGAGAGTAACCTAAAAAGATACCTTCGGTTGATTTAGGATCAAATTTTGTAAGGTAATCTTTAGTGTTAAGTAGAAAATATTTGCTACCAAAGACTCTAAAGTGATCTAACGTAGGCTTTTTGCCTCGAAGTAACTCGTATGGAGTTTTACCTAAAAATGGTCTAATTAAGAATCGATTAAGTATGTACGTTGAAGTATCAACGGCATTTCACCAAAACTTTTGAGGTATGGATTGCTCATTTAGCTTGGTGCGACTCATTTCTTGTAGGGTTCTATTCTTTCTTCCAACTACCCCATTCGATTGTGGAGTGCGAGGGCCAGAAGTTGTGAGTAATACCATTAGCGTCACAAAAGGCTCCAAATTGCACTTCATTATCGAATTCCCTACCATGATCCGTTCTAATAGACACTACAGGACTTCCTAATTGTCTTTGGATTTTCTTACTTAATATTTCAAAGTGATTGAACGTTTCCGTTTTGTTCTTTAAAAATTTAGTCCATGTGTACCTAGAGTAATCATCCACTATAACCAAAGTGTAGTAGTTACCTCCATAACTTTGGATAGCGGATGGACCAAATAAATCCATGTGTAGTAACTCTAGACACTTAGTTGTAGAGACTATGTTTTTAGCTTTGTGACAAGCATGGACTTGTTTTCCTACGTTACAAGCATCACAAAAGTGATGTTCATATTTTAATTTTGGTAGATCTCTTACTAGATCTTTGGATGATAGCGATTGAAGAAGTCGCATATTGGCATGACCCAATCTTCGATGCCATAAGACCGAAGTATCATCCATAGAAGTAAGACAAAGTTTGTCTTTAGGTTCATTACCAAATTTTAATGACATAGACTCCACGTTTCCTAATTCCTCTACCTATGGTGATACCATTTTTCAATATCTTACTACCGGTTTCGTTAAAAAGTACGTTGCACTTTTTATCACATATTTTTCCTATACTTAATAGGTTAACGTTTAGGTTTTTCATTACGTGACACATCGTTAATGGTTAGAGATTTGTTAGAAATCGTACCTTTAATGATGATTTTGCTTTGCTATTTCCAAATACCACATTTCCTCCATTGAAGGATTCATATGTGGAGAATAAATCTTTATTGCCGGTCATGTGCCTCCTGCACCCGCTATCCTTGATCCACTCATCCGGATCTAGGTCAACCTTTAAGCACACCTAAGAAAACAATTAACTCAAAAGTTTGGTCCCCATTTGTTCATGGGTCCATTATCATTAAACATTCCATTCATGTTAGACATATATGGATAAGGTGAGTATGCGTTCCATGGTGCAAAGTTTTGAAATGGAAAGCCATTTTGCATATTTGGATTCCATCCCATTTGATGGTTACTTCTCGGATAAACATTATTAGGTCTCCTAGATGTGTTCGATATTGAAAATGATGGACCTTTGTTTCTTGTAAAACTTTGATTATGTCTTGGAGGTGGTTGTCTAATGGTAACATGAGTTGGTTTCTTCTTATTAACAATAACAAAATCAGTTCTAGATGAGGAAGCTATATTATTATCACTTTGTTTGCTTCAAAGCAGAATCCACGGATCCACGGTACGTACTAACTAGATTCCCTTTTGTGGGATCCGTGGGATCCGTGACTATAGTGGTTTGTTTTTCTATTGCTTTTACGAATTGTGTTCATTTGTTTTCACTAGTTGACGCATCAAGTTCCTGAAAGCCTAAACCTTTTTGGTTGTTTCCTGTTTTAACACTATCCAATATCATATGTAAGGTATTAGTGTTCATTCTACCAATCTTGACAAAATATGCCCACTCTGGGTAAATTCCGTCAGCTAGATAATACCCATGGTTAAATTTACGCCCGTATACTTCAAACGGAACCTCAGGGGCGATGTCATAAAGCAGGTCGTCGAATAACGAAGAATTATTTAAAACGGTAAGATCGTTATTCGTACCCGCCACTCCAAAAAATGCATGCCAAATCCATAAATCGTATGAAGAAACAGCTTCAAGCATTATAGCTGGATACTTTTTATCACCTCTGTGAAATTGGCCTTGCCATTCTTTCGGACAAAATTTCCATTCCCAGTGCATACAATCGATGCTTTCCAACATTCCCGGTATCTTATGAACCATGTTATGTGCGTTGTATAAGTTGCGAATGTCATTCTCATCTGTTTTTTTTTAAAACTCTTTCCCATACAAATGGATTATGCACATACTAAAAAAAATCTAGGCAATCGTGTGGAAAACTGGAAGGGGGGGGTTGAATAGTTTTGCCAATTTTAAGTTAGTTTCTAAAAACTTTAGATTCGATGTTATGTGAAATCGTATGGATGAAGAGAAAGTATAGATCTAAGAGTAATGCAAGTAAAGAAAGTAAAGTAAGGGATAGAAATGACACAACCGATTTATAGTGGTTCGGCTACAAGGACACCTTCCTTGCCCTACTCCACTCCCCGAGTCACCTACTCGAGAGTTCAAGCACTATGTCAACAAACTCCTTCAACTTGGAGGAGAAGCCTTCACAACGTTGCTTACACCTTTTTCCGGTACAAAGCTAGATACCGAGTCCGTAACACGGAGGACCAAACCAACACGACTATTACACAACAAATATGTGAAATATGAAATACAAGATCTTTGCTACAGAAATCTTGTAGAGGAACAAATCAATCAAGGACCCCTTGCTTGGATGATTTGTAGAATGCTCGTGATATCGCCTTAGAGAAGGACCTATATGAGAATCACAATAGAAGAAAGAAGAACAACTCTCTAAATCAAGTGATCTTTTGTTAGAAGAGTGTAAGAATATATGAGAGAGTTAGTAAGAAGAGGGGTGAGTAAAATGAAGAAATGGCTCTCTATTTATAGGCAAATTCTTGCCACTGTTGCACGGATCCCTTGCTTAAGGGATCCGTCTAGTGTAACTTCAGGGATCCGTGGGACGCTCCTCTTTGCCCATGGGTTTTTGGGTTATGGGTCATGGGTCATGGGTTATGGGTTGGTCCATGGTTATTTATTTAAATACAATGTATCTAATAGATGCAATGCATCTAGTCAATGGATCATGGGTTAAAACCATGGGTCATGGATATGCTTCCATGGGTATGAGTCATGGGTTGTGGTTTTTACCCATCCTATTAAACTATTACAACAAATGATTTATTACAACAATTTATATTAAATGACTATATGTAAATGCTTTATAAAAATAACACGTATCCTTATAATTTTACTTATGATAACATTATATTTGTTATCAACAAAACACAAAGAGATCGCTAAATATTAATAAACGTTTTTACGGTTTATTTGAATTAACAAATCGCGTGCACAATGTTCACCTATTTGTAAATACTCATCTAATGCATCAGTTGATATCCCATAAGCCAATTGGCGTAGGGCACATGTGCATTTCATAATCACACTAAAACTCATTACACCTTACCATCGGGTCTGACTCTAAAGAAATCAAAATGTTTGGGACGAGGATGTTGAGTTTCAATATATGCTTCAATACCTTGTACTATTTCTAAAAATTGTTTACGGCTCATACGAAAGCGACGCCTAAAATTTTATTCTGTATATTTTGGGTTGTCACCAAAATAGTCAGCCATTAGACGTGCTTTAGCAATTTCACGTTCACGAGGGATATATCTACGGTGGAATGATGGGCCGGCTTGTTGTTGTTGCAACGATTGCTCAAACTCAAACTCTTGAAGAATCATCTCTAGCTCCGCTAGCTTTTCAATGTCACTTTTACCGGAATAAGATGATTCACTCATGTTTATATATGTAAGTGTTTTGAAATAAAAGTTGTGTAGATTTTGATTGAAATGTGTAGTATTTATAGTGTTAAATATGCATGTTTTTTTTTTTTTTTAAAAAAAAGAAAAAGTAGGTGAACGTTGCTTAATGTTCAAAATCTGATGAAAGTACACATTCAAACCTCGTCGTGCAGACGACGACGCCTTCCATGGCGAGCGACGGTGTATTACGCCCCCAAAACCGAAGAATTTAAACTTTTGAAATGACTTGAATTTGACTCGACTTATATATTGACATTTTGTCAACAAACAAAAACTTAATCCCCAAAACCGAAAATAACGTTCATTAATTATTTTTACATGAGACTTAGATCAATAAACGAAAGAAACCGGGAAGTTTTCTGTTTTTGATCAAAAGACACTCGAAACGTTCTTACTGGGACGGCGTCACCTTATAACTGCAACACCGTCAGAATGGAAGCTTCACCTGACGCCTTAGAGAAATTTATAACCTGACGGGGTCACAAAGTTTGTGACGCCGTCTGGGACCAGACACACTTTTTAGTGCAAAAATTCTGCACAACACCCAAAACTTTAGATTCAAACTTTCATACACATAACTAAAGGATTCCAAAAGATCCACCATAACATACAAGGTTTTATCATTCAACCTTATGACCCATAACTACCCAAAACGGATCAAAGGACCTTGCGCCAAACATCATTTTACTACTAATTGACCCTTTACCAACAAGAGTTTAAAATTAACATTTGAAACCCATTTACGCTACATACTAAGGGCATAACCATAAGACCAAAAGTAAAAATGACTATATGACCTGCAAATATACCAAGACAAGACTTGACTCTTCGGGGCTTTCAACTTTCAACACCTTTGGTCCAAAAGACTTCGATCTTCAATTAAGACTTTCGTAACTATACATTTAGGTGTAATCCATCTTACACCTTATTCTTACCCTTATCTTCCTTGCCAAAACCTACAAAACATCATCTACTATAACATAAGCGAATTGCTTAGTAAGTAAGTGGGTTATATGCTTAATGTAACTTTAACTAAACATTAATTTGGAGCATCTATAACATAAAACATACCTTAATTGCATAATTAG
The DNA here is from genome assembly GCA_910596185.1 of Chrysanthemum makinoi. Lineage (NCBI taxonomy): Eukaryota > Viridiplantae > Streptophyta > Magnoliopsida > Asterales > Asteraceae > Chrysanthemum > Chrysanthemum makinoi. The sequence continues at coordinate 247,382,523 of OU343223.1, forward strand.
GCCACTTTAACAAGTAAAAGCTAAGGATCCAAAAGCTACTATAACAAGCTCCAACAAACTATAGCATACAATCAATCATATACAATTAAGCATAGAAACACAAAAACCCACTATACTTACCGCAATCCCACAATGGTTTTTCTATTGAGATTAAGTCACACGCTCCCTTAAGCTTCTTGATTAGGGGAATTGGAATTAAGAGCTTACTGATCTTAATAATCACCACTTCAAGATCAAACTGAGCTTAATTGATAGATTATTGGTTTCTTCTTCTCCCTCCTTCTTTTCACGCTACAAACCCAGACTTCTCTAAATATTTCTGGATTTTTCTCCTAGCATTCTTCTTATCCTATTCTATTAGTTTTGGCTTTGCCCTATTGGCAATTCCAGTCCCTTCAGTTTCTAGTTTCATATTTGGACCACATATGTTTCTACTACTATACATATACATATAACTATAACTTATAGTTAGTCTTTGTAACCTTGACATATATATAAAAATTATAAAGTACTCGCGTCTATATACGTATATATAATAATACCTTGTCGGGATACGGGTGTAACACGACGAGCCCGCCCGGTCACACGGCGAACCCTCCACGTGGAACGACGAGGGCTGCACCTGGTGATATAAAGTGTTGCAATATATATTACTCTTTTCGTTGACCTAAATTAAGATCCTCAAGTTTCCAGTGAAACTGCGAATTGCAACATTTAGCCTATTAGAATCGGGAAGAGATTGTCTCAAGTCGAAAAAACAATTTGACTCAAGTTGGACATTTGTGAGTCATTGGATTGATCTAATGACTTAAATCAAACATACTTCTTTTGATTTGAGTCATTAGATCAAATCCAATGGCTCACACTTCCCTAACTTGACTTTGTTTTTACAACTTGAGACAATCGCCTTCCATTAGAATTTAGATAAGAAAATTTTAAATATGTTAGTTTTTGCAATAGTGTGATTCAGAGAGGGCATATAGATCACATGCCACATGCGTGATCATTTTCTTCCCATATCTTTTAAAATATTTCTTGTGTGGATTATACAGTTGAAGATCAATACCATTGGCAGTTACGACAATCATATAAAATCAAACACCTAAACTATATAATGGTTGCAGATAATAGCTTTATCGGCACTTTGAGAATTAGCAATATTTGACTAATGTTTTGGTTATCATCTTAGGCGGCAGAGGAATGTACTTCAGTGCTCGAGCTTGATTAAGAACTGTTAGCCTTAATAGTTTTTATTAGAAGTGATGGTCATTCACATTTAGGAACTTTGTAACGTGTGTTAGATATCGTGCTAGAATAGTCAAAGGGCTCGTGGATTGGGCTAAGCTAAATGGTTAGACGTTTAGTTAAGTTAGCCTTGTATAAGTTCATGTAACCTAATCCATGTCCAAGCCCATATACGGCCCATGGCCAAACCTTAGGGCATCATCTCTCTTACTATAAATACCCCTCAAGTATGTCATTTTGGGGGTGTGCTTAAGTGTGTGTGTGTTTTCCTTTGAAGCAATATACAACTTATTGTTTCATCTTTCTTCTCTCTACCTCTCTAACATACACGAATTCATATTCAAGTCACCAATTTCTTGCTTAATCTTTTCTTCTTCTTTACGCATAAAGGTTCTTGTGGTAAGCATGGTATTCGTGTGTTAAAGAAGGTTGGTATTTGTGATAAGGTTGATATATATCTAAGGTCCTACAATTGGTATCAATCGCCTAATAATGGTTTAGGAGTGTTTGTGTTTGGTTTGAAGGTTGGTACTATACGCGTAGCTTTGTTATAAACGTTGTCACGCTTAAAGCTTTAATTTTTGCACTTCAAAATTCAAGATTCTTGTGGTTTAAGGTTTATTTGGTGCTAAAGTTTCAGTTTTTTGCAAAAGTTCGAGAAGCTTTACGCGTTTTGTTAAGTTTTAAACTTCGTGTTTTTGAAGGTTGTCATTTCTACTGTAACTTTTATAAGCACTTTGGGTGAAAAAGGTCAACATTTTTGGGTTATTCGAGTGTTTTTAAGGCTATCTGTGCAAAAGAAATCATTTGAATCATTGGAAATTTCTTACGAGTAGAAGTCCAAAAGTCAAAACCCTAGTTTTCTACTCATAACTTTTTGGTGAAGAATCTTCGAGCTTCAAAGGTTACTCGGTGCTTCCCTCACTTGGATAAGTGTGTGGAACACTTCGACTTGTGGATATCCCTTGGCTGGCTGTGTAAAGGATTTTTGGTTTTTAACCTAAGTTTACGCATAAGCATAAACTCTACGAGTAGAACTACGATAAGATCACACTTACTGCGCGTAGGTTTTACTTACTAAGTTTTTGTCTACGCATAAGCCTAAGGTTACTGCAGCGAAGATACTTCTACGCAAGAATCCCCCTAAGATCCTAAGCATAATATCCTCGCCTAAGCCATCTACTCAAGTAATCATTTCCTACTCGTAACTTTCGTTTCTCACGCCTAAGCTCTTTCTACATATAAAGTTAAAAAAAAAATTGGTTTTAAAAAATTTGGCGGGAAAACTTGAGTAAAATTTAAATTTTTTAGGAGACTAAACGTTCAATTTTTACGCTAAATTCAAATTTTGGTTTAATAGCGTGAAAATTTTGGTCAAAATTTCAAATTTTGGGCCTAAATTCAAATTTTTGAGTCAAATTTGCGTCAAAATTGTCATAACTCAAAATTTTCATACGTCCTTAGAATTGATTTTTTATAGTGAATTTCAAATTTTGGAGAAATTTTTTAGAACCAAGGTTCACAGTGCGACTTTCAGAACACCTCAACCGGGCTTAATCATCATCAACCTCAACTCCTTTATCATTGAATCGATCCTACATCAACTTTATCATATCATACCTTCATCAATGGCAACTCAACAAGACATTCATGCAGCCGGTGCCGAAAACCGTCCTCCTATGTTGGCAAAAGGTGGTTATCTTCCATGGACAAGTCGTATGCTTACGTTACAAGACCAAACCTAATGGGAAACCGATGATTCAATCCATTAGGAATGGACCCTTCAAGCCTCGACAAGTCCATGTCCTGGAAATCTGATGCAACACCTCCCATCCCACCATCCTCTCATCTTCAAGCGAATCAGAATACTGCTTGAAGGATCAGGAAACAAGTCGATGGATGACATGGCAATTCATATTGTCCAGTGGGTTTACCAATAGACATTTTTGCTTTGTAGGCATGTTGTGAAAGCTACTTCGATATGTGGGAGCGTGTTAGACGGCTATGTTATGGCAGTGGTAAACAAGACAAGGAGAACAAGTTGCTAAGCGAATGGGAGAAGTTTACATCTACACTGGAGAATCCATTGAATCCTACTATGGAAGGTTTTGCGTTAATGAATGAGCTTATCGAAACAAGTTGGCACCGAACAATCGTTCAAATCAAGTTCTGAATAATCTTCGAGAAGAATGGGGCGATATGTCACTATTGTCAACCAAAAAAGACTTACATCGGTGAACTTTGATCAACTAAACGATTTTAAAAAAAAACCAAGTTGAAGTGAATGAAGTCAGGAAAGAAAGACTGGCAAAGAATCATGATCCATTGGCACTTATTGCAAAGACTCAACCTTCAGTGAATACACAACAAGCTTCATCATCTTCCAACAACAACGCGGCAATACATTCCACAACCACAACAACAATTCTATCGGATCAACAATACAGGAACTAGGAATCGATCTGGCCGACCCGGCGACCTTGCAACAGATATTTTCTTTATGGATAAAGCTTTTAACGTCGCATCGGTGTCAGTGATTCGTATCGAGAATGTCGATCCCGGTCGACATGTTGGAAATCAGATGGGCAGAATGTTGGGAATAGGCGTGGGTAATCGAATGGCAATGTTGCGAGCTCCGGTCGTTGGAATTATGGAAATATGAATCGGGGTAATCGATTAAGTGTTATAAGCTGTCAAGTGGGTCACGGCAGCGGGAATTGTCCTACTAAGCCGAAAAAGAAGGATTTTGCGTATCTTGAGAAAGCTATCTTTGTTAGCACAAAGGTAGAATCGGAATGCGGTTGAGTCTTTGGGAACATGACTTTTAGCTATTATGGATGATTTGGAAGACGAGGACATCAATGCAAACTCGTCTTCATGGCAAATCTTGAGGAGACTAAGTACGACAACGACTCACGAGCGCCTCACTGTCTATAACAAATGCAGTATCTAAGGTACCAATCATTGATCCATGCTATAACAATGTCATATGTGATCGTTTACTCATGTGAAACGACGATGCAGTGACATCGGCACCTACTTATGATACACACATGGACAATACGAGTTGTAGCAATACTAACTTTGAAACTCCATATGTGGATCCTAATGGAGGCGTGTGGCACAAAATCTGAGGCTGATGAGGAAACGTGCTTATTTTGAATCATTAATCAATAAGTGTGGCATTGAAATTGAGAAAGTTAGTAAGGTCAATCGCGAGGTTAAGGCCGCTAATAAGAAATTGACCCTGAGGAGAGTTACAAGGAGCACGCCAAAGCCTATGAATTTCATACAAACAAAATGTCCAAATTAGAAATTGGTTATCGAGATTCTGTTTTAAGAGAAAAAGAATTGCAAATCAAGTATAACACACTTGATGTGAATTCTCACTTGAAAATTAAATCGTTAAACAAGGAAATTTAGGATCTAAATGACCAACTTTCTAAACAAAAAGCACTGTTTTTTGATCTTGAAAAAGAGAAGAAAAAGTTGATTCTTTGATTTTCAAAACGAGAAGATTCTCTCTTGATGAAATTACGGATAAAAATGAGAAAATTAAAGCTTTGGACAATTTGCTTCTCACAACGGGTCATTCAGATAAAACAAACAAGATGCTTTCAAACCCAGTAAATCAGCGTTTTTCTTCACATAAAAATGGCACTAGGTAACGACCCTTCCGTTCCTCAAGAAAGCTCAGAAATCTCAGAATCTCGAATGTGTTGAACAATGAAAAACCTTTGCATGAACCCATAATTGTTGATTCTCTCGAAAGCGTTGGAACTATCGAGGAGAGTAGATCAAAAATGAAACAAAGAATCGGATCTTAAACCGATTGATTATAACAAATGGAACAAAATTAATGGAATTACTTTTGTTAATCTAAAAGAACAATCAACGTTTTCCACCACACCAAGTGTTTCAAACAAAGTGTCAACACGGTTTCAAAACGGTTTGAAACCGGTTTAGTTTCTAAATCTCTTTGAAAATCGAACAAATGTCTTCAAACAATCCTTTTAACACAAGTGATACTAGAAGCATTTTAGATGACGTTAAAACTAGAATTGGGTATCTTCAAGAGACTGTCAAGTCTAAAACCTATATTACAACTAACATGCGGTTTTACTCGTCATGATGATGAAAACAAAGGATTTTTTAAACCCAATTGCCCCTCCGTTAAGCGCCATCCGTTAAGGGTAATTCATGTTGAACAAGCTTTTGAAAGAGCGGCCGACTTTGTCAAGGACCATAAATTCCTGGTAAAGCAAGCTAATGAATGTTTTGAACACATCAAAGTTTTGGAAAATCTAAATGATTCCTCTTGAAGATGTTCGACTACTTGATATTATGTCCATCATTTTGCAAACATATTACTGTTGAAGATCATGAAAGACTCCGATCTGAGACCTCATGCAATTGTTTCAAAATATGAAAAAGCTCTTGAAAAACTTGAAAAAGAAATCGTGTCCTATTTTAAACAACTTGATCGAAAATCTGAGGAATGCAAGTATGACAAAGCTGTCATATGAGCGTGCCAACAAGGACATGAAGAGCAAAATGATCTTTTTGAGAGCTCGGTGGGATGTCAAAAAGGAAAATTTGTGGATACTAAGTTTGCAAAACCATTGGTACGAGGAGAAGCAAATGTTCCAAAACCGGTTTCAAACCAAAATGTGATTTCTCGGTTCCTCCAAAGGTCGATGAGAAAAATGATTTGTCAAAAACAAATACCCACGACTTTGCCCATTAAAAGGAATTATCAAAGCTTTGAAAAACCTGTTTTTGAGAAAGAAAAAGTGTTTACACCTGGCATCTCTAGGAATATTACACGGAATGTGACAAAAATCCAGTTAAAGAATCTGTCGGTTCTAACAACATGGTCAACAATCACTATCTAGTAGAAGCTAGAAAGAAGGCACAGACTCGAAAAGACGGAATTCTAGGTACAACATCTAAGGTGATGAATTCTACAAGATTTCAAGGCACTGCTAGTAGTAGTAAACCATTACCTAGGAACACTCTACAAAAGACTAGGGATTGGCTTGCATCTAAGAGTAGTTGCGCAAAAGAAAATGTTGTGCCCTTAGATAACATCATTAGGAATTCTAAGTCTTTTTCAACCGAATCAATTTCCAAAAGACTCAGTGACAAAGTTAAAGCTGCAATTTTAAACAAGAATATTGAATTTGTCCGTACTACATGTAAAAATGTAATTTTCACCTAATCATGATGCATGTGCCTTACAATATCTCAAGAAAGATAATTCTCGTGCCAAGGCACAATCCACTAAGACACCAAATAGAAACAAGCCCGTTGATAAAATGTCAAACAAACAGAAACCTAATAGGTGGATCTCTTCAGGACGTAGTTTTTCCAAAAATGAGTCTTCCGCTGCATCTGAAAAGAAAACAACTCCTAGATCTTACCTTAGGTGGATACCCACGGGCAAAGTTTTCAACAAAATAGGTCTTAGATGGATTCCAACAGGAAAGATTTTTGATACTTGCTCCAACACAGATAATAGTGAAACTCATCAAGTTAAGGAAGTCAAAACCACTACAACCGTTGATAGTGATCACCCTCACCGTGAGGAATCTTGTACTTCTAACACTGTTATTTGTGAAAACTCTTCTTCTTTGGTTGCAGGTGATTCAAATATCTCTGAACCTAGCTCATCAGAGGGTTCCAATTCTGTAAAATCTTCTTCTCATTCTCTCTATCTTCTATTTTTGATTTTCCATTTCTTTTATAAAACCAACAAAAGCAAAATACAAAAATAGAAAACTTTCAAAAAATACAAAAACAATATAAAATCAAAATCCAAAAATACTCTTCTCACGACATGTCTCTCGTATAATCGATATTTCAGACGCTTTCTAGAAATGTCATTCAACAATGATACCGGTATGTACAGATGCTTGAGCGAGAGTTATTTATTTGTTTTCTAAAACATGTCGTCTCTCAAAATTTCTTCAAATAATGTCTTTCGTATACTTCAGTAAAAACCCGAACTTCAACATAATGGCTTCGCGACACATCACCAGGACCCGCGCTTCAAAGAAAGGAAGGTGCTTAACCAAATCAAAGGTTTTAAATATTTTTCAAGCACTATTCCTAAAAACATAATGGCTTGTAAGTATTTCAGCTTGCAACCCGATCTTTAAAGAAAGGAAAGTGCTACGCAAAATCGATTTTCATAAATATCGAGCACTTATCCTAAAACAAATGAAGATAACTCTTCTCTAATTATCTTCAAAAGATTTTCAAAATCTTCATCATCTTGAGTACCATTGATTTGAAATTTTTCAAAAAGATTTTTCAAAACCTCTCACATTTGGTACCAAGATAACTCCCTCTAAACCCTTAATTGACTCTAAATTTTCTGTTTGAAAAATATGCTTGGGGGAGTATAAAACCAAAGTTGTTCCAAAATTACAGCAACTCTCCAAATGCTTTCCGAAAAACATATCTTTTAATCATTTTGTTTCAAAAACATCATAGATATGCTATTTTTTAGGGGGAGAAACGTGATTAAAAGGTGATCAAAAATGTTTTATGATCAGTGTTTGAATCTCAAAAGAGCTCGACTCAGTTGAAACCAATGAATTGACGGAATCAAAGTCAAAGAATGTACCATCTCGAAACTTGTGATAGACATGAACTTACATGGGTCTAACCTTCTTTTCAAGAAGAGTTTACAACTTCAAGGTGGTTATTAGAGCTAGTTGTCACCTAAAAACTGACAATGGAACTCTTTAACTAGGCAACGTAATCGTGTCTCGTGGGGAATTGTCTATCATGAGCCGATCAATTAAAAAAGTGCAAATTCTACCCTCGTGTATATTTTTGTTAAAACTTATAAGCACATGTGAGGGGGAGTGTTTCAAAATATAAAACTCGGAGTGTCTCAAACATGTTTTCTATCATAAACACTCTGTGAGATTTTCAAGAAAATGGTTTTATGGCAACAATAGGACAGTCATGGAGTTATCAGGTGACTAAGGATAGTGTCCTGATCCGAGCCGGAGGGATCTACCCAAGGACATCACAAATAGTTAATATTAGAAGTCCTTAGGTATGATTGAAAAAAGGAGTAATGTGAGAAAGTGGAGAAAGAAGTTGAAGAATTAAAAAGAAAAGTAAAAGAAAGGGAGAAAAGAAATAGCCCTCCATATTCAACCTTAGGGCGAAACCGGTTCAACTCATCTCTACTGGTTGTCACTTATGATGACCGTATTGAAGACAAAGACGTCATTGACCCAGTGTCGCACTGCACTAAACCTTCTAGCCACTCAATTCCTCTCAAAAGGATTTGTTTCATCTCACTGGAACCCTGATAATCTATATCGAATTTCTTAAAGATCTTGATATTGAAGAAGGAGACCCTCTTCCTAGTCTCCGCTCAGGAAAACCAAAAATGCACTAATTGAGTCTAGAGCCACGAGATTCATCAAAAGATCTCATAGGAACACTTGACATGACACGCTTGTTGTTCATCAATAAGGACACAAGTGATATATTCTAGAGTCCTACGATATCTTAGCATAGCTGGAACATTTATGAGAAGTTTCACTTATGTGATCTTCGTGATTGAATGGAAACTCCTGCAGGGTCAACATCAAGCGCCTCGGACAGAGGTCACTTCGGTAATTCTCCGTGGATTACGCTTAGTGTGTCTCAAACGGCTCATGTCGTGGGGTGATGCTTCGTGTACCTCAGCGACTCATCGAACTGTAGATGTATTTCGTATATCGTGTTATCTCACTTGTGGGACTCCAGTTCAGGAACGGCCTTTGTGAGAATTAGAGATGTTTTCACACTATGCTGTTAACACCCTCGAAATTCAAACTTGTAAGTGCCGGAATCCGCTTATTACTAACTTGTTTTATGTTTCTTCTTATGGAAGCTCCGAGAGCGATGGATCGTGAAGACTGGCATACCAACAGCACACATGAAAGTTCTCATCACAATCAAAGGCTACACAAAGTTTAAAGACTCGAGAACTACATCATTGGTAACCAAAAGTCAAATAGAAGTGTGAGCATGGTGAGAAAGACGGAGACACCTATCCAACGAAGTTGACAACGGCGCATACAACCATTAATAACCTGATGCAATGAAGGAACAAAGAATCAAGACTATTCGATATCTACACGCAGTTCAAGCTCGAGAAAAGTAAAGACCTAATCAAGTGGAGCATCATTTGAATGACCACCCCTTAGGGGAGATTGTTAGCCTTAATAGTTTTATTAGAAGTGATGGTCATTCACATTTAGGAACTTTGTAACGTGTGTTAGATATCGTGCTAGAATAGTCAAAGGGCTCGTGGATTGGGCTAAGCTAAATGGTTAGACGTTTAGTTAAGTTAGCCTTGTATAAGTTCATGTAACCCAATCCATGTCCAAGCCCATATACGGCCCATGGCCAAGCCTTAGGGCATCCTCTCTCTACTATAAATACCCCTCAAGTATGTCATTTGAGGGGTGTGCTTGAGTGTGTGTGTGTGTGTTTTTCCTTTGAAGCAATATAACAACTTATTGTTTTCATCTTTCTTCTCTCTACCTCTCTAACATACACGAATTCATATTCAAGTCACCAATTTCTTGCTTAATCTTTTCTTCTTCTTACTTACGCGCATAAAGGTTCTTGTGGTAAGCATGGTATTCGTGTGTTAAAGAAGGTTGGTATTTGTGATAAGGTTGATATATATCTAAGGTCCTACAAGAACATACAGGAGCCTTAATGTTACGGGCTCAGACTCTAGTCACCCTCAAAGAGTACCACTCGGCCATATTTGATGTCAACCGATTCATTGAGTTAAATCCTAAATCATAAGTGTACCAAAATCTCGAAGCTCGTCTAAAGACACAAGTGGTACACCCCTATACCATTCTCAGACACAATTTAGGGGGTGTTTGTGATTGCTTGTTTCAAACTGCTTATTTGCTTAAACTATAAGCATGTACCAACTTACTTATATGTAAGTGCTAATTTTAATTAAAGAAGTAGATAAGCAATTTTATGCAAACACTCCAAGCTGATGTAGAAAAGCACTTAAATATGCAAATCCCAAACAAACACCCTCCTATAGACTCCTCACATTTCTATTTATTTTTTTTTCTAAATTTTCTTATATATTTATGGCTTAAAAAAGCTCTCACTCACATACCAAAGCTAGATGAGGAAGTGAAGACCGAAGATGAAGAGAAAGATGAGGTATTGGGGCTAGACGAGGCAGATAAAGAGGAAGACGACAAATATGAACAATCTACTTCATTACTAGCTAAAGAACACGATTGGCATGAGTCGACGAAACCTGTGCCTAAAATTGAAGCGAGTAAATCTGAAAATGCCCCACAAAATATAACCATTAAGGAGGATATACCAAAGCCAAAAGGGTATTTAAGACTTGATTATTCAAGATGGTACAAAGTTGAAGATGATAGTAGTGGAGATGACGAAGACGACGATGAAGAATCTAAACCTCAATATCATTTCCGTGTAAAGAATATTGGTGTAAGGTCAGTAATGTTAGTTTTGTAGACGAATTAATATGTGTAGGTCCAGATTCTAACTCGAGACCACGGGATTGCACACTTTAATTTATAAGATTTGATGTTCAATAATTAATGTAAAATGTTACGTATAATTATTAAATTCACAATAACGACTAACAAGCATTAAGTAATTAATGAAAATTGACCAACGGTTGTTAAGTATTAAAGAGAAGGACTAGAGATAAAAATAGAGCTCAAGAAGGTTCTAGAAACCCTTATGGGTTATGTGACCATCGCTAAGGGAAGGAGACCCAATCCAACCCTAACTTGTCCTCTAAGTTTGCATGGTATAAATACAAAGCCTAGAATTCATTCTAGGTTAATCTTTTATCACATTGCAAACCCTACTTCTTCTCCTCCCTTGGTGCTCAAACCGGACGAACACCCCTATACTTTAGGGTTTTCGATTTTGATTAAGCATTACAAAGTGTTTGGTTTGTTAGTGTGTTACTTGAACTAGCATTCACATCAAATCATGTTAGTACGTGCGTACAATAACATGGGACAAACACATTATTGTTTGTGTCTTGGTGATAATCGATTAGGGTTCCTAATCGAATCTCATAAACCCTAATTTATGGTTTTACCTTGGTGATTGTACGTGATTACTTGGAGTTGCTAAAAGTTATGCATACTTTTATTAATCAATTAACTAATTACAAATATTTGTTTAGTCTTCCATTGCGTGCTTTGATGTTTATGTGATTTAATTTATGATTGTCATGATATTAAAATTCCAACAGTGGTATCACGAGCTGTTATATTGTGTAATTAATAACTGAAACACATAAAAACGATTATTTTGTATTGTGTTTACATGTATGTCGAATTCTAGGGTTTAGAAAATTGGAAACTATAATTTTTTTTCATAAGGGCCGATTGCCCTATAATTTTTTTTAAAAAAAAAGTCTTGATTTTAATTGGATTAGAAACCCTAGGATTGCATACGATGTTTATGTATTAATTAATGAATATGTGTTATGTTATTAATTGTATGCGATCTTGTGACTTCTCAATAATTGTTATGTGGATATCAATGATGAAAACATGCATGTTTTGTCATAGATTATTGTTATTATGCATTAATTTTTAAGTGTGTACACATGTAATTTTTTTTTGATAAATTTTATATTGGGGAAGACCTCAATTATACGTTAATGAATCAGTTATACATTAATGAATCAATTATGTGCAATATGGTTTATATTTAGCTATGACTTATGCAATCGATTCGTCGATTTATGTGGCTCACTTTATACCTAGATGGAAACAAGTGAAAGTCTTAGTTAAATGTAGACATTATTAAAATCTAGAACTGATTATTAATAGGTTTTTATTAAATAAGCTTGCATGTGGCTATTTTTTACACATATTAATTGTTAAGTTATGTGCGTATTGTTTTAGTTGTTTATTTTTTATTTTACTTGTTTGTTTATTTTTTGTTTGACAAGTTGTAAGCAAATGGTAATTTATGAATAGAAAAATAAACTGGTCTAAACAATGGTGAAATATGATTTGCTTTTAAGAATTAAATCTTAAAATTTTAGTCGATTGATGTTTCTTGTGCCAAATAGTTAGAAAGGCTCACCCATTTTAACAAACTATAAGAGAGGTATAAGGAGGGGTACGCATTAAATTGTGACCGAAGAAGAAGATTTTTAATACGCCGCACTAACCCGCTTCTCCGCTTCTTTAAGGCCAAAATGGAGCTACCTACGACTATTCAAATGTACAAAAACATCTTAAGGGTGAATTGACCTTAATTCCAGCGCCACTTTTGTGGTAGTTATCCTAATAATTTGGGTCTTATGACTCATGCAAGAGTACGATATAGTGGACGATAATTAAAGGAAATTATGTGATTGGTTTACTCAATACCTTGATTGAAAATTTGTTGATTTAATCTTAGTAAAGATACTAATAAGTAAAGTTTTTTATTAAAACCTATGATACAAAGATGAATGCATGACATCTTTGTACATATTTGATTTGACACTAAAATCAAAATTACTACCTTTTAAATTTAAGTTATATGCCATCCAGGGAAATGGGAACACCTAAGGTTGCCATTTACGTTACGTTAGACATAGCTAGATTGTAACACCCCAACCCGACACGGGTCAAAATGTCACATTATGGTGTCATACAAAGCATACAAACGCAAGCGGAAGTCTTAAATAAAATAACAAGTCATATAAACGAATGACTTCAAAAGAAAATACATAATCTAACAGGTCCAAAAGAAATGAAACATCAAAATAAATGATCTTCAAAATGCATCCAAAAAGATAAGGTAAACTAGGGTCAGTCCACTCAAATGCTCCTACTCTTAGCCCAACAAAGCCCAGTATCCCACTTAGTACGGTCGCATGGAAAATAAAATGCGGTTGAGCTTTCCCAGTGAACATATATATAACAAAAATGAATAATCGACATATATATAAGTATAGCGAAAGAGAAACATAAGCTCCTGCTGAAACAAATATCATCTGTCAAAAGAATGAGAGATCAAGGAATAACTGAACAAATATCATAAGTCAAATGAAATGAGAGATCGAACGATAATAATGAATAAGATTATCATAAGAAATCAAAATGAATCATATAAGAATATTGCCACGAGCGCATAACCTAACATCCAGCATGACACATGAAGGATACTACATACATACAAAACCGTCAATTCATAAGTGTACAACGAGGGGAGACCTCTCAAGTACCATAAATGCGAGAGGGGTGCAAGGCACGCACAACCAATCACCATATCATACGAACCATAATACCTAGGATGCATCCATATGCCCCCCACATAAACAAATCATATATGTACCCTGCTCAAGACAAGTATACACACATATCATAATGGATAAGAGATCTCATAACATAAATAATAAATGGGAACGTCGTGGACTAATCACACCAACACAAATGGTGTCATGCCATTGGTGCCATCAATGACATGGTCATGGTACCTCCATGACTAGTTAGCTCGGGCAATGAAAAGAAACAAATCATACGAAGCATAATCATATCATATCATATCGAACGAAGCATATCAAACTGAATGGAATCATATCATAGCAAACGAATGTCATAACAAATAGAATCATATCAAAGGATCATATCAGAAATCATATCAAAGGATCATAGCAAAGGGATCATAGCAATGGAATATCATAAGTGAAACAAATTCAAGAATCGGAAAGTCATGAGAAATCCCTACTAAAAAGGGATATAATATTTGTACCTCAAACCGTAAAGCAAATCACCAGAAACACACAAGGAAAACAAAGGCTACTCCTTCCTCCGCGGATCTACCTGAATAATGATCGTTTAATATTTAGAAAGATATTTCATAATTTTAGTGCTCATAATTATTCATATTGCGTAATTAGGGTTTATTTCTATTTTTTAAAAACTTTCTATTTTTAGTAACTTTCCAAATTAAGTAACTTTCCATATTTAGTATGTTTCCGAATTATAGGTTTTCATATTTGAGTAACTTTAATAATTTAGTGATATAAATGACAATTAAATAAACTTTAGGGTTTAATATAACAAATATCATCGTTTTACGTTCTTTAATAACATATTAGTAAAATCTAGTGTTAGATACGTCAATTATCAAAGTTTAAAGTTTAATATATAACTTACCAAAGTTTAAGGTTTATATTGACAAGTTATCATAGTTTAGGGTCAAAGTGTAAATAACTTTAAGATTCAATATTACTCGATATAGATTACATACGTATAACATTTTATTCATTTACAATCCATTTACTTTTAGTCTCCATACACATATTTACATCCGATCGCGACTCAAGAGATTAACATTTACGACCTAGCAAACATGCGTTATGACTAACTCCCGACTCATCTCCCATGACACACTTTCAAAATACTAAATGGCTCAACCATAAACTCTGCGATCACCCTCGAACTTACCACCCAAGACTACCCATTTTTCTTTCTTCTCGCATGAATGTACGTATTTACTATATGCACGAGTTTCATCCCATGCATGAAAAAGCCCACTTTATTTATTTCTTGTTGTGAACACGACAAGCACAAGATATGGTCTAAAAATATTTTTACTTATGTTTGATCCAAGGCTTCGTATCGACGCTATCTGACCGACTTACTATCATTTTTAAAGAAGACTCTCACTTATGTCAAATGAACAAGGTCTGATTGACGAGGAAAAGAAACCACCATTTGAAGTCTCAGTTAACAAGGATTTTAATTTTAACACGTCGTATAATCTTTTAGGCTCAAATAGGGTCGATCGAATAAACAAGAAACAAGACTCGACATCAAGACACACAAACACAACACCAAGAAACAAGGCATGATCCATCTCTAAGGCCATGCAAATACTACCCATTATACGTTCAAACACAATCCAAAACTTTACCCTCGATTTAACCCAATTACGCATGCTCATAATCTTTTTTGTTTCAATATTCACATATGGCAGCATGCTTAGAATCCATAGCTACAAGTTCCTCAAGGAGGGTGATTCAATTTTCGTATATCATATTAATGTATGCAAGCTTCTTTGTTGTAATCTATATATACGTACGTATGCATATATAGATATTACCAGTTTTCGTATAGGATTTCACGAGTACATGCGAGATGAAGAATAAGGAATACCTCTAGTTGAATATGAGATCGAGACTAGAACAGATCGAATACGAGTGCAAGACCACATAGATGCATGAACACAACAATTTCTGAAGTGAGATCGATCCAAAGCTTAATCGAGCACAACCACCACTCGTACCCAATCACGAATCAGCAACTCAAATGAATCGAACCAAAACAGCAGCCCTCACACAGTAGGTCGAACCAACTTGTCTTGCTATTTAATCGTATTGGTTTAGGGTTTCTGTGTTGTGTATTACCAGATCAGTGGAGGGAGTCAAGGTATAAACAAGATGGCTAATAACTCTGCTTGATGTAGATGTGATTGTACGTGAAGATTTCTAGGTTTTGATGTGGGTGGTTTAGATTTTCATACGGTGGTTTTATGTTCAGATTTTATGAATGGAGCATGCACATGGGAAGCAGTTATATGGATGACTAATAACCTAACTAGTCGAATAATATGGAATTGTGGAGGAGATATATGGACCGAGTATTTATGAATGAGTTAATATATAAGAGATAAACGATTTCAGTAATCTATATATATATATGGGACTAAGCATGACACATAGATAATGCTTACTAGGCATTTTTATTGTGACATGGCTCTATGATGAGTGGAAATGCCACCATGGCACTTGTCCGGATACATTATAAAAAAAATTTGCCACAGCCAAGATTCGAACATGAGTCTCTCCTTTCAATACCCACGCCTCAACCACTGAGGCAATAGACATATTTGTTTACAATCTTCTACTTCCAAACCAATAAACTTCACCTTCTACTCATAACCTCACCATTTATACTTCCAGATAACACTTCTTCATAACCTCCCCAATTTATTCTCACATTCCAAAATATTTTCATAACAGAAGAATCATCAAATCCATTTTTAATTACTATATGCATTCTATTAATTAAACCTTGATATATGATTTCCGGTATGGGTTCTTTTTTTATTTCGATTTTAGAAATTTATTTTTTATGCATCTGTTTTTAATGATAGTGTTCGAAATTCAAAACGAAACATCCTATCACGATTTTGGAGGAAAATTGTTTGCTATTATGTGTTAATTTTAATTTTTTCAGGAAGTTCTTACATCTAAGTTCGTATGAAGCTTTCTTTACATCTATGTCATTATCAGAGTGAAGGTGAGATTTTTGTAAATTTTATTGTTCAGAATCTGAATTTGTTTTGATGGTGGTATAGGGTGCCTTAGAAGTTTTATAGCAGACTATGTGGTTCCATTGATGGTTGATGCATTGTATTACTATTAATGTTTGTTTACGAGTGTGGTAGGTATAGCCACGATAAAGTAGTCGGGTGTAAACGGGGAGAAAAAAAAATTTGTACCTGATTTATTGGGAATAACTCTTGAAGAGCTGTTGAGATTTTCATCGATGTGTATGAGCTTATTTGCTTTTTTTAATATGAAATAAGCCCATAAGCCGACAAGTTAAGCTAACCCAAACACCCCCTTTTCATGGGTTAAAACTGAAGAATAAGTTGAAAATGGCTTTTGACATAACCTTTTATTTTGATATCAGGTCTACTTGAGTTTTTGGTGGGTTTTAAGTGTGCTATAGGCGATTTAGCTTGCTTAATGTGTAATTTATTTTCTTATAAGTTTCGTGGTTTGCAAGTCGTGTTCAAGAAATTGCCGCGGGGGTTTTCCTTTCGTAGGTTTGTCTTTGTCTACAATTGTCGTTTCTTTACTAACAGGTTTTATTGGGTTAAATTAAGTTGTAAAAATGTGTTCTTTATGTATAGGATGTTTGATTTACGCGCTTATAAGTAAAAAATGGGCATAGAGATTAGTAGTTTAGGAATTAGTGTTTGGATTTGCTTATTATGTGCGAGAATGTGATGAGTAGATATAGAAGCGGGAAGCACCATATTCCGATTAATCGATCATCTCACCACCCCTCTCATCAAACCCATATACAAAACAAAACGCCTCTCACAAAAACAATTAAAAAGTGAAAGATCTATTGAGGTCATTGGAAAGCAAGACGATTATAATGGATATCCTAACACTTCAAATTGCTTAACCCTTATTTCGTTTTTGGGTTTTATTACACGCATATCGCTTAACCCTTATTCTGTTTTTGGGTTTTACAGGAATTGAATGGTTCAAAATAAATTGGTTGGATGGATTATTAGTTTAGTTTTTCCAAGTAAGTTTTTATCTTTTTTTTTTCTTTTTTAATGATGTTTTAATATTGTGTTGTTCATTGTTTACGGTAAGTAGCCCAAAAAAGTTATCAAAGATTGTTTCATAAGCAGTTTGGATGGTTTTTAATGTTGTTCATTTGAATGGTTTTTGAGTTAGATGTCGGAGTAAAAAGCCAATTTCACTACAAATTTAGTGTAGCAGCTTTGGATTATCCTAACACTTCAAATTGCTGGTATGAAAAATTAAGTAGATAAACACTCCTGAATACCCTCTTAACATCAGAATTTAGTTGAAGCATCTCAATAATGAAATCAGAACAAATAGTACCTTGGGTCACTCCTTATCTATGCACCTTCTAATTGATTTTTTGATAATTAATTGTTGACGACTACTTTCAGAAATGTTGCATGTTCGAAGTGTGGATGTAAAGGAAGCATTCACAAATGTTGCAGGTTCGAAGTGTGGATGACTCCGGGAACAAAAAAGCTTCGTAATTCTTGATGCTAGACCAAAAACAAATTTCAAAGAGGTTAGTAAAGCTCTTTTTTTATGAATTAGCAATTAATTATTCAATCATTACGATGGTTCTTGGGCTTATATATGGCATTGTTGCTTTCCATTGCGCGGTAAAATGATACGTATCCAAGATACTACAATACATTCTGGCTACAGTATTGATCTGCAACTGATTTCTATCTTATAATGCTGTATATGTTACTGTGTAGCATGCCTTAGTATGTAGGTGCCAAAATTTGAGAATATTAATACCGAAAATCGGACAGTTTAGTAAATGTGATATGAATTAGAGTCTAACTTTGAGCTACTAATTTGAAGTGTAATAGGTGTAAAAGTAATAACCGAACTAAAATCAGATAGATGCTAAATTATACTAGACTGAACTGTTTTTTTCCTTTGCTGCAAGTGTAATTAGTAGTGTGCTCGAGTATATATGTGCCGTAAATTTGAGAACATGATCTGATTGTTTAGTAACCTAACGTGAACAGTGTTAACTTTAAGAGAGTGATTTAAGCATATAGTATTATTAAGATGTAAGCCGGACCGAACCTGGACATGTACCTGAATTTTACTGGTCCGGTCAGTGCCTGAACGGTTTTTCTGTAATCGGTATTTGGTAATGAGTAGGGTGCCTGGGTGTATAGGTACCAATATTCGAGGTGATGGTTTAGTAATTATAATTTGATATGGATTTAGGCTTTGAGGTAGTGGTGTACGTATAATAGCATAAGATGAAAATTGGACTAATCGATAACAAATTATATTGTATTCAAGCATGTTTTATTTAACTGCTATCTGTTACCCAAGTAGCATGCTTGAGTATTAGCTGCTGAATTTCGAGAATAAGTTTGACTTGATAAACTTACAATTTTTTCCTATAATAAATAACCCCTTAAGCCACATAAGTGTTTTCATGTTGTCACTATTGAATGTTTGTTTTCTTTGTTGGCGTGATACTTCTACCTTATATGTTTCTTTCATCATTTTTGACCCAAGAAATCAACATAGAGCAACAAGAGCGTTGAAAGGAAACACAATATCAGAATCGGTATGTATTATGCTTTAAACTTGACACAAGAAGTATATAACGTGTTACGTAGAGGGTTGGATTAGCTTATTTTCCAGCCTTATGAGCCTATTTGATTTGTGCAAAGCTCATAAGCTCACTGTTTTCGGCTTATGAGATTGTTTAGTTGCGCATATGACTTATTCATAATCCATATTGAAGATGCTAAGCTCATTTAAAAAAAATAGTAGGCTAATAAGTTATTTCAAATTTGAATATGACCTTAAGCCGGAAAAGTAAGGTTAATCCAAACACCCCAAAATTATCATTTTCTTATTTTTATGAAATGATTTATATTTTTGGTGTTTGTTTAAAGTTTTCTAAAGTTAAGAAGTCATACATTAAAATGTTATCGTTGTTGCAAGAAAATACATAAAGTATGATATTTTTATGAATTCAGTGGACCAAGATGAGTTTCATTTCCTAAAATCACTTATATGAAAATTACATTCCCATTATTTCTTCATGACCTCTGACTAAATACTTGATAACCTATTATGCCAAATGGTGCTGTTTACAAGTCCTAGAACCTGTGCCATCAGGTTAAGATACTAACATCCGTCGTGTGTTGTCTTTTATTTGTAATTTGGGTTAAGGTAACATACTTTGCGTATGTGTTTCTGTTATCTTCAAGTTTAAGAATGAATTACATAAGAGAGCAACACTTTGCAAAAGAATACGCCAAAAAAAATTACAGCATGATAATTATAGGTTTACATTTAGACCTAGATAGCAACATTACACATTAGTCCGCTTACCCAATATTCATTAATAAAGGGCGTCTGGGATAGTTTTTTACTAATCATTATATTTTCCTACATACGCATGTACTATCATGTGCTTTAATGCTTCAATGAGGGAACTCCACGGTATTGTATATGCAGGAAGTCACAACGCACGTATATTGCAAAAGTCCCAATATTTGTATACTTTATTTATGTTTTGTTACTTATGTATATACACAATTGAATTTTTAGAACACATGAATAACCCATAATCATATTCTTAAGGTGATAAAAGTTATAAACACTATCTGGTATAGCACAATGCCAAACACCCCGTCGATATCGATAAGTGATAATTTAAAAGACCATTACATCGGTTCCATTGATATTTTGACAGACGATCAAGGTTTTGGTTTATAGTATGGAAAGTGTAGGTGTAAAGAAGGACCAGGTTTCAATGATGTTGTAAGAAGGATCGGTTCCGCTTATAGATTTTCAAGGATTTGCATCACCAGTTTATTCCAGCACATGTCAAAAGTTACAAATCAGTAGTAGCATTTACAGGTAACGTTGCTTCTCAAGACATTGTTCCAAATCAATAGAACCCTTTTTATACGAACGGTCTTAGTTATACTGATAATGACTGGCCAAAATTGTTTAGTACTGCAAAGGTATTTTGTATTGGGCCAAAGGTTATTGGACATTTAATTGTTTGATATATGAGTGACCCATGGTTCTTGGACCATCTAATTTGTTATTTATGTTGTTGATTCTCAAAAAGTTGCCTACAAAATGTCTCAAATTTTTATGTCTATAGACCATTTTGTTTTTCCTCTACTTAAGCTCTTTATGTTGTAACTACCGCCATTTTCTGTTTGGTAACTTAGTGTTTGGATTGAACTCTTATGCTACTTATTTGCGTAATTTTTTACACTCTTATGCTACTGCAATTTTCTTTATACCACAACAAAGTAATGTTGCTTCCATAACTACTGTTGTTTAAATTTTAGTTTGGTGCCCATGAGTTTATATGTTTACTGAATTTATATATATTTGGGTATGCATATTTGTAGGTACATAAACATGTAATGCAAGCTACTTGAGAAACTTGGTACAACATGTAGATCTCAAGTTGCGAAGGTCATAGGTAACACAAATGTAGTCAAGGCATATGTCGCTGAAGCTACGACTAAATGTCGCAAAACGTGAAATAAAAGCCGAATGTCGCAGATGCTGAAGCAAAAGAAAGGTAAACTTATATGGACAAAAACGACAATCATTTATTTCCCTTCACGTTTTGTGTTTGCGTTGTGTGTATACAGTAACATGTTAATACTCTTTTCGTTTCGTATGCGGGAAATACAATTTTGACATCATGCATTAATAATATTGTGAGCCTATTTTGTACAAACATTGTGGTGCGCGTATGATATATTGTAATAAAATGACGCATGATATTCAAAAGTTGATCTTTAAGTCTTGAACTTGACAATAAATACGAGGGATGGTGGTTAAAACATGAAGACACTTAACTGACTACAATAAACATGCTTCAACATGAATTACGACTCAGTTTTCCATTCATTAACATGCCTTATGATCTTAATGCCTGTATAGGAAAGCATTTCAATCAATACTTGAAACATCAAAATGATCAACTAAATTTCGTCAAGTAATATAATGAGTTAGCTAGCCATCCGGGCGGGCTATGAAGCTAGTATAGGGAATATGAGTTGTGATTGCCGAAAATAAGGGAAGACATTCTCTCTAAAATCCTTTCCAAGTTTACTTATTCTTATCATTTTCTTAAAATGTGTACAAACGAAAAATACAAATTGGTCTAGCTCAAGATGCCGTGTGATGTTTATTTATTTATTTATTTATTTTAAGTGTATGTGTCAATTTATTTGTTACATAAAGTAGCTTAGTTAAATAGAACATGAAGGCGAGTAGGAGCTTATGGAAAACTAAGTATACCGGTTTATCATAGCTAGGCTTAGGATTTTTATATATGTATTTTGAATGTGTTACATCTGAATGACATATAATTGTATCGTTAATTTAATTGCTTAAGAACTTAGGTTAAATGTTGCGTTAACGTAATATCTTAAATACTTAATGATGTTCTCACTTCCCAGTACTTAGGTTAAAATTCAAATTATATCGGAATTTAGGTAAACGGATTTTAAGGTATTACATAGATTGTAATCAAAGCATAAATCATGGGCGTGGATGTATTTGCAGTTTCTTAAGTTGAATAACTTAATTGAGTTGATAGTGAGAACTAGTAACTCAAGACATAAGATAGGGATAAAACATGCTTACATTGCAACTAGAGTTGGCAAATATGTAAATCCCATAATGTTCTAGGAGTTGCAATCTTTAGATTGGCAATTGAGGTTCGACTCGTACCTTGTTGAATACTTTCATTACTAGCAGATCAACTGATGTGATGAAATTATGTCAATTTGGATCCTAGTTATTCCTAGTTACTTGTACCAACCGAGGGACTCGGCTATGGTTATTCCCGTGATGTATGTGTTGGCCTTATCAATCGATCCCTTAACCAGGATTTGTTTGGTGGTTTTGTGCGTAACTATAACATGCATTGAACGGGGAAGACAATCACCGAGTTACATGTAATGCTCATTGATTTTGAGAAAGGATTACCCAATAAGGCACCTACACCCCAGGTACTAGCAATACAAGGTGGTAGGATTACTAAGCCCAACAAACCGCAACAAGCAAACAAGAAGGGTAAAGGCAAAGGAAAGGGCAAACAAGTTGCGACCCACCAACAAATGCCTAAGAAGAACCTTCCTAAGAAGAAGGAAAATCCTCATAAGGATTTGGCTGCTTGTCACCACTGCAACACATCCGACACTGGAATTGGAACTGTCCATTGTACATTGATGAGTTACGTCTGAATAAAAATAAGAAGGCTGGAAATGTCACGAGCTCTTCAGGTATTTTTATGATTGAATTATTTTCTTTTTCTCGTAAGCATAATTCCTGGGTGTATGACACGGGATGTGGTACTCATATTTGTAACACATCGCAGGGACTTAGAGGAGCAAGGAAGCTGGCCTATAGAGAAATATAATTGTATGTAGGGAATGGTATACATGCAGCTTTTGAAGCCATAGGGAAATTCGATTTAGTTTTACCTTCGGGTTTAGTACTATACTAGTATTGAATAATTGTCATTATGCACCTTCTATAATTAGAGGTTTTATTTCAGTTTCTTTGTTATTGGATATTGTTTTTGTTCACACATTTACTAGTAATGGAATTTCTGTTTCTTTAAATAATGTTTTTTACTTTAATGCAATTCCTGTAAATGATGTGTTTGAAATTGACATGGATAATCATGTGTCCAATGAAAATAATTATGTGTATAGAATTAGCAATAAGAGAATAAAGTCTAACTTGGATTCTACTTAACTTTGGCATTTTTTACTTGCTCACATTGGCCAAAAACGCATGAAAAAGCTACAACATGATGGGCTTTTGAAAAATATCAATGAGAAATTATTTGATAAGTGTGAATCTTGCATATCTGGGAAGATGACAAGGAAACCTTTTTCACAGCAAGTGGAAAGGGCTTTAGATCTACTTGGTTTAATACATATTGATGTGTGCGGACCACTTAGACATGTGTCAAGGAAAGGTGCTAGCTACTTCTTAACCTTTACGGATGATTTCAGTCGTTATGGTTATATTTATATGCTTAAACATAAACATGAAGTCTTTGTAACATTCAAGGTTTTCAAGAATGAAGTAGAATTAAAACTCGGAAAGAAGATTAAGGCTCTTCGATCCGATAGAGGTGGTGAATATATTAGCCAAGAGTTTAAAGATTATCTTGCTGAGTGTGATATTGTCCAGCAGCTCACATCTCCATATACTCCACAATAAAATGGTGTATCTGAAATGATAAATCGTACATTGCTAGATATGGTGCAATCATTGTTTAATCTTACAACTCTTCCCTTATCCTTTTAGGATTATGCTCTTGAAACTGCTATTCGCATTTTAAATATGGTTCTAACAAAAAAGGTTGATAAGACTCCATATGAAATATGGAATGAAAAATCTCCCAACTTTTCTTACTTAAAGTTCTGGGGTTGTGAGGCGTTTGTTAAACGTGGCTCACCTGATAAACTCCAACAAAGATATGTTAAGTGTATCTTCGTAGGATACCCAAAGGAAATGATGCGTTACTACTTTTACTTCCCACGTGAGAATAAAGTCATTGTGGCTAGGTATGGAGATTTCCTTGAATGGAATCTCATATCTCAAGAATTCAGTGGGAGAGTTTATGATTTGGAAGATGATCATGAAGATACATCACCTTCTGAAAACACTAGCCAACTTCAAACGGAGCTTGAAAGTCTAGGTTCTCCACCTGAAGTTATTCCCTTCGTAGGTCTGAAAGGACTATACGTACACCTGAACGTCTATGTCTTAACGTAGAAGTTGAGGAAAATATGCTAGGGGATCTTGGTGCCCCCGCTAACTATAAGGCTGCCATGGCTGATCCTAAAAAGGACAAATGGGAAGTTGCAATGAACGGGGAATTGCAATCCATGAAAGAAAATGAAGTTTGGATTGAAGTAGACCTTCTTTCTAATGCTAAAGTCATTGGAAGTAAGTGGCTCTTCAAGA
Organism: Chrysanthemum makinoi; assembly: GCA_910596185.1. Classification (NCBI taxonomy): domain Eukaryota; kingdom Viridiplantae; phylum Streptophyta; class Magnoliopsida; order Asterales; family Asteraceae; genus Chrysanthemum; species Chrysanthemum makinoi. The sequence goes on from OU343223.1 coordinate 247,407,124, forward strand.
AGAATACTGACATGGATGGCAATGTACACACCTATAAGGCTCGTCTAGTAGCTAAAGGCTTTACTCAAACCTACGGGATTGACTATGAGGAGACATTTTCTCCTGTAACAGACATAAGAGCTATTAGGATTCTCATAGCCATAGCAGCATACTAAGATTATGATATTTGGCAAATGGATGTCAAAACTGCCTTCTTAAATGGTTGCCTAGATGAAGATATCTATATGGCGCAACCTGAGGGGTTTGTAAATCCACAATTTCCTGAGCGAGTATGTGTAGGATCATATATAGTATGTTGTTTAGATGATTCGGGTGGTCTAGGGAGATGATTAAACAAGTGTGCCATGTTAAGAGAGTGAAAGAGATAAGAGGAAGTTCTTGAAAGAGAGTTGTAACACAAAATGCAAGGTTAGATTCAAAGAAGCAACACCCTTCCCTTAGTGGGAAGGGTATTTATAGTTACAAGCTAAACGCCCTCCTGACGGGCTGTGGATCAGGCATACAGTGCGTAAAGACCTGTCCTTCCTCCACGGTGTTACACTAAACTAATAACTACGCTACTAACTAACTAATTAATTACTAAATAATGTAAATAGAGACATGTCTACAAGCTAACATATGTCAGACCATAATTAGGGTGACCGACACTTGCTTATGGAATTTCCAATTCCTAACAATCTCCCCCTAAGGGAGGTCACCCCATGAAATACATTTTGCTTCCTAGCATTCTATCTTTGTCTTTAGTTCTGAGCTCGTAGACTTCAATTCTTCAAGTTTCGCAATCTTTGTGCTTTAGTAGCGATTCTTCAAAGTCCGACTGCTTTGTACTTTAAGTGGAGGTCTTTGAACTGATCCACATTCTGATGATCTTTGAGCTTTCTTTGAGATCATCATCCACAGCAAATCTCAGGATCACCCTTTATTGTGTTGCCATCATGTGAAGTTGTGACTTTCGGACCGACATGCTCACACTTTCTGGATCATGACATCTCTTCATCAGAGTAGCGGAAGCTTTTACTGGTTCATGATATTTGCAGCAGCGAAGCAGAAGCATAGTATAAAATATCAGAGCCAGGTTATGTAGATAAGCACTTGTCATGATTTCTTTAATTAAGTGTGGATGCTGTGAGCATGCGGCTTTGGATTGACTTCTCAATTCTGACCAGCTACAACCGTCGAAATGTACCTGCAAACAACAATTAGCAATAAAACACATGAACGTGTCTTTGATCACTTTCGTTGAATAGAGGTACACGGCCCACGGTTCCCCGTTGATCAGTACAAGTACTGCCTGTGATCAGGTAGAATTCCGAAGAATTTCCTTGACAGGGTTTCGCAGCTGTTCTAGCTGTTCTCAAACTGGAACGTCACAAAGAGGACAACACGGAGTGAGTGAACCAGCGAATAGAGATCCACTGATTGATGAAAAATTGATTTGAAAACAATCGCGTATTGCTTGAAGAAAGAGTTTTGCAATACGACGAAGGTTTTATGAGAAAGATCAATTTTCAATCAAAAATACCTTTTGTATTTGAAAAAGAATATACATTCGATGTGCTAGAGAAAAGAAGAGATTCGCACATCAAACGGTTTTTCCAAAAGTATTTTTTCAATCAGAGATACTTTTTTTGTTTGAAAATGAATACACATTCGATATACTAGAGAAAAGAAGATTTGCACATCGAACGGTTTTTCCAAAAGTATTCGTCAATTCAATTCCTGGACCAAGGTTGATTCAAGAGTAAATCACCCCATTGTTTCTATCCAGTTGTCACAAGCTTGATCTTTAGAAAAGATCTCACATGTCACCCACCAAGAGCTTGTTTGATGTTGGCTCTAGAAGGATTTCCATCTTCATTGTGAATACTTTACATATCACTCGGATGTTCTGGCAATACCACAAGGATAATGCGTAGGACTCTCATTATATTCTTACTTTCCACATTGTGTGAAACGGCAAGTCTTCAAAAAATTTGTGTCCTAATGAGATATTGTGGATGATCTCTTGGCTCTAGACTCAATTGTGCACATTTGGTTTCCTATTCTGAAGACTATGGAGAGGGTCTCCTTCTTCAATATCAACAATCTCTAAGAGAAAGTCGATAGATTATGTAGGTTCCCCGTGAGAATGAAACAAGTACTTTTAAGAGGAACTTGAGTAGCTTGGGAAGTTTAGGTGCAGTGCGTCACTGGGTCCATGACGTCTTGTCTTCAATACCAGTGTTACCTTAGTAAACACCAGTAGCATATGTATTGAACCCGGTTTCTGCCCTAAGGTTGAATTATTGGAGGGCTATTTCTTTTCACCCTTTTCACATTCATTTTTTTTCATTCTTCAACCCCTTTAGTGCTTACCGAGACTTCATTACTAGAACCTTGTTGGATTTATTCCAGTTCTAGCTCTGTCTCAGTCCGCACTCTTCCCGTATTCTCATTTTTCTCCTTTTTTCATCATACCTAAGGACTTCTACACTATCTAGTGGATTGTCCCTGGGTAGATCCCTCCGGCTCTGGCGGGATCGTGAGAACGAATACCTAACCTAACCATCCTTATAACACCATGCATGAAGTAAATTGGTCGGTCTTTTGGTATTGTTCTTTCCTTCTTGAAATCAATTGAAAAATCATTTGGAAAATCAATCAAAGTACTTGTGAGATAATATCAAAGCATTTTGTACTTTAATTGTTTTGATCATTTAGAAATGCTCCCCCTCAACATGTGTATATGATATTGAAATTGTTTAGCACATGGAGGCAAGAGTTCTTAGAAATATATTCTTTGATCACAATTTCCTTAGAAAAAGCCTTTTGATTTTCTTGGTAAATTCCCCCCCTCAAAATGTGCGTTGGTTGTGAAATCATTTAGCACATATAGGAAGGAGTTCATAGAAGTACTTTTACGATCACACTGCTATAAGGAAAACCATTAAAAAATCAATCAAGGTACTTCTATTGAAACATATAAATCTTTGTACCTTGAAAGTTTATTTTCATTTGAAATGCTCCCCCTCAATATGTGCTTCGAGATTCGAAAGCGTTTAGCACATATGGGAGAGCAGCACGCACATTTGAATCAAATCAATCATCATCTATCAGATTTCATAATTAAATCACAAATTCTCCCCCGATCAAAAATATCAAACCCTTTGAGATTTTGGATCCCAAGTGATTTAATAAGGTTTAGAAAACATGGGAGAAAATGTGCCTGATTTAAAAGCTCTTCTGGTTTATGGTTTATGGTTTATGGTTAAATGCTCCTCCACAATCATGTGCATTATGTATTTCAAAATTGTTTGGCACATGAAGGAAGGAGTGCTTTTGAAACAATCATCCTTTAACACCGATTTGAGATTTAAATCACGATCTCTCCCCCGATCAAAAATTTCAAACCAATTGAGATTTTGGATCCCGATTGATTTAAATCATTTAGAAAATTTTGGGGAAAGACGTGGCAAAATTTAATTTTGAAAAATGATTGATAAGATCAATTTTAGACATTAAAGATTGTTAGTGTCAGATATGATAGTTTTAAGAGATCTTTAAGTAAAATAAAACAATTTCACAATCAAACAAGAACAGAAAAAATTTCATTTAAAAAGATCTTTGAGTTTTAAAGAAGATCATACCATGACATAACAATAAATCTTTAGATCACCACTTTATTAAATACAAACCGGAACATTTATGAAGAAATATCGTTTGAAAATATTTTATTTTAAATCACTCTCCCCCTCAATCGATGACTGTAGTCGATGATTGAGTGACTTAAGATTTGATAAAATGAAGTCCGGTGATTTCCAAAATTTAGTCCAATTTATTTTCAAAACAATATTTTTCCATTTTCAAAACAATATTTTCAAGATTGTTTAAAAATGGTATCATCACTATTTATCCTGCATAAAGATACGTTAGGTGGTTAAGCTGCTTTTGTTGTTGTTGCTGGAGGTTGGAAGAATAACATCTGCAGATGCAGTGAGACCTCTTAGGTTGCATCTATCGTGCCAACTCTCCATGGAGATCTAATTAAGCTATGTTTCTTCATTTGTCGACCAGAAAATAGTTGCCCTTTCCATTCGATCGGGAACATTCTTATAAACCATCTTATCTGCATACGTTAGTCAACACAAACAGATATATGGTGGTCGACAACACCCGAACAGCAATCGACTAATAAAAGTCAATCCAACATGTCAATCAGATCATATAAGGCATGGGATTTATGTGTTCATCAAACTCTAATCATCTAATCCTAACAATCATATCCTAAATACCTAGTCCATCAACATAGGCAAGTATCTTTTTCTGATAAGCACGTAGGATGATTAAGAAAGCCCGTTAGATGATATAGATTTGAAAACATTCTCTCTCTCAATCAATGACTCATTTTTTTTAAAGTTTAAAAGCGCTGAAGTCATTGACTGAGTTTTTAAATTTTACGAAAACTCTGAATCTGGTTGATTTACAAGCAACTCATTTTCCACCATTTTGTTAAAAAAAAATATTTTTCTGAAGAATTTTAGAAGGAAAAATATTTGAGTAGGAACAGCAGTCCTTCGACATACTTTCCTCAATTTGTTTTAGGATAAGTGCACGGAATTTTTGAAAATTGGTTTAGCGCAACACTTTCCTTCATTTAAAGAACGGGTTGCTATCTGAAATAATAGCAAACCATGGTTTTAGCGCGGGTTACAGTCTGAAGTAACTGCAAGCCATTAGATTTGTGACATGTTTTGAAAAGAAATATTTAAACCTTCTGCTCGAACTTCATCTATGGTCCCGTGCCATTGTTGAATGACATTTCTAAGACGGCAGATGTTATCGATACCAGAAGACATGTCTTGATAAAAGCAATATTTTTGGTCTTTTTCAAATTTTTGATTTTTTATGGGTTTTTGTTGATTTTATATTTTTCTATTTTGTTTTTGTTGGTTTTATATTTTTGTATTTTGCTTTTCTGATAAATATATACAAAGATAGAGTAGATGATATAGTTTAAGAAGATGATGATACGAGTACCGAGATAGGATATCGAGCAGCCTCGTTGTAGAAGATAGAAGCCATCATCTCTAAAATATTCACCACCAAAGCTTCCAAGGCTCTTGAATCGAAGAGAGAAATTGAGCCATTTGAAAGTGAGACTTTGGTAGCTTCCCCCCAAACCGTAAATCTTCTTATTGAGCAAATTCTAAGCTTTCTTTCAAGCTTCCCTTAGCCAGGTGCACAAAGAAGCACACCATTATCATCGATCTTGCTGCTCCTTTTAAGAATAATTTTTGTGATTCTTCGTTCGAGGTTATATCATCCAAAAGAACAGCAACGTATCATCCCACACATAAATAACTCTTCTCAAATTTCATTCCACTGAAGTCTGAGGTGATCCATACCAAAAAGTTGTCAAGAGACCACTTTCCCCCAAGTAGATGAATTGATGCAGTCAGTCTCTTAGACTAGAACTCACGAACCCGAATACACATATATCCTAAGACAGAGAAACTTATACCATCGAAGTAGCAGATTAAGTCCGATAGCCAAAGAATAACCCCGATGTATACTTTTCTCTCCCCAGATGATAGTGTATGAAGCTCAAGAACCCGAAGTACCCGAATGCCCAAAGAGAGAATAACCGATAACATTGAAGAAGCAGGCCGAATCACTGATTATCTCTGCGGATGACTATCTTTGCGGATGTCAACTCCGGAATAAGTTATTATATCTCTCAATCACTGATTAAGCACTCAAGTGAAACAGATGAGCGTCCCCAATGTACACAATCTCTCTCCCCTGATGATTGCCATAACATCGAAATCATCACACACTTGTGTACCTCGTTTATCACCAGAAACTAACTCTTCCATCTCTTCCCCCACATAGTTGGAATAAGAACACTAAACGCCATGAGTCAAACCTTGAGTTTCTCTGCGGTAATGACATTTGACTTCCCGAGATATCTTCAATCACTTAGAAGTATTAAGTTCATCAAGTTTACTCGCGTTTAGATGTGTGTCTCCTTCCCCCTTGCTGGTTTTGATACTTCAGAATCAGCAAAACATTATAAGCCCAAATACTTGAAATCTGTTGAGAAGATCGCTTGAAGTCTTTGTGAGAATCAACTTGCTGAAGCAGAATGTGAGCAAGTCTAATTGGGGATTAAATCTGGCTTTTCACTCTCCCCCAATTAGTGCTCTCCTCTAAACCGACAATCTTTTAATAAATGCCCAGAATAAGAAGAAGTCTTTTGATAATCAAATGCAACTCGTCTTTTAGTCTTCTAACATACAGCAGAAAATGTAGAACCGACTGTAGACTCGACCTTCTTCTAGATTGTCCATTTGGGGAATAGAAAGTTAACATCTTCATCTCACCAAATGCGTTCCAATTAACTTATATGTAGCAAATCTCCTTAACTAAGATCCCTCCCAATCAAACAAGAACAGAAAGATGTTCATCAAAGAAATCAGCCCAGCAACTAGAAGCACTTTGTCATTAATCATCAGTCCGTGAGAAGATGTCAACCAGCGGCTCTTAGAAGAAAACACCATGTGAAGATGACCCGATAAGAAGAAGCTCGGTTCTTACATGAGTTTGGAGCCGTTTGACCATTTATTCTCAGATATAACTCAACATGTAGAATTATCATACTTCTTCTCCCCCTCAAGAATTGCATACGGAGATGCCATTCTTGATTAAACAAGTGAATATCTTTAAAATGTAGTCTCTTCACACTTCTCCCCCTCAAAGGTTGCAAATGATGTCGCCATCTCCATATTAATTGAGCAAGTGGAATAGGAGAACTAGCAATGATAGTCCGGTTCACTTGATAACTGAAGCGCGTGGAAAAAATATGAAGCATGTTGATGAGAATGGTCATAAATAAGAAGATTTCTCTTCTTCAGAAGATAATGCGCACTGAAGCGTACACATTTCTTTTCTTTAAGGTACGAGGCTTGAACTGTTGTGTTCAAACGTCATAATCTCTCTTTGTTCTACCTCTCTTGGCAAACTTGATATCAACCCCATTATCATTCAGTAGGCTCTTTGTCATGACAGCTGATGGAGAAAACCCAATATGACGAATTTGACCCTGAAGTAAAACAACCCGAACTCGTGATTTAAACTTGCACATATGTAACGAAGAGCGGTGCCGAGAATTCATCCTCCATTGAATCCCTAAGTACTCTATACTCTTCATCCAACCAACCATCAAGTATAAGACGTACATCACCTCTTGAAAATCCACAATTAAATGTGACACTGAGCACTACAACGTAACTCCTTAAAGTGATGGTTATTTTGTGGTGGTAAGAGCCCAATTCCTCCAAGTGGTAAAAGAAAAGGAAAAAGTCACCCAAAAATAACTAGATTTCCAAGTCTTCGTTTTTGATAATAAGCTCGAACAAGGATCTTGAAGAATCTTCATCCAACCATCCCCGATACCTTCAGATACTAAGTACACTCGCCCGTGATATTTCACTTCAACCTCAAATAAATAATAGTGAATTAACCCCGTTGTCACATCTTCTGTTTAAAAGCCCAACTCTAGCCTCCTTTTACGTTTTAAGTGAACTATGATAATGGTTTCATCCCGACCATGGTTAAAAGCACATAACCCCGTAAAACCTTGTAATAACCAAACTGGTATGAAGAATATCCAAACAATCACCAAATTCATGAATTACACCCTTTTATCCCTTCTTCGAAGTAGAAACCGTGGCACCAGCATCAGATAAGATCCCAAAATACACTTTCCTTTCTCCAGGATGGTTCCATCATCATGGGATTTTACAATTCTATGGTTTAAACCGAGAAATAGTTTCTTTCGCGGGATTTTACAAAACCAAGAATAAACCGTAAGATAGATCCGGAAATGCACTTAACAATTACCAAGATGTTTCCATTGTCACGGGATTTTACAAATCTATGATTTAAACCGAGAAATAGTTTCTTTCGCGAGATTTTACAAAATCAAGACTAAACCGTAAACAATGTTAGTTTGAACGTGTTATGACAACTTTGGTTTTGGTGAATATCTGTTTTAGGGGAACATGCAGCGGTTCATTAACGGTTCATTCTATATCTTCAACACAATTATCAACAATTCTTTACCCATATGTAGACAACTTCATAAACCATACTAAGTCAAGTAGTATAAACTACTTCCCCCTGGAGGTTGTCCGTAAACCAAAGTACACGTTTCTCCCCCAAGATGGTTTCGAACTTTCGGAAGCATCATAACGTGTACAACCATTTGCACGAAAATTCTTGTCATAAGCAAACATCTTGAAGAATCATGGCTGACACTAAAGATTTTAGAAAGATTTTGCTTAGACTATTAAGTATCATTGACATTCAATTGCATCGAATAATCTATGGGAATTGCTGATCACATCTCATCCTTTGAACACTTTGGTAAACACACCATTCACATATTTAGTCGGCTATAGTTGTGACCACTAGAAGAAGTAAACCCGATATAACAAGCTTGAACATGAAGTAGAATTCTCCAGATTTGTTACTTAAGCTTGTACTAATCCTTGTGAAAAAGAAACGGTGTACCCAATGTACAAAACCTCTTGACATATCCTCAACTGCGTGAGACACCGAAGTGATAGCTACGTTGTAGGTTAAGCGAGAAAGAATCACAATCGTAACTAAATAGCCAAGTCTTTATCACACTCAATAAACGCCCAAACAAGTCATCATCGCGGAAGAGTAGAAAGAAAGAAGACGAAATAAGTAAAAGCGCCCAGAAAACCTCACTTCAAATCCAAATAAGAAATATCATTCAAACAACCCTGTAGTCAACGTTATCCAATCATCAATTCAAGCCGTGAAATAATATCCTTCGTGAAGATGTATACACCAAATTTCCAAACCTCATAACATAACGAATCTCAGCATCATACCAAATCTTATCATCAAGTCACATTATCATAAATCTCATCGTCAAATTTCATAACACATCACATCTCATTAAATCCAAGTCTCATATTTTCGATCCAATTTTGAGAAGCCCATCAGTCCATCAACCAATGTTCAAGTCATCACATATACAACTCAAGCCCGGATTCAGTTTTAATCATTGATATGTCATTCATTCAAAAAAAATATCAAACCCTTTAAAACCCACGAGTAAAATTCAACAAACGAACTAAAACTCACGAGTAAACTTCAACACAAAGCCCAAGTAAATAAATTTGGTCTAATAGTCCATAAAGGAGACCACGCTCCAATAATCGATAATCACAGAAGACAAAACCAAACCATCTACAATATTTGTCCACGCAAACCATCCAACTCCAAAAAACAGTAGACAAACGTATGTGCCCAAGTCAAATAGAATCAAAACAGTCGGCCCATGTACGCTGACCTGATCCAGTGATAATACTACCCTAATATCTCTGTGAATAAAACACACATAACACACACTTTCAACCCTAATAATTCTCACTTAAAAATCCGCCCCTTTTGTTAATGTCCTCATACCATAAACCTCTCTCAGGAAAAGAAAGGAACATTTCAAAGAAATGTACGCCTCAAAAAAATTAACAATCCATAAAACGAATCTCATACACTCATTTATAAATTCTTTAACTGAGATCTTTGATTACTCAAAATGACCTCGCCACAGGGATGGCTTTGAGGTGTAGGACACAGCTTCAGAATCATATGCCACAGAGATGGCATGATGCTCGAAACCCAGGTAGGTATATTGATTCATTTTTTTTAGTTTTGAACGAATCAGAAGAGACCAATTAATCATTCGTGATAGTTGATTTTTTTCATTAAAGATTCGGATATTACAAAGAGATTAAACTCCTAGATTGATCAATGAGGCACAAGCTCGTTTGTGTATAGATCCTTAGAGATCTATGTGTTTGTAGAACTACACACACAACGAGCAAAGCTGAGATCGTTGACATGTTTATCATAATTAGATATGGTCGATTTATGATGATTTTTGTTCTCATGTGATTGGCCTCTGAGGCTTGATGACACCTTGAAAATATTTGAGAGACAAATCTGAGATCCTTTATATTATTATTGATTCCTTTGGTGACGAATGGTTAAGTAAACTGAGGTCTCGTAGGTTTATTCTTGGTGTTAAATAGAGTGAGTCTTGATTGATGTGGTGTTAAAACCATGGACCAATGATGTATGTTACTGAGGTCGATGAGTAGTTGGTATTGGTTATTGGTCATGGTCTTGTTTTCTTCTTCATCTCGTTTTTCTATCAAGTCGCATCCATACTTTTAATCAACTCGCAGTTGACTCAAAAGTCAACTGCATCTTATCTGTTAATAACAACTCGCATACCCAGATTTTATTAAGACAACTCGCATAATTTTCCTGCCAGTACACAACTCACTTCAAATACGTTGAATCTGGACAGAGAGTAGACAACCCGCTCAAAAGCAAGCTGCAACTCGCATAGGGTTCATAGAATTTGGACATTATGACAACTCGCATTAAAAATGCGCCAAGTCGCATCCACGAATATGACCTCAAACCGCATAGAATAACATTAATATTAGAGCCAAATCGCAGTTAATCATATCAACAACTCGCATTGATGAACATGACATCAGTAGACCAAGCATCAAACACGAAAAACACAACCAAGCATCAAAATCAGTTAACATAATCAACATCTTATCATCTTAACAGCATAATCAATAGACCAATAAACCAGTAGCCATTCAAAATTACATCTTGACAACAGTTACGATAACAACATCAATCATCATAAAAAAACACAACCAAGCATCACCAAACCAAGTCAAACCGCATGAAGAATCGTACAAAATAACCACTCAAATAGAACCATATGAATCATTAATACAACACAACCTAGGCTCTGGTACCAAATGTAGGATCGTATATATTATGTTGTTTTAGATGATTCGGGTGGTCTAAGGAGATGATTAAACAAGTGTGCCATGTTAAGAGAGTGAAAGAGATAAGAGGAAGTTCTTGAAAGAGAGTTGTAACACAAAATGCAAGGTTAGATTCAAAGAAGCAACACCCTTCCCTTAGTGAGAAGGGTATTTATAGTTACAAGCTAAACGCCCTCCTGACGGGCTGTGGATCAGGCATACAGTAGGTAAAGACCCGTCCTTCCTCCATGGTGTTACACTAAACTAATAACTACGCTACTAACTAACTAATTAATTACTAAATAATGTAAATAACGACATGTCTACGAGCTAACATATGCCAGACCATAATTGGGGTGACCGACACTTTCTTATGGAATTTCCAATTCCTAACAGTATGCAAGCTTCAAAGATCCATTTATGGATTGAAGCAAGCATCAGGGCAATGGAAAAAAGGTTTGATGAAGAAATCAAAAGGTTTGGATTTACTCAGAATCTTGATGAGCCATTTGTATACCATAAAGCTAGTGAGAGTAATGTTACTTTCCTTATTCTATATGTCAATGAAATATTAATCATGGGAAGTCATATACCAAGTTTAAATGAGGTGAAATCCTATCTTGGTAAATGTTTTTCTATGAAGGATTTAGGGGAAGCATCATGCATCCTTGGAATCAAGATCTACAGAGATAGATATAAGCGATTGATTGGATTAAGCCAAAGTGCTTACATTTATAAAATATTAAATAGATTCAATATGCAAAATTCAAAGAAGGGATATTTTCCAATGCAAGTAGATCATGGCTTAAGTAGCAAAGCATGTGCTTCAACACCAGCAGAGGTGGCACGCATAAAGAAAGTCCCTTATGCTTCGGTTGTGGGATCTATTATGTATGCGGTAAGATGCACAAGACCTGATGTGGCGTTTGCTCAAATATGACCAGTCGATGTCAACAGAATCCAGGTGAACTCCACTGGACTGATGTTAAACATATTCTCAAGTACTTAAGGGCTACAAGAGAAATGTTTTTAGTGTATGGGGGAAATCCAGAAGCAGAACGTGATGTTACAAGTTACTGCGATGCGTCCTCGTTATGTTATAAATAAGATACGAAGTCTCAGACGGGTTATGTCTTTGTCATTAATGGGGGAGCTGTGGATTGGAAGAGCAAGAAGCAGATTACGATTGTGATGTCTGCAACAGAAGCTGGGTACATTGCTGCAATGGAATTTGTTTGGATTAGGAAGTTCATTTCAGGGCTTGGAGTTATGCCCTCAATTGAAAATCCTATTAAAATGTATTGTGGCAATTCTGCTGCAATTACATTCGCCAATGAACCTGGAGTCATGAAAGGCGCCATACACTTTTTTAGGCGATATCACTATGTTCGAGAACAATTCGAGATAGGTGAAATCAAGCTACTCAAAGTTCACACAGATGATAATCTAGCTGATCCCTTAACGAAGGATTTACCTGGTGAAAAGCTTAATCAACATGATGATAGCATATGACTTCGTTAAGCTAGTAGTTTCATGCCTATCTGTGATTAGTATTTGGATAAAGGATATTGCAAACAATTATTATTCTAACGAAATAAAATATTGGTCATGTTTATTTTTCATTTATAATATTGTATCCTATATTTGCATGTTTAAATCCGTGTATAGCCTATGTTATTCTAAACAGCGTGTTGTTGATCAATGATATAGGAATATCATCGAATTAAGACAAATCTGAGTTTTGGTCAAAATATACTTAAGTATATTGATGTGTTGACATGCTAATTTCACATGATATTCTATGGAATGAATATAGGACTTATCCCAACCATATGATTGTACTCTATGGATCTTGTCATCAAGTAAATCATGAATAGTTGTCCTCAAACTTGAGATGCCAGAGAACTGTCATGGATGTAGTGCCTTTCTATAAAGCAATTTACCGATATGCGTAACTGGTAGCTATAAGGATTGTTTTCAGAAGTGTTGCAAAATTCATGGGTTTTGCTTGTAGTCAAGAAAGAATTTGTTCCTTCAAATTCGTTTTGAAGTTTAATACTGCTGGGCCCCTCGTAGATTTGACAAGATGTTTGCGTGGCCATGCCCAAGATCTATCTGGAATACGTTCAGAAGATTTGGCAATCTTGCTCAATCATATACAATGAGAAATAGAATAGTTAAATAAAGAAATGACTGAGATCCATATCCTTATTTAACGTGGCATTAGAAACAAAATGATAAGTATGGTGATGATTCATCAAAAGGTTTTTTCTAGGAAACCATACTTGGTTTGTACTAGGGCATTGGCGTGTTGCTAGACGCTAACTAATATCATTACATTATTAACATCCGTCCAAGTGGGAGTTGTTAATTTTGTGGACGAATTAATACGTGTATGTCCATATTCGAACTCGAGACCACGAGATTGAAAACTTTACGTAAAAGAGTTGATGTTCAACAATTAATGTAAAACGTTATGTTTAATTATTAAATGCATAATAATGACTAACGAGCTTTAATTAATTAATGAAAATTGACTAACGGTCGTTAAGTATTAAAGAGAAGGACTAGCGATGAAAATAGAGGTCAAGAAGGTTCTAGAAACCCATATGGGTTATATGACCGATCCGTTAAGGGGAGGGGAGACCTAATCCAACCCTAACTTGTCCTCTTAGTTTGCATGGTATAAATACAAAGCCTAGAATTTATTCTAGTTGAATCGTGTATCACATTGCAAACCCTACTTCTCTTCTCCTCCCTTCTTGGTGCACAAATCTGGCGAACACCCCTATACTTTAGCGTTTTCGATTTTGATTAAGCATTAGAAAGTTTTTGTTTTGTTATTGTGTTACTTGAACTAGCATTCACATCAAATCGTATCAGTACATGTGTACAAGAACGTGGGATAAACACATTATTGTTTGTGTCTTGGTGATAATCAATTAGGGTTCCTAATCGAATCTCATAAACCCTAATTCAGGGTTTTACCTTGGTGATTGTACATGATTGCTTGGAGTTGCTAAAAGGTACGCACCCTTTTATTATTCGGTGAACTAATTACAAATATATGTTTAGTCTTCAGTTGTGTGCTTTGATGTTTATGTGATTTAATTTATGATTTTCATGCTATTAAAATTCCAACAAGTAAAGTAGATAAACACGAAAAGGATCATAGTAAATTATTGTTATACACCTGCCTCTCAGATCTCATTCATACAAATATAAGGACAAAAGGGTATTTGTGACATACTTTGTACAGTTTGTAGGGTGCACTTTCTGGATCAAGTTTATGTTGGTCTTTTGAGATTAAAATAACAAATCCTACATGGATTTAAGTTTGGAAGAGTATTTATTATATTTGAGGGTTTCTAAACATTTTTTATTTATATGATGTCAAAATAAATGTATACAACAAATGGAAAATGAAGTAAAGGAATCCCGTTCCAGTAGCTAGTTTTCTTATTCATATTTCTCTCTTAGAAGTTAGAACAATACTTGTATGTATGTTTAGTTTCTTAATATACACCTCTAAGATCCACTTAAGAATCATCAAAGGATTCACAAGACAAATCAAGAGATAAGAAAGATTGGTCGAAAGCTTAGTTGATTATCAATGATGGAAATTCAGTTACAATGAGTTTGTTACAAGAACAATCAAAAAAAAGAGAAAGTACAAACATCAAAACTGAAAACTAAAATGAAAGCCAATGAGTATTTAAACTTGTTTTGGGCGCCAAAGGCTATTAGGAGCCCTTGTGGAGAAACTCACGTGCAACTCACATGTGTGATATAAAATCCCTCACGTGCACCTCACGTGCCAACATCAACTGTTAACAATCCATCCTCCATAAATGATTCTTGTCGACAAGAATCAAAGCCAGGAAATCTCTTGTACAAATCGTCTAGTAATTCCAAGTAGCATCTTGTGGTTCACCATTAGCCTACTGCACTAACCCATAAATTTCCACAACATTTTTTTTCTTTAAAATCTTCCTATCTAAAATGGTCACTGGTTCAACATCAAGTAGTCCCTCCTTATCCATATGTGGTAATGTTTTTGGAACAGCTGATTGGTGGTCACCTTTATACTTTTGAGCTGAGACACATGGACACATCATGGATTTGAGAGTAAGAAGGCAAATTCAACATGTATGTTACTTTTACCACTTTACCTAACACCTCAAATGGACCAAAATACTTTGGAGAAAACTTTTTCTATTTTCCTTGTTTTATAGACACATGTCTATGAGGTTGCAGCTTCAATAACACCTAATCTCCATCTTCAAACTCTCTTTATGTCCCGTTCTTGTCTGCCTATTGCTTCATCCTGTTTTGAGCCCTTTTCAGATGAAACTTTAACATGTTAATAGCTTTTTCCTTTGTTGTCGCACCCCGCTAAAACGGAAACACGAGGTGTAACTTGAAAGGGCACAAGCATAAGATAATAGAGCATACCATCATTTAAGATTAAAGAAAAGAGTACAACATTACAATATTGTTTTAGCCGACAATGACAATTAAAATATAAAGTTTAGTTCCCCAAAAGATAGCATTTTAATACATAATGACCAGTAGTGACACGTGAAAACTTCATTATGCAAAAGCCTTGAGAAAAGCTTACTGACGATCACCTGAAATGCATTAGATAAAATGGGTCAACTATGAAAATAGTTGGTGAAAACAGACGTTTTATATGATATGAAAATCATTTTTAGAAAACATTCATAAAAGTAAGTCCAAAGTCTTTGATAAAAGTCCAAAAGGCAAAGGCTATGTCAAACCATTTAGTTGAAAATCCTGCACATACAAGACTTGCAACCTATGTTTTTACAAACCATTACGTAAAGGGTTGTACAGTTTATGATCAAGCACACGGGGTCAATAAGCACCGCATATATAATAAAATTTTCTGGTTCAGTTTCAAACAAAACTATACACTAATTAAAATTTTCGGTTCGACTCTATTCGATTTCATCCTGGTTTATTTTTTGGTTTGTTCCGTATCAAACCAAACACTGAACACCCCTATACAAGCTACAAGGGAGTCGACCGTCCGACTACCGATTTGCGATTTTTGCAACCTTGGTTTCTAGTGCTTGCTTAATTGATTCATTAGTAGATGAAAAATAGACTCGAATTCTATTAAACTCAATCATTAATTGAAATCACACTTTTTGTTCAGTTTTTCTGTTATACTACAATTTAAAAAATATTGTGCATCCAACCACTTTTAATCTTGATTCCTCATTGATTGTATACTGCATGTCGCCACATCCACAATGTCCCTTTGACCCTTCCTTAATGATGAACGAAACTCTATTGAACTAATACAAGTTTTATTCATTTTTGTATAATAGTTCAAACTATAAGGACTATTTATGTAAATATTGTTTAAAAGTTAGTTAGCTGTTAAACACTGTATATAATTCCTCTCCTCTCATCACTTTGTAATCAACTCATTTGATAATAACAAGTCACTTTTCTCTCCCAGATTACTATTTCCGCATAACTTTGATATGGTATCACAGTACAAGTTTGCTTGATCCTAACCGTCTAACCGTTTTCTATTCTTGTCATTTTTCCCATATTAAACCCTAAATTGAAATCCTGAGTAACTGGTCAAATTGATCAGTTAATTTCTTCAAGAAGATTATTCGAATCAGGTTTTAACAGTGGCAAACGGAATTGGTGGTTCTAATGGTCATGATGATCCTAACGACGTTAATGGTGGTAATAACAATCATAATCAGTTTCAAGAATCAAATGCTATGAATATGATCAATGATCCATTGCATATGGAAAGTTCTGATCATCCTAGAATGATGTTAACCAATACACATTTCAATGGAAGCAATTTTATGGGGTGGAGTAGAACGATTAAGATGGCTTTGGGGGCAAAATTGAAATTAGGGTTCATAGATGGATCTTTTCCTAAACCAGCTGTGACTGATAACAATTTTCAGAGATGGATTCGATGTGATTATATCGTTACATGTTGGATCTTGAACTCTATGATTGTTGAAATCTCATATTCTTTCTTATACTCACAATCTGCTAGTGATCTTTGGAAAAAACTTGAAGAAAGGTATGGTCAAAGCAATGGCCCCTTAATTTATCAAGTTGAGAGAGAGTTAAGTAAGGTGACTTGTTAGGAATTAGAAAATTCCATGTTAAAGAGTCGGTCACCCCAATAATGGTCTAGCATATGTTAGCTCGTAGATTTGTCGTTATTTACGTTTCTTAGTAGTTTATTAGTTAGTTTGTAGCGTAATATAGTTTAGTGCAACACCGTGGAGGAAGGACGGGTCTTTACCCACTGTATCCCTGATCCACAGGCCGATAGGAGGTCGTGTATTGTGTAAGTATAAATACCCCTTCCATCCATGGAAGGGGTGGTGCTTCATTTTCAATCTAACCTTTCATTTGTGTAAACCTCTAGCAAGAACACCCTCTCTCTCTACTTTCTCTCTCTAAAATGGTAAACATGTATTTTGATCTCCCAAGACCACCCGAATCATCAAACACAATAAAATAAAGATCCTACAATTGGTACCAGAGCCAAGGTTTTTGTGTTTTGTTTGATTTGTGTGGTTCGTACATGGTTAATGTGTGGTTTTCACTGTTTTGTTATCTTTTGGTTAACTGATTCAATACTGTTTTGTGATGTATTCACTTTGGTCAAAATATGTCTTGTCATTTCATAGTTTAAAGTTGATATATGTTTTGTGTCTTTTGGTCCAAACAGCAGATATCATGTTTTAAAGCTGTGATATATGTGGTCAATCATCTCAGTGGTCGTTTTTGGTCTATATTTGTTGTCAAACCGGGTATTTTTTTCTGGGTATAATATTTACATGGTCAGTTTCTGGGTCAAACTGGGCACTCAAGAACAGTCATAGCTGTTATTTTCTGGGTATTCATGAATATGGTCGGAAAACATGGTCGGAAATAACGCCGGAATATGTCATATATCATGTTAGCGAGTTGTACACAAAAATGTCTATATTCAATGAATCTACCTAGCGACTTGGTCGTGTATTACCTAGCGACTTGTTCTTTAACAAGTCGTAGCGAGTTGGCTTGGCGACTTGCTTAGCGACTTGCTTAGCGATTTGCTTAGCGACTTGCTTAGCGACTTGCTTAGCGATTTGCTTAGCGACTTGCTTAGCGATTTGCTTAGCGAGTTGACTCAAGACCATTGTCACTAACGACTTGACTTGACCTAGCGACTTACAGAAAGGATGAAGGAGAAACAACTACAAGACCAAGACCACATTGACCACAACGACACAAAGACCATATACCACAAAATATTATTCGACCTCATGTTAATCATCATCAGTCCAAGAAAACATTGATTGAAGGAATGAACTCTGAGCTCAGTTTCATTTTGGGGAATGCAAAGCTTCAAAAAGACTCAAAAACTGGTCTATTTCCACAAAATTTAATCATCACTGCTCAAAAAAAATGACCTCAGGTTCTACTACCCATCATCAGTCCTAATGACTCAAGTAAGACCAGAAATGATGAAGATCCTAATCTAATCACAACTTCAACCACATAATCACATCTCATCATCAAACTACTACTTTAAATTATGTTTATAGATCTCAGATTGGTTTATGTCACGGCTCTCAAGGAACCATCAACACCACTTAAGGTCGTTGATTATAAACTACCCTTCATAGATCTTGATATGTTACAATATTCGAACAAAATCAAAGGAAGAACAAAACCATCATGGGCTTCATCCTCTCTTCATGTTCGTTTTTAAATTACAAATACGATAACTGATGTTAATATTCATTCAATATTAAGGTTCGAATCATGAAACGAGCTTGACAATTAATGTTAACTCATTTTTGGAAACTCAGATTTGAGGGTTTTATCATGACTAATCATGACCTCAAGGGTCAAAACCCTCATTTCACTCATCACTGATTCCGATTCGAAGACCATGCTTCTCAGTTATTTTTCGAAATCTACAAGACAAAGAAGACAACAATTATGTTGCTCCTTCTCTTTGTTTCGTTACTCATCTAAACAAGAAAACAAATAATCGAAGCCTACCCGTGTACGATTTATTGGACCTTGTTGCTGTTACAAGACCATCATGCCATCCCTGTGGCGAGGTCATCTCAATTAAAGAACCTTTCTCACATTCTGAGGTTGTGTGATGATGCTTGATAGTATGGAGTTTAAGTGTTGATAAATGTTTGTGATAAATTAAAGAAATGGAGGTTCTTTTTCTTGAATGAGTTTTGTGGTTGGAATTGGAATGGAGGCGTTTTTTTTGAATCTGAGTTATGGTGAAAGAAATTAGGAAGGAGGCGGACCGAATGAATGATTAGGGTTGGAGAGGCAGTTTATAGATGGGGGCTGTGATAATGTGTGAGATGTATTAGGGTAACAGGTATGATAAGGATTAGGCAGGTGTTTTATACACCGAATTTTTAGGGTATGGTCTTAGTTGGATTGGGTATGCTATGTGACTATACATGGGCCGTGCATCCTTGCTACCCTCAAACATGGGCTTGATAGTTGATTGATGGGCTTGTGGACAAGATTGAATGTGTCTCGTGTGTCTTGGACTTACTCGTATGATATAACATTCTACATGGGACTCGTGTGACCAACTTGACATATCACAAATCTTGAATTGGCTATACTAGACCTTAAGAGTGAATGGGACGAGATTTCTTCTTGGCTGAAAATTGCTAAATCATATTTTAACATCGTTCTCATTTACTGCTATCACTTGTTATCTGGTCTTATTCTCATTTGTGATAGGTGATATCAATATTATGTAGTACTTTGAAATTGTGTGATAAGTCTTGGGCCCATGAATTATTAATGGCTTGGGTATATGAATTGTGGTTGAATCGAACTTCTTCTCCAATTGTGCCTTGAAATGATAATGTTGAGCTGATTTATTGAGAAGGTCGGTGAATATTATGATGGTCTTTGTGGACTAATGATACAATGTTTGGTGAGCAACGTTCAACGAATGATACATGTGTTTACGGCTAATGTTGGTATTTCATTTGGCTAAATGGTTGAGACTTGATATTGAGATTTGATGGGGTGATTAGATTTGTTGCGATTATGCGATTGAGTACTTTGGCTTATACATTTTCACAAAAATTATTATGTCTTGGTTTGAATTGATGGTTGAACAAAAAAAAAATGACTACGGGGTTGTGTATATTTGCTATTTCTTACTTGGACTTGAAGTGAGGTTTCTCAGGCGCATTTACTTATTTCGTCTTCTTTCTTTCTGCCTTTCCGCGAAGATGACTTGTTTGGGAATATAAAGAAAGTGATAAAGACTTGGCTATTTAGTTACATTTGTGATTCTTTCTCGCTTAACCCACAACGTAGCTATCACTTCGGTGTCTCACTCAGTTGAGAATGTCAAGAGGTTTTGTACATTGGGTACACCGTTTCTTTTTCACGAGGTTTAGTACAAGTTTAAGTAACAAATCTGGGGGATTTTACTTCATGCTCAAGTTTGGCATATCAGGCCTACATCACCATGTTGTCACAGCAACAGCTGACAGAATATGTGGATGATGTGCTTACCAAAGTATTGATTGGATGGTTGATGATGTTGGATAATGAACCGTTGAAAAACCACTGCATGTTCTCTTAAAAACAGATATTCACCGAAACCAAAATGGCTATAATACATTCAAGCTGAAATTGTTTACGGTTTTGTCTTGATTTTGTAAAATCCCGCGAAAGAACCTATTTCTCGGTTTAAATCATAGACTTGTAAAATCCCGTAACAATGGAAACATCCTGGAAATTGTAAAGTGCATTTCTGGATCAATCATACGGTTTATTCTTGGTTTTGTAAAATCCCGCGAAAGAAACTATTTCTCGGTTTAAACTATAGAATTGTAAAATCCCGTGATGATGGAACCATCTTGGAGAAAGGAAAGCGTATCTCGGGGTCTTCTGATGCTGTTGATACGGGTTCTGTTTTGAAGAAGGGATAAAAGGGTGTACTTCATAAATTGGATGTGTGTTTGGATATTCGTCATGGCGGTTTGGTTACTTCAAAGTTTACGGGGTTATGTGCTTTTAACCATGGTCGGGATGAAACCATTATCTAAGTTCATTTAAATGTCAAAGAAGGCTAGATTTGAGCAGTTCAGAAGATGTGACAACGGCGTTAATTCAGTATTATTTATTTGAGGTTGAAGTGAAATATCACGGGCGAGTGCACTTAGTATCTGAAGGTATCGGGGATGGTTGGATGAACATACTTCGAGATCCTTGTTCAAGCTTATTATCAAAAAACGAAGACTTGGAAATCTAGTTATTGTTGGGTGACTTTTACCTTTTCTTTTACCACTTGGGGGAATTGGGCTCATACCACCACAAAATAACTATCACTTTAAGGAATTACGTTGTAGTGCTCAGTGTCACATTCAATTGTGGATTTTCAAGAGGTGGCATACGTCTTATACTCGATGGTTGGTTGGTTGAAGAGTATAGAGTAATTAGAGATTCAATGGAGCATGAATTCTCGGCACCGCTCTTTGTTACATATGTGCAAGTTTAAGTCACGAGTTCGGGTTAGTTTACTTCAAGGTCAAATTCATCATATTGGGTTATCTCCATCAGCTGTCACGACAAAAAGCCTACTGAATGATAATGGGGTTGATTACATGTTTTGCTAAGAGAGTTGAAAAGAGAGAGATTATGACGTCTGTTCACTTCAGTTCAGGCCTCGTACTCTAAAGAAAAGAAAAGTGTACGTTTCAGTGCGCTTTATCTTTGAAAGAAGAGAAATCTTCTTATGACGTCTGTTCACATCAGTTCAGGCCTCGTACTCTAAAGAAAAGAAAAGTGTACGTTTCAGTGCGCTTTATCTTCCAAAGAAGAGAAATCTTCTTATGACGTCTGTTCACTTCAGTTCAGGCCTCGTTCCTCAAAGAAAAGAAAAGTGTACGTGTCAGTGCGCTTTATCTTCTGAAGAAGAGAAATCTTCTCAACTATGACCATTCTCATCAACATGCTTCATACTTTTTCCATACGCTTCAGTCATAAAGTGAACCGGGCTACCACTGATTGTTTTCTCATTCCACTTGCTCGATTATAATGAAGATGGCGACATCATGTGCTGATTTTGCGGGAGAGAAGTGTGAATAGAACATTCGGATGATTTTCACTTACTTAATCAAGAATGGCAACTCCGTATGCAATTCTTGAGGGGGAGAAGAAGTGTGAATTTTTGCATTGTTGATTGATATTTGAGAATATAAATGGTCATACGGCTCTAAACTCATGTAAGAACCGAGCTTCTTCTTATCGGGTCATCTTCACATGGAGTTTTTCTATTCTAAGAGCCGTTGGTTGACATCTTCACAAGCTGATATGAGTTTATTGACAAAGTGCTTCTGGTTAATGCTTCACGTGCACATCAACATGATAATTCCGAACAACCTTCTGTTCTTGTTTGATGTGATTGTTTGCTTGGTGTTACCATTTCGTGTGTTCCCTGCGGGCTGATTGCTGATTTCCTTGATGAACATCTTTCTGTTCTTGTTTGATTGGGAGGATCTTAATTAAGGGGATTTGCAAGATGTAAGTTAATTGGGATGCTTTTTGGTGATGTTCTTGTGTTTTTGGTGAAATGAAGATGTTAACTATCTATTCCCCAACTGGACAATCTTGAAGAAGGTCGAGTCTACAGTCTGTTCTACATTTTCTGCTACATGTTAGAAGACTAAAGACGAGTTGCATTTAACGATCTAAAGACTTCTTCTTAATCTGGGCATTTATCAAACAGATTGTCGGTTTAGGGGAGAGCACTAATTGGAGGAGATTGAAATGCCAAATTTAATCCCCAATTAGATTTGCTCACATTATTCAGCAAGTTGATTCTCACAAGAGTTCAAATGTTCTTCTCAAAATATTTCTAGTATACGGACTTACAAAGAGTTGCTGATTCTGAAGTGTCAAAACCAGCAAGGCGTAAGGAGACAAGCACCTAAACGCGAGTAAACTTGATGAACTTAATACTTCTAAGTAATTGAAGATACCCCGGGAAGACAAGTGTTATTACCGCAGAGAAACTCAAGGTTTGACTCATGACGAGTAAACTTGATGAACTTAATTCTTCTAAGTGATTGAAGATATCCCGGGAAAACAAATGTCATGACCGCAGAGAAACTCAAGGTTTTACTCATCAAGGCGTTTAGTGTTAGTATTTCAACTACGTGGGGGATGTGATGTTAGAGAAAGTTTCTGAAGATAACAGAGGTACACTAGTATGTGGCGATTTCGATGGTGTCTCAATGATCAGGGGAGAGAGATTGTGTACATTGGGGATGCTCAGTTGTTTCACTTGAGGGCTTAATCAGTGATTTAGAGATATAATCACTTATTATGGAGTTGACATCCGCAGAGATTGTCATCCGCAGAGATAATCAGTGACTTGGCCTGCTTCTTCAATGTTATCAGTTATTCCTTCCTTGGGTATTGGTATACTTCGGATACTTGAGCTTCATATACGATCATCAGGGAAGAAAAATGTGAACATGGGAAGGTGTTCTTCATTCCCCTTATGATGTGTATTCGGGAGAGTTCTTGGATATTGGTGTACTTCGGGTTCTTGAGCTTCATACACGTTTATCAGGGAAGAAAAATGTGAACATGGGAAGGTGTTCTTCATTCCCCTCATGATGTGTATTCGGGAGAGTTCTTGAGCATTATACAAAGAAGCTGACTGCATCAATTCAACTACTTGGGGGAATTGTTCTCTTGACACCTTTTTTGGAATGGATTGCTTCAGACTTCAGTGGAAAAGAAATTTGAGAAGATTATTTAAGTGTGGGATGAAACGTTGCTGGTATTCTATTGGATGATATAGCCTCGAACGAAGAATCACGGTGATTATTCTTAAAAGGAGCAGCTGGGTTTATGATAATGGTGTGCTTCTCTGTGCACCTGGCTAATGCAAGCTTGAAATAGAGCTTCGAATCTGCTCAACATAAGGATTTTCGGTTTGGGGGGAAGCTGCCAAAGTCTCTCTTTCTCAAAGGCTCATGTTCCATCTTCTATTCTGGAGCCTCGGAAGCTTTGGTGGTGGAAGTTTAAGAGATGACGAATTCTATCTTCTACGACGTGCTGCTTGATATCCTTATCTCGGTACTCGTATCATCATCTTCTTATACTATATCATCTACTCTATCTTTGTATATATTTATCAGAAAACAAAATAGAAAAATATAAAACCAACAAAACAAAATAGAAAAATATAAAATTTTCAAAAAGCCATAAAAATCAGAAAATTTGAAAAAGACCAAAAATATGTTTTTCTATGACATGTCTTCTGGTATCGATAACATCTACGGTCTTAGAAATGTCATTCAATAATGGCACGGGACTTTAGATGAAGTTCGAGCAGGAGGTGTAAATATTCCTTTCTAAACATGTCTCAAAATATGGCTTACAGTTATTTCAGACTGTAACCCGGGCTTCATATAATGGCTTACAGTTATTTCAGACTGTAACCCGCGCTTCAAACTATGGCTTGCAGTTACTTCAGACTGCAACCCGTGCTTAAACTATGGTTTGCTATTATTTCAGATAGCAACCCGCTCTTCATGAAAGGAAAGTGTTGCGCTAAACCATTTTTCATATTTCGTGCACTTATCCTAAAACAAATGAGGAAAGTATGTCGAAGGACTGCTGTTCCTACTCAAATATTTTTCCTTCAAAAATTCTTCAGAAAAATATTTGTTTTAATAAAATGGTGGTAAATGAGCTGCTTGAAAATCAATCAGTATCGGAGTTTTCATAAATTTGCAAACTCAATCAATGACTTCAGCACTTTTAAAATCTTTTATAAATTGAGTCATTGATTGAGGGGGATAATGTTTTCAAATCTATATCTTCTAACGGGCTTTCTTAATTATCCTACGTGCTTAATTAAAAAATGATAATTGCCTATGTTGAAGGACTAGGTTTCTAGGATATGATTGCTAGGATTAGATGATTAGAGTCTGATGTACACATTATTCCTATACATTTATATGATCTGATTGATATGTTACATTGACTTTTATTAGTCGATTGTTGTTTGGGTGATGTCGACCACCATATATCTGTATGTGTGTTCACTAACGTATGCAGGTATCTTGGTATAAGAATGTTCCCGATCCGGATCCCACATAATATGATGTTTGGATGCCAAAAGGAAAGGGTAACTATATCTTGGGTTGATAAATGAAGAAACGGAGCTTAATTGGACTTCTGTGGAGAGTTGGCATATATGCAACGTAAGAGGTCTCACTGCATCAGCAGATGGTTTTCTTCTAATTGATTGAAGAAACGGAGCTTAATTTGACCTCGGTTGGCATTCAAAATGCAACGAAAGAAGAAGCCTCACTGCATCAGCAGACGGTTTTTCTTCCAAGCCCTACAGCAACAACCAAAAGCTTCTCAACCACCTAACATATCTTTGTGCAGGATAATTGTGATGATACCATTTTTCTAAAACTTTGAAAAATTGTTTTTGAAAATGGAAAAATATTGTTTTGAAAATAAATTGAACTAAATTTTGAAAATCACCGGACTTCATTTTATCAAAATTTAAGTCACTCAATTATCGACTTCGGTCATCGATTGAGGGGGAGAGTGATTTAATTTAAAATATTTTCAAACAATATATCTTCAAAAGAGTCCGTTTGTACGAAATTATGTGGTGATCTAAAGATTTAATGTTATGTCATGGTATGATTTTTTTTGAATCAAGGTCTTTCAAAATGAAATTTTTTCTGTTCTTGTTTGATTGTGAAATTGTTTTATTTTACTTAAAGATCACATAAAACAAATCATACCTGACACTAACAATCTTTAATGTCTAAATCTGTTCCTATCTGTCATCTTTCAAAATTAAATCTTGCCACGTCTTTCCCCTAAAATTTTCTAAATAATTTAAATCTTTTGGGATTACAAATCTCAAATGGTTTGAAATTTTTGATCGCGGGAGAGATCGTGATTTAAATCTCAAATCTGTTTTAATGGAATTGGTTTTAGTCCTTCAAAGGCACTCCTGCCTCCATGTGCCAAACGATTTCAAATACACAATGCACATGTTGAGGAGGAGGATTTATCCAAAAACCAGATGAGTATTTAAACAAGGCCACATTTTCTCCCATGTTTTCTAAACCTAATTAAATCACTTGGGATCCAAAATCTCAAAGGGTTTGATATTTTTGATCGGGGGAGAATTTGTGATTTAATAATGAAATTTGATAAAAGGTGATCGTTTTTGATTTAATTGTGCAGGCTGCTCTCTCATATGTGCTAAACGCTTTCGAATCTCGAAGCATATATTGAGGGGGAGCATTTTAAAAGAAAATAAACTATCGAGGTACAAAAGCTTTTATGTTTTAACATAATGTACCTTGATTGAGTTTTCAAATGGTTTCTTAAATGGCTTTTGTAATCGTGGATGTGCTTCAAATTAACTCTTGCCTCTATGTGATAAAAATGATTTCAAAAATCCTATGCACATATTGAGGGGGAGAATTTACCAAAGAAAATCAAATGGCTTTTTCTATGAAAATAGTGATCAAAGAAAATATTTCAAAGTCCTCTTGCCTCCTT
Organism: Chrysanthemum makinoi; assembly: GCA_910596185.1. Lineage (NCBI taxonomy): Eukaryota > Viridiplantae > Streptophyta > Magnoliopsida > Asterales > Asteraceae > Chrysanthemum > Chrysanthemum makinoi. The sequence continues at coordinate 247,433,625 of OU343223.1, forward strand.
GTGCTAAACAATTTCAAATCATATGCACATGTTGAGGGGGAGCATTTTCTAAATGATCAAAACTATTAAGGTGCAAAATGCTTTGATCTCGTATCACAAGTACCTTGATTGTTTTTCCAAATGATTTTTCAATTGGTTTCATGAAGGAAAGAACAATACCAAAAGACCGACCAATTTATTTTTGCATGGAGTTATAAGGATGGTTAGGTTAGGTATTTGTTCCCACGATCCGCCAGAACCGGAGGGATCTACCCAGGGACAATCCACTAGATAGTGTAGAAGTCCTTAGGTATGATGAAAAAAGGAGAAAAATGAGAAATGGGAAGAGTGCGGACTGAGGCTGAGCTAGTACTGGAATAAACCCAACAAGGTTCTAGTTATGAAGTCTCGGTAAGCACTGAAGGGGTTGAAGAATGAAAAAGAATTGAATGTGAAAAGGGTGAAAAGAAATAGCCCTCCAATAATTCAACCTTAGGGCAGAAACCGGGTTCAATACATATGCTACTGGTTGTTACTAAGGTAACACTGGTATTGAAGACAAGACGTCATGGACCCAGTGACGCACTGCACTAAACTTCCCAAGCTACTCAAGTTCCTCTTAAAAGGGCTTGTTTCATTCTCACGGGGAACCGACATTATCTATCGACTTTCTCTTAGAGATTGTTGATATTGAAGAAGGAGACCCTCTCCCTAGTCTCCGACATAGGAACCAAATGTGTACGATTGAGTCTAGAGCCAAGAGATCATCCACAATATCTCATTAGGACACAAAATTAATGAAGACTTGCTGTTTCACACAATGTGGAAAGTAAGTATATATTTAGAGTCCTACGCATTATCCTTGTGGTATTGCCAGAACATCTGAGTGATATGCATACATATTCACAATGAAGATGGAAAGCCTTCTGGAGCCAACATCAAACAAGCTCCTGGTAGGTGGCATGTGAGATCTATTCTATAGATCAAGCTTGTGACAACTGGATAGAAACGATGGGGAGATTCATTCTTGAATCAACCTTGGTCCAGGAATGGTATTGACGAATACTTTTGGAAAAACCGTTCGATGTGCAAATCTTCTTTTCTCTAGCACGTCGAATGTGTACTTATGTTTTCAAAATTCAAAAGGTATCTCTGATTGAAAAATACTTTTAGAAAAACCGTTCGTTGTGCGAATCTCTTCTTTTCGCTAGCACGACGAATGTGTACTATTTTCAAATACAAAAAGTATTTTGATTGAAAATTGATCTATCTCATAAAACCTTCGTCGTATTGCAAAACTCTTTCTTTCAAGCAATACGCGATTGTTTTTCAAATCATTTTTCATCAATCAGTGAATCTCAATTCGCTGGTTCACTCACTCCGTGTTGTCTTCTTTGAGACGTTCCGGTTTGAGAACAGCTAGAACAGCTGCGAAACCCTGTCAAGGAGATTCTTAGGAATCCTACCTGATCACAGGCAGTACTTATACTGATCAACGGGGAACCGTGGGCCGTGTACCTCAATTCAACGAAAGTGGTCAAAGACACTTTCGTGTGTTTTATTGCTAACTGTTGTTTGCAGGTACATTTGGACGGTTGCAGCTGATCAGAATTGAGCGGTCAATCCAAAGCCGCATGCTCACAGCATCCACACTTAATTGAAGAAATCATGACTGGTGCATATCTACATAACCTGGTTCTGATATTTTTATACTATGCTTCTGCTACGCTGCTGCAAATATCATGAACCAGTAAGGCTTCCGCTACTCTGATGGAAAGATGTCATGATTCAAAAGTGTGAGCATGTCGGTCCAAAAGTCACAACTTCACATGATGGCAACACATTAAAGGGTGATCCAGAGATTTACTGTGGCTGATGATCTCAAAGAAAGCTCGAAGATCATCAAAGATGTGGATCAGTTAAAGGCCTCCACTGAAAGTACAAATCAATGCGGACTTTGAAGAATCGCTACAAAAGCACAAAGATTGCAGAATTTGAAGAATTCAAGTCTACGAGCTCCAGAACGAAGTCAAAGATAGAATGCTAGGAAGCAAAAATGTATTTCATGGGGTGACCTCCCTTAGGGGGAGATTGTTAGGAATTAGAAAATTCCATGTTAAAGAGTCGGTCACCCCAATAATGGTCTAGCATATGTTAGCTCGTAGATTTGTCGTTATTTACGTTTCTTAGTAGTTTATTAGTTAGTTTGTAGCGTAATATAGTTTAGTGCAACACCGTGGAGGAAGGACGGGTCTTTACCCACTGTATCCCTGATCCACAGGCCGATAGGAGGTCGTGTATTGTGTAAGTATAAATACCCCTTCCATCCATGGAAGGGGTGGTGCTTCATTTTCAATCTAACCTTTCATTTGTGTAAACCTCTAGCAAGAACACCCTCTCTCTCTACTTTCTCTCTCTAAAATGGTAAACATGTATTTTGATCTCCCAAGACCACCCGAATCATCAAACACAATAAAATAAAGATCCTACATGACTTAAGGAAGTCTTTCTATTGTTGCTTACTTTACCAAATTGAAGAAGTTTTGGGATGAGTTACAGAGTCTTAATGGAATTCCTGTTTGTTCTTGTGGTAAGATGAGATAATGCAATTGTGGTATCACTGAGAAGTTTTTTGAAATTGATAGTAGGTCAAAATTGATGAAATTCTTGATGAGATTGAATGATGATTTTGAAGCAGTTAGAAATCAAGTCTTGTCAATAGATCCCTTACCAAACATTAACAAGGCCTATTACATTGTGCAACAAGTTGAGAAACAGAAGCAAGTGACTTATACTACTGTTGATCCAACTGCTTTCTTTGCTAATACTGGTTCTAAAGGGAATTCAATGCCAAGAAGAGATAATAGGGAAATGAGAACTGATAAGAAGTATTGTACTCATTGCAAGCAGGATGGCCATGTGTTTGAGCAGTGTTATGAGAGGTTGGGATATCCTGATTTGTACAAAGGCAGAAAGAATAAGAGAAATGGGAAAATGGTTGCACAAGTAACTGCTGATTTTGGTGCTTATATGCAGCATGACACTCCTTTTTACTTTGCCTATGAAAATGAGGTTGGTGGTGAAAGGGAAAATGATTTGGATCAAAGAATGATGGCTGTTGTGTGTCAAGAAATGATGAAGATGTTTAAGGGTAAAGGAGTTGATCAAAGTAGTATGGCTAGTACTTCCAAGGTACTTATTTTTATGGTTTAAAACCATATTTAAGAGTATCATTTCATGTGTCCCTAAATGCCTTGAAAAAATGCTTGTAACTAGATGTTAAGATTGATTGGGTGGTAGATACTGGTGCTTCAGATCACATGTCTCCTCACTTGTATATGTTTCAGTCAATAAGGATACTTAAGTGCCCCATTAAGATTAAGTTTCCTGATGGAACTAGTAAATTGGTTACCAAAGTAGGCAATATTCAAATCAATAACTCTCTGATTTTTCTTGACGTGTTTTATGTGCCTGAGTTTCAAGTTAATTTGCTATCAGTTGGAAAATTACTTAAATCACAGAATCTCATTGCAATATTTTTCCCAAAAATTTTTGTTTTCCAAGACCCTTCAACTAGTCAAGTGGTTGCTCATGGAGAAGGGTTACATAATCTATACATCTGCAAACCATCCAATTCCAACTCCACAAAGTCTATCAAATTGCATGTTCTTTCTGATTTTCCTGCTTTCTCTTCCTTTGTCAATAAAACTGTGCATTCTAATGATGTAACAGTAAACTTGTTTCATGCCAGAGCTGGCCATACTTCTGTGTCTAAAATGATTCATGTTGATGACTGTAACATGAAAATTTGTCTAATTTCAATTGTCATACTTGTATGCTTGCTAAACAACATAGATTACCATTTCCAAAAAGTAATACTAGGTCCCTCATTCCTTTTGAATTGATACATGTTGATCTGTGGGGTCCTTATAAAACGGCAGCCTTGACTGAAGCACATTATTTTTTAATAATTGTGGATGATAATTCTAGGTGTACATGTGTAACGCCCCGTGAACGACACGACTAAAAATCATGAAAATTTGAACTTTTACGCGGAAACGACTTGACTATAACGGACCTTTCGTTACTCTTTTAACCATTGACAAAAATCTGCCAAGACATTTCAGACCTTGAAACCATTTTTAGATGAAACTAGACTTAATTACCTTCGAAATGGCGGGTGGCGCGACCCGTGATGAATTACGGTGTAAAAGATATGATTTTTATAAAATTGACAAAATCTAAAAAATACTCTATTAATACTTTGACGGAAGCATATGGCCATATGCTAAAATTCGACATGGCCATATGCTGGCCATATACCCTTATTAAACTTTCTGAGACAGCTATATGGCCATATGCTGAAAATACCATATGGCCATATGCTGACCATATGCCCCTTATTAAACTTTCTGAAGCAGTTATATGGGCATATGCTGAAAATACCATATGGTCATATAGGACCTGCAGAAAATTTTATAAAACAATACTTCACACCTTTTCTGGAAACCATACTTCTGTGACTCAAAACTTAACAAAACTTTCCAGAAATCTTTAATATAAAATAATACATCATGTTCATAACCATTCGACCCGTTTGACCCCAAAATGGGTATAATACACGCTATGCCAAACACCCCTTTAAACCAATTACATACATTTTAACCAATTCTATAACAACCCATTTACCACCAAAATACTTTAATGACCATGACATATAGTATGACAATCGACCACATGATTACAAACCATTTTAAGACCATCGGGGGTTCAACTTTGACTAGGAGCTCGACATCTACCTAGCTCTTATTTCATTCATACAAATCTTCCATGATGCCAAACCAAGCAATAGCATCTTCAAAATAATAAACCTACAAGAAATATTGACAACTATAACATGTAAGCGATAACGCTTAGTAAGTAACCGGGTTAGAATATGAATAATACATCTATTAATCATACTTGCAACATGAACATACACCATAACTATTACCATCAAGCTTTAATCACATATTACTATAACATACTTAAACACAACATTAAACATTTAACAAATCCAAACATATACCTTGGTTAATCCACAACCAAGGTTTAACACACATTCATCAAACTAATTAAGCATCTAATCATAACCACACTTTCTAAGCCAAGGCCTTCAATCCTTAACACCTTAATTCATAATCACAATATGATAATATCAATATTAGACATATCATAACCAAAGTTACTTACCTTAGCTCCAAGGCTAAGTTAATCACAATAACACCATCATCTTCACTATCATCATCATCCATTATCATCCAAAGTTTAACACCTTTAAGCACATAATCAATATACACTTAATACATCATTCCAAAGCTATAACCATGGATTAAAACAACCATTTAACTCACCTATAAACACTTCTAATCATCATATAATTATATGTTAATCATATGATGATCCAACTCAAAAATTACTTGACTTTAACCCATAATAAAATCATCTCTTGATCACTATAACTCTTAATTAGCTTAAAATCACTTTTACCCAATTATCCCAAGTTAGGATTCATAAACCCTAACCTTCCAATTCAATAATTAAACATCAATTAAAGGTACTTACTTGTATAAGGATTAACATTAAGGCTTAAATACTTGATATAACACCTTAATCCATCATCAAACTGGTCTCAAGACCATCTACTATTTTTCCCTCCAATTTAATTCACGACCCACACACATAAACTTAATATTTCTGGAAATCAAATGAAAGTTGTGGAATTATCCAAACAATTGTAGTTGACAAGTTTTCCCATTTGACATCAATGGTCCCTCAAGTCCCATTCCTCCTAATTTGGCCATTAAATACTTTTATAACAAATTACCACTTGACAACATAGGTCCCCTTACTTTCTATAACTATAACATAACATGAGTTAACTATTAGTTTGACTATCGGGTTGACTAGTCAATTTAACATTCGTTGACTAACCAATCACGTTAAACCTTGGTCAATTTCATCTAAGGTGGGGCCTATTTGTATCCGGGATACGGGTCTAACAATTCTACCCCTTATTTAGATTTCGTCCCCGAAATCTCTCGTCTATTACTATCCAAAACTAAATCTCATTCTACATAAATCTAAACATATACAAAACATTGCGTTGCAACGATCTATGTGATCTTGTACTTCTAAAAATACTATAACCCGCTTATCACGCTTGGTCCATTCTATCTCTCGCTTTATTTCTATAATCAAACAGTTCTTGCTAATGTCATTATGTCACATAAGACATAAATATACACTACTAAACATGTCCATAACTAACTCACTTAACATTTGACTACATATTTGGTCACTTACGCACCACTTTGACTTTACATAAGTAAAATCTAGTCAATGCTTTTTGTACTCTACTATCATCATCCTACAATCTCATCAATATTCTTACTATAGTATTTTATGTATCGTTATAACTTTCTCATAATTCATAAATTTTACGACCACCATGGTCCTTTTTCACTTTATACACGCCTTCACGGCACTCGAATCTCAACTCTTAATTTATTCAATTTATGATTTCTGTAGTCATTTCTCATATTACTTTTCTTTAGACACTTTCGCCAAGGACGATAAGTCACTCGGAAAAATTCAATTAATTAGCTCTATAACATCAAGCTTTAACTCATATTATCACCTTTTTCATAAAGGTGCTAACACTATCTAGCTCTTACCACGCTTATCACTTGCCTCAAGGCACAACTAGCTCTATCTTTAACTTATGATCTTTTCAATTTATAAAATAACTTTCGCTTTAGACATCTATTTTAAGGTTTTACACATAACCTCACTATTATCATAAACTCGCTTTCTCATTTCTTATAATATTTAACTTATTTTAATCTTCTCTTTCTCATTTCTTAACTATACTCAGGTCATATCGGATACATATAAGCCCACTCATTTATACTTCTTCATTTACATGGAAAGGCGTCCCAAACGATGTAAATCAAGAAATATAAACTTATAGTTTAGTGATTCACAATTTCACTATTTAAATGAAAAGGCGTCCCAATCCATTAAAATAATGAAGTTACAAATCATCCTACTTATCCACACACGACACAACACTTATACTTACTCACTATCCATCTTTTCTATCCTTGGATCCAATCTTAATAAACTTTTATACATTCCACGAAGGCAAGCTAAAAAACATGCCATGATAAGCAAGCTAACAACCATGCCCTGAAAGCCAAGCTATACCACCATGCCATAAAGGCAAGCTATCAACCATGCCATAAGGCAAGCTAACATCCATGCCACATAGGCAAGCTAACAACCATGCCATAGAGGCAAGCTATAACTCCATGCCATAAAGGCAAGCTATAACACCATGCTATAAAGGCAAGCTATCAACCATGCCATAAAGGCAAGCTAGGCCATCCCGAAGGACACCATAACTAGAGCATTGGATCCAAGCTATCTATATCTTATCATCTTTACTCACTTTATCTTTTATGTACTTTAATCATTAAGTACATACTACTATCTCTTTGCCTCTCGCAGTCTCAACTCCCACTATCACTTTTATTTTTATCAAGACAAGTTCTATATAATACTTGTCAATTATTATACTTGCATTCTCACAATGCAATCGACTAATCATCTATCAACCTCAAGTTGACTCACACATTTTAAACAATTAACATGATCTCGTCATGTTCTAACTATAACACTTATCTTTACTTTCTTGTTCACATACATTATTTATCTCATCTATTCATTGGCATTAAAGCCATATCATACTACTTCACTCTTTAAACTTTAATCATGCATCGAGCATTCATTACTAGCATATTCTACTTATCATGTTTTTTATTTAACATGATCTTATCACATCATAACTATGCACTTTAACACTTCTCATCTCTTTTTTTAAGCACGAAAGCAACCATGCTTCTGCGATTTACTCACTATTACATCAATTCTTTGTTTCAATATAACTACCATAATTAAACTTTATCTTATCTTTCTATGCATCAAGCTATAAGCATACTTCACTATCATATCATACTTCATTATCATTTTATGCTTCATCTCAAGCTTTCTCAAATATTATACTTCCTCATATGCTTACCATATTATACATGTAAATGCATCCATCTCATCTCATATACTTCTATACATCATGCTATCAATCACATACATGTGAAACTTAGACACGTAATGAACTACTATATACTTATTACCACACATGCTTTCACATAACAATACTTAACACGTAACCGATAAGTGTTATAACATTCTTAACACATTCAATCATATAGTCTATGGCTCTTACCTCATACTTTTAAATACGAATCCATGTCTAAGTTACTTACTCATCTCAATTCTATCATAAACACTAACTTTGCCTTAAAAGTAAGGCATCAATACACTTCACACATCTACAAACTTATATCACACGCATATATTAGTGGTTTAAGTCTAGGAAACCCTATAGTGGCAACCTAATTCACTTAAAACGAAGCGCTCATACCAAGTTGTAACGCCCCGTGAACCACACGACTAAAAATCATGAAAATTTGAACTTTTACGCGGAAACGACTTGACTATAACGAACCTTTCGTTACTCTTTTAACCACTGACAAAAATCTGCCAAGACATTTCAGACCTTGAAACCATTTTTAGATGAAACTAGACTTCATTACCTTCGAAATGGCGGGTGGCGCGACCCGTAATGAATTACGGTTTAAAAGATATGATTTTTCTAAAATTGACAAAATCTGAAAAATACTCTATTAATACTTTGACGGAAGCATATGGCCATATGCTAAAATTCGACATGGCCATATGCTGGCCATATACCCTTATTAAACTTTCTGAGACAGCCATATGGCCATATGCTGAAAATACCATATGGGCATATGCTGACCATATGCCCCTTATTAAACTTTCTGAAGCAGTCATATGGCCATATGCTGAAAATACCATATGGTCATATAGGACCTGCAGAAAATTTTATAAAACAATACTTCACACCTTTTCCGGAAACCATACTTCCGTGACTCAAAACTTAACAAAACTTTCCAGAAATCTTTAATATAACATAATACATCATGTTCATAACCATTCGACCCGTTTGACCCCAAAATGGGTATAATACACGCTATGCCAAACACCCCTTTAAACCAATTACATACATTTTAACCAATTCTATAACAACCCATTTACCACCAAAATACTTTAATGACCATGACATAAAGTATGACAATCGACCACATGATTACAAACCATTTTAAGACCATCGGGGGTTCAACTTTGACTTGGAGCTCGGCATCTACCTAGCTCTTATTTCATACATACAAATCTTCCATGATCCCAAACCAAGCAATAGCATCTTCAAAATAATAAACCTACAAGAAATATTGACAACTATAACATGTAAGCGATAACGCTTAGTAAGTAACCGGGTTAGAATATGAATAATACATCTATTAATCATACTTGCAACATGAACATACACCATAACTATTACCATCAAGCTTTAATCACATATTACTATAACATACATAAACACAACATCAAACATTTAACAAATCCAAACATATACCTTGGTTAATCCACAACCAAGGACTAACACACATTCATCCAACTAATTAAGCATCTAATCATAACCACACTTTCTAAGCCAAGGCCTTCAATCCTTAACACCTTAATTCATAATCACAATATGATAATATCAATATTAGACATATCATAACCAAAGTTACTTACCTTAACTCCAAGGCTAAGTTAATCACAATAACACCATCATCTTCACTATCATCATCATCCATTATCATCCAAAGTTTAACACCTTTAAGCACATAATCAATATACAGTTAATACATAATTCCAAAGCTATAACCATGGATTAAAACAACCATTTAACTCACCTATAAACACTTCTAATCATCATATAATTATACGTTAATCATATGATGATCCAACTCATAAATTACTTGACTTTAACCCATAATAAAATCATCTCATGATCACTATAACTCTTAATTAGCTTAAAATCACTTTTACCCAATTATCCTAAGTTAGGATTCATAAACCCTAACCTTCCAATTCAACAATTAAACATCAATTAAAGGTACTTACTTGTATAAGGATTAACATTAAGGCTTCAATACTTGATATAACACCTTAATCCATCATCAAACTGGTCTCAAGACCATCTACTATTTTTCCCTCCAATTTAATTCACGACCCACACACATAAACTTAATATTTCTGGATATCAAATGAAAGTAGTGGAATTATCTAGAAACTTGTAGGTGTCAAGTTTGCCCATTTGACATCAATGGTCCCTCAAGTCCCATTCCTCCTAATTTGGCCATTAAATACTTTTATAACAAATTACCACTTGACAACATAGGTCCCCTTACTTTCTATAACTATAACATAACATGAGTTAACTATTAGTTTGACTATCGGGTTGACTAGTCAATTTAACATTCGTTGACTAACCAATCACGTTAAACCTTGGTCAATTTCATCTAAGGTGGGGCCTATTTGTATCCAGGATACGGGTCTAACAACATGGACTTATTTGGTTCATATAAAAGATCACATACTGTCTATTTTGTGTGATTTCTTTGCTTACATTCGCAACCACTTTAATGTTAAGCCTAAAATTTTAAGATCAGACAATGGTACTGAAATATTGAACAAAGAGTGTTTGGCTTATTTGAAAGAAAAGGGCATTGTTCACCAAAGGTCAATGGTTTATACACCTCAGCAATATGCAGTGGTAGAGAGAAAACATAGTCATTTATTAGATATTGCTAGAGCATTGAAACTTCATGCATGATTGCCTGATAATTTTTGGGGGGATTGTGTCCTTACTGCTACTTTTCTCATTAACAAAATTCCTATGAAAATTTTAGGATGGAAAACACCTTTTGAGGTCTTACATAGTACTGCACCTAGTTATGACAGTTTAAGGACTATTGGTTGCCTATGCGATGCTACTATCACAAATCCTCATGAGGATAAATTTGCTCCTAGAAATATTAGACGTTTGCTTATAGAATATCCTCCAGGCCAAAAGGGTTATAGGTTGTATAATCTTGAAACACGGGAGGTATTTTGTATCTGAGATGTTGTTTTCATGGAGACTATATGTCCTTTTAAGAAGGGTGTTCAAGCTTCTCAACCACCTACAAAGCATTGGCTTGACTCAAAAATGCAGAAGAAGAAGTTTTCTTTGATTGCCCTATGCAGAATGATACAGATGGTGTTACGCCAAACACTCCTGATGACAGTCATGTTGAAACCATAGAAGAGCCTATACCAGAAATTCCTAGTCCTATTCCACCTCCACCACCTCAAACTTCTAATCCTACACCATCTCAAACAACAAGAAGATCAACCAGAACCAGTACACAACCTGCATGGCTCAAGGACTTCTATGGCCTCTGCTGTCAAGCAACCTTTCTATCCTTTTTTTACGCCCCGTTTCCCGGTTTGGTCAAAAAAATTTCGATTATGAAAACTTTGACGCGGAAACGTTTGACTATAACTTTTTCTCATTAGACTCTTCAATATACGACAAAACTATGACATTTGAACATTGACAATTCTTAATATAACATATACTCGATAACTTCTTAAACCAATAGCACAAGACTATAACAAAACATCATTTTGATCTGTTACAACAAGCAGACGCCGTCGCCTTCTAAGGTGCGACGTCGTCGCCCTTTAACCATGAATCAAATCACTTTTCAGAATTAACACGCGAAGGTTCAGAGAGTTTTAAACCTGACGTCGTCGCAACTGGGTCTGACGCCGTCACCCACAATTTCGTGATGCCGTCAGGTCTACAGACCTGCACATTTTGACAACAAAACTGCACAACCATTTTTGACCCATTTTAACTCAAATAATCATTTAGACCACTTCAACTTTAACCAAATGTCTTAATAACTATAACCAACACTCTAAAACATATTCAACTTTAACCAAACATCTTTAAAGTTTCTATAACATAAATTTTACACAAAGACCCTTGCTTATGGTCTGACACAAACTCCTATTCCACCTATCCTCTTTCCTTAAGACGTCTAGTTAGTTTTAGACTTTTATTTTCTACTCCACTACCCTACTCATGCCATGTCAGGAACACATAAGCCTACTCATTTATACTTCCTCATTTACATAGAGAGGCATCCCAAACGATGTAAATCAAGAAATATAAACGAGTAGTCCGGTGACTCACAATTTATTTACTTAAATGAAAAGGTGTCCCAATCCACTTAATTAAAGAAATTATAAGTCATCCTACTTACACACTTCTGACATAATACTAATACATATCTGTAACACACTTTAACTTTCCAAAATTTTCATTTCTTAGCATTGGATCCTTTTTACTATCACAATTCCCGAAGGCTCCATCTCATATGCCTAGGATATAGGCAATCTTTACCGGTGAAGGCAATTTAATTTATCCCGAAGGACTTCTATAACTTTCTCTTGCCAACTCGTACTATAACACATCATGTAGGATTCACAATAACATATCTCGAAGGATTACTATTATATATCCCGTAGGATTTTGTAACAATAACTATAACATCTTTCGAGTGGCCTGTAACATCACACTATAACAACATATAGGATCCAAGCTATTATTATTTTATCATATACACAATTTCATCATTTCCATTTAACCAATACAAATTTATAGGGCGTATGAGCCCGCTTTCCATATTTACATATTTACCATGTGTTTAATCATTTCATTTTCTCATTGACCCGTCAACCCTTGTTGACTATTTTCACATTCTTACTTTGACAACTTTAGTCTATTTGACTTTATCCACATGTAAACCTTTTATAGGTTTATTCCAAAAAATACTCATTATCTTTAAATCATTATTCATACACGTTCTATAACACTATCACATCCACGTCATGTTTATATTGTATCACAACCCACCACAATCTCTTTCGTATATTTCAGCTTATTGCTTTTTCGTTAATTAGCACTTGGCTTTACCATTTTATTCCACATTTAGACCCTACATAGGTCACCAACTATAACACAATTAGCACATAATCATATCACACCCACCATCACCATCCACGGTGAACGGATTATAATTATTTATCGCATCAATACTATAACGTACAATTTACATAACCATATATATATCCACCGACACTAGCAAAGTGTCGGTGTTCTATAACATAACACATTTAGTCCATTATGGACTCTCGTCACATACACCAAACCAATTATATACACGTAATTACACAATCATAAAACATTCATGGTGATCTACTCACCTATACACATATGGTCCGCCATGGACCTACATCAATTACACAATAGCACTATAACATATAAAACATTTTCACTTAGCACAAATACATAATTCATTTTATAACAAACACATACATTTCCGCTTACTTAATTTCGCAACTAAGAGTGGTTTAAGACTAGCCAACCTGTAGTGGAAACCTAATTCACTTAAATCGAAGCTCTGATACCAATTTTTTATGCCCCGTTTCTCGGTTTGACCGAAATTTTTTCGATTTTGAAAACTTTGACACGGAAACGTTTGACTATAACTTTTTCTCATTAGACTCTTCAATATACGACAAAACTATGACATTTGAACATTGACAATTCTTATTATAACATATACTCGATAACTTTTTAAACCAATAGCACAAGACTATAACAAAACATCATTTTGATATGTTACAACAAGCAGACGCCGTCGCCTTCTAAGGTGCGACGTTGTCGCCCTTTAACCCTGACTCAAATCACTTTTCAGAATTAACACGCGACGGTTCAGAGAGTTTTTAACCCGACGTCATCGCAACTGGGTATGACGCCGTCCCACAATTTCGTGACGCCGTCAGGTCTACAGACCTGCACATTTTGACAGCAAAACTGCACAACCATTTTTGACCCATTTCAACTCAAATAATCATTTAGACCTCTTCAACTTTAACCAAACATCTTAATAACTATAACCAACACTCTAAAACATATTTAACATTACTTGACCCATTTATATTTAATCTATTCCAAACTCCCCTTTAAGAAAGACATAAACTTTTAATTTTACTCTTTAGAACATCTCTATAACATGACACTTAACAACAAGTTTATGAAACCTTTTCAAAATAAACAGGGGCACAAATCGTCATGTGGAGCTCGATATCTACCTAGCTCTTAATCATACCCAATCAATCTTCCACATAGTCAAACAATGATCCAAATCCAAGCCAAGGCACTTCAAGCACATGAACCTACAATAAGATTGACAACTATAACATGTAAGCGATAACGCTTAGTAAGTAATTAGGCTAATACATGTTAATGCTTCCATTATCAATTACCATCACAACGGCATTTCTATGCACACAAGCTATAACACAATTAGTACATAAGCACACAACACATACCTTGATCTTATCATGATTCACAAACTCTATAACATGCATACAACCAATCTTGGTCCTTCTATACTTTAATTAACTATAACAAATTTCAACTATAACAATAACAAACACATCAATTAATAACTTCCACATTTCACATATAATAACTAAATTACTTACCTTAGCCTCCAAGCTAAGCCATACATAATTTTACCATCATCTTCATCATCCATAGCTAATATTTAGTCACATAATTAACATACACTTAGTATATAATCAAATGACTATAACTATGGCTAACTTAACCGACCTCTAGTCATCATATAATCATATCTTGATTATATGATGATCCAACCAATAGATTACCCAACTTTTACCCATACTAAAATTACCCCAAGATTACTATAACTCTTTTAATTAACCATATGATCATAACATGATCATATCCCAAAATTACTCATTTGCCTTCAATTAAATTAAAGGGTCTTCAACCCATAGTACTATAACATCTCAATTGGAGTTTAAAACCAATAATACTCAAAAACCCCAACTTTAGTACAAGAACCCTAACTCTCCAAATTATAATTAAACACAATTAGGGATACTTACTTGCACAAGGATGATAGATACTAGCTTATTACTTGATTGGGAACACTAATCTCATCCCAATTTGGTCATCAACCTTATCATTATTTTCCCTCCATTTTCATGTCACGACACACACACAGACTTCTCTTGAGAAGTATCCAGAAATATGTAGAGGGCAGCTTTACCCTAATGACATAAATGGTCCCTCAAGTCCCCTTCTTTATAATTTAGCCACACTACACTTCTATTACTATTTTAAAATATAGCAACTTAGGTCCCCCTACTTTCTATAACTATAACACAATATGTGTTAATTATTAGTTTGACTATTGAGTTGACTAGTCAATCTCGTAAAGTCCTTAGACCATATTCCACCGCGGTGGGACCTATTGGTATTCCGGGATAGGGGTTTAACACCTTTATTTAAAGACAAGGATTTTGAAAGTTATCCTGAAAAGTATGTGGGCTCTTTAGATCATGTCCTGGCCAGCCTTGAACCAACTAACTACTCTCAAGTTGATGCTGATTAAGATGGGTTGATGCCATGGATAAAGATTTAAATGCCTTGAAAGTTAATGACACTTGGGAACTCACTATTTTACCAGAAGGACAAAAGGCCAGATCCTCTAAATGGGTCTTTAAGATTAAGTATCTTCCTAATGGATCTATTGAGAGATACAAAGAAAGGCTGGTAATTAGAGGCTTTGATCAAAAGGAAGGAATGGATTATAAAAACACTTTTTCCCCTGTAGCAAAGGCAACCACAGTCAGGGTTCTTATAGCCATTGCAACTGCTAAGGGGTGGCCATTACACTAATTGGATGTTAATAATGCCTTCTTACATGGCTATGTTGAAGAAGACATCTACATGAAACCACTAGAGGGCTACAAAAAGGCTTTTCCAAGGCAAGTATGCAAGCTGAACATGTCACTTTATGGTCTTAAGCAAGCATCTAGATAGTGGAACCAAGAATGTAGAAAACTAGAAGGGGGGTTGAATAGTTTACCAATTAAAATCTTGTTTTGAAACTTAATGAAAAGATCAATTGATATTGATCTTAGATATGTTAATGAAATATGCAAGCAATATGTAAAGAGTAAATAAGGAAAGAAATGATCAAACCACAACAAGTTGTTTATAGTGGTTCGGTCTACAAGGACTCTTTTTCCTTGCCCTACTCCACTCCTCGAGTCTCACACTCGAGAGTTTAACTTCACTAGTCAACAAGCTCCTTTCACCGGCGGAGAAAACCTTTACACTTCGCTTACACTATTTCCGACACTAAGCTAGATGTCGAGTTCTTTCCAAGGGTACAACCACTCCCACACACAATGTATTTTGAGGACTAAAATACTAACCACTCACACTCACAAGATGGTTTAATATAACAATGAAGTATGAATCAATACTAGATCATACAACACTAAACAAACAAGACTTCCAACTTCGCGTTTGAAGCTTGAATGTGACTTGATCTTCTTTGCTACAAAAGAGATCACTAATATGATATGAAACTGAGTTAGAAAGGTTAGAGAGAAGATATGTTAGAGAGTATGATAGAAAGGGATGAAAAACTACTTGGTTTGGCATTGCTATTTATAGCCAAAATGGACAGGAGCGTCCACGGACCGCGGAACCCTTAAAAGGGTTCCGCCCGTGTACCAATTTGGTACCGCCGGTCTGACAGCCAAGATATCAAATCTTTGCTAAAGTCAACTCTATCTAAGTGAGATTGTGCAAGATATGAAGAGTACAAATCCATACAAAATATCTAATGAAATCTTCCAATGATTTCCATGATGCATCACATGATGTCATATATTGTATTTCTATTTTTAGAAATATGCAAGTACATAAGTAGTGTTTGGTTTTAAGAACCTAACACATTCTAAAAACTACTATCATACATAATGATTAGAGTCATATCAAGATGTTACTAATCATAAATGTAAATGCTTGAATGATGAATATAATGTTTGAAAAAACTTGTTTTAATATCTATTAAACTTGACAAGCTTTAAGCTTTTATACAAATTAAATTTACTTTTGTCGTTAACAAAACTTAGGTAAAGATCAAAAATATAAATAACGTTTAATGACGATATTTGTATTAACAATCTCCCCCTTTTTGTTGAGGACAAAATATAAATTTTATTTTTATAAAAGATACAAAGTTTGTGCAAGAGTTATAAAAATATTAGTTTTAGAACTTGAAAAGAGAATGATAATGCAAGTGTATGATGTTTGACTATTTATGAAAGTCAAAGTATTCACTAGTTGATGCATGATGTTGACTTTTTTAGAAAGTCAAAGTATGCAGTTGACTTTTTAAGAAAAGTCAAAATATAATCAAGTTCTATATTTTCTCCCTCTTTTTGTCTCAACAAAAAGAAGAGGCGATGCGGAATGTAATGAGCCCGTGCCATTATCTCCCCCTTGATCAAAGCTCCCCCTAAATTGGGTGCTTAATGGGAAGATACATGGATTGTGAAAATAAAAGCTACAAAAAAAAATGTTAGTAATAATGATCATTCACAAGCATTTTCAAACAATATAAAAACACTATTCATTAGTTAAAATTTTCATGAATAAAGATCATGAAATGGGAACACAATGATGTATTTTAGTACAAGAAAAGAAAAGAAAAATTATCCTAAGAAGAGAAAACTAGAAATGCTAAACTATGACCATCCTAATTTGATGGTGGATGAGAAAGAGCGTTGAGGCACTCAAGGATATGATTGAGGATGAACCTCATTTCTTCTTGAAAGTCAAGGACCATAACCCGTGTCCTATCAACGGTTTGGGCCGTTTGCTCACAAGTTGAGCAACCATGCCTAGGGGGGTAGTATGTTTGGGGAGGTTGTGGTGGTGGAATGGTAGATGTATGGGTGTTGGTGGAAATGTTTGGGGTGGTCATGATGGAAGCAAGCAAAGCACTTTGCATTTGCATTGTCTCACTCAAGTGAGAGTCCACCATGCCTTTGAATTGGTGGAGGTTGTGGAGTTCCGTTTGAATCTCCTCTCTAGTGGGATTGGCATCCCACATACACTCCTCAATGTCCTCAAGATGAGGGGACATTGATGTGGGGAGTGAATGATCCCCATACAAAGGACCATGAATGTCTTTGTGAATGGGGTGGAAGAGAAGAGGTTTAGGCCCTAATGGGGCGTTTGGGTCAAGGGATGACCGAGGTGACTCATGAGCCATCCGCTCAATGGAGTAAAATGATGGCAATGGTGGTGGATGATTTGGCCTAGGGGCAAGTCATCCAAGTCCTCCAAAAAAGGATTTGGTGAAGTAGGTGGAGTGGAAAATAACTCCATAGGAGTGAGAGTTGGAGACCTTGGTGAAGGTGGTGAAGGTGTTTTGGATGTTTGGATGGGTGCCGGTGGAGGTGAAGTAGGTGTTTTTGTTGGTGGTGGAGTGGTGATCACAATGTGTGATTGAGTAGGTGTGGCTAAGGTAAGGTTTGTATCATCTCGGATGGGAGATGAGATTGTGAGTGGAGAAGACTCGGATGAGGAGCTAAGGTTAACGAAGCAACAAGGCCTCACACTAATTCTAGCGGTCTTCTTGCAAGGTTTTGGAGATGATTTTGTCATTTTGACTTTGGTTTTCTTTGCTAGATGATAGTAAGAATGAAGAAGGTGTGAGGATGATCATGGTAAAACCTCTCAATTTATAGAAGTGAAAAATTATGGAGAAATGTGTTTTGATTTGATGTTAAACCATTGAAGAGATGAGGTTCCTAATGATTTGGAAGTGGGTTGAATGCTAGTCATATCACCCAAGTCAAGCCATTCAAAAGAGATGGAGTGAAGAAGAAAAGATTTGCAATAAATGTGTTCTAGTGAGTGGAATTTCCTAATATTCAGATCACCCACGGATTTGAAGGTACCAAAATTTGGTTCCTTCCTTTATGCAAAAGGGCTCCTTGGGTGGATTTTTCAAATTTTTGAATTTTGGTGGGAAATGGATTTCTTATATACCTAAGTGAATTATACTAGTTCTAATAAGAGTATAAGCAATTTAGGATTGATTTATAAGCATTGGATGGTAGTTTGGAATCACGAAATAGTCAAAATTCAGAAAGTTACCTGAAGGATCCACGGCACCAAAACTTACACGGCCGGAACCCTAAAAAGGGTGCCGTCGGTCGCCTGCATATGTACGGCGGTACCAATTTACATAACGGACGGTACCAAAATTATGGTGCCGTCTGATCCGTGGAGTGCAGAAATATGGACAGAGTACGTTTTTAGGTGTCGGGGACATTTCCGAAACCTGAAATTTTTCTCAAAAGCTGTTATACTAAACATTTCTAGTTAGGAAAAGTAAATAACACATGTATAAACATAGTGGAGCATGTATTTTGAGCAAGGCTTTTTGATTTTCACATTATAGTGAAAATGGGTAAAATTTGATAGCATACTTGCGCTATCCCCTGCATAAGATTGTTAGCATTCACCATTGTTTCAGGTTATATTATCATCCTACATAATAAAAACAACTAAATTGTATCAAACATTAACGATAATGCATTGTTCCAAACACTCCTTAAAATTACCCTTATTTGTCCAACTTCTTGTAAATCTTGTTCATCATCCTACCAAGGCACTTGAACATTCCCTTAGTTTGCTTGAACTCAGTGATTCATTCTCTATTTCGGGAAGAGACGCATAATACTCATGAGGCGGAAGACGAGAGCTTGGAAGACCATCCTCGGAGCTATTTGATGATGATGATGATGGAGTTGGAGGTTTTGCTCTCTTGCCTTTTGTCTTAGCAACTCGTGCATCACTCAAAGGTACAAAGATGTGAGGGATGAGTTCATAGTGAAGGTGCATTCCTTTTGGGGTTGGTGGAATTGGTGCGAAGTTTCTATAGAGACGGGTGAGAAGCATCCCGTATGGAAGAGCAACCGATCCTTGAGTTGGAATATCAATCATTCTCCTAGCTATGTAGTAGGCTAAATTGAATGGTTGACGGGTGGACAAGTTGTAGAGCATATGACAAAGGCAAGCGTTAATGTGATCCCTATTTCCTATGGTGCTAATGACGTTGGCTCTAAGTAGCTCCTCCCATTTCTTAAATTCGGGCTTAAGTTCATTTAGCTCCATTCCATATGGATCTCGGTTTACTTCTTTTCCCTTTCGGGTAACTCGGGTTGTATCACTTTTTGGGTTAAAAGGTGTTCACGGATGACATCCTTGTCGGCCAAACGGGTTTGGTAGGGTAGAGAGCGGTCATTGATTGCATCAAGAGTCGTGAGTGACCACTTATCCGTGTAGACACAAGTTCCTCGGTTGGGAATTCCTAACACTTGAGCAAAGTTGCCTAAGGTGATGGTGTAGTCGTTTTGATTGATTCTAAACCTAAGACAAAATTCATCATCGTCTTCATCATTAAAGCCGGTCACACTAGCATAGAATTCTAACACAAACCTAGGACAAATTGGTTCATCGATGTCAAGAAGACAGTCGAATTGAATGGCGGCTAGTTCTTCACGAAGGTTGGTATTTTCAAGGAAGGATGAGTGAATGGTTCTACCCTCATGGAAATACCTTGATTCTAGACCCCTAAATATTTCTACTTGTTCCTTGGTAAGTCCTTTGGTTTTGTGGTGTTTGGGAATGTAGTTAAGGGTGTCTTTGTGATCATAGAATCTTGCGGCTACCATGGTTATTCCTAAGGACAAGAGTTAATATGTTAAAAAATGAGAATAAGTTTTAACGTTTTGGTTCTAGTGTGTGCCTATATGAAAACAATTTTGAGTTGCGGTTATCTCGACTCATTTTATGCACAAAAGTGGTTTTAGTGGGGTGTTTGGCAAATACCATGAGATAACCCAAATGCTCCTAATTCAATGTGGCTTCATTTGAATATACCCGGGAATGCATATTAGTTATGCAATACCTTTAGTATTCAAGAGCATGCAAGTGATGAAAATTTAACGTTTCTATTTGTATTAGCAATGAAAAAATTGTTTTCCTACAAGTGAGAAGCTTTTCAAAACTTTTGACATGGGGTGTTTGGTTGTTTGAATAGGGCCTTATATTCATTATCTATCAATTAGTGGGAAGCATGATTTGTTTATGCAATATGATAATGTAGTACCTAATTTCAATGACTAGTCATGCAATTTGCCAATTGAATTCATATTTGGTATAAAAGCATACATAAAACCCCATGTAATGATTTGTGATAGTTTTGTGCATAAATAAGAATCCTAGACTCAGAATTAAGAGATGAAATGTAGTTAGGATACTTACAATGATGTTATCTTCAGTGATTAGTGAGTGGGAAGATGACAATAATGAGCTTGGTTCAAGTTTTACACGTTTTGGTAAAGTGGGTTTTGAGGAAGAGGATGATTTGCATATAGCGGTTTTGCTTCTGTAGACACCACGGACCAGACGGCACCAAAAATTTGGTTCCGTCTTTGTTGTCGTTTAGTGCCGTGGCTACAGAGAGGTACAAGCCAAATTTGTTTTTTTTTGTCTATTCTAATGTTTTGGGCTATGTTTATCCTACATGTTTGGTTCCATTAACCCTAAACCAAGTCTAAGAAGATTAAAAGGTTCTCGTTTAAGAGGCTTAGTTAAGATGTCGGCAATGTTGTCTTCGGAGGATACTTTCTCGATTGAAATGTTTCCTTTTTGAACATTGTCGCGAAGAAAGTGATGGCGGATTTCAATATGTTTTGTACGAGCATGTTGAACGGGATTCTTGCTGAGATCGATGGCTCCTTTGTTGTCGCAAAGTATCACAATGTCGTTGAGATGAATTCCGTAATCTACTAGAGCTTGCTTCATCCAAAGAGCTTGTTGACATGCTTTTCCTGCTGAGACGTACTCGGCTTGGTTGAGATGGCTAAGGCCGTTTGCTTCTTTGCAAACCATGAGGTGAGACAATGTCCAACAAAAGTGCAAATACCACTTGTACTTTTTCTATCGACATAATCACCGGCATGATCCGAGTCGGCATACACTATGGTTTCTATACCCGTTCCTTTGGGATACCATAATCCTAAACACGTTGTTCCCTTAATGTATCTAAAAATCCTTTTTAAGGCTTCTAAGTGTGATGCCTTTGGGTTTTCTTGAAAGCGAGCACATAGACAAACACTAAACATAATGTCGGGTCTACTAGCCGTAAGATAGAGTAGGCTACCAATCATTCCTCTATATTTAGTGTTATCTACGGATTCACCTTCTTCGTCCTTGGTGAGTTTAGTGTCCGAGGACATGGGTGTTTTAGTTGGTTTGGAATCTTCAAGACCAAATTTCTTAAGCATGTCTTTTATATATTTAGATTGGTTAAAGAAAATGCCATCTTCTAGTTGTTTAATTTGAAGTCCTAGAAAGAAGTTTAACTCACCCATCATACTCATTTCAAACTCGTCATGCATGATTTTAGAGAAATCATCACATAGTTCTTGACAAGTTGATCCGAATATAATGTCATCAACGTATATTTGAACAATGATAATTTGTGATTCCTTTTTCTTGGTAAAAAGAGTATTATCTACTAATCCCATAGTATATTTGTTATCAATAAGAAAAGTCTTAAGTCGGTCGTACCAAGCTTTAGGTGCTTGTTTAAGGCCATATAATGCTTTCTTGAGTTTGAAGACATGATGTGGTTTCTCAAAGTCGGTAAAACCGGAGGTTGAGCAACATACACTTCTTCGTTAATAAACCCATTAAGGAAAGCACTTTTAACATCCATTTGAAATAATTTAAAGTCATAAGCACATGCATAAGCAAGTAATATTATAATAGATTCAAGTCTAGCTACCGGTGCATAAGTTTCATCATAGTCAATTCCTTCTTGTTGATTATAACCTTGTGCAACAAGCCTAGCTTTGTTTCTAGATACTACACCATTTTCATCCATTTTATTTCGAAAGACCCATTTTGTTCCAATTATAGTTTGATCTTTGGGTTTTGGAACTAGTTTCCAAACATCATTTCTAACGAATTGGTTTAATTCTTCTTGCATGGCAATAACCCATGATTCATCTTTTATTGCTTCATTTATGGTTTTCGGTTCAATGGTGGATACAAAACAAAAATAATTACTTTGATTTTGGGCTTGTAACCTTAAGGTTATTTGATTAAGTTGTCCTATGACTTTTCTAAAGGATGACTTTTAGATTCTTTGATGTTGACAATTTCCTTATTTAATGATTCATCTTCCTTGTTATTATTAATTTGACTTTCTATTATTTGACTTTCAACTAAGTCATCATCAACCAAAGGTGATGTCTTAGAGGGAGGTGGACTTTCGTCAAATGTTATGTTCAACGATTCCTCGACTATCATTGTTTCTTTGTTTAGGACAATGTAAGCTTTACTAGTTTGAGAGTAACCAAGAAATACACCTTCATAAGACTTTGGGTCAAACTTGGTGAGATAATCCTTAGTATTAAGAATAAAGCATTTACAACCAAAGACTCTAAAATATCCTAACGTTGGCTTTTTACTTTTATAAAGTTCATATGGTGTTTTGTTTAAGAAGGGACGTATTAAGACTCTATTTAAAATATATGTAGAAGTGTCCACGGCGTTACACCAAAACTTTTGAGGAATGTTTTGTTCATTAAGCATTGTTCTACTCATTTCTTGAATTGTTCTATTTTTACGTTCTACTACTCCATTTGATTGAGGTGTTCGTGGAGCGGAAAAGTTATGTGTTATACCATTTGTATCACAAAAGTTTCCAAATTGAGTTTCGTTGTCAAATTCACGACCATGATCCGTTCGGATCGACACAATTTTGACACCTAGAAGATTTTGAATTTTCTTGCTAAGTATTTCAAATTTATCAAAAGCTTCATTTTTGGTTTTCAAAAACAACGTCCAAGTAAACCTTGAGTAATCATCTACTATGACCAAAGTGTATAAGTTGCCTCCATAGCTTCTTATAGCGGATGGTCCAAACAAGTCCATATGTAATAATTCTAGACACTTAGATGTGGACACCATATTTTTAGATTTGTGACTACTATGTGTTTGTTTACCAATTTTGCAAGCGTCGCAAAAGTGTTGGTCATATTTAAGTTTTGGTAAATTCCTAACCAATTCTTTTGAAGATAGGTTTTGTATAAGTCTCATATTAGCGTGACCTAAGCGTCTATGCCAAAGAGATGAGCTATCGTCTAATGTTGTTAGGCAAAGTTTGTCATTATATGTTTTATCTATTTTCATGACGTATATGTTATTTTTCCTAACTCCTTTAGCTATGGTGATACCATCTTTTAGTATTTTACTACCATTTTCATCAAATAGTACTTTATACTTTTTATCACATAGTTGGCTAATACTAAGTAGATTAAATCCTAACCTATCCACATGAGCAACATTTTCAATAGTTAGGGAGTTATGAGCAATCGTACCTTTGCCAATAATTTTGCTTTTGAGATTGCTACCAAAGGTGACATTACCTCCGTCATACTCTTGGTATGATGAGAAGAGACTTTTGTTGCCCGTCATGTGTCGTGAGCAACCACTATCTTTTATCCATTCATCGGGTTCCAATCCAACTTTCAAGCATACCTAAGAAGCAAATAACTCAAGCATTTGGTCCCCAATATCTCATGGGTCCATTTGGGTTAAACATACCATTTATTTGATTCATGTATGGAAACGATGGGTAAGAGTTCCATGCTATGTAATCTGGAGTTTGATATGGTCTAGAAAAGTTTTGATTCCAACCATTGTGTTGGTAGTTGGGTTTTACGTTATGGTTGCTCTTAGGAAAGGGGCGTTTGGTAAAAGGAGTTTTATATCGTTGTTGAGTAGTTTTTGATCTAAATTCATTTTTGACAAGTCCTACTCCTGAAGTAACAGTTGGTTTTAGTTTAATACTATTATTGGTTTTCTTTGTTATTTTAACAAATTGATGCGGTCCGTATTGCGAACATTCTGTTCTGTTGAAGTACCCACGGCACCATTTTGCACAACGGACGGAACCCTTATTTTGGTTCCGTCGGTCCGTGGTACTGCAGCAATTTTGATAGAATGTTCGTCCTTTTCGGCCGTTTTGTTTTGACTCTTTGGAATTAATACTTCATTAAAACCTAGCCCATTCATGTCTCCCGGTGTTTTATGAATTTTAACTATTTCATCGGCAAGAGCGATGTTCTTGTTAAACCTTTTAAACTTAGAATTGTTTTCGATTAAAACATCTTGTGTGAGCTTTAGTTTTTCTATTTCAAGTTTAAGCTCTTGACATGATTTACAATCATCGTCATTTGCTTTTCCTTTTCAAGTCGTTTTGCTTTTTCTTTTAACTCATAAACTTCATTTTCCAAAAATTCCTTTTTGGTTTTTAAAAATTTATTTTTAGTTATGATTTTTAGACTTAGATCACACAATTGATTATATTGTTTTTGCAAAGTGTCATCATCAATAGAAGAATAAGAAGAGTCGGAAAGTACCTCATTTGACTCATGTGCCATTAGAGCGATCTCTTCCTTGCTTGATTCTTCATCGTCTTCACTATCACTCCAAGCACCACTTACAAAAGCTCGTTGAGTTTTGCTTTTAGGGAGCTTGGGACATTCTCTATGAGGTGACTTGCATCACCACATCTAAAACATTTTCTTTCACCTTTACCCTTCTTGTCATCCCGATCTTTTCCGAATGGCTTCTTTTCTTCTCGAGGTTGTCTTACGAACTTTCCTCTTCTTCTAAAGAACTTCTTAAAATCTCTAACGGCCATGGCATATTCCTCATCTTCGCTACGGAGCAAGATTCGTCATCATCACTTGATTCCGCTTTTGCTTTTAGAGCAACGGATTTGATCTTCTCCCTTTTTCCTTTGATGATCTCCGAATCTTTCTCCATCACCATTTCGTGTACTTTGAGGTTACCGATCAACTCGTCTAGTGACATTATTGAGAGATCTTTTGATTCCTCAATGGCGGTCACTTTAGCTCTCCATTTGGGATGGAGTGCTCTAAGAAATTTCCCGACAAAGTTCTTACTACGAAAAGATTCATCAAGTGCTTTAAGTGATGTAATAATAGTATTAAAGCGAGCAAAGCCACAATCAATGGTTTCATCTTCTGGGATAACAAATTGTTCATATTGTTGAACAAGAAGATCAATTTTGTTATCCTTGACTTGTGAATTACCTTGATGTGTAACAATTAAAGATTCCCAAATATCTTTGGCGGTTTCACACATAAAAATTCTTTCATATTCTTTTCTAGGTAAAGCATTATAAAGCATCATTTTAGCTTCATTATTTTTAGCAACTAATTTCTTTTGTTCATCAACAGAAATATCCTTTGTTGTAGAACTAAAATCCCTTTAACAATAATAAACCAAAGATCTATATCTTTTGATTTTACATATGTTTCAAAGCGGTTTTTCCAATAGATAAATCCATTGGTTTCAAAGAGTGGTGGTCTTTGCATAGATTGCCCTTCTTTAAAGTTTTCAGAATCCATGGATCGTTTCAAGTTTATAAAATACAATTATTTTAGAAATTCTTGAGCAACGAGGCTCTGGTACCAATTGTAGAAAACTAGAAGGGGGTTGAATAGTTTACCAATTAAAATCTTTGTTTTGAAACTTATTGAAAAGATCAATTGATATTGATCTTAGATATGTTAATGAAATATGCAAGCAATATGTAAAGAGTAAATAAGGAAAGAAATGATCAAACCACAACAAGTTGTTTATAGTGGTTCGGTCTACAAGGACTCTTTTCCTTGCCCTACTCCACTCCTCGAGTCTCACACTCGAGAGTTTAACTTCACTAGTCAACAAGCTCCTTTCAACGGCGGAGAAAACCTTTACACTTCGCTTACACTATTTCCGACACTAAGCTAGATGTCGAGTTCTTTCCAAGGGTACAACCACTCCCACACACAATGTATTTTGAGGACTAAAATACTAACCACTCACACTCACAAGATGGTTTAATACAACAATGAAGTATGAATCAACACTAGATCATACAACACTAAACAAACAAGACTTCCAACTTCTCGTTTGAAGCTTGAATGTGACTTGATCTTCTTTGCTACAAAAGAGATCACTAATATGATATGAAACCGAGTTAGAAAGGTTAGAGAGAAGATATGTTAGAGAGTATGATAGAAAGGGATGAAAAACTACTTGGCTTGGCATTGCTATTTATAGCCAAAATGGACGAGAGCGTCCACGGACGCGGAACCCTTAAAAGGGTTCCGCCGTGTACCAATTTGGTACCGCCGGTCGGACACCAAGATATCAAATCTTTGCTAAAGTCAACTCTATCTAAGTGAGATTGTGCAAGATATGAAGAGTACAAATCCACACAAAATATCTAATGAAATCTTCCAATGATTTCCATGATGCATCACATGATGTCATATGTTGTATTTCTATTTTTAGAAATATGCAAGTACATAAGTAGTGTTTGGTTTTAAGAACCTAACACATTCTAAAAACTACTATCATACATAATGATTAGAGTCATATCAAGATGTTACTAATCATAAATGTAAATGCTTGAATGATGAATATATTATTTGAAAAAGCTTATTTTAATATCTATTAAACTTGACAAGCTTTAAGCTTTTATACAAATTAAATTTACTTTTGTCGTTAACAAAACTTAGGTAAAGATCAAAAATATAAATAACGTTTAATGACGATATTTGTATTAACAAAGAACTCTCAAAATTCCTTGTTTCAGTAGGTTTCAAATAGTCCAAACATGATTACTCTTTGTTTGTGAAGGCTGAAGGGGATTCATTTACTGTGGCTTTAGTCTATGTAGATGATATTTTGCTTACTGGTACTAAAAAGGCTTTGGACAACAAGTTTACAATTAATGATTTGGGATTGGCAAGATATTTTTTAGGAATTGAGTTGTGTAGAACAGAGGCAGGCACTCATTTACACCAAAGGAAGTATGTACTTGACCTTCTCAAAGATGTAGGTTTGACAACAGCTAAACCTACAAGTTTTGCATTACCACAAAACCTTAAACTGTCACTTGACAAAGGAGATCCCATTCCTAATCATGAAGCATACAGAAAGCTAGTTGGAAGGTTACTTTATCTGTCTATGACAAGACCTAACATTTCATATGCAGTCCAGCATCTAAGCCAGTTTGTTTCTTCTCCTAAAGAACCCCATATACAAGCAGCTCTGCATTTGCTTAGATATCTAAAAAGGATAATTTCAAAAGGATGGTTCTATCCTGTTCAGAGTAATTTGGAGGTTGCAGGCTTTTCTGATGCAGATTGGGCTTCCTGCATAATGACAAAAAAGTCTTTGACAGGATATTATGTTTTCTTAGGACACTCATTTATATCATGGAAGACTAAAAAGTAAGCAACTGTTTCTAGATCTTTTACTGAATTAGAATACAGAAGTATGGCAGCAACCACATGTGAGTTGGTTTGGTTGACCTATTTGCTGAAAGATTTGCACATTCATGTTCAAGTTCCAATAACACTATTCTGTGACAATAAGGCTGCTAACCCTTGTTATCATGAAAGAATCAAACACTTGGACATTGATAGCCATTTCGCTAGATATAAAATTCAAGATGGTTTACTTCAAACTACCTATATTCCTACTCATTTACAATTAGCAGATATCATGACAAAAGCCTTGGGAGCTGCTCAACACACCTTTCTGTCTAACAAGTTGGGTCTTCAAGAGGCTCCAACTTGAGGGGAGGATATTGAACTAATACAAGTTTTATTCATTTTGTACAACAGTTCAAACTATAAGGGCTATTTATGTAAATATTGTTTAAAAGTTAGTTAGCTGTTAACCACTTTTAACCACTGTATATAATCCATCTCCTCTTTATTACTCTGTAATCAACTCATTTGATAATAGCAAGTCATTTTTCTTTACCAAATTACTATTTCTGCATAACTTTGATAAACTCCTTCTGAAAAATAAACGACGAAGCATGCAAAAGTGTGAAACTAAAACGACGAATGCATATGTCTGTACCGCTATAGCGTAATGGTCGATTTATATACATGTGGTTCTTTATATAATAGACACTTGCACAAATTAAATCCCATAGACTAAGGAAGCCTAAAGGATGTAGATATCAGACAATGATTGATGCTAAACAACAAACTAGGTATTAAAGGCATGATGAGTTACATGAACCCAAATTCAATCATTTCACTGAGCTTCAACTTTGAGAGCACTCCCAACGGTAACGCCGTAACGGCGTTAAACGAGAAAAAACGGCGTTACGGGCGTTATTACCGTTGGGACCTCGGCGTTAAAGAGAAAAAACGGAGCCCGCGTTGCCAAAGCAACGGGCGTTATAGGGGAGGCGCAAAAAAAAAAAAAAAATTCAAAAAATTTACACTTTCTACCCTTAAAACGGCTACTAGCCGTTATTTTCAAAAAAAAATTTCAAAAACCACCCTAAACGGCTACTAGCCGTTATTTTTCAAAAAAAATTTCAAAAACCTTTTTTTACCACTATAAATACCCAATTAAAACACCATTTCTTTTCACACTTCCACTACTAAATCCTCTCCATTCTCTCAATCTTTCAACTTCTATTAACTGCAAAAAAAAACAATGTCGGGAGGCAACGATGATACTTTCTA
Source organism: Chrysanthemum makinoi (assembly GCA_910596185.1). Taxonomy (NCBI): domain Eukaryota; kingdom Viridiplantae; phylum Streptophyta; class Magnoliopsida; order Asterales; family Asteraceae; genus Chrysanthemum; species Chrysanthemum makinoi. Next base: position 247,463,229 of record OU343223.1, read on the forward strand.
CAATCTTCTTGCTAGTGGGTGGAATCCCTCAAACCCGGGTTCATCATCTAACCCGAACGCCGGTTCATCTTCAATCCCCAACCCACTAGGCTTATCGAGCCAAGAAATGTATCAACAACATCAAGCATTTCTGTATTGGCAACAACAAAAGCAACAAAACACCTTAAACTCTAACTTTCAAAACCTACAATTCACACAACAATCACAACAATCACAAACTGAAACACATGATGTTGCTGACACACCCACGTCTCCTCCAAAAAAAGGAAAAGGTCGCATTAAGCGAAAATTAAAGAAATCCAAAGACCCGAGCCGAACCAGTTGATTCTGATGAAGGCGAAGTTGTTGTTCACTCACGTTGGACTCCAGCAGAGGAAGCATTACTTGCAAGATGTTACATAGCTGTTTCGGAGGATCCGAAAGTTGGAAAGTGCCAACCCAAGGATACGTTTTGGTATCGGGTGCGAAATGAGTTCAATAAAAACAACTTTCAACGGCGCAACAAGGACATGTTGTCAAGCAAGTGGAAAACTTTGAACGGCATATGCACAAAGTTCAACTCTCATTACAACCGTTCGAAACGTGATCAACGAAGCGGGGAAAGTGAGCTGGATGTAATGCAACGGGCAAAGCAATGGTATCGTGAGGAAACCAAGGGATCAGCTTTTGGCCTCGAAGACGCTTGGGAGGTTTTGCGTCATTATAAGAAATGGAACACGCCGGAACCGGTCGATTTAACCGGCGAAGTCCCAAGCCAAACAAACGAGGATTTGTTTGGTCAAGATGAACAACCTCGCCCCATGGGAAAGAAACGTTGTGACAACCCGTACTTCCAGGTCATTTCTCGAAACAATTCATGCCTTACAATTTCAACATTTATCGTAAACTAGGTTTACGTGTTCCAAATTCGCGTAACCATTAATGGTTTAGCGGCGAATTCATGATCATATCATCACGAACATTTTATTTGGACTAAGTTTAGTCTACATTTCATTAACATCATTTGCATCATATTAGTTCATTCATGATTTTACATTTCACATTAAACGCGTAAATTTTATATTAAATAAACGTTATCGCGTGAGTTATTATTTTGAATATTTAATCCGTTACTTCTAAAAAAATGATCCCGATATATTTTTATAATTACATTTAGTTTATAAAAACTATATTTTGAGTTTACCTGGTGTTTTAAATTTATTTTGTATATAAATCGTTAAATTTATATTATTACGACGTTTTTCTTAAAAACTACACTATAATTATTATATCACTCAAATTTCACAAGGAATGTATTTTTACAATTTTTATAATATCATTATACTCTATTTTGATCTATTAAAAATTTACTTGTACCTAAAAGCTACCAAAACCTTACAAGTTATTATTAATTTACACATTTACTTACATTTTTCTTACAAGTATACAAGTACATACAAGTAAAAAAAAAAAAAAAAAAGAAATTTTGGGAAAACATATCCCCCAATAACCGGCCTTGGAGGGGGGGGAGTCATGGGTTGGCAATTAATACTTGTTGAAAAATTTTCTTGAATGTATATGTTTATACTCCAAGTAAATATCTTATTCATTCCTCACAAATTATTTCAAGCCAAGAAAACTTTTCTCTCTTGTTTCTTTCACTTCAAAACCGGCCACCAAGGTGTATACAAAGGGATCATCAAATTTTGCTAGCTCAAGTTAAAAACAATCTAGAATCACACTCTTTATAAGGTTTTGAAATAAAAACCTAGAGTGTTTAGGTTAAACCTTGTTCTTTGCACCTCATCATATTAACTTGTAAGCATATCACTTCATTTTTTCATTTTTCCTTATCATTTCATAAGTATCTCTTCATTTTTGGAGCAAGCATGCATGATTTGTGTTGTTTATACCATTTTTACATGATTTTTAGATATATATATATATGGTCATCCTATAATTATCCCCTTGGTATACTTTGGTCTTGATGATGATTAGGAACCCATGACACCCTAAGAAGGTGTATGGTAGGATTAGATTAGCTTTGGAGTTGATTTGAAGGGATTGGAATAGGTTTAGTACGATAAAAACTATTTTCGACTAGTATAAAATGTGTTCTGTCCTTGTTTTACTTTTCTGGAAAATACGACAGTAGGCACGAAATTTTGGCCTCGATATTTAGAAAATATACTCTAAAACGAATCCGTGGCCGCTTGAACGGATTAAAACGGAGTTATAACGAAGAAGTTATGAATTTTTAAAGTTTGACGACGAAATATATATTTTTCAGAAATTTCAGCATACTATTTTTATCTTGTACGAGTCAAAAACGAGCCTTAAGCTTTACAAATTATTTTGACTTATCAAAAATATATTAGTATACTTTGATACGAAGCTAATGACATATAATACGTAGAAAACGGATTTGAAACGACTAAGATACGCACGTTTTCATAAATTTGCCGTAACTATTATTTTTAGAAAAACTATATTATTTTTACGAGATAAGTGTTACGGTAACTAAAACAACCATGTTGACGGCTGTTTTTATCAATGATGTGGAACTTTTTGTAACAAGACGTCTTCTAGTAAAATCAAGATCACCAAGCATATTTTCTAAAGCGACCAACCGTTTGTATAGCGGAGTTTTAATAAATTATTTACGGATGCTTAAACTTGGCCGAAACTCACTTTTTACACAACAATTAGACAAAATCACCATCTTTAACCCTTATTATCTTTATGTTCGAGACCTTTATGTCGAAAACTCCTGAGCTGAAACTTTTAGATTTTGATACAAACTTTCTAAAACCGTCGAGTTCATTTCCTAACGATCGACGTACACCATTTTACGGCTAGTTTTTCGAAGCCATTTTTATTTCATGAAAAATCCCGACGACATTGTTTTACGACGAAAAGTGAAAATTTCACTATAAATCATTATAAAACCATTGTAGGATGACATTTTGACGTAAATACTTGTAAAGTGATTTTGAAGGGTCAAGACGTCAAAAGAGTATTTTTCGACGATAAGTAATATTTTTCAAAACTCACAAATGGTATAAATAACATACGAAATGCATGCATAACATTACATTGCAACTCATTACATATCATATCATTCGTAATAGGTCCCGGTTAAAGTATCACACTACATCTCGGTGTACTCACTTTTGTCATCGCCTCATTTGACCAAGTGAGTTCCATAGCCCCACTTTTAATTGTTTTTATACTACTTTTGGGGGAGATGCATGCTCAATAATGTTTATTACATTCATGACTATTTGCAAATTATATGTTTATCCGAACTGAATGTTTAGTCATGCAAAGTAACAGTATTACCATACGTAGTATTTCCATGGTATATTCATTGGACTGATGGTCTTGGTATATTCATTGGACTGATGGTCTTGGTATATTCATTGGACTGATGGTCTTGGTATATTCATTGGACTGATGGTCTTGGTACATTCATTGAACTGATGGTCTTGGTAAATCATTGCACTAATGGTCATGGAACAATTTGAAACTGTACGAATTATGTGTTATATTAAGTAACTATGGATACATTAAGTTATGCACTATTTTGTGAATTTATTTGACATCATGCGCTTGATCATAAACTATATCACATTTTGGCAATGGGTTGTGAATACACAGGTTACAAGTTTTGTATGGGCGGAACTTGGAACTGAGTGGATTTACAATGCCTTTGCTGCATAAACGATTTTGAAAGGCTTTACATTTCAATACAAACCCTATGAACTCACTCAACCTTTGTGTTGACACGTTTTAGCATGTTTTATCTCAGGTATCTAAGGCATTCACTTCATGGCATACATTTGGACACATCATGGAGTCGTGGTGACGACGCGTCTCACTTGGGTTTTATGTACTTTTAAAAAAACATCGTTTGACTTGTACTAAACTTATTTTCCGTGCATAGTAACTTTCATTTGGGACCTATCTTTGTAACTCTGAATGTTTTTATTAAATCAAGCGATGTATTTTCCAAACGACACTTTAGGTCGTTCAATATAACTGTGATTGTGATGCTATGACAGTCAATCCCCAGGAATTCCATTCCGCTGCAAAACAGGTAATTTGGGGGTGTGACAGATTGGCATCAGAGCTTCGGTTATAGAGAACTAGGTTGCATCATTGACCCTAGACTATAACTACATCATCATAGCATCTCATCATTTCATCACAAGTGCATGTTCACTTTGCATGCGATTTATACGTACATTTTTCGAGTTAATTACTTGCATTTCATACCGATTGTCACATGGATGCCTTTAAATGCCCATTCCATTATTCTTTCTTCATACTCTAACGTGGAGAATTCCTTGTCATTCCCTATCACAATTTTTATATCAGCTGATTCATCATCGATAACGTCGAATGTCGAGCCGAAGCCTTCAAGAAGGGCGAAGTCACTCTCACTCCTTTGTTTCACCACTAACATGTCGAGTTACACGCTATTCACACTAAGTCACTAAACCATCATACATTTGAAGCACTTACGACATCTCATAACCCATTTCTTAGGAAACCGTCGATTATTTTGAAAGATAACCTCAAATTTATCATTCTTATCACATTTCTTTAGAGCGTTTATTATTAACATCGGATTTTGCTACGTCTCACATTTCCTCTTGTTTTGAAGAAGATATGGCACCGAAGAAAGCCACAGCTGAAATGACACAAGCGGCTATTCAAAAGTTGGTAAGGGATAGTGTAGCAGAGGCATTAAGGATTGAAAGGGAAACGGTGGCTGCTGCTGAAGCCGCAAGGCTTGCTGCTACTGGAAATGCAGGAGGATCCGGAGTTAAGAGCTGTTCTTACAAGGATTTCAAAAGTGGAGATCCCACCAAGTTTAAAGGGACTGAAGGAGCCACTGCCATGGTGCGATGGTTCGAGAAGTTGGAGTCCGTGTTTTTCTTTGTGTAATTGCCCGGATGATAGTAAGGTCAAGTTTGCTACAAGTACACTACTTGATGGAGCATTGTCGTGGTGGAACTCATATGCTCAACCGATGGGAATGGAGAATGCTTTCAAGCTTACTTGGGAGCAATTCAAGGGTTTAGTAACAAAGAAGTTTTGTCCTCGTACGGAAGTGAAAAAGTAGGAGACCGAATTCTATGAGTTGGTAACTATTGGGTACGACATTGATACTTATATTCGAAGGTTTCAAGAATTGGCCGTGTTATGCCCATCTATGGTTTCGGATAATGAGAAGCTACTGGAGGCTTTCATTGAAGGACTTCCCGAAATTATTCAAGGTGACGTGACTTCCTCTGATCCGCAAACGATTGAGGAAGCTATTCGATTGTCTCAAAAGCTCATGGCCCAGGTAGTGAAGAGAGGTAAGTACACCAACACCAACCAAAACAACAACAACCCCAACAACCGCACCAACTATCACAATAACCAAAACCACAACAACAACGACGATAACCAACTCAACAACAACAAAAGGAAATGGGAAAACGACCAAGGAGATTATAACAACAACGACCAAAACCGTAACACTAACCATCATCAACAACAGAATAGAGGGCAAGAAACTGCAATGGTATATGTTGCTGCACCAATAGAAGGCAGAGGTTATGCTGGAACCTACCCACTATGTAATCGATGTAAGTATCATCACACGGGTCTTTGTCCTGCTAAGTGCTACAAGTGTCAACAACTGGGACACCTTGCTAGGAATTGTAGAGGCAAGGCCATGGTTACATGTTACAGATGCAGGGAGCAAGGACACTATAGGAATCAATGTCCTCAAAACCAAGGTCAACCAGTTGAAGGTGCTCATGGGAATGCATACATGTTAGGAGGAGGAGAAGCTCGTCATGGTCACAACAACGCGGAAGACTGAAGAAGTTTGGAAACTAACAGTCTTAATTTTTCCTTATGTACTATGTTGTACAAAGTTTATGTTTCCATCGTATCCGAATCTTTATAACTTAAGATGTACTACTTTTGCTAAACCACTCGTTGTAAAATATTCTCATCTATCGTACTTATTTTCTTTCCGATTTGTTATTACTTACGAGAATTTTACTCCCTTTTACTTTAACTACCATTTTAACGACACGGTTTAAATCCTTGTAAACATTGAGAGTTATAACAACTAAACCGAACGTCACGTCATCGTTCCTTAATTATGCATAGCCTAGCTAACTATGTCTAATTCTGGAGGGATCACGTTATGTTGGGAGCGGTTATTTATAAATCTTAGTGCAAGCAAATTGTTCACATGTTCCAATTCAAAGTGTTACTTATGAGAGATTCATCCGATATTTTCTTTACTACGATGTTTTGTACGCTCTCAATCATCGACGACCGTAACGACACTTCTCCATGTCTTCTCTCCTCGACATTCATCACAAACTCAAAAATTCGATAGGCTAACACGAACTGAATTCAGGGACTGAATTCCTTTTTGGATGGGCGAATGTGACAACCGGTACTTCCAGGTCATTTCTCGAAACAATTCATGCCTTACAATTTCAACATTTATCGTAAACTAGGTTTACGTGTTCCAAATTCACGTAACCATTAATGGTTTAGCGGCGAATTCATGATCATATCATCACGAACATTTTATTTGGACTAAGTTTAGTCTACATTTTATTAACATCATTTTCATCATATTAGTTCATTCATGATTTTACATTTCACATTAAACGCGTAAATTTTATATTAAATAAACGTTATCGCGTGAGTTATTATTTTGAATATTTAATCCGTTACTTCTAAAAAAATGATCCCGATATATTTTTATAATTACATTTAGTTTATAAAAACTATATTTTGAGTTTACCTGGTGTTTTAAATTTATTTTGTATATAAATCGTTAAATTTATATTATTACGACGTTTTTCTTAAAAACTACACTATAATTATTATATCACTCAAATTTCACAAGGAATGTATTTTACAATTTTTATAATATCATTATACTCTATTTTGATCTATTAAAAATTTACTTGTACCTAAAAGCTACCAAAACCTTACAAGTTATTATTAATTTACACATTTACTTACATTTTTCTTACAAGTATACAAGTACATACAAGTAAAAAAAAAAAAAAAAAAGAAATTTTGGGAAAACATATCCCCCAATAACCGGCCTTGGAGGGGGGGGGAGTCATGGGTTGGCAATTAATACTTGTTGAAAAATTTTCTTGAATGTATATGTTTATACTCCAAGTAAATATCTTATTCATTCCTCACAAATTATTTCAAGCCAAGAAAACTTTTCTCTCTTGTTTCTTTCACTTCAAAACCGGCCACCAAGGTGTATACAAAGGGATCATCAAATTTTGCTAGCTCAAGTTAAAAACAATCTAGAATCACACTCTTTATAAGGTTTTGAAATAAAAACCTAGAGTGTTTAGGCTAAACCTTGTTCTTTGCACCTCATCATATTAACTTGTAAGCATATCACTTCATTTTTCATTTTTCCTTATCATTTCATAAGTATCTCTTCATTTTTGGAGCAAGCATGCATGATTTGTGTTGTTTATACCATTTTTACATGATTTTTAGATATATATATATATGGTCATCCTATAATTATCCCCTTGGTATACTTTGGTCTTGATGATGATTAGGAACCCATGACACCCTAAGAAGGTGTATGGTAGGATTAGATTAGCTTTGGAGTTGATTTGAAGGGATTGGAATAGGTTTAGTACGATAAAAACTATTTTCGACTAGTATAAAATGTGTTCTGTCCTTGTTTTACTTTTCTGGAAAATACGACAGTAGGCACGAAATTTTGGCCTCGATATTTAGAAAATATACTCTAAAACGAATCCGTGGCCGCTTGAACGGATTAAAACGGAGTTATAACGAAGAAGTTATGAATTTTTAAAGTTTGACGACGAAATATATATTTTTCAGAAATTTCAGCATACTATTTTTATCTTGTACGAGTCAAAAACGAGCCTTAAGCTTTACAAATTATTTCGACTTATCAAAAATATATTAGTATACTTTGATACGAAGCTAAGGACATATAATACGTAGAAAACGGATTTGAAACGACTAAGATATGCACGTTTTCATAAATTTGCCGTAACTATTATTTTTAGAAAAACTATATTATTTTTACGAGATAAGTGTTACGGTAACTAAAACAACCATGTTGACGGCTGTTTTTATCAATGATGTGGAACTTTTTGTAACAAGACGTCTTCTAGTAAAATCAAGATCACCAAGCATATTTTCTAAAACGACCAACCGTTTGTATAGCGGAGTTTTAATAAATTATTTACGGATGCTTAAACTTGGCCGAAACTCACTTTTTACACAACAATTAGACAAAATCACCATCTTTAACCCTTATTATCTTTATGTTCGAGACCTTTATGTCGAAAACTCCTGAGCTGAAACTTTTAGATTTTGATACAAACTTTCTAAAACCGTCGAGTTCATTTCCTAACGATCGACGTACACCATTTTACGACTAGTTTTTCGAAGCCATTTTTATTTCATGAAAAATCCCGACGACATTGTTTTACGACGAAAAGTGAAAATTTCACTATAAATCATTATAAAACCATTGTAGGATGACATTTTGACGTAAATACTTGTAAAGTGATTTTGAAGGGTCAAGACGTCAAAAGAGTATTTTTCGACGATAAGTAATATTTTTCAAAACTCGCAAATGGTATAAATAACATACGAAATGCATGCATAACATTACATTGCAACTCATTACATATCATATCATTCGTAATAGGTCCCGGTTAAAGTATCACACTACATCTCGGTGTACTCACTTTTGTCATCGCCTCATTTGACCAAGTGAGTTCCATAGCCCCACTTTTAATTGTTTTTATACTACTTTTGGGGGAGATGCATGCTCAATAATGTTTATTACATTCATGACTATTTGCAAATTATATGTTTATCCGAACTGAATGTTTAGTCATGCAAAGTAACAATATTACCATACGTAGTATTTCCATGGTATATTCATTGGACTGATGGTCTTGGTATATTCATTGGAATGATGGTCTTGGTATATTCATTGGACTGATGGTCTTGGTATATTCATTGGACTGATGGTCTTGGTATATTCATTGTACTGATGGTCTTGGTACATTCATTGAACTGATGGTCTTGGTAAATCATTGCACTAATGGTCATGGAACAATTTGAAACTGTACGAATTATGTGTTATATTAAGTAACTATGGATACATTAAGTTATGCACTATTTTGTGAATTTATTTGACATCATGCGCTTGATCATAAACTATATCACATTTTGGCAATGGGTTGTGAATACACAGGTTACAAGTTTTGTATGGGCGGAACTTGGAACTGAGTGGATTTACAATGCCTTTGTTGCATAAACGATTTTGAAAGGCTTTACATTTCAATACAAACCCTATGAACTCACTCAACATTTGTGTTGACACGTTTTAGCATGTTTTATCTCAGGTATCTAAGGCATTCACTTCATGGCATACATTTGGACACATCATGGAGTCGTGGTGACGACGCGTCTCACTTGGGTTTTATGTACTTTTAAAAAAACATCGTTTGACTTGTACTAAACTTATTTTCCGTGCATAGTAACTTTCATTTGGGACCTATCTTTGTAACTCTGAATGTTTTTATTAAATCAAGCGATGTATTTTCCAAACGACACTTTAGGTCGTTCAATATAACTGTGATTGTGATGCTATGACAGTCAATCCCCAGGAATTCCATTCCGCTGCAAAACAGGTAATTTGGGGGTGTGACAAACGTGCTAGTAAGAAACCAAGATCCGAGACTACAACAAGTACTAGGGGAACAAGCACTGGAGGAACGAGCTCGTCAGCTTATTTCACCGAAACTATGGCAAACGAGTTTCGTATGCAACGAGAAGTCTCCGAAGCGATCGGGCACGCGCAGGAAAAGATCACAATAACCCGGTTGGAAGAAATAAAGTTTTGATGACGCTACTGCGGGGCAAGATCCAATGGTCGTGCAGTGGATCAATGACGAAAAAGATCGAATCATCGCAAAATATAACTTGAAACCTCGTCAGTAGATCGTATTCTCGTCATTTCCTTTAATTTGTTGTAACGTTTTATTTCGTTGTATGGTTTTTTTATTCGTTGTATTTTTTTTAGTCTCGTATTGTAATATGTTTTAAGTTTTAATGAAATGTTTGTTTTAGTTTAAAAAATGAAGTGTTTGATTTAGTTTAGGGGTTGAAATTGAAAATATGAAATATTAGTGGTGTTATGGTGTTATTGGGATGTTATTGTTGTGGGTGTTTTTTGAGGATGTTAATGTTAAATGGTAAAGCTGATGTGGCGCTGACGTGGACGGTGTTATTGGTGTTATGGTGTTATTGTTGGGAGTGCTCTGATAGAAAAAGTATAGTGGGTTTGTGTTATATGCACACCATTCAAATCACGATTCAAATTAACGGCTAAGGGTGCGTTTAGTTGGAGAAAAAATTCTTATGTTTTCTACCTCTAGTTTTGTAAAAATTTGGAAAGGAAATTTATCTCCACAAAACACTTGAAAATATAGAAAACGCGTTTAGTTGATGTTTGTATTTTCTATTTTGAAGAAGGGAGGGAGGGTTGTGGGTTAAAAAAGAAAACAAGAAAAACAACTAAAATTTGTTTTGTAATTTTCCTTGTTAAGTTAGGAAATAGGGGAGTTTCTGTTTTGCAAAACATTTTGTTGGAAAACGTTGATTTGAACGCGATCTTTATTTTCCTTGTTTTCCACAAAACATTTTATGGAAAACAAAGGTATTTTCCTCCAACTAAACGCACCCTAAATATTTATTTTTCTTTAGAAATGCAACTTATCACACCACACTATATATAATTACATACATTGCCCCTTTGTTTTGCTGAGACTTGAACCCACAATCTGTCGGTTCTGAAGAATCCATATTCTCGCGGATATCATTTCATCTTGATGTTATCATATACTTTACAATTTAAAGCAAGAAATTTTATAAACCGTCTACTTAACAAATAAGTCTAAATTATCCACACAAAAGAAAAATACCCAAGAAAGAACAACAGATTCAAGTCACTGTCACCTACCTTCTCCATTGAGATCATGAAGAACCTGTCTGGAAGCATCAGTAGGTGTTACAACGGAGTGACTTGTACTTGTACTTGGTGCAGAAGAATCAGTGCCAGAAGTTATAGGAGCAGTTAGAAACGTTGTAGAATCATTAAAATTAAAACCAGTAAGGTACTCGGGGCGAGTAATAACACCAGTTGGTTCTATATCTCCTGAAAGCATTGCTATCACTCGTGACATTGATGGTCGTAGCATTGGTGAGGTTTGTGTGCATAAAAGGGCGACTCTCACCACTATTCTTACTTCATTCTCGTCGAATTCAGATAATTCTTCATCCACTAACTCAAGTTCATTGTTGGCTTCATGTAGGTTCCATGCCTAAAATCATAACAGATTAAAGGTTGAGTATTATAATAAATGAGTGGGCACGAGATGAATTGCTATTATGATAGATGGGATGTTTGATTTGCATTTTGAAACTCTATATGAACATTATGATTTAATATGTAATAATTATTGTTGAATCTTTGGATACATAAATTTTTAATCTATACTATATAAAATGGAAAAATGGTCAAAGTGGAAAAAGTGAAAAATGTTGAAAGTTGAATGTTGAAAACATGGTCAATGGAGAGAGAAATAAATAATATAATTAATACTCTTATTAAAACACCCCATTACTTAAAAGTACAATAATTTATTCACATTGTACACCCAATTAAAACCCGGCGGGCTGACCCGGTTTAATTTGACATGTTGAAACCGATACCGGGTTGACCCGGCGGCTGACCAGTTTAATTTGACATGTTGAAACCGATACTGTTGGAAACCGACCGGGTTGACGGGACGCTTCAAACCCGGCGGGTGACCGGTTTAATTTGACATTTTTCGACCAACCTATCGGTTTGACTCGGTTTAAATCGACCTGTTTTTTTATCGGAACGGTTCAACCAGTTGAACCACCCGGGTGAAATCGGGTTTCAAATTTGACAAAATTATATGAGAAATGATGAAGTAGTTGTGGAACCCGTGACAATTTTTTTGAAAGGAGAGACCAAGTAATTGTAGTTTTTGGTTTATTTTGCTTTTTGTAATGCTTGAATCTATTATTACTAAAAATCTTAATAACTTAAAACAATCCTATTAGAAAATATACTCACACACTTAGATCGACTCCACATAATTTTTTAAAAACTATATATTTATGCTGCTATGCAACCACGCATCAGAATTGTAGTTATTCGAAAACGATTCTCTAATGCTACAAATACAGTTTGTTGAAAGAAACTTATGGGTCATCGGAACTTTGCAGAAAACTAGACATCGGAACTTTACATAAATTTTTAATTTTAAAAATGAATGTGCGCTGAGGCGAATTGTTATAAAGAAATATGTAATATCGTCTATTTTCACATTTTCAATTTCATGGGGGTGTTTGGATTTGCATTTTAAAACTCATTGTTTGATTATTGTGATTTTAAGTCTGATTATGTAAGGTCAAATAAGGAGTTTCATACGAGCTACATTAGGGAATAGGGATTAATGAGGAAGATAAAACGTACCCATTCAAGAAGATATATTTTATCATCATCCAAACTTGAATCAGAATTAGGCCTTCCACTGATAATCTCTAAAGCCACGACTCCAAATCCAAACACATCAGCCTTTTCTGTAAGGTGTCCGCGCATTGCATACTCCGGCGCAAGATATCCACTACATCAAATGAGTAAATTCATGTCAACTTATTATTACTCGAATAACTAATAATATATGTTTTTTATAGTAGAAAAGCAATATATATTGATCTTACATTGTTCCCGCAACACGGGTACTCATGTGTGTTTGCTTGTCATCATAAAGTTTGGCTAACCCAAAATCTGAGATCTTGGGGTTCAATTCAGAATCAAGTAGAACATTACTAGCTTTAACATCTCTATGTACAACACGTATGCGTGATTCCTCATGCAAATATGTGAGACCGCGTGCTACCCCCAAACATATTTCAAACCGAGTGGACCAGCTCAAAGACAACTTGCTCTTTCCTGCATCACAGACCCCATATGTTCCACAATCAAACTATATATATATTCGCATTATTGAAGTTTAATTTACACATTTCATATCTAAATCCGTACATACCGAATAATGCTTGATCAAGACTCTTGTTCTCGAGATGCTCATAAACAAGAAGCCGTTTTTCTCCATCAATGCAGCATCCATACAATTTTACAAGGTTGCGGTGTTGGACAGCAGATATTGTTGCAATTTCAGCCATAAACTGGCTCTTGCCTTGGTGTGAGGCTATCGAGAGTTGTTTGACAGCTATTACTCTCCCATCATCAAGTGCTCCCTTTTTCATAAAGTAGGTAAGATCTAACTATGGTTCCGTACAACTTCAAGAAGCAAAAATGGATTCTTGTTTAAATATAAATTACCTTGTAAACAGCTCCAAAACCTCCTTCACCGAGCTTATTTGCTGCACTAAAATCATCTGTTGCAATTTTTAATTCTGCATAACTAAATGTATTTGGTCTGGCATCGATTCCTAAGAACTCTGCAAAGAGAATAAGCATGTGAGAATAAGCATCATCGATTCCTAAATCGGTAATTCGGTTGTGTTATATAACTCGAATGGGTCAAATAATGCTAAAAGGGGAAAAAGGTCAACTGGGTTAAAAGTAGAACAAAAAAAAGTCATGTTACTAATGCATACAACTTCATAAATCATTTTTATTTAATGACTGAGATTGTTACTGTAGTAATTTTTTTTTAATCTATAGCATTTGAGATATTTCTAAAATGAAAAGTTTAAAAAATTAAGATTCAACACTTGCTTATAATAGAAAGAATTGTACTCCCTTCATCCCATAATAATTGTCCACTTTGACTTTTTTTTAGTCTTTCTTGTTCAACTTTAACCATTAATATTTTTATTTGTGTTATATAATATTTGATGAAAACTATATCAAATGAAAAAACATTTAAAACTCAATCTATTCATTTATTTTTTTACCAAGTATTATATTACACAAATAAAAATATTTATGGTCAAAGTTGAATACAAAAAACTTAAGAAAGTCAAAGTGGACAAATATTATGAGACGGATGTAGTATTAGGGTGTGTTTGGTATGCAACTATAGGAATCAGTTAATGACAATGATAACCATTGCAAATGTTTGGTTAGTAAGTTGGGGAATGAAACTATCAATGGATACCCATAGATTCATAGTTGGGGGGAGAGACTCCTTTTCTAATTCATGTGGGCCCCATCTTGAATATTTGTTGGATAAGTTCATCCCACTTGTTATTCTCATATCCTCACAAAACATACCAAACAATATTAATCATACTTTTCTATCAATTTCATACCATCCATTTATCAAATACATAGTGATTGTGATTCCCGCTTACAAACCAAAAGCACCCTTACTTTTGCTATCAAATGACTATTTACAACTATTTAAAGCACATATACATTAGCACATACAATCAATACACTATTTAAATCACCTCCTCACTCAAATATACAACCATTTTACCACATTGTATAATCTAATCAAGTTACTAATCATCTATTGTTAAAATCTAATAAGCCAAACACTTAAAAAAAACACGCATCTGAAAACATGTACAACTATGTCAAATGCGCAAGTCCCATCAGGTATGTCATTGAGATGAACAACTTGAATTCCAAATTATAATAATGTTTTGACACAAAATAAATAACTCATACAATGGTAATAGTACGTGCCTCAAAGAGATTAAAAGAATAGAAACACTCGATCACTTTGGAGACACTTATTATACATTTGCTACCTAATCTAATTATATTGGCCTAACATGATTATCCCGTTGGATACAGATTCATATTAATTGCAGTTGCACTTTTTTTAATCCTAAACAAATAAAAAACGAGCGATGAATAAAAATGAGAAGTTTAAAACTTTACGGAAAATATATTATAACATCAACAAAACTCATGAATCAAAGATAAGTTTTATAAGAAATAATAACTTATTACCTTAACTTTTTTAGTAGAGATCAAGAGTAACATAGATGATAAAAAAAGACTCGGTATCTTTAGAAATCAATAGCAAGAAATTTTCAAACCAAAAAAACAAGAGAAGTTCAAAGATAGAACCGAAGACGTCATTATGCAGCTTAGAAGGACAGAACTGAGAAAGATGATTTGATTTATACGACGCTAAGGAAAACAGATTAACCCTAATATTCATGTATAAGGTAAAAAAAATACAAACCCAAAATTTAATATATCTTTCATTTATTTGTTAGGCTCATTAGTAACAAAACAAATTTTACTCTAATACTTTTGTTTTTTAAGTAATGACTACGAATATGATAACAATTTAGAATTACCAACAATGAATTATGTGCCCATAATTCATTTATATACGTCTTTTAGATAAAATAAGAGTAAATTTCAAAAATCATCCTTGTGGTTTGGCCAAATTGCACGTTTCGTCCGCGTAGTTTCGAAAATGAAAAATACGTCCTTATTTTGCGCTGTTACGTTCATTTTAGTTCTCCGACATTGCATGTTTCGTCCGTGTAGTTCCGAAAGTGCCAAACCACAAGGACGATTTTTGCAATGCCGGAGGACTAAAATGGACTCTTTGAAAAACGGATGATTTTTGCACTTAATGAACCACAAAGACGAAACGTGCAATTTGGCTAAACCACAAGGATGAGTTTTGAAATTTACTCAAAATAATGATGCGTTCTATTTTTTAAAAATGGTGAACACCTTAAGCGGACGATTTGATGTTATGTTGGGTTTTTAAATAATGATGTGGTCTATTATAATATACGTCTTTATCAAATTTAATGTATTTTCTATATAATAGTTGGCTATTGTGTAAAGTTAATTTCAATATAAAGTTCTCATAAAATTATTGTTTAGAAAAACTTATACTCAAAAATATGACTTGCTGAAAATTTTAAATTACAATGTATTCACCGTCGCAACGCACGAGTATCCTGCTAATCAGATGCATTCATTAATAATTAATTTTAAAAAGAAATTCACTCAGAGTGCCCAACATTGCTTGTAACAGCAAGGCCTAATAACCTCTAAAACATTTTTCTTGATTAGGAAAGATCTAAAAATATTACCTTCATAATCATCAAAAGTATCTTGCTTTTTCCTCCGTTGACGGATAATGTATAGGGCTAATAATGCCAGAAAGCCAACAACTGCAATTGGAACTATAATCCCCGCAATCAAACCGGCATTATTCTTCTTTTTTGTGGAAGGTGGAGTGTTGCTTACAGTGGGGATAAAATCTGTTTAAAAAAATAAGTAAAGAATATTAGCTTTCAAGAAGCAAATACTTAAGTAATAACATGAAATGTATATTTTTCTCACTTGGGGTGGCACTTATTGCTGAAATAAGAGGTCCAAATGTTCCTTGATTGGGTACGCAGCAAGTCCCTTTTCCAGACCAGAATAGATGTATCTCAAGGTAGTTATTTGAAACTTGAACCGTTTCTTGCCACAAAACAGGACTAAATGAGGCCCCACCTGCTTCCCGTTTTATATCGAAATCCTGTAACATCAAGTTTCCCTGGAAGAACAATATTTGAAAACATAATTTAAGAAAATTTGGCAAACAATAGCTAACTGACTCTATATTATGGCAATTACATAAAAAGGTAACATCGTCCGGTCTGATTTTTGTTTTAAGTTAACTATCTTTGTTTTCATCCATACACGCGACAAAGGTCAAAATGATGATATGTGACCATGTTAACTTTTATCTAACAAGGTTAAAGATTACCTTATATAGAATATTTATGTATACAAGTGGCTACTGTTTGACTATTGGGTCAAAGTACAAACTTTCAAATAAATATTTGCTACGAATTCTAGTTAACACCTACCTGTAAATAGATATCGAAGACACGCCTACCAGTACTTCTCCAAGTGGGACCATCTTGTATTAGTAGCTCTGCAAACTGGAGGTTAACAGTATAGTTACCGTTCTCAAGTCCTAAACCATAGTATCTTAATGATCCAGCAGAGAGACTCAGTTTGGAAAAGTTCAGAATCCAAAGTGTTTGTAAATTGGCGTTGAGTGGAGGCTGTATATACTGGATTATCCCTTTGTCCTACATTGCTGACTCCCCACCTTCTCTCAGGAGTCAAATAGTATGTTGCTGGTCCAAGGGCTTCATTATCTTGCTCGTGAACTAGCCGACTAGAAGATGTTATTTGAGGACCACCACAATTGATTCCAAAGCTACTATCTATAAATTTAATTCAAAAGGATACTTATCAAATCAAGTCTTCTAATGGTATTAATAACAAGAGGTGCTAATGTTGTAGAATAATGAAGTACTTAGTTCGTTGAAGGCAAAAAGACTTGGTTCGATAAGAAGCTAATGTTATTTACCAAAATGGACCACCAACCTACGTATGTTGCTATCATATGAAACTAGTCCTAAAAAAGAAACTTTCATGTTTTTGCTTACATCTTGGCGATCCACGATTACAAGGGAAATCCCTTTGGAGACAATTCAATCCTGTTGGAATACCACTAAAAACAAAAGACGTTTCAAGTTTATTACAATAAGCATTGGTTAGTTACTAATGATTTTTAGAAATATCAAACATAGGTAAAAAATAAACCATATGATTGATTACCTGTTTTCTGAACCTTCTAAAGTAAAGTTGTTCACAACTAAGTTGCTGCACATGTATATTAAGAAACAAATTATTAGCTCCAAACGCAATTCTAAAAACCAATGAACATTTGTTATGTTTAAATAAAAAATAAGCTTCAAAGCCTTTCACATACAGTTGTAAGTTTGACGCATTAACCCAAGAAGGAAGTGCCCCCGACAGTTCATTGTATGACACATCACTGCATGAAGAAAATTGTACAAAAGTTAGAAAAACAAATTTATTCTCTTATCGTCGGGTGGCAACTTAGAATTTACTTACATATTGCTGAGAGATGCGCTCTTTACATCAGGAAGAGTACCATTTAAACTATTGTTTCCAAGAACCCTGAGAACAATAGAGAGATGTCAAAATAGAACACCAAATATTTCATTTTAATATCGATACTAGGAGTCCTAACTACATGCAAGATCCTATTATATATCATAAAAGGAGAATATGTGTAATACAAGAATGAGAGTTGGCTCAAGTTGAACAATGCTGGTGGAATCTGCCCTGACAAATTGTTGAAACTCAAATCCCTGAAATTTACAATGTATAATAACAATTCGGGGATTTTTTTCCTCTAAATAAACAATAAACCGTTTGTATAAAGGTATTTTAGTCCCAGTCACGGTACTTGATTACTACAATGTGGTCAAATTTTGATATTCTCCAATGTCGGATGGAATAGAGCAATAATTCTGTATTCCTTAGAAGTGCAAGAGATACATCTCGTTATAAGTAACATTATGAAAAGTAAACATGGTAGACTCAAGAAAGGTACTAATAGTTGCTCCATGCACGTCAAGGACTTCAAATTCGTGATAAAGTCGAGGGTTCCATTACGTAAACCAGTTATCCTCCTGTTACATTATAAAAGATAAGAAGTAGAATTTAGTGGCTTAAATTAGTTAAATGACGATTTCTTAAAACAAGAAGATCGAATAAAAGACTTACAACTCCTGCAAAGCGGTCAGTCGAGAAAATGAAGGTGGTATTGAACCCTCAAAAGAGTTCCCCTCAAACCTCCTATATAAACATCAATCGTTTTATAATTATACGGTTTCATTTCATATACCTTCATTATGTCATGAATATCAACTTACAATGATTGTAACTGGGTCCAATTCCCAATAAAGTCGGGTATTCTCCCTGTGAAATTATTGTCGGAAGCCCATCTGAGAGGCCAATAGTGTTCTTTCATAACAGAAAATGCAAGTTATAAAATGCTAATGGTCAATGAAAGTAAATGTTCTTACAACGCGTGACCATGCTACTTAAATTCGCGAACGAAGGAGGTATTTCACCACTAAGTCCAGCACTATTAATGTAACTGAAAAAGTGAACACACATGAAGATGCTATTAGCTATCTAAGAACTGTGCAATTTAATTAGAAATATATATATATATATATATATATATATATATATATATATATATATAGTGAAACTTTATTTTCGAACCCAACTTTAAATGCGAGAACTGCGAGAACCACTTTTTAGTCATTAGATTAATTGATCCATGGTCAAAAATGAATGTGTCTTTTATGTTCTTACATTTGAAGGATCAAAAACATTAATGTTCTTACATTTGTTCTAAATTTCGTAAATTTCCTAGCTCAGATGGCAAGGAACCATTGAAATTATTTGTGCCAAAGGACCTACACATAAAAGTTATAGAAAATAAAGTTTTAATAAAAGAATCAAAACTAACAAAATATAAAAAAGATATAAATAAAAAAATAAAATAAAAAACTCACAATGATCTAAGGTCAGTAAGCAGGCCTAACTCCGGTGGAATTTCCCCTGATAATGCATTAATGCCAAAAGTCCTATTAAGAAAATTCAAATTAACCGTCATAAATATAAGATGTATTCTTAAACATGTATAGTTTGATATGATTTAAATAGTGAAGGCTTACAGCCACTGCATTCGAGTTAAATTGCCAATAGATGGTGATAAAGGACCTGTCAAGTAGTTTTGGGCTACATTTCTGTAGCAAATACTTGATAAATAAGCTGAATAAATTAAAAGCATAGACATTCATAGGAATTAAGATGTGTGTGTATGTGTATGCGCATGCGCGTACCCAAACACACATGTATATATGTGCATATAGAACTTAAGAAGCATACATACAGATTGGTAAGGTAAGTCAAAGTCCAGAGTCCTTCTGGGATCGGGCCTACAGCGTCCAGTGCATACACTTTTCTGATGATTTCAGTAAAACAATGATTGTCAAAGAGATAAATAGACTAGACATTAGTAACAATTGAAGTGTGCGAAAGATCAGGTTCCTAAAGTTCATTAACAGAATAATTGCTAATTGCGTAAAATAGCAAATACTAGCAAATAGCAAATGTACTACCAAACATACTTAAGAAAATACTGCTTAAGATCACAATCATATTTCCGTTTTTACCAATCATATCAAAGTGCTTACTCTTTTATCAAATGTTGTTATCTATGATTGGTAACAAAGTGAGAGTAACTATTTTGTGTAACTTTGAAAAGGCTAATGTCATTAAATATCAGAGGACAAAGGTTGGTGACATTTTGTTTTATAATCAGTAATCTTAAAGCCTGCTAATTATATATTTTTTTAAATTGGGTTAATGTGGTATTTTTTTCATGACCCGTTTCTTGCTTATGTAGCATTTCTTAATGTTAGAATTAGTGACTTAAACTAAAAGGTTAGTTTGGTAAAATTGGTTTTGGATAAGTATCAGTTTCGTTGGTTTTGTATTTGAGTGGTTTAGGATTAGGATTAGGATTACAATACGACAGTCAGTTTAGTATATAAAAATAGATTAGTAGATTTAGAAATCTTTGTACTTTCGAATAGTTTGTACATCTGAATATGTTCAACAATTTAAATAAAGCTAGCGCTTAGTTTGTTGATTTGTTTCTTTAAAATTTCGTTCTATGATCCCAAGACTTCAGATAATGTGATTTATCATACATGGACCAAACTAGTCCCATTTCTAATGAGGTGGTTTGTCACATCATCTTTTTTTAACCGGTTATTTCTGTCCACTAAATTACCAACATAGTGTTGGTTTTATGGACAATAAATTAATAGACGTGTGTTAGGATCAAACTCGAGACTACGGGATTGCACACTTTACGTATGAGAATTTAAAGTTAAATAATTAAATATAAACGTTGTATTTATTTATTTATTAAACGAAATAACTAACGAACGTTAAGTAATTAATGTAATGGACTAACGGTCGTTAAATGTATTTGGAAAAGGACTAGAATGCAAAGTTTGAAGTTTCCGAATCCTTGGGGATACCCTTATCCGATCGCCAAGGAAAAGGAAACAAACCCAACTTGTTCACCAAGTTTGCTTGGGTATATATATACAATTTAGGGGTCTTGTTTTGCATCTCTTGTATTCATTAGCTAAACCCTAAAACTGTTTTTGTGTGTGTTTTTAAGCTACAAACCGATCGACCAAATCCTCTAGGGGATCGATCATCTCTTTTCCACAAACCAAGTTATTTGGTTTAATAAAACTAGCATTACTTTAATTGGGTTTGCAATGCGTGTGTACAAGAACGTAGTAATAACATACTTTTGTTATTATTCTTGGATTGAATTACAAAACGGTAAGGGGTAATTCTTATAATCCTATAAACCCTAATTAGGGTTCATCCAATTGCTAGTTTGTGGAATTGATTCTTGTTCGGCTAGAATCAAGAAAAGGTACGCATATTCTTTTATGTTAATTAATTGTTCATTAATAAATCCTATACGCTTCCGCTTGAATACTTTGATGTTTTTGTGATTATTTATTGAATGTCATGTTATCTAATTCCAACAGTGGCATCACGAGTCATTGGTTTTTAATGAGTAATTAATTACATAAACGCGTAATAAAACAAATAATTGTATGTTGTTTGATATGTTAATCTAGGGTTTATGTTTACTTTTTGTTTGGTCGATTTTTTTTTTTTTAATTAATTGGGGCGCCTAATTTTTTTTAGATTAGGTCGACACATACATAAAATTTTTAGGGTTTTGAAAATTGTTTGCTAACCTTATTAAAACCTATAATTAATATATTAGTTACGTGATTAATTCATGAATAATTTGTTATGTGTCATGGAATTTTTTTATATGCGATCTTGTGACTTATTTGTATAATTGTTATGATATCCATGATTATACATGCATGTTAGTCATGGATAAGTTGCTTTGATAATTGTTTAAATGTTAAGACATATTTATTTACGATAAATCTTGAATTGGGGAAGACTCCAATTATATATTAATGAATCAATTATGTGCTAATTGGTATATTTTAATTATGGGTTTACGCAATCGATTCATCGATGTATGTGGCTCACTTTCTATCGCTGGAGTAAAAGCCCTAATTAATATATACATAATTTTAACCTAGATATTGATTATTAATAGGTTTTATCGAATAAGTTGCATGTGCTACTTGTTTACACGTATAAATTGTTTATTATGTGCGCATTGTTTTTTAGTAGTTTATTTTTTATTGGTATTACTTATTTGTTTATTATGTGGCTTTTAAGCAAAGGGTAATTTTGAATAAAAATAATACGGACTAAACAATGGCGAAATTTGATTTGTTTTGGAAGAGTTAAGTTTTCAATAGTTTAATTGATTGGTGACTTTGGTACAAATGACTGAACGGCTCACCCATTAGAATGAACTATAAATGGGTTAATTAAGAAGTGCTACAGCCACACTTGAAAGGATGTCTAAGGTTATGCTTTTGCGCTTACCTGGTCATCCGCCTCTACAAGTTCGAATGGAGCTACTTAGTAAGCCATAGAATGTGCAAACTCATCTTAAGGGCAAATTAGTTTTAATTCCATGCCACTCTGTGGTAATTACCCTAAACACTAAGTGTTTACACTTATGCAAAAGTACGTATAATGGATCGATAATTAACACTAAATTCATTGATTGGTGAACCCAATACCTCAATCAAAACTTTGATAATTTGATCTTTATGAATTGGTAATAAAAAGTTTTTTTTATTAAATTTATGCTACAAAATGAATGCATGACATCTTTGTACATATTTGATTTGACCACATAAAATCAAAACTAGTACCCTTTTAAATTAAGTTATATGCCATCTAATTAAAAGGAACACTTGAAGTTGCAATTTATGTCATGACAGTACTTGGCTAGATTGTGATGGAGAGGTAAATCTCTATGTAAAGTGAGACCTTATATGGACATATTTGCAGCTTCTTAAGTTAGACACTTAAGTTGAGTAGGAAGTGAGACCTGGACTCAAAGCATAAGATGGGATGAAACATGTTTATATTTGCAATAGCCTTGGAAAATATAAATCCCATAATGATCTAGGAGTTGGAAATTGTTTGCCAATAATTGTTCGGATGATTACCTTATTATATGCTCATTGCTAGCATCAATGATGTAATGAACCTATGATAATTTGGATCCTAGTTTTAGAGAAAATTCTATGGTTATATGAATATTACCTTGGGTATTTTATTTTCTTGAAAAGTTTAATTATCGAAAATACTAAAATTGAATTTTGCTAATTCTTTAAATGTATTAATGCAACATTAAATCGTAAACGTAGGTTATTCCTGTATTGGTAAATTCATCTACACCTGTAAGGGTTTTTGGTAGAGTCAACTTTGCTAAAAGGATAAACCTAGTCCTCTTTATATAAGAAAGAGTGAGATTCAATCATATTCTTTTTCATGAATGAGAAAGGTATGATAGGACAAATTAGAATTGTCTAAATTCTAAATACATAACTCGTAAGCAAATTTTAATAGTTAAGAAAATTGCATGTTTTCTGAGTTATTAAATTAGAAGCTAGACTAATTACTGTATAATTGGTAAAAGACAAACTAGCATATTTTATCTAGTTGTTGTGTTTTGACCATTTAAAAGTACTACTTACAATTGTTGGAATAGTAGAACTATTAAGAAAGAAATTGCATGCCCAATTTTTCAAGTTAATAGCATTGATGGATAGTTCATCATCTACATAGTAGAATACACTCTTTAAGTACATAAGTAATTGTTATGTATGGACTTTCTCAAAAGTGTAGGGAAGTAAATAGAACACTATTTTCTTTCATTGGTTAATGAAACACTTTCAATGTTGTCAAATCCAGTGGGAGTGTTGTGTTCTTATTAACGAATAAGGAAATAATGTAATGATCTCTAATTCAGTGGGAGTTACAAGCTTTGTTATCTTGGTAGTAACCCTGATTATCTCTAGAATGTCTTAAGATAATTACTTTCCACTTGTAGACACTTATGTTTTCAAGGATAGTCATGTACGTTTCCTTATTAGACAATGAAGTGGTTCTACATCTACTAGTTATGCTAATATCAATGACATAATCATATTAGTCACATAAACAAACATATGTCGTGTTGTTTATCTGCTACATGATGTTGACCATGCACAAGTGGGAGAAATCTATATTGTGTGCAAGGTACAATATATAGGTATATGATTTAAAGGATTCTCTTTGACAAGGTAAGAGACTAACATTCTAATATAACTTGAACATATCTAATTCAAGAAACACTTGGTGTTGCAATTTATGTCATGTGAGAACTTGGCAGATTGCAACAACAAAGTAAATCTCTATGTGAAGTCAGACCTTGCATGGACATATTTGCAGTTTCTAAATTAGACAAGTATTTAGAACTTGTGTCAAAATGATATATAAGACTACTTCAAATTAGATATTTATGTATTATTAGAATGACATAAATAAATGAAGTAATCTAATACTACTTTAATTTGTATATTTATGAATTTTGGAATGACATAAATAAATGAATAAATAATGTAGTCCTACATTATTGTAAAGTAAATAAATTAACTTGAAACTACTATTGAAACCAAGAGTTGTGTTCATAATTACTTTAGTTAAACATGTTTATGATTCATTGTAAAGACATAAACATAAAGTCTTTTAAGATTTATAATAAAGTAAGACGTTAACTTGTTATGTTTTTTAATTAAGACATATACAAGAAGTCATTGAGTTGATCAATGATTTATAACATATAATGGGATTATAACAGTTTATGTTTTCTTGATGAGACATGGATATGAAGTGACTTGGTTAAAGGTACTTGTGTTATAAAGCATGCAATTGGCTTGAAAGTCTATTATACCATTAAGTTGACTTAGTTGGTAAATAGGTAAGCCAAAAGGAATATGTTTATCTTATATATTGTTAGGTTGTCTTACAATATTAATTCTAATGAATACCACAAGTTGATGGTATGTTTAGGAGAATCAAACTCTATTTGATTTGTTTGATTCAAGATAACCATCACTTCTTTCTTAAAAAGTAACAAGGTTAGAAATTTGAGTATGGATTGAATATACTCAATATGACTCCAACCTAGAAGATTAATAAAACACCATTTTATTATGGAATGTGATGAATCACATTAAGTTTTAAAATTGAAGATTCTGAATTTGTTAAACTACTTATGAATAGGTTATTAACAAACTAAAGTCTGGAATTATCAATGTGTATTTGTAATGTCCCAAAAAGAGAACAATGTAGTTTTGCTCTAATTGCTAAGTATTTATAGATAGTCTATATATTACAAAAGGCAAGTGGGAGTTTTTCTATCTTGAAAGATAAAATTACAAGATACATAATCTTCTAAAACACACTAGTAAATATCATGATGAGTTTAGACATGTAAATGATAGACCTCATGATGATGGAATTTTCATTCATAAATCTGCAAGGATATCTCATATATTTGATTTATATGCTGAGAAATATGAGTTACAGGATTATAGTAAACCTGATAATCATTATGATGGATTACCAAATATTGAATTGGGTAAATTACTCATACTATGAATGTTAAAGATGCTGTCCATAAAGATAATCAATTTTGGAAATTTGGTTTATCTTAATAGTTAGACTAGAGAATGGAAATGAGTTTCTTCAAAGAGATGAAAAACCCTAGTGGTTTGAATTTCTATGTAGAAATCATATGGACAATATTGTACACATATTTAATGCATGTCTTATGACAATATTATTAACCATACTTAAGCAATTAATTGTGATTAAATATTTTTTTTTCTAGACACATTAAATATATAAAGATAATAATTGTCATACTTGTTTTCATTAATATGAAATATGACAATGGAATTTCAAAACTCTTTCTTGAGAAATTACTTGAGCGAGGACGGTAAGTAATTGAAAGGTTTTTTTGAATTCATATAATCTTTGGTAGTGTACAAAGTGCAATAATTCATGAATGGATAAATGCATGCATCTATGAAATTATTCTTATGTTTAATTATTAAATCCTAGTTTTGATTTATAATTGAAATAAGATAAATTTTAAGTATTCCTTAAAGCTAGTGGGAGTATTATGTTAAGGTTTTAAATCTTATATGTTGTATAACATATAGGAAGTAACATTCCTTGTAAGCTAAATGTTAAGTCTTAGATTGGAATGAAACTTCACTTCTAAGATTTAAGAATTAAAACATACAACCTTGGAATATATGTTTATTATTAATAAACATGTGCAGTAAAATAAATGATTCTAATAAAACATGATATATCATTGGGAAATTGATAAATATCTTTTGACAAGATATAACGTGAATGAATTCTAAGTTTGACCTGTAGATTCATCATGTACATCATGTTGTGTATTAAAATTGTTGTATCATTCTTGAATAAGAAGTGATTTGACAACATTGATATCTAATTAAAAGTTATTAGATAACTTGTGTAATGAATATTATAATAGAATTACATCCTCCTCACTGGAATGCTCCTAGATTCTATGGATGAACAATGTGTCAAATGTTGTGCAAATTGTCATCACCTTTAAACTTGAAAGTTAGGAAAGCATCAAACATTACACAATAAGATATTAAAGTTTACGGAGTTTTAATGAGCATATTGTTGTTTGTATACAATGATGCGGGTTTAATTGAGATGACACTCAATACTAGTCATGGTAGGATTTCATCCTTGTTAATGGCCATGTGAACTAGTTATGCTACTAAGAGCACCAATTGTATACATTAAAGAATAAGAATACTTTAAACTTTAAAATGTTTGAAAGTTTAAATTGTCATAAATTGGTGATAGAGGATGTCACACACTTTATGAATTATTATGTGGATTGGTGAATGCACACATACAAGGACTTCACTAATTGAATTCTTGAAATAAGTATTCTCAAAATTACGATAGATCAAGTTGGTTGATTTATGCCTTGTCAACAAGTATGATTGTCATTACTTGATGCATAATTCATCAACTGGAATTTTCATGCCTTGATCTATTTGGTATTTGGATAAGGGATGTTAAAAATTGTTATAATAAATCAAATACTTGGTATGTTTGATTTTATAATATATTGTATCCTATATTTGCATGTTTAATCCGTGAATAAATTTATTTATTCTAAATCGTCCGTTGTCAATTAATGATATGGGAGTATCATTAAATAAGACAACAACTGAGAGATATGGTAGAATGTACTTGAAAGTATATTGATGAGAATGCATACCAATTTCGGATGATATTCAATGAATTGAATATAGGACTTATCCCAACTACATAATTTACTTTGTGGATATTGTTATAAGTAAATTATGAATAGTTATCCTCAGACTTGAGATACCAGATAAGTGTCAAGAATGTAGTGCACTTCTGTGGAACAACTTAACGCTATAACGTAACTGGTAGTCATAGGGTTGTTTCCTGAAGTGTTGCAAAGTTAATGGGTTATTCTAGTAGTCAAGATAGAATTGTTCCTTCAAATTTATTTTGGAGTTTACATCTGGGCCCTCGTAGGGTTGACAAGATGTTGCTTCAGCCCAAAGCCCCTCCCCTGAATATGTTCGAATATTTGGTAATCTTGCTCAATCTCTTATAACACAGAAACAATATGGATAAAAAGAACTAATTAATCCATATCTTTATTTAACATGGTATTAGAAACAAAAGGATAATAATAATGAGAAATCATTAAAAGGTTTTCAAGGAGCCTTGCTCGAGTTGTACTATAGGCATCGAAGTGTTGCTAGACGCTAACCGATGTGATCACTCTATTAAGATATGTCCAAGTGGGAGCTGTGGTTTAATGGACAATAAATTAATAGCGGTGTTAGGATCGAACTCGAGACTACTGGATTGCACACACACACAATTTAAGATAATGAGAATTAAAGTTAAATAATTAAATATAACAACGCTGTATTTATTTAATTAATGTAATGGACTAACGGGCGTTAAAGGTATTTGGAAAAGGACTATAATGCAAAGTTTGGAAGTTTCCGGAATCCCTTGGGGATACCCTTATCCGATCGGCCAAGGAAAAAAGGAAACAAAACCCAACTTGTTCACAACCAAGTTGCTTGGGTATATATACAAGGCTGGGGTCTTGTTTTGCATCTCTTGTATTCATTAGCTAAACCATAAAACTGTTTTTGTGTGTGTTTTTAAGCTACAAACCGATCGACCACAAATCCTTTGGGATCGATCATCTCTTTCCATAAAACCAAGTTATTTTGGTTTTAAAACTAGCATTACTTTAATTCGGTTTATACGGCGTGTATACAAGAACGTAGTAATAACATACTTTTGTTATTATTCGATTGAATTACAAACTGAGGGGATAATTTTATAATCATATAAACCCCATCAGGTTCATCCAATTGTTGTTTGTGGAATTGATTCTTTTTGTTCTGCTTAGAATCAGAAAAGCTGCACGCATATTCTTTTATGTTAATTAATTGTTCATTAATAAATCCTATACGCTTCCGCTTGAATACTTTGATGTTTTTGTGATTATTTATTGAATGTCATGTTATCTAATTCCAACACATAGCCCATCTAAAATATGATTTCGTTATGTTGTCATAAAATGTTCAAGTGTGCACTTACAGTCGAGTAATGTGGCAAGTTGAGTTGGGGAAGTTACAGTCACATTTAATGGCGGGATTATAATCACCTAATCAAATTCTAGAGTTCACTCGCACCACTACAGAGTTCTCCACTTATGTTCCAACCCATATTTGTTACTGTACTTTCGTCTATGCCCCATCCGCTGAACATTTCATTTATAATACGCGCTGCAACCACCAGTTTTAAACATAATTATTAAACAATGCTAGTAAAAGTTATATTTTTCATTTTCTCATCTCACCAAATTTCATTGGGCAATGGTTAACAAAATAAGAATGGAAAAATCACTAATTATTGTACGCTTGATACATGAACTACGTGAAGAGCAATGTTTCATGTTTTATCACCTCCTCGAACGTTTCGATGAGGTCAACAAACCTAAACAACCGTGAGCTTAAGGATTCAAGTGGTGTCCTAGTCTTAAGCTCAACTTAGATCGTTTAGGAATCACATTTCATGTTTAAATCATTCTCTTAGTTTTTAGAGATTTGTAGATCATTTCTCGTATGTTTTATTGAATGAGATTACGTGTTATGTTCCATATTGTCTTGAGAGCATGTTTGTTACCCTAATACATATCTCATTTTGATTTTAACATCATTTGCTACATCACCATTGCTGTATTTTGTTTACAGATGTTATTTAAGGTAATTTGCATATTCATTTATTGTGCATTAAATATATAATTACTTTAAATAAAGAAATAATGTGTTATTTAATTTGGCTTAACAACCCTTTATAAAATAAAATAAAAATAGCTTAAAACGAGCATATTAGAACGATTGAACGGGTCAAAAGTTAGACAAGTATATTTTTAATGAACAAAATCACCAAGATTGTGTTAAATTGTTTGCCAGAGTTTAAAGAAAAATTGTCATAACTTGCCTCTAACGTAAATAAAACAAAAATCGATGAGAGTTATTTTGACTCATTAGTCGTTACCACCAACCATCTAAAAAAAATCAATAGTTAAAATTAAAATCATTTAATATTTCACTTATTTTTTATAATTTAAATAGCTCATGAACCGTAATCGTTAGACAAAACAAATTATACTGTCACGACCAAAGATTTGATTATGTTTTTATAGACATGCACTTTGATATACTTTTGAAAAAAAACGTTTTTTCTTTTGGTTTTTCGTCTTTTTTCTTCGTTGTTGAAACTTGCATAAGAAATCATGTGTGATTAAACACTAATTTGAATAATCTAATACAATCAAATGTTATAATTTGAATAATCTAATACAATCAAATGTTATAGTAGTATTAAATACCATATGATATGTAATAAAATCATATGTGATTTAACACCAATATCACATGTGATTTTATTGTGTTTATTCAAATTAGTGTTTAATCACGTGATTTTTTCATGCAAGCTTCAACAACGAAAAAAAACAAAAAATAGTATAAAAAGCGGAAAAAAAATCGAAATTATATTAAGTGTCTATCTATAGAAATATATATAAATGCTCGTCGTAAAGGTATATTTTTTTCTCCATTGATACCTAAGTAAAGTTTGGTATGTAAATGATCTTAAATTTTAAGTAATAGGGTTAATTCCATAAATCCTTAATTAAAATGACATTATGAATTTTTGTTTAGACAAATATGACATTAAAAAGTTTTAATTGAGGATATTAGAAATGAACCCTAAGTAATATATGAATTTAGCTAATAAGTATTTACACTATTATATTAACGTCTCAAAACCGTTGACAACTTAATATGTCAACACTTCTTTTATTTTAAATGTATCATTTAAATTTTGTCACAACATGCTAAAACTTTTTTTTTTCTTATGTAGATATTATATAAAAGCAAAAATTAAAATATTTATAAAATTAATTTATTGATCTATTTCACCTATCTTAATATGAAAAATTACCGCAGCAACGCGCGAAACGCGTAATACTCATTCATATAAACAAGAGTAAACTACACCATTCGTCCTTGTGTAATACGTTGACCATCAAGTTTCGTCTTTTAACCAAAAAAATTGCACCGTCGGTCCTTAACTGCGAGACGTTAGTCATCGTTGGTCCCTCACCCTAACTGGTTGGACTAACGGGCGTTTCCTTGTTAAGTGGAGGGTATTTTTGTCTTTTCCCACCCACACCACTTTTGTCTTTTCCCACCCACTTCATCTTCATCAAGTCATCACCATCTTCATCAACAAACAACAAATCATCAACAACAAATCCAAAAATCATCAATCCTTTGCAAAACAACAAATCCAAGAATCAAAAACCTTAAAATCAAGAACTGTATATCGGCCTACTCGTCGCCTACGCAAAACCACACGGACCGTCGAGGGTTTTACCCTCTCGACTCCAACAACAACATACTACAATTTCAACTTCAAACAAACCCATTTGGTTCTAAGGTTTCATCCGAAACCAGACAAGACTAAACAAATAATAACAAAAACAACAAAATAATATCAAGAACAACATAACCAATACCATAACTGAGCTTGAGCTCACGCTGTACAAATCGACAAGCACACACGACGCAAGAACAGGATACCAAACTATGTCTAGCCACGTTTTTATTATCAAAACTTGTTTTCCCATGTGTTCTAGTCTAACCCGAACCAAAAACGAGTCAACTCGTGACTCGGTGGACACGAAGTTACAATAAAATTGAGTCACAACGCGACGGACTTGTCCCTACCTTTTCTCATTTGTGTATTAAAAGAGATGGTGGTGTTAGGGTGGTAAATAGGCTACGCTGGTGGTAAAAACGGGTGAAAGGGTGTGTTTGGGGGCGCGTGATTGTGGGATCGGAGAGGAGGTGTAGGGATTGTCTTGGTGTAGGCTGAGGTGTGGTGGCCTACGGTGTGGCGGTGGTGGGTGGTTTTCCAATCGGTGGCTAGGGTTGAGAGGAGAGGGAAAGAGAAAGTGGTGGAGATGATGATGATTTTGTGTTTGTGGTGATAATATCACATGGACCACTCCATTCATCAGCTGTTTTGGAAAGCTGGGCTCCACCAACATCTTGTCTTAAATTATTATTCCAACTAGTTTCATTCCTGATGAAGATGGTGATGACTTGATGAAGATGAAGTGTGGAAAACAAAAGTTTGTGGGTGAAAGACAAATATACCTCCACTTAACAAGGCTTAACGCCCAAGCAATTCAACCAACAGTGGAGGGGACCAACGATGACTAACGCTAAATTAAGGACCGACGGCAATTTTGTCAATAACTAAACTGATGATCAAACGTATTACACAGGACACTAATGATGTAGTTTACTCTATAAACAACTACACATGAATCTTTCCGGTCACCATACGTCGACAACTCAAGAACTCATACAAAATCTATTCGTTTTAACATGTACCAATATATTCTACACGCCCTTCAATTTTTTGTCACCCACCACAAATGTTAAATTACTTTGATGATTCAGATTGCATTTGTAGTTAAAGCATCAATTTGGTGATATTTGGTCTAAAAAATCAAATAATTTACCACCTTTTTTTATTATAAGCAACAAATTTTTAATTTTATTATTAAAACATTAAACTTTCTTAATTATTCTATTGTAGACATTATTATCATTTAATCAAGAATAAATCACATAAATCGTCCTTGTGACCAAAGTATACACGGTCGCCGCCAATATCATTTAATCAAATTATTACATAAATCGTTGTGCTTGAAATTAACACGGGCCGTTAGTAAATGTAAATCATCCTGCTTCTCCGTATATCGCTTCCATACCACTTGATCGATTTTTTTGCTTCCATTTTAATACATTTTTTTTTCGATACCACTCGATCAATTATTTTTTCTTCGATGCCACTCGATCAATTTTTTATACGGCTTTTATAAAAAATGTAAGAAAAAGCCGTATAAAAAATGGAAAAAAAATTGATCGAGTGGTATCAAAGAAAAAAAACATATAAAAAATGGAAGAAAAGAAATCGATCGAGTGGTATGGAAGCAAAAAAACGCATAAAAATGGAAGCAAGGATGATTTATGCAATTTATACGTATACGGACGACCGATGTAAATTTTCAGAGCAACAAGGACGATTTACGTAATTTATTTTTGATTAAATGATATTGAGGACGAACGGTGTAAACTTTTTGAGCCACATGGAAGATTTATGTGACTTTATTCTTGATTAAATGATAATGAGGACGACTGGTGTAAATTTTTAGAACCACAGGGATGATTTATGTAATTTATTCTTGATAAAATGATAATGATGCTTACAATATGATGATTAAGAAAATTTAATGTTTTAATAAAAAAAATTAAAAGTGTGTTGCTTCCAATAAAAAAAATAGCAAGTTTGTTGTTTTTTAGACCATTTGCCCTTAATTATTTGATTTAAGATCATTTGAGTACAAAACATTCTTTACATAAAAAGATCAATCTCCACCCTTCATTTTTATTTGATCTAATGGATGAGATTAATCATAATAATTTAAAAAACTCAATTTCATCATTTTTTTTCAAATATTAATATCTTTCAAATCGTTAATCGTTAAGCGAAAAAAATATATCATTGCGACAAGCATTTAATTATCTTCCACTAGATATGCACTTTGATATATTTTCGACAAAAAATCGTGATTTTTTCACGTATTTTAAGTTTTTTTCGCTTAACGTTACTAAATTTGATTAAAAATCATATATGATAAAACACTAATTTGAATATTACATATGATATTACAAGTAAATCATATATATAATATCCACCTATATGTAAATTCACATATGATATACATATCATATCACATAATATTATTATTATCATATATGATTTAACACTAATATTACATGTGATATTCAAATTAGTGTTTTATCATATACGATTTTTTTAATGCAAATTTCAAGAACGAAAAAACGTAAAAACCAAAATGAAAAATAATGAAAAAAAATTTGTCGAAAGTATATCAAAAGTGCGCTTCATAGAAAGATAATTAAATGCTCGTCATACCTTAAATATTTTCGCTAACAATTAACGGTTTAAGAGATATTTAAAAATAAAAAAGGAATAAAATGCTTTTAATCTCAACCATTAATTTTTTTTAAATTGATGGTGGAGAGATAAGTCTCTTTTTATATGAGAAAAGTTTTGTATGTAAAATAAATATCTTCTAATTATTTACCAAAATACTCCATTGTTAAACACAATAAAGTCAACATATCCTAATGGTGCAAACAAGCTAAGATAAATTTTTACTAATCTTACTCGATAACCTTAAGCCAAACTTAAACTTAATTCATTAGACAAATCGTACAGTTCATGATGCAAGCTCAATCCAAGCTTGGCTTAAAATGACTTCATAAAAGTCTGTAAATATATTCTTCGATCGGTTGTGATGTTTATAATTCAAACTAGCTAAAGTCGAGTTTGAGCTAGCGTAACTTGAATAATAACTATGGAAAAGAAAATCGTAAATAGAAAGCGAGATAGAGGATGATGAAGCTAGACCTTCAGCTGGATCAGTGGTGTTTTGAGCTTGAGCTATAGTAACCATGATCATCAAAAACAACCATAACCGCGACGTCATAGTACAAATTCTCTTGCCATTTTCGCCACCTTTATCCGTAGTTGTTTCCATTATTAGAAGGATGATTATGGAGTGCTTACTAGATTTATCTTAATTCAAAGAATGTACTAGCACATGTTATATGTATACAAAACTGAAAGTAGACTTTTCGTCTTCATGTTATGTGAGCTTCCTACTCAGGTGGGTTGACAGTCACATCTCCATTATGCTAATGGCACACTTATAACGTTTGACAAAGATTGAAAGAAGTGACATCCACCCATTTTTCATAAGAGATAATTCTCAAAAAGAAGACAAAAAGCAAGGAGAAGTTCACCATCCGGTACAAACTTCATATTTCTTCTCTAAATTGTTATGTACGATCGTGCTACCGTGCTATTTTTAATATACTACCCCGTTAATTTTTTGACACGTTGTACAGTGATATGTGGGTGTTTTCTCACATATTCTCTTTGATTCTTCATGTTTTGCATGTTTGGATAATTCAAGTGGAGGTCTTTAACTGATCCACGCGGATGATTGAGTTTGTTTTGAGACCATCGATTGCATAAATCTCTGACTCTTCCATTGTAGTGTTGACATTATGTGATATTATGACTTTGGACCGACATGCTCACATTCTGGATCATGATTTTCCTAATGAAAAGCTTTAGTTGATTCATGATATTTGTAGTAGCGTGAAGAAGCATGGAGGGAGAATATCGAGTCATTGACGACTAATCATGATTTCTTGGAAATGTGTGTTGTGTGAGCATTCGGCTATGGATTGACATCTCCATTCGATCAAATGCAAACGTCGGCGTACCTGCATAAAACAGTTAGTAATAAAGCACACGAAAGTGTCTTTGATCACTTTCGTTGAATTGATGTACACGGCCAACGGTTCCCCGTTGATCAGATAAGTACTGCCTGTGATCGTATAATTCGGAATCTCCTTGACAGGGTTTCAAGAACTGCTTCTAGCCGTTTCAAACCGGAACGTCTCAAAGAAGACAACACGGAGTGAGTGAACCAGCGAATTGAGGTTCACTGATTGATGAAAATAAATTTGACAAACAATCGAGTACAGCTCAATAAAAATTGTTTTTGCAATACAATGAAGGTTTTAATGAAAATTAATTATCAATCATAAACACCTTTTTATTTTGAAATATTAATACACAGCCGATGTGCTAGAGAAAGAGTTTTAAGCACAACTAATCGTTTTCAAAAGGTATCCGTCAATCCATAACCTGAACCAGGATTGATTCATAATTTTGAATCGCTCCATTGTTTCGTTCGCTTGTCACATGGTTGATCTATTGGATAGATATCACATGCCACCTACCAAGAGCTTGTTTGATGTTCGTAGAAGGCTTTCCATCTTCATTGTGAATATGTTTGCATATCACTCAGATGTTCTGGCAATACCACAAGGATAATGCTAAGGACTCTTAAAATATATCTCTTTCCACATTGTGTGAAACAGAGAGTCTTCATTGATTGTGTCCTAATGAGATTTATTGATGATCTCGTGGCTCTAGACTCAATTGTGTACATTTGGTTCCTATGCCGGAGACTTGGGAGAGGGTCTCCTTCTTCAATATCAACCATCTCTAAGAGAAAGTCGATAGATAATGTAGGTTCCCGTGAGAATGAAACAAGTCCTTTTAAGAGGAACTTGAATTGGAAAGTTTAGCAAAGGCGTCACCGGGTCCATGACGCTTGTCTTCAATACCAAGTGTTACCTTAGTAAACACTAGTAGCATATGTAATGAACCCGTTTCCTAAGGTTGAATAAATGGAGGGCTATTTTTTCACCCTTTTCATATTCAATTTTTTCATTCCTCAACCCCTTTCAAGCTACCGAGACTTCATTACTAGAACCTTGTTGGGTTTATTCCAGTTCTAGCTCTATCTCAATCCGCACTCTTCCCATATCTCACTTTTCTCCTTTTTCATCATACCTAACTCTTTACACTATCTAGTGATTGTCCCTGGGTAGATCCCTCCTGGGTACTGGCGGATCGTGGAAACTAATACCTAACCTAACCATCCTTATATCCCCATACATAAAATTAAATTTGGCCTGCCTGTTTGTATTATTCATCACCATTGGAACCAATTGAAAACCATTTGAAAATCAATCCAGGTACTTGTGATATATTATCAAAGCATTTTGTACCTGAATCATTTTTGACTTTTTAGAAAACGCTTCCCTCAACATGTGCATCGTGATATTGAAATTAGTTTGACATATGGAGGCAAAGATGAAGAATTCACTTTGATAAATTATTTTCTAAAAATATCACATTACTTCCGAACAAAATCGTGTTTCACATATAGTTAAAGATATTTTCGAAAAGAATGGGTTTTCACAATTTGCTCCCCCTCAATATGTGCATCTTATTTTGAAATTGTTTAGCACATATTAGGGAAAACCTGCACTTAGAGACAAATCAGTCACGTTTCAATCCATTTTGGTTTGATATAAATGTTCCCTTAACATGTGCATGGAAAATTTGAAATCGTTTGGCACATGCAGGGAGGAGAAATAATCACATATAAAACCATTTATCGAATTATCAGTTTAAATCCAATTTAAATCACAAATTCTCCCCGATCACAATTTTCAAATCCTTTGAGAGTTGTGATCTCATTATTTAAAAAATTGGAGGCTTTTGAGGAGAATAGTGACTTGCTTTTGAAAGACATTTTAACCGATAAGGATTAGATTTTGAGACTTTAAACTCCATTGACCAATCATGCATAAATATCTTTTGAAAACATAACATTAACCAAGGTCTTGAATCAATTGTATAAAACATCGTTTCTTTTTATTTTCCAAAAGTAGACCTTGCTCTTTACGCTAATTGTTTGAAAATAACCTTAAATTGAAATCATTCTCCCCCTCAATCAATGACATGAGTTGTTGATTGAGTGTTAGAGAGTTTGACAAAGATAAGCCCGGATGATTTTCAAAAATAGAGTTCGAGGCATTTTCAAAGTAATTTTGTTTTTATTAGATGACAAATATTTTTTAGAAGAATCATTAGACGGAAAAATATATGGAAAGAAAACATTTGTCTTTTTGGTGACAAACATTTGTTTTAAGAATCCCATATGATATTTGAAAATAAGATTAAGCATGGCTCGTTCTTTCCTTTTAAAAACGGGTTTTTCACGTGAAATGACAAGAAACCACCATTTTTCTCCGTCTCATTTTTTTTAAACAATTTATGTACATTCGAAGAACATATAAAAACCCGTGACATTCTTTGAATATCAACACAAAGTCCGTAGATGATACCGAATAAAGAAAAACATGACAAAACAACAATATTTTTGGGATTTTTCAAGATTTTCTAATTTTTATGGATTTTGAAAATTTTATATTTTTCAATTTTCTTTTGAGGCTTTAGAAATTTTGAATTTTACTTTTTGAAAAAAATATATACAAGAGATAGATGAAGAAAAACATTTACTCCTCGTCTTCCTCTTGAAGACGTTTGAGTGTTTCCTATTATAGGCTCTTTAGACCAAGTCGTGGAAGGATAAACTCAAAACGTTCTCTAGGAAGAGCATTGGTGAAGATGTCTGTAACCTAT
Source organism: Chrysanthemum makinoi (assembly GCA_910596185.1). Classification (NCBI taxonomy): domain Eukaryota; kingdom Viridiplantae; phylum Streptophyta; class Magnoliopsida; order Asterales; family Asteraceae; genus Chrysanthemum; species Chrysanthemum makinoi. Next base: position 247,501,045 of record OU343223.1, read on the forward strand.
ATTCAGTCTCAAAAAATAGAGTTCTACCACACCTTTTTCCACTTGTTCCCGAATGAAATGATGTCGAATGTCGATGTGTTTGGCTCTTGAATGTTGAACGTTGTTGCAAGAGAGAGCAATGGCACCTTGTTATCACAATACGATGGATTTTGTTGAATTCAAAGCCATAGTTCGATAATTGGGATCTCATCCATAGGATTTGAGCACAACAAGATGACATGGCTATGTATTCTATAGAGGATATAGAAGTACTCATTTGTTTCTTTGAAGACCAGCTCACAAGCTTATCACCCAAAAACTGAGCACCTCCTGACATACTTCGACGTGTAACTTGACATCCTGCATATCGCAAGATCTGCATAGGTGTTAGTGACATACGGTATGGTCCTTCAAAACCAAAGTCCGTTGATGGTTCCTTGAGATATCGAAAGACCCGTTAACCGCTTCAAGGTGCTTTTTGGTAGGCTTAGCCTGGTATCTAGCACACATGCATACAAAGAAACAGAATATCGTGATCTATCGGTTGAACATCGTGATCCAATCATACTTTAATATTTCGTTTGATCTACCATGATCCCCGAGTGGTCTCATCAAGTTTGGTACATTCCACCATGGGAGTGTCAATGGTGTCACAGTGTCAAATCCAAATTTCTTTAAAATTTCATTTGCATATTTAGATTGATTAATAAAAATGCCTCCGGGACTTGTGAAATTTGTAATCCCAAGAAAAATGACATTTGTCCCATCATTGACATTTGAAATTGGAGCCCATCTCCTTAGAAAAACGGTCACATTCATTGGGGTCAGTCGAGGTAAAAATAATATCATCACATATATTTCAAACGAATTAAATGTTTGCCGGGTTTTCTGGTGAACAATGTCGGATCAACGCTCCTTTGTCAATCCAAGAGATAGAAGAAACTTAGATAGCGTATCATACCATGCCCTTGGAGCTTGCTTCAAACCGTAAAGAGCCTTCTTCAAGCGATAGACATGAGTTGGATGCTCGATTCACAAAACCTTCAGTTACCGACGATACGACTTCTTTAAGATCTCCGTTAAGAAAAGCCGTCTTTACATCCATCTGATAGACTACCATGTTCTTACTTGCAAAATTAGCCAAGAAGATTCTGATTGCCTCGATACGAAAGCAACGGAGCAATGATTCTTCAAAGTCAATACCCTCCTCTTGATGGTATCCTTTTGCAACCAATCGAGCCTTGTTCTTTAATACATTACCATGCTCATCAAGTTTTACTTTGAAGATCCACTTTAGAGCAATGATCATAGCACGTCGGAGCAGTACTAATTCCCATACATCTAGTCGATCGAACTCATGAATTTCTTCTTGCATGGCATTGAACCAATTGTCTTCATTCATGGCAGTTTTAACGTCTTTTGGTTCGACCTTGATAGTATGGAGTTGAAGAAGCACCATAAGGCATCAGCTTGCAAGTTGTTTACGAGTGGATATCGGACGGAGGGATTTCCAATGATGTTGTCCAATGGATGATCATGTGTCCATTTTCTAAGGTGTTCGTGTGGTTGTTCTTAAGGAACTGAAGTAGCGTAGTCGATTTCCCCGATGAAGATGGTCTGATGATGATTCAGAGCAAATATGTTTTCAAAGGAGCATTTTCGGGAGTAGCAAAGGGTTATTCCATCATAGGTGCCGTAAAACAATTCCATGATGTACACTCGATGATTGAGGATTTGTTGATGAGACAGAGTGATCGCCAGCGCTTCGACTTAATGATATAGAAACTGAAGGGTTAACTTCATTGACAAGGATGAGCGTACCGTTGATGGATTGACAGATCATTAGCAATTGGCTCATAGTGTTCATCAAACATTGAATCAAAAAATTTCTTCAAATCATCTTCTGAAGGAGGTACACAAGGAGTTGCTGTGAGAGAGATTTTGTACAAGAGTAGAACTGAGGGACTATTTGATTAGTTGTTGTGATGCGGTCCGAACTGGGTTGTCCTGAGCCATTTGACCGGTCATTTCATCGAATGTAACGTGAATTGTTTCCATGATATTTCGGTTCTTTTGTTGTAGATTCGTATCCTTTTTCTGCTTGGTATATCCTACAATCTAATGTCCGCTTAGCTTTAAGTTTGCCTAAGTCTTGACCCTCATTAGTTGGATAACACAATGCACCAAACACACGAAGGAATGAAAGATTAGGTTTTCGATTGTGGCAAGTTCATATGGAGTTTTTCCATGGGAAGTGTGAATTAGGGATCGATTTTGAGTGTAGCATGCAGTGGCAATGGCTTCGCCCGAGAAACATTGGAACCTTTGAGTAAATCAAAGATTGTTCTTGCGCTTCCACAAGAGTTCGATTTCCTCTTCAACTACACCGCTCGTTGAGGAGTTCGTGGAACACTTCTTTGATGTCTAATTCCAACACTTTCATAAAACTCACTAAGTTCTTATTAACAAACCAGTTCCATTGTCTGCCTGGATGATTCTGAAAGTTTGTTAAGTCAACCTCAAGTCTGCTTGATAAGTTTAATGATGATATTCGAGTTTCATCCTTTGTCCTTAAGAACTTAACCGTAAATCGAGAGTAATCATAACCACAACTAACACTATTTCTTCCCAAGAAATATTCTGCAGACTCTCATGGGTCCACATAAATCCATGTGAATTGTATGAAGAACTTCCATAACTGAAGTTTTGTAGGTTTAATTGGGTACATTTCTTGCTTTTTCCCATTGGTTTGTCAACAAAGATGATCATTTTCATATTTTAGTCTAGGTAAGCCTATTACTAAGTCCTTTCTCGAAAGATCATGGTATCCTCAAGTTCGGTGATTTAGACGACGATGCCATAACCATGACTTTTTCCAAGCCTTTGACAAAAGCAAATTGGAGAAGACTTCATCATATCTTCAATAGAGATGGTGTATAGGTTTGAACCATGTCTCTAAAAGTTCTTACCATCAAGTTCTCTAACTAAACAAGTATACTTTCAAGGCCACTTCTAGATCAATCAATTGACCAATGTGAGAATAAGTTATGACCAAGTTGGAATCACTCCTAAACCTTATTCAAGTGTTAGTTACTCATATGTAATAGTTAGCTTATTATGGCCTTTATGTTTGTTATTAGCCTTAAGCTTATGTAGAAGGCCCATGAGCTTAGGCCCAAGCCCATAGGAGAAAGGGAAGGAGTAGGAGTGTTGCCCTAGCTCCCTGCCTATAAATACCTTATGTAAACCTTCATTTGAAGGTTGGTTGTTCAAGTTTTTCTTTTCACATACACTCTACGCATAACCGTCTTATTATATCGTGTGTGTGTGTGATACTTGTTCAATCGCCTCTCTATCTTTCTTATAAGCTTGTGTGGTAAACTTTGTGACCTAACAAAGGGTATCAATCGCCAAATAGTTGGGTGAACAAGTTTGTTTTTGAAAGTTTTTTTTTTTTTTTTTGGTCTTACGCTGAAAAGTGAGTGACACTTTGGTTCGCTTAAAAACTTGTTTTTACACTTTTAATCCAAGATTCTTGTACTTTCAACGTTTTAAGGTGTTAAAATACTTGTTTTTGGCAAAAGTTTCAAACTTTATGCGTGGATCATTGTTTTTGAACTAGTTTTTATTCGAGGGTTCTATTGTTCCTACGTAATCGCTTTTTAGAGGCTTTGGTTCATCAAGTTTCACACTTTTGTGTATTTTGGTGTTATTGAAGCTATTTTATCACACAAAAACTGGTTTAGAAACACTTTTGGACAAAATCAAAATTTCGAGCATTTCTACGCGTAGTAAAACCCTAAAACTACGCGTAAGTGCTTCCTTGGTTTGATCTTCATTTTCGTGGTTTATTCCGTGTTTTCTTACTTGGATAAGTCCGAAAATACGTCGACTTTGGATATCTTTTGCACCGTGATAGTGTAAAAGATCATTTGGGAAAAACCCTAAAATTACGCATAAGCATAAGCTTACGCCAGAAATCCTACGCCTAAGATTTTTCTTACGCCTAAGCCTAGTCTTACGATAAGAAAATCCCTAACTTTCTACCTAACTTTTGTCTACGACTAACTTTAGTGCTTTTTTCCTACTTACGCGTAAGCTAAATCCTACGCGTAACTCCTTATTGTTACGCGTAACTTTGGTGTTTTTACGCATAAGTGTTACTTGGTTCTTGTCTGATTTCTACGCCTAAGGATACTTCATCAACAAAGGTTCATTCGACTACAAAGATCCATTTTACCAACACAAGTTTATCAACATGTCACAACCACCATACTCTAACTATTTCCCTTACACTTATCCTCATCCTCAACGCCAACAACAACTAACTCCACAACATCAACAATGGAATCAACAACAAGCAATTTATCAACAACAATTTAACCAACAACATACTCCACAACTTGCTTCAAATCCACAACCTCAAATGGTTCAACCACCACAAAGTCTTCAAGCTCAACCGCACACAAATGACTTTAATCAACATCCATCAAGGATCACTATGAAGGAACCCACTTGGTTTGCAAAGATATTTGAAACTTTAAGCGTACCAACAATCAATTCATGAGGTCGATCACTTGATAGACCTCCAATGCTCACTTCCAGAAACTACGATCAATGGGTGATAAGGTTCTTTAGGTTTTGTGATCTAAAGAAGCCACATGGAAAGTTCTTAAAGAAGGTTATCTTGGAAGGTCCATTTGAGATGCCTACTGTCATTGTACCCGAAGATCCAAATGCCATTCCACCAAGAGATGAACAAACTAACATTGCTATCAATGCGACTTGAATCCTCAAGAACTTCTACACTATGAAGCCGATGAGCTTGCAATGGAATATATCCTCCTAGGATTACCAAACCTAATTCTTCGTAGTGTTGATGCTCAAAAGACCGCAAAGAAAATGTGGGATCATATTCGTCTTCTTATGGAAGGATCAGTACTCAATCGTGAAGATTTGGAATCCAAAATTTACTTGGCTTATGAACACTTCATGATTGAACCCGGAGAGACACTCGAGTCCTATCATCACCGATTTTCCGACATCATCAATGATTTGGATAAACACAACATCATCATGCCAAGAATTGCAGTGAATACTAAGTTCCTAAGTAGTCTTGGTCCCGAATGGGAGAAGTATGTCATTTTTCTCCGCGTTTAAAAACATGCATCAATCTACATATGGATTGTTGTACGATTACTTGAAGCCTCATGAAAAGGAAGTTGATAGGAAAGGATTCTCCGTGCTCAAATTGCTCCACCGACACATCCGAAAATCAACAACTTGCCTTATATGCTCAAAACAGTTATTCTCCTCAACCAAAGAACTCAACCAATCTACAATCACACCACATGATCCTTCACAACCTCCATCTCAACAAACTCAATTGGTTCCATACAGCAACCACAATGCTCAAGCCGGCTAATGAGGAATCGATCCGCTCAAGCATTGCAACAAGGATTTGCTATGATTGCTAATGCCTTTAGCCGTTATACCAACAAATCCAACAACCGTATTCGCTCCTCATCTAATACAAGGAATCAAGCTGTTGTGAACAACGGACGAGTTGAAGTTCGAATCGCGGGTTATGGTCGCCGATGGGCGGTGGTCAAGGGTTTAATGCGTGGGTAGGAATAACAATCGAGCTCCAAGTGGTGGAACAGGAAATGCTCGTAATGGGTTGAATGGTCTTCGATGCTACAACCGCAATGAGAAGGGACACCTGGCTAATGCATGCCCAAAGCCAAGGACTAGGGGCAATGCTTATTTCAAAGAGGCTCTTCTTTTGGCTCTTAAGGATGAAGTCGGTGGAACTCTCACGCACAAAGAACAGAGTTTTATGGCAAATGCGACTGTGATGATGATATGGAGGACTTGCAAGCCAATGCAACTGTTATGTTGATGGCTAATATGCATGAGTTACACATGAGTGACACAGCCCAAGTATGACATCGATGGCTTGTCTCGTCGAACAAACCATATTTATCTCTCGATCTATATCTCCGCCAACATCCGAATCCGCAAGGCTCGAATGTTCAAAATGAGCCATCCACATCTCATTCGACGATTTTCAACTAGACCCGTAGTTATATTTGACGATCAAGATGACCAAACGGTTTCCCTTGATAATCAAATTGACTCCGTGGTAATACTTGAGGATCTCAAGAATGATCATGTTGAGACTCACGTTGAACACGCCGAACTTTTGCCTCATCCGCATTTTGCTCGCTTAATACAAGACCAACAAACCATAGTGGAAAAATGTCATGCCATTAATCAGGACTTGAAATGCAAAATGCACTGTTAACCAAGGATTTTGAATGTTTACAAAAGCAACTCAACTTTTTCAAAACTCAAGAAAACGTGAAAACGGTTTTGAAGCCGCCTTTGCCAAATCTTATCAAAACGAAAAATATTTAGAAAGACAGATGCATAATCTAGCCGCTTCGAAGAATGCTTTGTTGTCCAAATAGAACAACTCAAACATGAACATAAAAAGCAAATTAACGCTCTCACCTTGGAAAATCAAAAAGCTAAGGCTGAGTTGTTAACTTGTCAAAACAGTTCTCGCATACAAAAAGCATTCAACGAAACGAATAGATGATCATCTTGAAGAAATCATCGGCTTGCAAAACAAACTTAAAGAGTTTAAAACTGTTGTTTACAAACATGGCGAGTCGGTCACCGCCATTGAAAAGTTTACTTTAAAACCCAATCCAAATGGATATGGACCGAATCTTGCCGATTACAAACCTAAGCTTTCAACCAAAGCATTCAAACCAAATCCCGAAGTTTCCAAAGCGTAATATAAAGTTGATAATTCATATGAGTGTTGTTGAATATCATCGCCAAGAGGAATTAGATGCGTAAGACGAGAGTCGATCAAAATTAGAAAAGTTGTTTACAACAAACCTTTTAACTATTCAAAAGCGGTCACTTTCGTCACACCAACGGATTCTTCTAACACACCAAGGGTTATCATCAAAACACCCGAGTCTTCTAATGTTAATCCCCAACCCGATTATGCACAAACTTATGGTCCTTTACCTTCCATCAGTGAAGTAAACTCAAAACCTGAAAATCGAAAAATTCTTAGATATTTTGACATTTTCATGGTTGACCTCAAAATTTTACAACATGAGATAGAATATCGTTCTGAAATCAAAATTGAACATTTTCAATCGCCTCTGGCGCGAGAACAAAGAGACATTTTTCTGAAAAATCTTTTACCTAATGTTAAAAATTTGAAAAATTGTGCATTAGCTTGGGAAAAGGATTTTCATAAGGAACATGGAGTGATGAAGGTCGCTCGAGAAAACAGTAAACATCTATTTCTAATACTAAACGTAAAAAGAAACTGTTGAGAAAAGATGTTGATCGACACTTGGAAGATGTCATCCGTGGCCGATGTCCATAATGTTGTGCTATTGAATTCTTTGTCATATGCATTTGATCATATCTCTGCACGATATCGTTGATTCTGTGGTAAATGTTGAGAACACCGATAATGTGCTTCGATCGAGTCCTTAAAAGTTGAAAACAAACGATTGTCAAACGAACTTTCAAATGCAATACGTCGCCTTAATTGGTGTCAAAAAGATATTCACGATCAACAACTTGCTTTTCAACACAAAATCGCCAGTTGCATGCAAAATCTTCTCGATCCTAAAATTGAGCAATTGGATGATCAAAACGGTCTTTTAAGTGTCAAATCTCAAAATATGAACAAGAACTTGTAAAAGTTAAAAAGGAATATGGTGTCATATTTGATTTACTCAAAAAGACTCGTGATGAAGCATCAAATGAACTTGATCATTATCTTGCACACACTAAAGAAGTTATGCATTTTGCTGGAAATGTTCGGTCTGAAAATCAAGATCCGATTCACACTATCTCAAGTTAAGAGAAATGTTAGGAAAGTATGAACAACTTCCGCCAACCATCATTAAGAGATTAGCCCCAGGAACACTTAGTACTCATGAACCTAGAATCCCTACTGCCAAATCACAAGTTGCTAACGCGTGCTTCCTTCTATCAAAACAGAATAGTTGCATCTTTTCCAAACGTCCGCACTTCACGTTCTAGAGCACTAAATCGAAGAATAGGAAGTTGCCACCTAAGAAAAGATCAATCAAGAATGCTAAAGTAGAAGAACACCCTAGGACTATGAATAAGACTCACGTTGCATCCACTATAGATATTAAGGCCCGCAAATGTAATAGAAATAGTGATGTAACGAATGCTAAACCGTTAAGTACTTTTGATATTCAGTCCGATGCACCTTGTGTTATTTGTCGTAAAAGTATGAATTCTGATTGTCATGATAAATGTGTTGCTAAAGCTATCATCTCTCGCTTAAGGAATCCTAAGAACCGGAATACCTCTAGGCCCACTAATCTTTCTAAGTCTCTGTGCTTGGTAGACCGCCATCTTTAGATTCTAAGAAACGCATTGCTGTCCCTCAGTAGCTCCGTGTTTCACCTCCTAGGAATGTAGTACCACCTAGTGCATTCACTAAGACTAAAGCAAATACTAGTTGGAGATGGCCGAAATGGATATATAACACACTAGGATTTAAGTGGATACCTAAAGCTATTGATGTGTGTATATCTACTATAACCGCTACGGAACCCTCTAACATTTCGGGTTCCACATCTACTTCTATTCCATCCGTGTCGCCCTGTGTAATGCGTGTGATACGATCATTCTCTGGATTGTTGATAGCGGATGTTCCCGACACATGACAGCAATCTTAAACTGTTATCAAACTTTATTGCAAAGTTCATTGGCACTGCCGTTCGAATGATCACTTCGCACCTATCATGGGCTACGGAGACTATGTCAATGGGAACATCGAAATTAGCAGTGTTTACTATGTGGAAGGCCTCGGTCATAACTGCTTTCAGGAGGTCATTTTGTGATGGAGATTTGGAGGTTGCTTTCCGGGAGAAAACTTGTTTCATTCGTGATCTACACTGAAATGACCTTATGTCCGATCGCGTAATTCTAGTCTCTACACTATCTCTATGAAAGACATGGTTGCTTCATCTCCCATTTGCTTACTTTCAAAGGCAACATCAACAAAATCCTGGCTATGGCACCGTCGCCTCTCACATCTAAACTTTCAAACCATCACCAACCTTGCTCGACACAAACTAGTTGAAGGACTCCCACGGTTTCGTATTCTAAAGATCACCTTTGCTCAGCTTGTGAACAAGGCAAAAGCACTCGTGCTCATTTTTATTCAAAGGTGGAACACGCTCTCAAAGATGTGCTTCATCTTCTTCACATGGATTTGTGTGGCCCGATGCGCTGCGTAAACGATCAATGGCAAACGCTACATCTTAGTAATTGTTGATGACTATTCACGCTGGACTTGGGTCTACTTTCTTCCAAGCAAAGATCAAGCTCCACAGATGATCATCACCTTTCTCACGAAAATACAAGTTCAGCTACGAACACCGTCGATAATCGTAATGATAGAGGCAATCGAATTTGTTAATCAAACTCTTCGTGAATTCTATGAGAAAGTGGGAATTCAAAGATCAAACATCTATTGCACGCATACCGTAACAAAACGGAGTTGTCGAAAGACGAAACCAACGCTAGTGGAAGCCGCAAGAACAATGTTAATCAATGCTAAACTTCCAGATTACTTATGGGCGTAAGTCGATCTAATGCATGCTATACTCAAAACCGTTCTATGATTACAAAACGCCACAACAAAACACCTTTCGAGCTTGTCCATAACATAAAACCGAATCTAAAACACTTTCATGTATTTGGATCTCTTTGCTATCCGAATAATGATCGTGATGACTTTGGAAAGCTCAAAGCCAAAGTTGACATTTGAGTCTTTATCGGATATCGTGATAATTCAAAAGGTTTCCGAACCGAATCGTCGTACAAAACAAGTGATGGAAACGATTCATGCTCATTTTGATGAACTTACGGAAATGGCTTCTGAGTATAACAACTTGGAACCCGGACACAACCGCTTAAACTTCCCTCAAACCCCATCATCACCAACAAAGCCCCCACCTTACTCGTCAACAAATGGAAAGGTTATTTGCTCCACTGCTCGCTGACGATATTGATGAACGTGCTCGTGTGTATCCGCCGCTTCGCCGCCAACCCGATAATACTCTTATACCCGATACACCTGCTACAACAATTACTATTGCAGATGCACCTACACCAGTTGACTCCACCACAACAGTTGAACAAACCACTTTCAACAATGATGAAGCCCGATGATATTCTCAATGTAGTACCCCCACCTGCAGATTTTGATCCAAATGCGTTCTTCAATCCGTTTGCTAATGAGATCGCCGCACCTGATGTCGCTGAATCTTCAACAAACCATTTGAATCCTCAGAATCGCACAATGTATACCAACATCAACCCTCCACACATAGATGGACGAAAGACCATCCTCCAGAAAACATTATTGGCAACCCGAATCAACCGGCCGTTACAAGACAACGTCTTCACACGACGGTGAACATTGCATTTATGCACTCACCGCCCGCCAATCAACCTAAAACATCAAAGACGCAATGACAAAAGACAACCGGATTGAATCCATGCAAGAAGAACTCAACCAATTCAAACGCCTTGAAGTATGGGAATTGGTTGAAAGACCAACAGGAGTCTACGCCATTGGTCTAAAATGGATTTGGAAAACAAATTGATGTGAAGGAAATGTTATCCGAAATAAGTCACGCCCGTGGCTAAGGGTTATCGCCGTGAAGAGGGTATTGACTTTGAAGAATCTTTTGCTCCGTTGCTCGCCTTGAGGTCGTTCGATATTTCTAGCGCTCATGCTCATATGAATATGACGGTCTATCGATGGATGTCAAAACCGCTTCTCAATGGACAACTTAAAGAAACGGTTTATGTCACCAACCGATGGATTCGTTGATCCCGAAGTTCCAATCACGCCTACAAACCGAACAAAGCTCAGATGGTCTCAAACAAGCTCCCTGCATGGTACGATAAGCTATCATCCTTCCTCATTGCTAATAATTTCACCAAAGGTTCGGTTGACCCAACTCTTTTATACAATATCACGGGGCACATATCTTAATTGTTCAAATTTACGTGGATGACATCATTTTGGGTCTACACATAAAAAGTTTTCAATCGCTTTTGCAAAACTAATGAAGAAAAATTTTGAAATGTCCATGATGGGTGAACTCACGCTCTTTCTAGGACTACAAGTTCATCAATCACCCCGTGGTATTTTCTTGAGTCACTCCAAATATGCCCTTGAATTGTTAAACAAATTTGGAATGAAAACCTGGGACACCTATGCCACACCAATGGCTCATACCAAGAAGCTAGACGCTGATTTACATGGGAAATTGGTGGACCCTACAAAATACCGTAGTATTATTGGGACTCTCATGTATCTAAATACAGCGACTGATATTGTCTTTGCCGTTTATCTATGCTCCCGCTATCGGCCGCGACCAATCAAACCCACCTCTCTCGAGGCTAAAAGAATCCTCCGATACATAAAGGGAACCATTAACTTGGGGATCCGTATCCGGGATTCGGTTTTGAACTAATCGCTTTGACGCCGACCACGCAGATGCTTAGACTCACGGAAAAGTACCTCATGAGCTTTACAATTTCTTGGTGATAAATTGGTGTCATGGCAATCAAAGAAGCAGGATTGTACATCGCCGTCCATCAACCGGCGTAATATGTAGCCATGTCCGCTGTTGTGCTCAAGTCATCGGATGAGAACACAACTCAAAGACTATGGTTACGTATTTGATGTAATCCCGATGTATCGCGACAATCGGAGTGCCATTGCGATCTCGCGCAACTCGTTCAAAGACTCGAAATCAAAGCACATCGATCTTCGATATCATTTCATCAAGGATCACGTGGAACAGGGTACCGTTGAACTATATTTTGTGGGTACGTAATACCAATTGGCGATCTTCTCACCAAAGCCTTGCCTCCCGCTAGGTTTAATGAGTTGGTCCACCGGATTGGTATGAGGTGTTTGACTCAAGAGGAATAGGATGACCTCCTAAAACATTTTAAAACCTGTCAAACACCAAAATCTCTTTTGTAAATATTATTTTTCAAAAACAAAATACAAAAATATAAAACCCGATAAAACAACAAAAATATTCTTCTATCTATTTTCTTTCAACATTGCAAGTACGTTTTTTCCGTCAACACTATAATCTTTCAAAATTCAGTATTTTTTCGATCAAGTGTTGAGGGGAGAAAATTAATACTTAACCGTTTCAAATCATCCGTGTACTTGCATGTTATCATATCCCGGTTGTTTCTTTTATCAATGGTGGTAAACTTTTCTGGTTAAATGACACTCCTGACTAAAATTTATAACCTTTCATTATTTTTCTTAAGTCGAGGGGAGTGTCGTCAAAGTTTCTTTCTTAAAATCTTTGTTTGGTAACCAAAATGGAAGTTAAATGGCTTTTTATGAAAAAGGAAAAGGTGGAGGGACCAAAACTGTCAAAATGTTAAAGTTATTTTAATAAAAACACCTCCCACCTACTTTTTACTTCATATTTAATACACACAACCTAACCATCCTACGCCTAAGATTCAATCAAGAAATCCGTTTTTGATCATCATTTTGTAAGTGTTTTGTGATCTTAACATGTTTTTAAGCTAAGGTTTTAATTTCATGCAAATCCAACGGCTAAAATTGTGTTACGCTGTGATTATGTGTTCTACGCATAAGCGTATGAACACACAATCATTGTGTGTGTGTTTTTGGTTAAATGGATAGTGTCAAAACGTTTCTAATACATCAATGATATCATTTTAACCATCAAAACCCACCCAGAAACACGTATTAATGATTTTTGAAAATTAGGGTTTATGAGTCGATTTGGGTTTTTCAAATGTGAAGTGTTTTGGTCTAAAAGATTGTTGGGTTATGGTCATATGTTGTTGAATTGATGATTTCCATGGTTGTTAACCATCCATAAACACTAATTGTTTAACAATTTGGAATTAGGGTTTAATGTTCATGACTTTGGGTAATTTTAATTCTCAACGAATTAGATGTTAATACTTGGCCTAAAGACTCTAACAACACTCTAGACCTACCGTAATTAATTTGGTGCAAATCCTATGGTTAAAAATCATACGCGTATGATTCTTAACCCTTAGGGTTTTGACCTACGCGTATGACTTTCTACGCAGAACTATTAACGAATGATTCATGCCATGATTTGTTGTTAAAATGAATTTTTTTTGTTAATATTGATGATTTGATGAATTTATTTCGTGCTTTGCTACGCTTAATATTCATAATCAAGGTCATTTGAATCTCTACGCATAAGGATTACCCTACGTGTAGTCAAGTTATGCGTAAGAATAATCCTACGCATAACTATTACGCGTAAGGTTCTACAATGGGACTACGCAGATCCTCGTGAAGGATATGCGTAAACAAGTGACCTCTACGCATAAGGTCTACTCTTACGAGTAAGCCTTACGCGTAAGGTATATATACGCCACGCGTAAGCTCCACGCATAAGGTCCCCTTTTCCTACGCTGAACATTTCTTACGCGTAGTTAGATCCTACGATAAGCTTTCGCCACGCCAGATGCAACTATCAAGCTTACGCTTAACTTTGCCAATTCTACTTAAGCCTTGATTGACCTTCATTATGAATTGTTACGTACAAACTTGTAAATAAACTAATCATAACGTCACGAATCCAATAATGTCACTAATAAACTTAATCGCTTGATATGTTGTGAACAATAAGTGATAACATAAACTTTAAAACTTAAAGTTAACTAACTCACTAAACATTTCACGACATCATTGGACTATTGGACAAACAAGTGACTTAGGACTCGTAACAATCATTGACATTGTACATTCAATAACTAGACAATAAGACCTTCCGTTGACTAACACTATGTCTTTCGATATGTTGGTTCTTTTGGCTAATGTTATTTCGATCACGACATGGTCGAACAAATGAATGTGGATGCATCGAAGTTCTTACAATTGCCGATATCTTCCCAAATGGTTATCCGAGAAAGATTGGAAAGAACAACCTTAGGGTTGACTTTGACACCCTCACATGCTCAAAATCTTCTTGTCTCATTGCGTGGATATTCTCGTGAATCATCCCTACCGTAACATGCTCTCACACTCGCCACAGCTCCAGAGGTCTACATTCAACAATTCCGATTCTATGCAGAGGATCACGGTCAAAGTGCGTGAATGTGACACTTAATCACAAACAAGTCACTATCACTCCTGCTGACTTACGGGCTGTTCTCATCATTCCCGACATCGCTCCAACCGACTTCTTTGCTACCCCTATCAAGAGACAGCTCAAATTCTTGATAGATATTGGTTATGATGAAGCTTCAGGAATCATTACTAAGCACTCTCACGTGGAGCTCAAGAATATTCCTCAACCATGGAGAACACTCTACATGATCATCACCAAATCGGTCTCGGTCGCGTGATAAAGGGCTATGAGCATCCCAAGCTCATGGAACTGCAAATTTTCTGGTCGTTGATCAACAATAAGGACATTGAAATCAAGCAATCGATATGGGAGGACATGATGCTATTTCACAAGAAGCTTGGCTCCAAGATTCCCTATGTCAGATACACCAAACCGTTGATCCAGAGAGCACTTGGACTTCATCCCGATATCCCCATGAGGCTCAATGACCCGATAATCACGACATATTGATCGAACCCATACTATCCGTCGAATCAAAGAATCGCCAACAAAGAAACAGGTACGGTATTACCGATCACCTTCTAACTACCGAAATCAAAAAGCTTGAAACATACAAAAGGTATCGGTTAGCCGTAAAAGAAGGCAAAGTTGGTCATCTTGATGAAAAATCTTCTCGTACACCTACCGAGGACCGTAAGAGGCAAGTGGAAGTGTCACAAGTACGATATTTATAGGAAGCTTCCCAAAAGGAATCCTCCTCGAAAAGGATTGTTCCCGAAGGAAGTCAACCTATTCCCACACCGAACCGCAAAGAAAGCTTGTGGACGAAAGCTCAAGGTACACGATGAAGAGATTACCTACTCAACCGCAAAGATGACAATCCTTCAAGCCTAAACCTCCAAGTCCACCAATGACAAAGGAAAAGGGAAGACTCCTGTACTTGTACCTTATGATGAAAGCTCGAGAGTGAAGAAGAAGAGCAACCGGATATATCATACAAGAAGAAGTTTCAAATTCCTTAGACACCAACACAAAGTCAAGAATTTGCTAAAGACCAAATGGGTGGTCCCGAGGATCAAGTGGTGTCGCCCACTCAACCATCTCCCGATGCGTTAATCAACCCGATAAGGGAGCCGGTGCCACCACTCTTGTGCAACAACAAAAGCTTGTGGAGGATACTATCGAATATGAGTTTGAGGAACCGGAAACCGAGAAGTCCTAAAAGATAAAGATGTTGATTATGATACGTTTCTTCCAGATAGTCTTGCACGATCAAAGGAAGAAACCTCAACCTCCGGGATCCAGAGTCTCCTCATATCTCTTCATCATCGATTCGCCTTCTCACTCCTCACCACCACCATCAAAGAAGTCAACCAAATCATCATCCAAATCCGCGAAGAAACCATCTAAATCTTGGATTTCTCAAGCTCATGAACGGATTACCAAAGCCGCCAAACAAGTCGAAAGAAAAACGTGCTCAACAAAAGCTGAATTTCTTTTGTCGATCACATACAAAGATATGTATGACGAGCATGAAAAGATGAAAGGAGAAAGGAAGTTTGTTCAGGAATTCATGAAAAATCACCGCCAAGAGGAACTGAACGAAATGATCGAAGGCTACACTAAAAGTACCTTCGAGTACGCTCCTAAAGTCACAAAGGAGTTGTTCACCAAACAACTTTATCCAAATCTTATGCAGATCGCCAAGCAAACTATTCGATCAACGCCCTTAACCGCCACAATCAATCCAACCGATCCGTAGTTTTCTCGATAATGAATTGGTGGCCAAGCTTGTCACACAAATGTCCGCACGACCGGGACATTTACTCGATGAAGGAAAGTCTGTTTCAAGCATTGCCGGACTACCAACTTCAAGAAGCTTGTAGATTCGTTGAAAAGTCTAAACGCCCTAGAGACGATGAAGACAAGGATAAGGATAAAGACTCGCACCTAAACGCCGAAGCCCGTGAATCTTCTATGATGCAACCTCCTCCACAACGGCCTCCTGTTCAACAAAAATCTCATCCTCGCTCTTCTACGAAAAACCTCGGATCGATTCCGAAGTTACCACCCCCGACTCATAAAACCGATGATCACTTTGAGTATACGGGTGGTGACGATGAAGAGGTCCTTGAGCCCCTACAACAACCCTCCTCTCCCAAACAAGTTCGAAACCGTAATCATCATCTAGGCCTTCAAAAAGAAGAAGAAGAAGACGCTCAGACCGACGTCGATCATGGCTAGATGACGATAAAACAAGAGGAATTTGAATGGTTTGCTATCTTGTTAACAACACTCCCTACCCTCAAGAAGGTCGATTTGGTAGACGGTTCTACATTGGAGCATGCTAAAATTCTGCAAGAAAAGTTCCATGTGAAGAAAATGACGAAATCGGAGTTGAAGCGAATCAAGAATGAAGCATTTCAACTTCTAAAAGACAGCGCTGAAAGTGCCCTCGAGGTCGAATATCACCTTGAAAACATTGCTCGAGCTATGTCTAACAACATGGATTGGCTCAACCCGGAAGCAAACATTGACTTCACACAAAGGGACAACCCTCCATACTACAACGATTGGACCAAACCTCTACCAACACTTGGCCAACCAAATGAACCAAGGATTCCTTTCAGATATTTCTTCAACAAAGACTTTGATTTTCTTCTACACGGTG
The DNA here is from genome assembly GCA_910596185.1 of Chrysanthemum makinoi. NCBI lineage: Eukaryota > Viridiplantae > Streptophyta > Magnoliopsida > Asterales > Asteraceae > Chrysanthemum > Chrysanthemum makinoi. The sequence goes on from OU343223.1 coordinate 247,517,908, forward strand.
GCGATGATTCAAGAAAATACGCTACATCGTTGATACTTCCATTCCCAGCATGCCTACTCAAACCGCATAGCCATTGAGGAACGTGCCAATCACTTGTTCTCCAACACAGTGGAAGCATACGACCGAGATGCATTTTATGGGATTCATCACCGCCGTAACGCCGAATTTAATCTACTACGTAAGCCGCCGTTCGAAGTCTCAACATGCGTGTATAGTTCTAAAGATATCGTTGCCATCATACACGCTGACCTTTCGTCTAAGTGGGACTACACATTCCTAAAGAAGATCGTAGTCAAACGACAAGATGAATGAGACTATGCTTTCTCTCGTCGACTTTGAGAATTTGTCTCTCAATGACATCGAAGACATGTACCTTGCCAAAGTACGGGGTCGCATGAGACAATTCTCAACCGCAAGTACAACGTAATTTATCAAGTCACTTCTCATCTTCATAAGACGGATTGTCATCAAGGAGCGTGTAGAAGATCTCCACCGGCCGTTGAATCTTATCGACGCTGTCAACTTCACTCCTCCAAAGCTTGATCTTCCCGATATCAACCAGCTATCTCAATATACACTCATCAGGAAACCTTTCGGCGTTGTTTACCGTAGTGAACTTCAAAGAAACTGCTTAATGATGCGTAGCTTAACTCCACAAGTTCGGGATCATACTTTGAAGTCTGGTTAGGGATGGATTGGCATACGTGTTGAAGGATATACGCCAAAAATTGGGTCTCCTAAGCGCGGAATTCTCGTGAAAGGAGGGATGTGAGACGGATCATCACAATGATTGATGAACGGTTGTTTCAAGGGATCGGGCCAGACGATTGGAGAGTTATGTCGTGGTCGCACCCAGATTAACATAACCGCTTTCAACGCCTCGCACACCCTCGGACATCATCACCGCACTTCCCGGTACCCCTTGAATTGTTTCCTTCATATAATTTTGGATGTTTGATTAATTATGTATATGGCTTGTGCACACATTACAGTGTACAACCCGTACTTGTAAATAAAGGACCCCGTGGTACGCCCGCTGCCACAATCCTTATAAAAGGAGCGAAAGCTTCTTACTTTTGAGTAAAACCTATCAAACCTTTCATTTTTCAAGGTTTTGCTCAAAAGAACAAGTACTTTCCCTTATGATTTTCAAAACCTCAACCGTTTATATCACTTGTTGAGGGGAGTACTTGAATTAAAACTTTGTTCAAAAATTGTTCACAGTGGTCATTCTTCCCGCAACACTCGAAATGGTCATATTTATTCTCAACTTTTCAAAAATAATATCATATATGCCATTTTTGAGGGGGAGAAAATATGTGATAAGAAATATGTTGTGTAAATGCAAATGAATCTTTGTGCTATAGACTTAACCCATGAATTGACGAGATCTTAACCGTTAGTAACTCGAAAAGACTTGTCCTGACGGGTAATAATTTCAAGCTAGTTCGCTAGTGATGTAAACGTGTCTCGAAAGGACTTGTCCGAGTAGAATGTACCATTCGAGAAACTCTTGGTAGACATGAAATCTGACGGGTTTGACAACCTTCGAGGATTGTCTACACCTTCAAGGTAGTTATTAGAGCTAGTTGTCACCTAAAAGCTGACAATGCAACTGTTTAACTATGCCACGAACCTGTCTCATGGGGAATGTCTATCTTGAGTGAATCAATTCAAAATGTGCGCGCTTTTTCCTCACTGTGCATTTTAACCGTTAAAACTCTTAAGCACATGTGGAGGGGAGTATTTATGCAAAATCTTATCTCAACAAAGGGTACTAAAATGTTTTTCATTCATAAACACTTTGAGAGATTTTTCACATCGCTGGTTTTATGGCAACATAGGTTAGTCATGGAGTTATAAGGTGACTAAGGTTAGGAATAACCGTCCTATGATCCGCCAGAGTCGGATGGATCTACCCAAGGACACCACAAATAGTTAGTATTTAGAAGTCCTTAGGTATGATTGTAAAAAGGAGAAAATGAGAATCGGAGAAAGAAGGAGTTGAAGAATTAAAAAGAAATGCAAAGAAAAGGGTGAAAAGAAATAGGCCTCCCGATTATTCAACTTAGGCGCATAATCGGTTCAATTCATATGCTACTGGTTGTCACTTAGTGACGCCGGTATTGAAGATTAAAAGTCGCCATGGACCCAGTGACGCATGCACTAAACCTTCTTATCCACTCAAGTTTCTCTTAACATAAGCTTGTTTCATTCTCACAGGGAACCCTACGTAAACTATCGGCTTTCTTTCTTAGAGATTGCTGGTATTGAAGAAGGAGACCCTCTCCCTAGTCTCCGCTCCAGAAAACCAAAACGCACTATTGAGTCTAGAGCCACGAGATTCATCAAAAGATCTCTTAGGTACACTTGACATTTCATCACTTGATATTCAACAATAAGAATTTCAGTGGTACATTATCGAGTCCTTCACAGATCTTAGCAAACTGTCGAGAACATTTATGAGAGGTTCACATTTGTGATCCTCAGTGATTGAATGGAAACTCCCGCCGTGGTCAACATCAAACACCGACAAAGGTCGCTTCGCAACTCCCCGTGGATTACGCTTAGTGTGTCTCAAACGGTCTACAGTCGTGAGGTGATGCTTCGTGTACCTCAACACTCATCTCAATCGTAGGTGTACTTCGTACATCGTGTTATCTCACTTGTGGGACTCCAGAACGGCCTTTGTAAGAATTAGAGTTGTGTTTTCACACTATGCCGTTAACACTCTCGAAGTTCAAACTTGTAAGTGCCGGAATCCGCTTATTACTAACCGCTTAAATGTTTTCTTCTTATGGAAGCTCTCGAGCGGAATGATCGTGCAGATTCTTCTCATGCTCACGCCAACATCATCACTAATGGAAGTTATATCTTAAAGCAACACAACAAATGTAATGATTCTTCGTCAATACAAAGAATCTACAAAGTTAAAGACTTAAAGAACTCCATCAAGATCAATTCCAACGCCAAAAGAGCGTGTGAGCATGTTGAAGAATGACGGAGACACCGTGAGCAAAAAGGCACTGAGGCGCATTGATGCGCACAACAACATACTATCACTTTCATCACAAAGAACAATGATCAAAGAACAAAGTTAAAGATGACGCCAAAGCATAACCGTTCAAAGTAAACTATCTCTACACCGGGAGATTGTTCAAATCAAGGCAATTCTTCTCACAAGAAAGAAGAATGTCAGAAGACGCCAAAGCTACTATTACATCAACGCCTTCACCGCTTTTCATCACCAACACTTGAGTGTTTGTTACTCATATGTAATAACACTTGAGGGGAGATTGTTGGAATCACTCCTAAACCTTATTCAAGTGTTAGTTACTCATATGTAATAGTTAGCTTATTATGGCCTTTATGTTTGTTATTAGCCTTAAGCTTATGTAGAAGGCCCATGAGCTTAGGCCCAAGCCCATAGGTGAAAGGGAAGGAGTAGGAGTGTTGCCCTAGCTCCTTGCCTATAAATACCTTATGTAAACCTTCATTTGAAGGTTGGTTGTTCAAGTTGTTTTCTTTTCACATACACTCTACGCATAACCGGTCTTACTTATACGTGTGTGTGTGTGTGTACAACTTGTTCAATCGCCTCTCTATCTCTCATATAAGCTTGTGTGGTAAACCTTGTGACCTAACATAAACAATTTGAGGAAAGTATGTCGAAGGACTGTTGTTCCTACACAAATGTTTTTCCGTCTAATAATTTTTCAGAAAAATATTTGTTTTAACAAAATTGGTGAAAAATGAGTTGCTATTAAATCAATCAGTTTCAGATTTTTTAGAAAAATTGAAAACTCAATCAATGACTTCAGCGCTTTTAAAATTTTCAGAAAAATAAGTCAATGATTAAGGGGGATAATGTTTTCAAATCTATATATCATCTAACAAGCTTTTATTATCCTAAATGCTTAACCGAAAAATGATGTTACTCACCTATACGTTGAAGGACTAGGTTCCCAGGATATGATTGTTAGGATTAGATGATTAGAGTTTGATGAACACATTATTCCCATACCTTATATGATATGATTGATATGTTGAATTGACTTTTATTAGTCGATTGTTGTTTGGGTGATGTCGACCACCATATATCTGTTTGTGTCCACTAACATATGCGTGTATATTGGTATATAAGAGTACCCCGATCCGGATCCCACACATAATATGATGATTGGATGCCGAAAGGAAAGGGTAACTATATCTTGGGTTGACAAATGAAGAAATTGAGCTTAATTGGACTTCAGGAGAGTTGGCATATATGCAACGTAAGAGGTCTCACGCATCAAATAGATGGTTTTCTTCTAAGTGATTGAAGAAACGAGCTTAATTTGACCTAAGTTGGCATTATTAAAATGCAAACGTTTGAAATCTCAACGAAGCGATGCGCATCGTTTTCTTCCAACCCTCAAAGAACAACAACAAAAGCAACTCAACCACTAATGTATTCTTTGTGCAGTGATACCATTTTAAACAATTTTGAAATAATTTGATTAAATTGTTTTGAAAATGGAAAATATTGTTTTGAAAATCAATTGGACTTAATTTTGGAAATCACCGGACTTCATTTTTATTAAAACCTAAGTCACTCAATCATTGACTACATCGACATCGGAAGGGGGAGAGTGATTTAAAATAAAATATTTTCAAACGATATTTCTTCATAAAAGTTTTGTTTGTACAACAAAAAGTGGTGATCTAAAGATTTAATGTTATGTCATGGTATGATTTTTTTTAAAAATCAAAGATCTTACAAAATGAAATTTTTTCTGTTCTTGTTTGATTGTGAAAGTGTTTTATTTTACTTCAAGATCGTTTAAAAACTATCATACCTGACACTAACAATCTTTAATGTCTATAGTTGGTCCATCTAAGTCAATTTCAAAAATTAAATCTTGCCACGTCTTTCCCCTAAAATTTTCTAAATGATTTAAATCATTCGGGATCACAAATCTCAAATGGTTTGATATTTTTGATCGGGGGAGAGATCGTGATTTAAATCTCAAATCTCTTTTAGTCCTTTAAAGGCACTCCCCCTCCATGTGCCAAATCCGATTTCAATATATGATGCACATGATTGAGGAGGAGGATTTATCCAAAACATGATGAGTATTTAAATCAGGCACATTTTCTCCCATGTTTTCTAAACCTAATTAAATCACTTGAGATCCAAAATTTCAAAGGGTTTGATATTTTTGATCGGGGGAGAATTTGTGATTTAATATGAAATTTGATAAAAGGTGATTGTTTGATTCAAATGTGCAGGCTGCTCTCTCAAATGTGCTAAACGCTTTCGAATCTCGAAGCACATGTTGAGAGGGAGCATTTCAAAAGAAAATAAACTATCGAGGTACAAAAGCTTTTATGTTTTAACATAAAGTACCTTGATTGAATTTTCAAATGGTTTTATAAATGGCTTTTGTGATCGTGGATGTGCTTCAAAAGAACTCTTGCCTCTATGTGATAAAATGATTTCAAATATTCTATGCACATATTGAGGGGGAGAATTTTACCAAGAAAATCAAATGGCTTTTTCTATGAAAATTGTGATCAAAGAAAATATTTCAAAGTCCTCTTGCCTCCATGTGCTAAATAATTTCTAAATTATATGCACATGTTGAGGGGGAGGTTTTCTAAATGATCAAAACTATTAAGGTACAAAAATGCTTTGATCTCGTATCACAAGTACCTTGATTGATTTTCCAAATGATCTTTCAATTGGTTTTATGGAAGAATGAACTGTGTGAGACCGACCATTTTACTTTATGTATGGAGTTATAAGGATGGTGAGGTTAGGTTTTTGTTCCCACGATCCGCTGTATCCTGAGGGATCTACCTGTGGACAATCCACTAGATAGTGTAGAGTCCTTAGGTATATTGAAAAAGGAGAAAATGAGGATATGGGAAGAGTGCCGACCGAGATAGAGCTAGAACTGGAATAAACCCAACAAGGTTCTAGTAATGAAGTCTCTACAAGCAAATCAAGGGGTTGAAGAATGAAAAAGAAATGAATATGAAAAAGGGTGAAAAGAAATAGCCCTCCAATAATTCAACCTTAGGGCAGAAACCGGGTTCAATACATATGCTACGGGTGGTTACTAAGGTAACACCGGTATTGAAGACAAGACGTCATGAACCCAGTGACACACTGCACTAAACTTCCCAAACTACTCAAGTTTCTCTTAAAAGGGCTTGTTTCATTCTCACGGGGAACCGACATAATCTATCGACTTTCTCTTAGAGATTGTTGATATTGAAGAAGGAGACCATATCCCTAGTCTCCGGCATAGGAACCAAATACGCGCTATTGAGTCTAGAGCCAAGAGATCATCCACAATATCTCATTAGGACACTATTCTTGAAGACTTGCTGTTTCACACAATGTGGAAAGTAAGAAAATATTTTAAGAGTCCTACGCATTATCCTTGTGGTATTGCCAGAACATCCGAAAGGATATGTAAAAGTATTCACGATGAAGATGGAAATCCTTCTAGAGCCAACATCAAACAAGCTCTTGGTGGGTGGCATGTGAGATCTTTTCTAAAGATTAAGCTTGTGACAACTGGATAGAAACGATCGGGAGACTCATTCTTGAATCAACCTTGGTCCAGAATGGAATTGACAATACTTTTGGAAAACCGCTCGATGTGCAAACCTTCTTTTCTCTAGCTCGCCGAATGTGTACTCATGTTTACAAACTCTAAAAAAGTATCTCTCGATTGAAAAATACTTTTGGAAAAAACCGCTCAATGTGCGAATCTTTCTTTTCTCTAGCACGTCGAATGTGTACTCATTTCAAATACAAAAAGTATTTTTGATTGAAAATTGATCTTTCTTATAAAACCTTTGTCGTGATTGCAGTAAAAACTCTCTTTCTTCAAGCATACGCGATTGTTTTTCAAATCATTTATCAATCAAGTGAATCTCAATTCGCCTGGTTCACTCATTCGCGGTTGTTTCTTTGAGACGTTCGGTTTGAGAACGACTAGAACAATTGCTTGTGAAACCGCGTCAAGGAGATTCTTAGGAATCCTACGATCACAAGCAAAGATTAAAATTGTACGATCAACGGGAACCGTGGGTCGGTTTCAATTCAACGAAAGTGATCAAAGACACTTTAGATGTTTTACTAACTCCGTTGTTTGCAGTACATTTGGACGGTTAAAATGTGATCGTAATTGAGAAGTCAATCCAAAGCCGCATGCTCACAGGATCCACACTTAATTGAAGAAATCATGACTTGTGCTTATCTACATAACCTGTTCTCGATATTTTTATACTATGCTTCTTCGCTACGCCGCCGCAAATATCTTGAACCAAGAAAAGCTCCGCTACTCGATGAAATATGTCATGATCCAAAAGTGTGAGCATGTCGGTCCAAAAGTCACAACATCACATGATGGCAACACAATAAAGTGTGATCCAGAGATTTATCGTGGTCGATGATCTCAAAGTAAGCTCAAGATCATCAAGATGTGGATCAGTTAAAGATCCCTCAATCGAAAGTACAAAATAATTGGACAATGAAGAGTTACTACAAAAGCACAAAGATTGCGGAATTGAAGAATTAAAGTCTACGAGCTCAAGAACAAAGTCAAGTATAGAATGCTAGGATTTGAAATGTAAAACATGGGGTGACCTCCCTTAGGGGAGATTGTTAGGAATTAGAAAATTCCATAGTAAAGAGTCGGTCACCCCAAATATTATCTAGCATAAGTTAGCTCGTAGACATATCATTAGTTACGCTATTTACGTGTTTTATTAGTTAGTTATTAGTCTAGTTTAGCATAGTGCAACACCTTGGAGGAAGGACGGGTCTTTACCCACTATATGCTCGATGGACCACAAAATGTCAGAGGGCGCTTCATTTGTAACTATAAATACCCCTTCCATCCTTTGAAGGGTGTGTGGCTTCTGAATCTAACCTTACATTTGTTTAAGCAACTCTCTTTCAAGAACCTCCTCTCAACTCTCTTCATCTATCTAAAATGGCTTTCTTGTTTTATCGTTGTCCTTTAACCACCCGAATCATCAAAAAACATAATATTCACGATCCTACAATAAAAAACAATCCAACATAGCAAGAAACTAGCAACAAACCAATAGACATTCACATAGGTTGGCTAAGGTTTAAAGTGTAAAATATTTTTGTTTTTATTTAGTGGATGTAACAAAATGAAAAGATTGGCTCGGAGGGTTTACTAAGGGTATCTAGCG
>OU343223.1:247526230-247554903 GCA_910596185.1 Chrysanthemum makinoi
AAAAGCTATAACATGTTAAAGTTTCATGAAAAGGGCTCAAAACAGATTAAGCAATAGGCAGACAAGAACGGGACATAAAGAGAGTTTGAAGATGGAGATTAGGTGTTATTGAAGCTGCAAACTCATAGACATGTGTCTATAAAATAAGGAAAATAAAAAAGTTTTTCTCCAAGTATTTTGGGTCCATTTTGGTGTTAGCTAAAGTGGAAAAGTAACATACATGTTGAATTTGCCTTCTTACTCTCAAATCCCTGATGTGTCCATGTGTCTCGGCTCAAAAGTATAAGGTGCCCCACCAATCGGCTGTTCCAAAACATTACCACATATGGATAAGGAAGATTTTAAAGAAAAAAATGTTGTGGAAATTTATGGGTTAGTGCTGTAGGCTAATGGTGAACCACAAGATGCTACTTGGAATTACTAGACGATTTGTACAAGAGATTTCCTTGCTTTGATTCTTGTCGACAAGAATCATTTATGGAGGATGGATTGTTAACAGTTGATGTTTGCACTGAGGGATTTTATATCACACATGTGAGTTGCACGTGAGTTTCTCCACAAGGGCTCCTAATAGCCTTTGGCGCCCAAAACAAGTTTAAATACTCATTGGCTTTCATTTTAGTTTTCAGTTTTGATGTTTGTACTTTCTCTTTTTTTTGATTGTTCTTGTAACAAACTCATTGTAACTGAATTTCCATCATTGATAATCAACTAAGCTTTCGACCAATCTTTTCTTATCCTTGATTTGTCTTGTGAATCCTTTGACGATTCTTAAGTGGATCTTAGAGGTGTATATTAAGAAACTAAACATACATACAAGTATTGTTCTAACTTCTAAGAGAGAAATATGAATAAGAAAACTAGCTACTGGAACGGGATTCCTTTACTTCATTTTCCATTTGTTGTATACATTTATTTTGACATCATATGAATAAAAATGTTTAGAACCCTCAAATATAATAAATACTCTTCCAAACTTAAATCCATGTAGGATTTGTTATTTTAATCTCAAAGGACCATCATAAACTTGATCCAGAAAGTGCACCCTACAAACTGTACAAAGTATGTCACAAGTACCCTTTTGTCCTTATATCTGTATGAATGAGATCTGAGAGGCAGTGTATAACAATATTTACTATGATCCTTTTCGTGTTTATCTACTTTACTTGTTGGAATTTTAATAGCATGAAAATCATAAATTAAATCACATAAACATCAAAGCACACAACTGAAGACTAAACATATATTTGTAATTAGTTCACCGAATAATAAACGGGTGCGTACCTTTTAGCAACTCCAAGCAATCATGTACAATCACCAAGGTAAAACCCTGAATTAGGGTTTATGAGATTCGATTAGGAACCCTAATTGATTATCACCAAGACACAAACAATAATGTGTTTATCCCACGTTCTTGTACACATGTACTGATACGATTTGATGTGAATGCTAGTTCAAGTAACACAATAACAAAACAAAAACTTTGTAATGCTTAATCAAAATCGAAAACGCTAAAGTATAGGGGTGTTCGCCAGATTTGAGCACCAAGAAGGGAGGAGAAGAGAAGTAGGGTTTGCAATGTGATACACGATTCAACTAGAATAAATTCTAGGCTTTGTATTTATACCATGCAAACTAAAAAGTTAGGGTTGGATTAGGTCTCCCCTCCCCTTAACGGATCGGTCATATAACCCATATGGGTTTCTAGAACCTTCTTGACCTCTATTTTCATCGCTAGTCCTTCTCTTTAATACTTAACGACCGTTAGTCAATTTTCATTAATTACTTAAAGCTCGTTAGTCGTTATTATGCATTTAATAATAAACGTAGCGTTTTACATTAATTGTTGAACATCAACTCTTTACGTAAAGTGTTCAATCTCGTGGTCTCGAGTTCGAATATGGACATACACGTATTAATTCGTCCACAAAATTAACAACTCCCACTTGGACGGATGTTAATAATGTAATGATATTGGTTAGCGTCTAGCAACACGCCAATGCCCTAGTACAAACCAAGTATGGTTTCCTAGAAAAAACCTTTTGATGAATCATCACCATACTTATCATTTTGTTTCAAATGCCCGCGTTAATAAGGATATGGATCTCAGTCATTTCTTTATTTAACTATTCTATTTCTCATTGTATATGATTGAGCAAGATTGCCAAATCTTCTGAACGTATTCCAGATAGATCTTGGGCATGGCACTCGCAAACATCTTGTCAAATCTACGAGGGGCCCAGCAGTATTAAACTTCAAAACGAATTTGAAGGAACAAATTCTTTCTTGACTACAAGCAAAACCCATGAATTTTGCAACACTTCTGAAAACAATCCTTATAGCTACCAGTTACGCATATCGGTAAATTGCTTTACAGAAATGCACTACATCCATGACAGTTCTCTGGCATCTCAAGTTTGAGGACAACTATTCATGATTTACTTGATGACAAGATCCATAGAGTACAATCATATGGTTGGGATAAGTCCTATATTCATTCCATAGAATATCATGTGAAATTGGCATGTCAACACATCAATATACTTAAGTATATTTTGACCAAAACTCAGATTTGTCTTAATTCGATGATATTTCCATATCATTGATCAACAACCCTGTTTAGAATAACATAAGTTATTCACGGATTTAAACATGCAAATATAGGATACAATATTATAAATGAAAAATAAACATAACCAATATATTATTTCATTAAAATAATAATTTTTTACAATATCCTTTATCCAAATACTAATCACAGATAGGCATGAAACTACTAGCTTAACGAAGTCATATGCTATCATCATGTTGATTAAGCTTTTCACCAGGTAAATCCTTCGTTAAGGGATCAGCTAGATTATCATCTGTGTGAACTTTGAGTAGCTTGATTTTACCTATCTCGACTTGTTCTCGAACATAGTGATATCGCCTAAAAAAGTGTATGGCGCCTTTCATGACTCCAGGTTCATTGGCGAACGTAATTGCAGCAGAATTGCTACAATACATTTTAATAGGATTTTCAATTGAGGGCATAACTCCAAGCCCTGAAATGAACTTCCTAATCCAAACAAATTCCATTGCAGCAATGTACCCAGCTTCTGTTGCAGACATCACAATCGTACTCTGCTTCTTGCTCTTCCAATCCACGCTCCCCATTAATGACAAAGACATAACCCGTCTGAGACTTCGTATCTTATTTATAACATAACGAGGACGCATCGCAGAAACTTGTAACATCAAGTTCTGCTTCGGATTTCCCCATACACTAAAAACATTTCTTTTGTAGCCCTTAAGTACTTGAGAATATGCTTAACAGCAGTCCAGTGAAGTTCACCTGGATATCGACTGGTCATATTTTGAGCAAACGCCACATCAGGTCTTATGCATCTAACCGCATACATAATAGATCCCAAACGAAGCATAAGGGACTTTCTTTATGCGTGCCACCTCTGTGTGTTGAAGCACATGCTTTGCTACTTAAGCCATGATCTACTTGCATTGGAAAATATCCCTTCTTTGAATTTTGCATATTGAATCTATTTAATATTTTATAAATGTAAGCACTTTGGCTTAATCCAATCAATCGCTTATATCTATCTCTGTAGATCTTGATTCCAAGGATGCATGATGCTTCCCCTAAATCCTTCATAGAAAAACATTTACCAAGATAGGATTTCACCTCATTTAAACTTGGTATATGACTTCCCATGATTAATATTTCATTGACATATAGAATAAGGAAAGTAACATTACTCTCACTAGCTTTATGGTATACAAATGGCTCATCAAGATTCTGAGTAAATCCAAACCTTTTGATTTCTTCATCAAACCTTTTTTCCATTGCCCTGATGCTTGCTTCAATCCATAAATGGATCTTTGAAGCTTGCATACTGTTAGGAATTGGAAATTCCATAAGAAAGTGTCGGTCACCCCAATTATGGTCTGGCATATGTTAGCTCGTAGACATGTCGTTATTTACATTATTTAGTAATTAATTAGTTAGTTAGTAGCGTAGTTATTAGTTTAGTGTAACACCATGGAGGAAGGACGGGTCTTTACCTACTGTATGCCTGATCCACAGCCCGAAGGAGGGCGTTTAAGCTTGTAACTATAAATACCCTTCCCACTAAGGGAAGGGTGGTGCTTCTTGAATCTAACCTTGCATTTTGTGTTACAACTCTCTTTCAAGAACTTCCTCTTATCTCTTTCACTCTCTTAACATGGCACACTTGTTTAATCATCTCCTTAGACCACCCGAATCATCTAAAACAACATAATATATACGATCCTACATTTGGTACCAGAGCCTAGGTTGTGTTGTATTAATGATTCATATGGTTCTATTTGAGTGGTTATTTTGTACGATTCTTCATGCGGTTTGACTTGGTTTGGTGATGCTTGGTTGTGTTTTTTTATGATGATTGATGTTGTTATCGTAACTGTTGTCAAGATGTAATTTTGAATGGCTACTGGTTTATTGGTCTATTGATTATGCTGTTAAGATGATAAGATGTTGATTATGTTAACTGATTTTGATGCTTGGTTGTGTTTTTTGTGTTTGATGCTTGGTCTACTGATGTCATGTTCATCAATGCGAGTTGTTGATATGATTAACTGCGATTTGGCTCTAATATTAATGTTATTCTATGCGGTTTGAGGTCATATTCGTGGATGCGACTTGGCGCATTTTAATGCGAAGTTGTCATAATGTCCAGATTCTATGAACCCTAAGCGAGTTGCAGCTTGCTTTTGAGCGGGTTGTCTACTCTCTGTCCAGATTCAACGTATTTGAAGTGAGTTGTGTATCTTGGCAGGGAAAATTATGCGAGTTGTCTTAATAAAATGCGGGTATGCGAGTTGTTATTAACAGATAAGATGCAGTTGACTTTTGAGTCAACTGCGAGTTGATTAAAAGTATTGATGCGACTTGATAGAAAAACGAGATGAAGAAGAAAACAAGACCATGACCAATAACAAATACCAACTACTCATCGACCTCAGTAACATACATCATTGGTCCATGGTTTTAACACCACATCAATCAAGACTCACTCTATTTAACACCAAGAATAAACCTACGAGACCTCAGTTTACTTAACCATTCGTCACCAAAGGAATCAATAATAATATAAAGGATCTCAGATTTGTCTCTCAAATATTTTCAAGGTGTCATCAAGCCTCAGAGGCCAATCACATGAGAACAAAAATCATCATAAATCGACCATATCTAATTATGATAAACATGTCAACGATCTCAGCTTTGCTCGTTGTGTGTGTAGTTCTACAAACACATAGATCTCTAAGGATCTATACACAAACGAGCTTGTGCCTCATTGATCAATCTAGGAGTTTAATCCCTTTGTAATATCCGAATCTTTAATGAAAAAAATCAACTGTCATGAATGATTAATTGGTCTCTTCTGATTCGTTCAAAACTAAACAAAATGAATCAATATACCTACCTTGGTGTCGAGCATCATGCCATCTCTGTGGCATATGATTTCTGACAAGCTGTGTCCTACACCTCAAAGCCATCCCTGTGGCGAGGTCATTTTGAGTAATCAAAGATCTCAGTTAAAGAATTGATAAATGAGTGTATGAGATTCGTTTTATGGATTGTTAATTTTTTTGAGGCGTACATTTCTTTGAAATGTTCCTTTCTTTTCCTGAGAGAGGTTTATGGTATGAGGACATTAACAAAAGGGGCGGATTTTTAAGTGAGAATTATTAGGTTGAAAGTGTGTGTATGTGTGTTTTATTCACAGAGATATTAGGGTAGTATTATCATGGATCGGTCGTACATGGGCCGACTGTTTTGATTCTATTTGACTTGGGCACATACGTTTGTCTACTGTTTTTTGGAGTTGGATGGTTTGCGTGGACAAATATTGTAGATGGTTTGGTTTTGTCTTCTGTGATTATCGATTATTGGAGCGTGGTCTCCTTTATGGACTATTAGACCAAATTTATTTACTTGGGCTTTGTGTTGAAGTTTACTCGTGAGTTTTAGTTCGTTTGTTGAATTTTACTCGTGGGTTTTAAAGGGTTTGATATTTTTTTTGAATGAATGACATATCAATGATTAAAACTGAATCCGGGCTTGAGTTGTATATGTGATGACTTGAACATTGGTTGATGGACTGATGGGCTTCTCAAAATTGGATCGAAAATATGAGACTTGGATTTAATGAGATGTGATGTGTTATGAAATTTGACGATGAGATTTATGATAATGTGACTTGATGATAAGATTTGGTATGATGCTGAGATTCGTTATGTTATGAGGTTTGGAAATTTGGTGTATACATCTTCACGAAGGATATTATTTCACGGCTTGAATTGATGATTGGATAACGTTGACTACAGGGTTGTTTGAATGATATTTCTTATTTGGATTTGAAGTGAGGTTTTTAAAGTTTTACTTATTTCGTCTTCTTTCTTTCTACTCTTCCGCGAAGATGACTTGTTTGGGCGTTTATTGAGTGTGATAAAGACTTGGCTATTTAGTTACGATTGTGATTCTTTCTCGCTTAACCTACAACGTAGCTATCACTTCGGTGTCTCACGCAGTTGAGGATATGTCAAGAGGTTTTGTACATTGGGTACACCGTTTCTTTTTCACAAGGATTAGTACAAGCTTAAGTAACAAATCTGGAGAATTCTACTTCATGTTCAAGCTTGTTATATCGGGTTTACTTCTTCTAGTGGTCACAACTATAGCCGACTAAATATGTGAATGGTGTGTTTACCAAAGTGTTCAAAGGATGAGATGTGATCAGCAATTCCCATAGATTATTCGATGCAATTGAATGTCAATGATACTTCATAGTCTAAGCAAAATCTTTCTAAAATCTTTAGTGTCAGCCATGATTCTTCAAGATGTTTGCTTATGACAAGAATTTTCGTGCAAATGGTTGTACACGTTATGATGCTTCCGAAAGTTCGAAACCATCTTGGGGGAGAAACGTGTACTTTGGTTTACGGACAACCTCCAGGGGGAAGTAGTTTATACTACTTGACTTAGTATGGTTTATGAAGTTGTCTACATATGGGTAAAGAATTGTTGATAATTGTGTTGAAGATATAGAATGAACCGTTAATGAACCGCTGCATGTTCCCCTAAAACAGATATTCACCAAAACCAAAGTTGTCATAACACGTTCAAACTAACATTGTTTACGGTTTAGTCTTGATTTTGTAAAATCTCGCGAAAGAAACTATTTCTCGGTTTAAATCATAGATTTGTAAAATCCCGTGACAATGGAAACATCTTGGTAATTGTTAAGTGCATTTCCGGATCTATCTTACGGTTTATTCTTGGTTTTGTAAAATCCCGCGAAAGAAACTATTTCTCGGTTTAAACCATAGAATTGTAAAATCCCATGATGATGGAACCATCCTGGAGAAAGGAAAGTGTATTTTGGGATCTTATCTGATGCTGGTGCCACGGTTTCTACTTCGAAGAAGGGATAAAAGGGTGTAATTCATGAATTTGGTGATTGTTTGGATATTCTTCATACCAGTTTGGTTATTACAAGGTTTTACGGGGTTATGTGCTTTTAACCATGGTCGGAATGAAACCATTATCATAGTTCACTTAAACGTAAAAGGAGGCTAGAGTTGGGCTTTAAAGCGAGAAGATGTGACAACGGGGTTAATTCACTATTATTTATTTGAGGTTGAAGTGAAATATCACGCGCGAGTGTACTTAGTATCTGAAGGTATCGGGGATGGTTGGATGAAGATTCTTCAAGATCCTTGTTCGAGCTTATTATCAAAAACGAAGACTTGGAAATCTAGTTATTTTTGGGTGACTTTTTCCTTTTCTTTTACCACTTGGAGGAATTGGGCTCTTACCACCACAAAATAACCATCACTTTAAGGAGTTACGTTGTAGTGCTCAGTGTCACATTTAATTGTGGATTTTCAAGAGGTGATGTACGTCTCATACTTGATGGTTGGTTGGATGAAGAGTATAGAGTACTTAGAGATTCAATGGAGGATTCTCGGCACCGCTCTTCGTTACATATGTGCAAGTTTAAGTCACGAGTTCGGGTTGTTTTACTTCAGGGTCAAATTCGTCATATTGGGTTTCTCCATCAGCTGTCATGACAAAGAGCCTACTGAATGATAATGGGGTTGATATCAAGTTTGCCAAGAGAGGTAGAACAGAGAGAGATTATGACGTTTGAACACAACAGTTCAAGCCTCGTACCTTAAAGAAAAGAAATGTGTACGCTTCAGTGCGCATTATCTTCTGAAGAAGAGAAATCTTCTTATTTATGACCATTCTCATCAACATGCTTCATATTTTTCCACGCGCTTTTAGTTATCAAGTGAACCGGACTATCATTGCTAGTTCTCCTATTCCACTTGCTCAATTAATATGGAGATGGCGACATCATTTGCAACCTTTGAGGGGGAGAAGTGTGAAGAGACTACATTTTAAAGATATTCACTTGTTTAATCAAGAATGGCATCTCCGTATGCAATTCTTGAGGGGGGGAAGAAGTATGATAACTCTACATGTTGAGTTATATCTGAGATTAAATGGTCAAACGGCTCCAAACTCATGTAAGAACCGAGCTTCTTCTTATCGGGTCATCTTCACATGGTGTTTTCTTCTAAGAGCCGCTGGTTGACATCTTCTCACGGACTGATGATTAATGACAAAGTGCTTCTAGTTGCTGGGCTGATTTCTTTGATGAACATCTTTCTGTTCTTGTTTGATTGGGAGGGATCTTAGTTAAGGAGATTTGCTACATATAAGTTAATTGGAACGCATTTGGTGAGATGAAGATGTTAACTTTCTATTCCCCAAATGGACAATCTAGAAGAAGGTCGAGTCTACAGTCGGTTCTACATTTTCTACTGTATGTTAGAAGACTAAAAGACGAGTTGCATTTGATTATCAAAAGACTTCTTCTTATTCTGGGCATTTATTAAAAGATTGTCGGTTTAGGGGATAACACTAATTGGGGGAGAGTGTAAAGCCAGATTTAATCCCCAATTAGACTTGCTCACATTCTGCTTCAGCAAGTTGATTCTCACAAAGACTTCAAGCGATCTTCTCAACAGATTTCAAGTATTTGGGCTTATAATGTTTTGCTGATTCTGAAGTATCAAAACCAGCAAGGGGAAGGAGACACACATCTAAACGCGAGTAAACTTGATGAACTTAATACTTCTAAGTGATTGAAGATATCTCGGGAAGTCAAATGTCATTACCGCAGAGAAACTCAAGGTTTGACTCATGGCGTTTAGTGTTCTTATTCTAACTATGTGGGGGAAGAGATGGAAGAGTTAGTTTCTGGTGATAAACGAGGTACACAAGTGTGTGATGATTTCGATGTTATGGCAATCATCAGGGGAGATAGATTATGTACATTGGGGACGCTCATCTGTTTCACTTGAGTGCTTAATCAGTGATTGAGAGATATAATCACTTATTCCGGAGTTGACATCCGCAAAGATAGTCATCCGCAGAGATAATCAGTGATTCGACCTGCTTCTTCAATGTTATCGGTTATTCTCTCTTTGGGCATTCGGGTACTTCGGGTTCTTGAGCTTCATACACTATCATCCGGGGAGAGAAAAGTATACATCGGGGTTATTCATTGGCTATCGGACTTAATCTGCTACTTCGATGGTATAAGTTTCTCTGTCTTAGGATATATGTGTATTCGGGTTCGTGAGTTCTAGTCTAAGAGACTGACTGCATCAATTCATCTACTTGGGGGAAAGTGGTCTCTTGACAACTTTTGGTATGGATCGCTTCAGACTTCAGTGGAATGAAATTTGAGAAGAGTTATTTATGTGTGGGATGATACGTTGCTGTTCTTTTGGATGATATAACCTCGAACGAAGAATCACAAAAATTATTCTTAAAAGGAGCAGCAAGATCGATGATAATGGTGTGCTTCTTTGTGCACCTGGCTAAGGGAAGCTTGAAAGAAAGCTTAGAATTTGCTCAATAAGAAGATTTACGGTTTGGGGGGAAGCTACCAAAGTCTCACTTTCAAATGGCTCAATTTCTCTCTTCGATTCAAGAGCCTTGGAAGCTTTGGTGGTGAATATTTTAGAGATGATGGCTTCTATCTTCTACAACGAGGCTGCTCGATATCCTATCTCGGTACTCGTATCATCATCTTCTTAAACTATATCATCTACTCTATCTTTGTATATATTTATCAAAAAGCAAAATACAAAAATATAAAACCAACAAAAACAAAATAGAAAAATATAAAATCAACAAAACCCATAAAAATCAGAAAATTTGAAAAATACCAAAAATATGTTTTATCAAGACATGTCTTCTGATATCGATAACATCTGCCGTCTTAGAAATGTCATTCAACAATGGCACGGGACCATAGATGAAGTTCGAGCAGAGGTTTAAATATTTCTTTTCAAAACATGTCACAAATCTAATGGCTTGCAGTTACTTCAGACTGTAACCCGCGCTAAAACCATGGTTTGCTATTATTTCAGATAGCAACCCGTTCTTTAAATGAAGGAAAGTGTTGCGCTAAACCAATTTTCAAAAATTCCGTGCACTTATCCTAAAACAAATTGAGGAAAGTATGTCGAAGGACTGCTGTTCCTACTCAAATATTTTTCCTTCTAAAATTCTTCAGAAAATTTTTTTTTTAACAAAATGGTGGAAAATGAGTTGCTTGTAAATCAACCAGATTCAGAGTTTTCGTAAAATTTAAAAACTCAGTCAATGACTTCAGCGCTTTTAAACTTTAAAAAAAATGAGTCATTGATTGAGAGAGAGAATGTTTTCAAATCTATATCATCTAACGGGCTTTCTTAATCATCCTACGTGCTTATCAGAAAAAGATACTTGCCTATGTTGAAGGACTAGGTATTTAGGATATGATTGTTAGGATTAGATGATTAGAGTTTGATGAACACATAAATCCTATGCCTTATATGATCTGATTGACATGTTGGATTAACTTTTATTAGTCGATTGCGTTGGTGTTGTCGACCACCTTATATCTGTTTGTGTTGACTAACGTATGCAGATAAGATGGTTTATAAGAATGTTCCCGATCGAATGGAAAGGGCAACTATTTTCTGGTCGACAAATGAAGAAACATAGCTTAATTAGATCTCCATGGAGAGTTGGCACGATAGATGCAACCTAAAAGGTCTCACTGCATCTGCAGATGTTATTCTTCCAACCTCCAGCAACAACAACAAAAGCAGCTTAACCACCTAACGTATCTTTGTGCAGGATAAATAGTGATGATACCATTTTTAAACAATCTTGAAAATATTGTTTTGAAAATGGAAAAATATTGTTTTGAAAATAAATTGGACTAAATTTTGGAAATCACCGGACTTCATTTTATCAAATCTTAAATCACTCAATCATCGACTACAGTCATCGATTGAGGGGGAGAGTGATTTAAAATAAAATATTTTCAAACGATATTTCTTCATAAACGTTCCGGTTTGTATTTAATAAAGTGGTGATCTAAAGATTTATTGTTATGTCATGGTATGATCTTCTTTAAAACTCAAAGATCTTTTTAAATGAAATTTTTTCTGTTCTTGTTTGATTGTGAAATTGTTTTATTTTACTTAAATATCTCTTAAAACTATCATACCTGACACTAACAATCTTTAATGTCTAAAATTGATCTTATCAATCATTTTTCAAAATTAAATTTTGCCACGTCTTTCCCCAAATTTTTTTAAATGATTTAAATCAATCGGGATCCAAAATCTCAATTGGTTTGAAATTTTTGATCGGGGGAGAGATCGTGATTTAAATCTCAAATCGGTGTTAAAGGATGATTGTTTCAAAAGCACTCCTTCCTTCATGTGCCAAAATTTTTTGAAATACATAATGCACATGATTGTGGAGGAGCATTTAACCATAAACCAGAAGAGCTTTTAAATCAGGCACATTTTTCTCCCAAGTTTTCTAAACCTTATTAAATCACTTGGGATCCAAAATCTCAAAGGGTTTGATATTTTTGATCGGGGGAGAATTTGTGATTTAATTATGAAATCTGATAGATGATGATTGATTTGATTCAAATGTGCGTGCTGCTCTCCCATATGTGCTAAACGCTTTCGAATCTCGAAGCACATATTGAGGGGGAGCATTTCAAATGAAAATAAACTTTCAAGGTACAAAGATTTATATGTTTCAATAGAAGTACCTTGATTGATTTTTTAATGGTTTTCCTTATAGCAGTGTGATCGTAAAAGTACTTCTATGAACTTCTTCCTATATGTGCTAAATGATTTCACAACCAACGCACATTTTGAGGGGGGGAATTTACCAAGAAAATCAAAAGGCTTTTTCTAAGGAAATTGTGATCAAAGAATATATTTCTAAGAACTCTTGCCTCCATGTGCTAAACAATTTCAATATCATATACACATGTTGAGGGGGAGCATTTCTAAATGATCAAAACAATTAAGGTACAAAATGCTTTGATATTATCTCACAAGTACTTTGATTGATTTTCCAAATGATTTTTCAATTGATTTCAAGAAGGAAAGAACAATACCAAAAGACCGACCAATTTACTTCATGCATGGTGTTATAAGGATGGTTAGGTTAGGTATTCGTTCCCACGATCCCGCCAGAGCCGGAGGGATCTACCCAGGGACAATCCACTAGATAGTGTAGAAGTCCTTAGGTATGATGAAAAAGGAGAAAAATGAGAATACGGGAAGAGTGCGGACTGAGACAGAGCTAGAACTGGAATAAACCCAACAAGGTTCTAGTAATGAAGTCTCGGTAAGCACTAAAGGGGTTGAAGAATGAAAAAGTTTTGAATGTGAAATGGGTGAAAATAAATAGCCCTCCAATAATTCAACCTTAGGGCATAAACCGGGTTCAATACATATACTACTGGTGTTTACTAAGGTAACACTGGTATTGAAGACAAGACGTCATGGACCCAGTGACGCACGGCACCTAACTTCCCAAGCTACTCAAGTTCCTCTTAAAAGTACTTGTTTCATTCTCACGGGGAACCTACATAATCTATCGACTTTCTCTTAGAGATTGTTGATATTGAAGAAGGAGACCCTCTCCATAGTCTTCGAATAGGAAACCAAAGTGCACAATTGAGTCTAGAGCCAAGAGATCATCCACAATATCTCATTAGGACACAAATTTTTTGAAGACTTGCCGTTTCACACAATGTGGAAAGTAAGAATATAATGAGAGTCCTACGCATTATCCTTGTGGTATTGCCAGAACATCCGAGTGATATGTAAAGTATTCACAATGAAGATGGAAATCCTTCTAGAGCCAACATCAAACAAGCTCTTGGTGGGTGACATGTGAGATCTTTTCTAAAGATCAAGCTTGTGACAACTGGATAGAAACAATGGGGTGATTTACTCTTGAATCAACCTTGGTCCAGGAATTGAATTGACGAATACTTTTGGAAAAACCGTTCGATGTGCAAATCTTCTTTTCTCTAGTATATCGAATGTGTATTCATTTTCAAACAAAAAAAGTATCTCTGATTGAAAAAATACTTTTGGAAAAACCGTTTGATGTGCGAATCTCTTCTTTTCTCTAGCACATCGAATGTATATTCTTTTTCAAATACAAAAGGTATTTTTGATTGAAAATTGATCTTTCTCATAAAACCTTCGTCGTATTGCAAAACTCTTTCTTCAAGCAATACGCGATTGTTTTCAAATCAATTTTTCATCAATCAGTGGATCTCTATTCGCTGGTTCACTCACTCCGTGTTGTCCTCTTTGTGACGTTCCAGTTTGAGAACAGCTAGAACAGCTGCGAAACCCTGTCAAGGAAATTCTTCGGAATTCTACCTGATCACAGGCAGTACTTGTACTGATCAACGGGGAACCGTGGGCCGTGTACCTCTATTCAACGAAAGTGATCAAAGACACGTTCATGTGTTTTATTGCTAATTGTTGTTTGCAGGTACATTTCGACGGTTGTAGCTGGTCAGAATTGAGAAGTCAATCCAAAGCCGCATGCTCACAGCATCCACACTTAATTAAAGAAATCATGACAAGTGCTTATCTACATAACCTGGCTCTGATATTTTATACTATGCTTCTGCTTCGCTGCTGCAAATATCATGAACCAGTAAAAGCTTCCGCTACTCTGATGAAGAGATGTCATGATCCAGAAAGTGTGAGCATGTCGGTCCGAAAGTCACAACTTCACATGATGGCAACACAATAAAGGGTGATCCTGAGATTTGCTGTGACTGATGATCTCAAAGAAAGCTCAAAGATCATCAGAATGTGGATCAGTTCAAAGACCTCCACTTAAAGTACAAAGCAGTCGGACTTTGAAGAATCGCTACTAAAGCACAAAGATTGCGAAACTTGAAGAATTGAAGTCTACGAGCTCAGAACTAAAGACAAAGATAGAATGCTAGGAAGCAAAATGTATTTCATGGGGTGACCTCCCTTAGGGGGAGATTGTTAGGAATTGGAAATTCCATAAGCAAGTGTCGGTCACCCTAATTATGGTCTGACATATGTTAGCTTGTAGACATGTCTCTATTTACATTATTTAGTAATTAATTAGTTAGTTAGTAGCGTAGTTATTAGTTTAGTGTAACACCGTGGAGGAAGGACAGGTCTTTACGCACTGTATGCCTGATCCACAGCCCGTCAGGAGGGCGTTTAGCTTGTAACTATAAATACCCTTCCCACTAAGGGAAGGGTGTTGCTTCTTTGAATCTAACCTTGCATTTTGTGTTACAACTCTCTTTCAAGAACTTCCTCTTATCTCTTTCACTCTCTTAACATGGCACACTTGTTTAATCATCTCCCTAGACCACCCGAATCATCTAAACAACATACTATATATGATCCTACACATACTCGCTCAGGAAATTGTGGATTCACAAACCCCTCAGGTTGCGCCATATAGATATCTTCATCTAGGAAACCATTTAAGAAGGCAGTTTTGACATCCATTTGCCAAATATCATAATCTTAGTATGCTGCTATGGCTATGAGAATCCTAATAGCTCTTATGTCTGCTACAGGAGAAAATGTCTCCTCATAGTCAATCCCGTAGGTTTGAGTAAAGCCTTTAGCTACTAGACGAGCCTTATAGGTGTGTACATTGCCATCCATGTCAGTATTCTTCTTGAAGAGCCACTTACTTCCAATGACTTTAGCATTAGAAAGAAGGTCTACTTCAATCCAAACTTCATTTTCTTTCATGGATTGCAATTCCCCGTTCATTGCAACTTCCCATTTGTCCTTTTTAGGATCAGCCATGGCAGCCTTATAGTTAGCGGGGGCACCAAGATCCCCTAGCATATTTTCCTCAACTTCTACGTTAAGACATAGACGTTCAGGTGTACGTATAGTCCTTTCAGACCTACGAAGGGAATAACTTCAGGTGGAGAACCTAGACTTTCAAGCTCCGTTTGAAGTTGGCTAGTGTTTTCAGAAGGTGATGTATCTTCATGATCATCTTCCAGATCATAAACTCTCCCACTGAATTCTTGAGATATGAGATTCCATTCAAGGAAATCTCCATACCTAGCCACAATGACTTTATTATCACGTGGGAAGTAAAAGTAGTAACGCATCATTTCCTTTGGGTATCCTACGAAGATACACTTAACATATCTTTGTTGGAGTTTATCAGGTGAGCCACGTTTAACAAACGCCTCACAACCCCAGAACTTTAAGTAAGAAAAGTTGGGAGATTTTTCATTCCATATTTCATATGGAGTCTTATCAACCTTTTTTGTTAGAACCATATTTAAAATGCGAATAGCAGTTTCAAGAGCATAATCCTAAAAGGATAAGGGAAGAGTTGTAAGATTAAACAATGATTGCACCATATCTAGCAATGTACGATTTATCCTTTCAGATACACCATTTTGTTGTGGAGTATATGGAGATGTGAGTTGCTGGACAATACCACACTCAGCAAGATAATCTTTAAACTCTTGGCTAATATATTCACCACCTCTATCGGATCGAAGAGCCTTAATCTTCTTTCCGAGTTTTAATTCTACTTCATTCTTGAAAACCTTGAATGTTACAAAGACTTCATGTTTATGTTTAAGCATATAAATATAACCATAACGACTGAAATCATCCGTAAAGGTTAAGAAGTAGCTAGCACCTTTCCTTGACACATGTCTAAGTGGTCCACACACATCAATATGTATTAAACCAAGTAGATCTGAAGCCCTTTCCACTTGATGTGAAAAAGGTTTCCTTGTCATCTTCCCAGATATGCAAGATTCACACTTATCAAATGATTTCTCATTGATATTTTTCAAAAGCCCATCATGTTGTAGCTTTTTCATACGTTTTTGGCCAATGTGAGCAAGTAAAAAATGCCAAAGTTAAGTAGAATCCAAGTTAGACTTTATTCTCTTATTGCTAATTCTATACACAGAATTATTTTCATTGGACACATGATTATCCATGTCAATTTCAAACACATCATTTACAGGAATTGCATTAAAGTAAAAAACATTATTTAAAGAAACAGAAATTCCATTACTAGTAAATGTGTGAACAAAAACAATATCCAATAACAAAGAAACTGAAATAAAACCTCTAATTATAGAATGTGCATAATGACAATTATTCAATACTAGTATAGTACTAAACCCGAAGGTAAAACTAAATCGAATTTCCCTATGGCTTCAAAAGCTGCATGTATACCATTCCCTACATACAATTATATTTCTCTATAGGCCAGCTTCCTTGCTCCTCTAAGTCCCTGCGATGTGTTACAAATATGAGTACCACATCCCGTGTCATACACCCAGGAATTATGCTTACGAGAAAAAGAAAATAATTCAATCATAAAAATACCTGAAGAGCTCGTGACATTTCCAGCCTTCTTATTTTTATTCAGACGTAACTCATCAATGTACAATGGACAGTTCCAATTCCTGTGTCCAGATGTGTTGCAGTGGTGACAAGCAGCCAAATCCTTCTGAGGATTCTCCTTCTTCTTGGGAGGGTTCTTCTTAGGCATTGGTTGGTAGGTCGCAACTTGTTTACCCTTTCCTTTGCCTTTACCCTTCTTGTTTGCATGTTGCGGTTTGTTGGGCTTAGTAATCCTACCACCTTATATTGCTAGTACCTGGGGTGTAGGTGCCTTTTTGGGTAATCCTTTCTCAAAATCAATGAGCATTACATGTAACTCGGTGATTGTCTTCCCCGTTCAATGCATGTTATAGTTACGCACAAAACCACCAAACAAATCCTGGTTAAGGGATCGATTGATAAGGCCAACACATACATCCTGGGAATAACCATAGCCGAGTCCCTCCAGTTGGTACAAGTAACTAGGAATAACTAGGATCCAAATTGACATAATTTCATCACATCAGTTGATCTGCTAGTAATGAAAGTATTCAACAAGGTACGAGTCGAACCTCAATTGCCAATCTAAAGATTGCAACTCCTAGAACATTATGGGATTTACATATTTGCCAACTCTAGTTGCAATGTAAGCATGTTTTATCCCTATCTTATGTCTTGAGTTACTAGTTGTCACTATCAACTCAATTAAGTTATTCAACTTAAGAAACTGCAAATACATCCACGCCCATGATTTATGCTTTGATTACAATCTATGTAATACCTTAAAATCCGTTTACCTAAATTCCGATATAATTTGAATTTTAACCTAAGTACTGGGAAGTGAGAACATCATTAAGTATTTAAGATATTACGTTAACGCAACATTTAACCTAAGTTCTTAAGCAATTAAATTAACGATACAATTATATGTCATTCGTATGTAACACATTCAAAATACATATATAAAAATCCTAAGCCTAGCTATGATAAACCGGTATACTTAGTTTTCCATAAGCTCCTACTCGCCTTCATGTTCCATTTAACTAAGCTGCTTTATGTAACAAATAAATTGACTCGTACACTTAAAAAAAATAAACATCACAAGTCATCTTGAGCTAGACCAATTTGTATTTTTAGTTTGTACACATTTTAAATAAATGATAAAAATAAGTAAACTTGGAAAGGATTTTAGAGAGAATGTCTTCCCTTATTTTCGGCAATCACAACTCATATTCCCTATACTAGCTTCATAGCCCGCCCGGATGGGCGGGCTAGCTTCATTATATTACTTGACGAAATTTAGTTGATCATTTTGATGTTTCAAGTATTGATTGAAATGCTTTCCTATACAGGCATTAAGATCATAAGGCATGTTAATGAATGGAAAACTGAGTCGTAATTCATGTTGAAGCATGTTTATTGTAGTCAGTTAAGTGTCTTCATGTTTTAACCACCATCCCTCGTATTTATTGTCAAGTTCAAGACTTAAAGATCAACTTTTGAATATCATGCGTCATTTTATTACAATATATCATACGCGCACCACAATGTTTGTACAAAATAGGCTCACAATATTATTAATGCATGATGTCAAAATTGTATTTCCCGCATACGAAACGAAAAGAGTATTAACATATTACCTGTATACACACAACTGCAAACACAAAAACGTGAAGGGAAATAAATGATTGTCGTTTTTGTCCATATAAGTTTACCTTTCTTTTGCTTCAGCATCTGCCACATTCGGCTTTTATTTCGCGTTTTGCGACATTCAGTCGTAGCTTCAGCGACATATGCCTTCGGCTACATTTGTGTTACCTATGACCTTCGCAACTTGAGATCTACATGTTGTACCAAGTTTCTCAAGTAGCTTGCATTACATGTTTATGTACCTACAAATATGCATACCCAAATATATATAAATTCAGTAAACATATAAACTCATGGGCACCAAACTAAAATTTAAACAACAGTAGTTATGGAAGCAACATTACTTTGTTGTGGTATAAAGAAAATTGCAGTAGCATAAGAGTGTAAAAAATTACGCAAATAAGTAGCATAAGAGTTCAATCCAAACACTAAGTTACCAAACAGAAAATGGCGGTAGTTACAACATAAAGAGCTTAAGTAGAGGAAAAACAAAATGGTCTATAGACATAAAAATTTGAGACATTTTGTAGGCAACTTTTTGAGAATCAACAACATAAATAACAAATTAGATGGTCCAAGAACCATGGGTCACTCATATATCAAACAATTAAATGTCCAATAACCTTTGGCCCAGTACAAAATACCTTTGCAGTACTAAACAATTTTGGCCAGTCATTATCAGTATAACTAAGACCGTTCGTATAAAAAGGGTTCTATTGATTTGGAACAATGTACTGAGAAGCAACGTTACCTGTAAATGCTACTACTGATTTGTAACTTTTGACAGGTGCTGGAATAAACTGGTGATGCAAATCCTTGAAAATCTATAAGCGGAACCGATCCTTCTTACAACATCATTGAAACCTGGTCCTTCTTTACACCTACACTTTCCATACTATAAACCAAAACCTTGATCGTCAGTCAAAATATCAAAGGAACCGATGTAATGGTCTTTTAAATTATCACTTATCAGATATCAGACGGGGTGTTTGGCATTGTGCTATACCAGATAGTGTTTATAACTTTTATCACCTTAAGAATATGATTATGGGTTATTCATGTGTTCTAAAAATTCAATAGTGTATATACATAAGTAACAAAACATAAATAAAGTATACAAATATTGGGACTTTTGCAATATACGTGCGTTGTGACTTCCTGCATATACAATACCGTGGAGTTCCCTCATTGAAGCATTAAAGCACATGATAGTACATGCGTATGTAGGAAAATATAATGATTAGTAAAAAACTATCCCAGACGCCCTTTATTAATGAATATTGGGTAAGCGGACTAATGTGTAATGTTGCTATCTAGGTCTAAATGTAAACCTATAATTATCATGCTGTAATTTTTTTTTGGCGTATTCTTTTGCAAAGTGTTGCTCTCTTATGTAATTCATTCTTAAACTTGAAGATAACAGAAACACATACGCAAAGTATGTTACCTTAACCCAAATTACAAATAAAAGACAACACACGACGGATGTTAGTATCTTAACCTGATGGCACAGGTTCTAGGACTTGTAAACAGCACCATTTGGCATAATAGGTTATCAAGTATTTAGTCAGAGGTCATGAAGAAATAATGGGAATGTAATTTTCATATAAGTGATTTTAGGAAATGAAACTCATCTTGGTCCACTGAATTCATAAAAATATCATACTTTATGTATTTTACTGCAGCAACAGCATAACATTTTAATGTATGACTTCTTAACTTTAGAAAACTTTAAACAAACACCAAAAATATAAATCATTTCATAAAAATAAGAAAATGATAATTTTGGGGTGTTTGGATTAACCTTACTTTTCCGGCTTAAGGTCATATTCAAATTTGAAATAACTTATTAGCCTACTATTTTTTTTAAATGAGCTTAGCATCTTCAATATGGATTATGAATAAGTCATATGCGCAACTAAACAATCTCATAAGCCGAAAACAGTGAGCTTATGAGCTTTGCACAAATCAAATAGGCTCATAAGGCTGGAAAATAAGCTAATCCAACCCTCTACGTAACACGTTATATACTTCTTGTGTCAAGTTTAAAGCATAATACATACCGATTCTGATATTGTGTTTCCTTTCAGCTGCTCTTGTTGCTCTATATTGATTTCTTGGGTCAAAAATGATGAAAGAAACATATAAGGTAGAAGTATCACAACAAAGAAAACAAACATTCAATAGTGACAACATGAAAACACTTATGTGGCTTAAGGGGTTATTTATTATAGGAAAAAATTGTAAGTTTATCAAGTCAAACTTATTCTCGAAATTCAGCAGCTAATACTCAGGCATGCTACTGGGTAACAGTAACAGTTAAATAAAACATGCTTGAATACAATATAATTTGTTATCGATTAGTCCAATTTTCATCTTATGCTATTATACGTACACCACTACCTCAAAGCCTAAATCCATATCAAATTATAATTACTAAACCATCACCTCGAATATTGGTACCTATACACCCAGGCACCCTACTCATTACCAAATACCGATTACAGAAAACCCAGTTCGACCAGACTGCGGACCAGTAAAATTCAGTACATGTCCAGTTCGGTCCGGCTTACATCTTAATAATACTATATGCTTAAATCACTCTCTTAAAGTTAACACCTGTTCACGTTACAGTTACTAAACAATCAGATCATATTCTCAAATTTACGGCACATATATACTCAGGCACACTACTAATTACACTTGCAGCAAAGGAAAAAAAACAGTTCCAGTCTAGTATAATTTAGCATCTATCTGATTTTAGTTCGGTTATTACTTTTACACCTATTACACTTCAAATTAGTAGCTCAAAGTTAGACTCTAATTCATATCACATTTACTAAACTGTCCGATTTTCGGTATTAATATTCTCAAATTTTGGCACCTACATACTAAGGCATGCTACACAGTAACATATACAGCATTATAAGATAGAAATCAGTTGCAGGATCAATACGCTGTAGCCAGAATGTATTGTAGTATCTTGGATACGTATCATTTTACCGCGCAATGGAAAGCAACAATGCCATATATAAGCCCAAGAACCATCGTAATGATTGAATAATTAATTGCTAATTCATAAAAAAAGAGCTTTACTAACCTCTTTGAAATTTGTTTTTGGTCTGGCATCAAGAATTACCGAAGCTTTTTTTTGTTCCTGGAGTCATCCACACTTCGAACCTGCAACATTTGTGAATGCTTCCTTTACATCCACACTTCGAACATGCAACATTTCTGAAAGTAGTCGTCAACAATTAATTATCAAAAAATCAATTAGAAGGTGCATAGATAAGGAGTGACCCAAGGTACTATTTGTTCTGATTTCATTATTGAGATGCTTCAACTAAATTCTGATGTTAAGAGGGTATTCAGGAGTGTTTATCTACTTAATTTTTCATACCAGCAATTTGAAGTGTTAGGATAATCCAAACTGCTTCTACTAAATTTGTAGTGAAATTGGCTTTTTACTCCGACATCTAACTCAAAAACCATTCAAATGAACAACATTAAAAACCATCCAAACTGCTTATGAAACAATCTTTGATAACTTTTTTTGGCTGCTACTTACCGTAAACAATGAACAACACAATATTAAAACATCATTAAAAAAGAAAAAAAAAAGATAAAAACTTACTTGGAAAAACTAAACTAATAATCCATCCAACCAATTTCGCCCCTGAACCATTCAATTCCTGTAAAAACCCAAAAACAGAATAAGGGTTAAGCAGATATGCGTGTAATAAAAACCCAAAAACAGAATAAGGGTTAAGCAATTTGAAGTGTTAGGATATCCATTATAATCGTCTTGCTTTCCAATGACCTCAATAGATCTTTCACTTTTTAATTGTTTTTGTGAGAGGCGTTTTGTTTTGTATATGGGTTTGATGAGAGGGGCGGTGAGATGATCTGATTAATCTGGAATATGGTGCTTCCTGCCTTCTATATCTACTCATCACATTCTCATATAATAAGCAAATCCAAACACTAATTCCTAAACTACTAATCTCTATGCCCATTTTTTACTTATAAGCGCGTAAATCAAACATCCTATAAATAAAGAACACATTTTTACAACTTAATTTAACCCAATAAAACCTGTTAGTAAAGAAACGACAATTGTAGACAAAGACAAACCTACGAAAGGAAAACCCCCGCGGCAATTTCTTGAACACAGCTTGCAAACCTGAAACTTATAAGAAAATAAATTACACATTAAGCAAGCTAAATCGCCTATAGCACACTTAAAACCCACCAAAAACTCAAGTAGACCTGATATCAAAATAAAAGGTTATGTCAAAAGCCATTTTCAACTTATTCTTAGCTTTTAACCCATGAAAAGGGCGTGTTTGGGTTAGCTTAACTTGTCGGCTTATGGGCTTATTTCATATTAAAAAAAGCAAATAAGCTCATACACATCGATGAAAATCTCAACAGCTCTTCAAGAGTTATTCCCAATAAATCAGGTACAAATTTTTTTTTCTCCCCGTTTACACCCGACTACTTTATCGTGGCTATACCAGCCACACTCGTAAACAAACATTAATAGTAATACAATGCATCAACCATCAATGGAACCACATAGTCTGCTATAAAACTTCTAAGGCACCCTATACCACCATCAAAACAAATTCAGATTCTGAACAATAAAATTTACAAAAATCTCACCTTCACTCTGATAATGACATAGATGTAAAGAAAGCTTCATACGAACTTAGATGTAAGAACTTCCTGAAAAAATTAAAATTAACACATAATAGCAAACAATTTTCCTCCAAAATCGTGATAGGATGTTTCGTTTTGAATTTCGAACACTATCATTAAAAACAGATGCATAAAAAATAAATTTCTAAAATCGAAATAAAAAAAGAACCCATACCGGAAATCATATATCAAGGTTTAATTAATAGAATGCATATAGTAATTAAAAATGGATTTGATGATTCTTCTGTTATGAAAATATTTTGGAATGTGAGAATAAATTGGGGAGGTTATGAAGAAGTGTTGACTGGAAGTATAAATGGTGAGGTTATGAGTAGAAGGTGAAGTTTATTGGTTTGGAAGTAGAAGATTGTAAACAAATATGTCTATTGCCTCAGTGGTTGAGGCGTGGGTATTGAAAGCAGAGACTCATGTTCGAATCTTGGCTGTGGCAAATTTTTTTTTTTTTATAATGTATCCTGGACAAGTGCCATGGTGGCATTTCCACCTCATCATAGAGGCGCCATGTCACAATAAAAATGCCTAGTAAGCATTATCTATGTGTCATGCTTAGTCCCATATATATATATAGATTACTGAAATCGTTTATCTCTTATATATTAACTCATTCATAAATACTCGGTCCATATATCTCCTCCACAATTCCATATTATTCGACTAGTTAGGTTATTAGTCATCCATATAACTGCTTCCCATGTGCATGCTCCATTCATAAAATCTGAACATAAAACCACCGTATGAAAATCTAAACCACCCACATCAAAACCTAGAAATCTTCACGTACAATCACATCTACATCAAGCAGAGTTATTAGCCATCTTGTTTATACCTTGACTCCCTCCACTGATCTGGTAATACACAACACAGAAACCCTAAACCAATACGATTAAATAGCAAGACAAGTTGGTTCGACCTACTGTGTGAGGGCTGCTGTTTTGGTTCGATTCATTTGAGTTGCTGATTCGTGATTGGAGTACGCAGTGGTGGTTGTGCTCGATTAAGCTTTGGATCGATCTCACTTCAGAAATTGTTGTGTTCATGCATCTATGTGGTCTTGCACTCGTATTCGATCTGTTCTAGTCTCGATCTCATATTCAACTAGAGGTATTCCTTATTCTTCATCTCGCATGTACTCGTGAAATCCTATACGAAAACTGGTAATATCTATATATGCATACGTACGTATATATAGATTACAACAAAGAAGCTTGCATACATTAATATGATATACGAAAATTGAATCACCCTCCTTGAGGAACTTGTAGCTATGGATTCTAAGCATGCTGCCATATGTGAATATTGAAACAAAAAAGATTATGAGCATGCGTAATTGGGTTAAATCGAGGGTAAAGTTTTGGATTGTGTTTGAACGTATAATGGGTAGTATTTGCATGGCCTTAGAGATGGATCATGCCTTGTTTCTTGGTGTTGTGTTTGTGTGTCTTGATGTCGAGTCTTGTTTCTTGTTTATTCGATCGACCCTATTTGAGCCTAAAAGATTATACGACGTGTTAAAATTAAAATCCTTGTTAACTGAGACTTCAAATGGTGGTTTCTTTTCCTCATCAATCAGACCTTGTTCATTTGACGTAAGTGAGAGTCTTCTTTAAAAATGATAGTAAGTCGGTCAGATAGCGTCGATACGAAGCCTTGGATCAAACATAAGTAAAAATATTTTTAGACCATATCTTGTGCTTGTCGTGTTCACAACAAGAAATAAATAAAGTGGGCTTTTTCATGCATGGGATGAAACTCGTGCATATAGTAAATACGTACATTCATGCGAGAAGAAAGAAAAATGGGTAGTCTTGGGTGGTAAGTTCGAGGGTGATCGCAGAGTTTATGGTTGAGCCATTTAGTATTTTGAAAGTGTGTCATGGGAGATGAGTCGGGAGTTAGTCATAACGCATGTTTGCTAGGTCGTAAATGTTAATCTCTTGAGTCGCGA
Organism: Chrysanthemum makinoi; assembly: GCA_910596185.1. Taxonomy (NCBI): domain Eukaryota; kingdom Viridiplantae; phylum Streptophyta; class Magnoliopsida; order Asterales; family Asteraceae; genus Chrysanthemum; species Chrysanthemum makinoi. The sequence goes on from OU343223.1 coordinate 247,551,369, forward strand.
TCGGATGTAAATATGTGTATGGAGACTAAAAGTAAATGGATTGTAAATGAATAAAATGTTATACGTATGTAATCTATATCGAGTAATATTGAATCTTAAAGTTATTTACACTTTGACCCTAAACTATGATAACTTGTCAATATAAACCTTAAACTTTGGTAAGTTATATATTAAACTTTAAACTTTGATAATTGACGTATCTAACACTAGATTTTACTAATATGTTATTAAAGAACGTAAAACGATGATATTTGTTATATTAAACCCTAAAGTTTATTTAATTGTCATTTATATCACTAAATTATTAAAGTTACTCAAATATGAAAACCTATAATTCGGAAACATACTAAATATGGAAAGTTACTTAATTTGGAAAGTTACTAAAAATAGAAAGTTTCTAAAAATAGAAAGAAACCCTAATTACGCAATATGAATAATTATGAGCACTAAAATTATGAAATATCTTTCTAAATATTAAACGATCATTATTCAGGTAGATCCGCGGAGGAAGGAGTAGCCTTTGTTTTCCTTGTGTGTTTATGGTGATTTGCTTTACGGTTTGAGGTACATATATTCTATCCCTTTTCAATAGGGATTTCTCCTGACTTTCTGATCCTTGACTTTGTTTCACTTATGATATTCCATTTCTATGATTCATTTGCTATGATCCGTTTGATATGATTTCTGATATGATCCTTTGATATGATTCTATTCATTATGACATTCGTTGTGCCATGATATGTTTCCGTTCAGTTTGATATGCTTCGTTTGGATATGATATGATATGATTATGCTTCGTATGATTTGTTTCTTTTCATTGCCCGAGCTAACTAGTCATGGAGGTACCATGACCATGTCATTGATGGCACCAATGGCATGACACCATTTGTGTTGGTGTGATTAGTCCACGACGTTCCCATTTATTATTTATGTTATGAGATCTCTTATCCATTATGATATGTGTGTATACTTGTCTTGAGCAGGGTACATATATGATTTGTTTATGTGGGGGGCATATGGATGCATCCTAGGTATTATGGTTCGTATGATATGGTGATTGGTTGTGCGTGCCTTGCACCCCTCTCGCATTTATGGTACTTGTAAGGTTTCCCCTCCTTGTACACTTATGAATTGACGGTTATGTACGTATGTAGTATCCTTCATGTGTCATGCTGGATGTTAGGTTATGCGCTCGTGGCAATATTCTTATATGATTCATTTTGATTTCTTATGATAATCTTATTCGTATTATCGTTCGATCTCTCATTTCATTTGACTTATGATATTTGTTCAGTTATTCCTTGATCTCTCATTCTTTTGACAGATGATATTTGTTTCAGCAGGAGCTTATGTTTCTCTTTCGCTATACTTATATATATGTCGATTATTCATTTTTGTTATATATATGTTCACTGGGAAAGCTCAACCGCATTTTATTTTCCATGCGACACGTACCAAGTGGGATACTGGGCTTTGTTGGGCTAAGAGTAGGAGCATTTGAGTGGACTGACCCTAGTTTACCTTATCTTTTTGGATGCATTTTGAAGATCATTTATTTTGATGTTTCATTTCTTTTGGACCTGTTAGATTACATATTTTCTTTTGAAGTCATTCGTTTATATGACTTGTTATTTTATTTAAGACTTCCGCTTGCGTTTGTATACTTTGTATGACACCATAATGTGACATTTTGACTCGTGTCGGGTTGGGGTGTTACAATCTAGCTATGTCTAACGTAACGTAAATGGCAACCTTAGGTGTTCCCATTTCCTTGGATGGCATATAACTTAAATTTAAAAGGTAGTAATTTTGATTTTAGTGTCAAATCAAATATGTACAAAGATGTCATGCATTCATCTTTGTATCATAGGTTTTAATAAAAAACTTTTACTTATTAGTATCTTTACTAAGATTAAATCAACAAATTTTCAATCAAGGTATTGAGTAAACCAATCACATAATTTCCTTTAATTATCGTCCACTATATCGTACTACTGCATGAGTCATAAGACCCAAATTATTAGGATAACTACCACAAAAGTGGCGCTGGAATTAAGGTCAATTCACCCTTAAGATGTTTTTGTACATTTGAATAGTCGTAGGTAGCTCCATTTTGACGCACAAAGAAGCGGAGAAGCGGGTCAGTGCGAAGCGTATTAAAAATCTTCTTCTTTCGGGTCACAATTTAATGCATACCCTCCTTATACCTCTCTTATAGTTTGTTAAAATGGGTGAGCCTTTCTAACTATTTGGTACAAGAAACATCAATCGACTAAAATTTTAAGATTTAATTCTTAAAAGCAAATCATATTTCACCATTGTTTAGACCAGTTTATTTTTCTATTCATAAATTACCATTTGCTTACAACTTGTCAAACAAAAAATAAACAAACAAGTAAAATAAAAAATAAACAACTAAAACAATACGCACATAACTTAACAATTAATATGTGTAAAAAATAGCCACATGCAAGCTTATTTAATAAAAACCTATTAATAATCAGTTCTAGATTTTAATAATGTCTACATTTAACTAAGACTTTCACTTGTTTCCATCTAGGTATAAAGTGAGCCACATAAATCGACGAATCGATTGCATAAGTCATAGCTAAATATATACCATATTGCACATAATTGATTCATTAATGTATAACTGATTCATTAACGTATAATTGAGGTCTTCCCCAATATAAAATTTATCAAAAAAAAATTACATGTGTACACACTTAAAAATTAATGCATGATAACAATAATCTATGACAAAACATGCATGTTTTCATCATTGATATCCACATAACAATTATTGAGAAGTCACAAGATCGCATACAATTAATAACATAACACATATTCATTAATTAATACATAAACCTCGCATGCAATCCTAGGGTTTCTAATCCAATTAAAATAAAGACTTTTTTTAAAAAAAAATTATAGGGCAATCGGCCCTTATGAAAAAAAATTATAGTTTCCAATTTTCTAAACCCTAGAATTCGACATACATGTAAACACAATACAAAATAATCGTTTTTATGTGTTTCAGTTATTAATTACACAATATAACAGCTCGTGATACCACTGTTGGAATTTTAATATCATGACAATCATAAATTAAATCACATAAACATCAAAGCACGCAATGGAAGACTAAACAAATATTTGTAATTAGTTAATTGATTAATAAAAGTATGCATAACTTTTAGCAACTCCAAGTAATCACGTACAATCACCAAGGTAAAACCATAAATTAGGGTTTATGAGATTCGATTAGGAACCCTAATCGATTATCACCAAGACACAAACAATAATGTGTTTGTCCCATGTTATTGTACGCACGTACTAACACGATTTGATGTGAATGCTAGTTCAAGTAACACACTAACAAACCAAACACTTTGTAATGCTTAATCAAAATCGAAAACCCTAAAGTATAGGGGTGTTCGTCCGGTTTGAGCACCAAGGGGAGGAGAAGAGAAGTAGGGTTTGCAATGTGATAAAAGATTAACCTAGAATGAATTCTAGGCTTTGTATTTATACC
>OU343223.1:247555003-247592278 GCA_910596185.1 Chrysanthemum makinoi
AAGCTGAAGAGGAGGAAAAGATTGATAGGTTTATGATTGAACATAAGCTCAAAAGTGAAGAATCATATAGGTTGGCTCAAGAAGAATCTAATGCACCGTTAGCTCAAAGAATTTATGAAGAAGAGAGAGCAGCTATCCCTGAAGCTGATAGAGAAGATGCTTTAAATGATCTGCTGGAGATGATCAAGAAACATCAGAAAGCTAAGATGGCTGGCAAAAGGATTAAGCCTCCTACAAAAACACAAATGGTGAAGCATATGAAGGAATATCCAAGAATCAAGATCATAAAAAGGCTGGTCAACTCAAGGGAAAAATATATGCAAATTGAAGAAATGTACATCAAAGCTTATAAGAAGGTACAAGACTTCATTCCCATGGAAACTGAAGAAGAAGGCAGAAGAATTAAAAGAGCAGTTTATCATTGGAATCGAATCTTCAAAAGACGAAGGTAGTTGAAGAAGCACCTACTCAAGTAGAGAAGAAACAGTTGAAGAGTTAATGATAAGAGACTTCAACAAATGATGGTTATTATGCCGAAGATATGAGTGTTGAGCCATTACAAAGCTAAGTATCCTATAATAGACCGAGATCTACACGTATAACTTTGGAAAGTTTTGGAAGATAATCAGAGTTGGAAATCACACTAAGGTATATAAATCTTTTGAATATATGGTTAAAGCCTTTGACAGAGATGATCTATTTAAACTCTAGGAATTAGTCAAGGAAAGATTCAATCAAACAGAGTTTGCAGATGATAAGGAGAAAGAGTTATGGGTTGAATTGGAAAAACTATGTTAATACAAATAAACCGTAAAAACGTTTATTAATATTTTGCGATCTCTTTGTGTTTTGTTGATAACAAATGTAATGTTATCTGAAGTATAATTATAAGGATACATGTTATTTTTGTAAAGCATTTACATATAGCCATTTAAATACAAAAATGTAATAATTAAGCATTTGTTGTAATAGTTTATTAGGATGGGTAAAACCATAACCCATGGACCATAACCCATGGATCATAACCCATACCCAAGTTGGCTAGATACAATGTATACTTAGATACATTGAATCTAAAGAAAACCCATGGACCAACCCATAACCCATGACCCATAACCAAAAACCCATGGGCAAAGAGGAGCGTACCACGGATCCCTAGGATTACACTAGCCGGATCCCAAGTGGAAGGGATCCGTGGGATCCGTGGAACAGAGAAGAAATTTGCCTATAAATAGAGAGCCATTTCTTCATTCTAACTCACCCCTCTTCTTACTAAATCTCTCATACACTCTCATTCTCTTCTAACATATAGATCACTTGATCTAGAGAGTTGTTCTTCTTTCTTTCTATTTGTGATCCTCATATAGGTCCTTCTCTAAGGCGAGATCACGAGCATTCTACAAGTCATCCAAGCAAGGGGTCCTTGATTGATTTGTCACTCCGCAAGATTTCTCAGAGCTAAGATCTTGTACTTGATATTTCACATATTTGTTGTGTAATAGTTGTGTTGGTTTGGTCCACCGTGCTACGGACTCGTTATCTAGCTTTGTACCGGAAAAAGTGTAAGCAACGTTGTGAAGGCTTCTCCGCCAAGTGAAGGAGTTTTTTGACATAGTGCTTGAACTCTCGAGTAGGTGACTCGGGAGTGGAGTAGGGCAAGGAAGGTGACCTTGTAGCCGAACCACTATAAATCGGTTGTGTCGTTTCTATCCCTTAACTTTATTTATTAGCTTGCATTATCATTAGATCTATACGTTCTCAACATCCATACGATTTCACATAATATCGAATCTAAAGTTTTTGAAATCAACTTAAAATCGCCAAAACTATTCAACCCCCCCTTCTAGTTTTCCACAATTTGCATCAAGAGCTAAGTTTATAAAAGTTTTAAAATAAAATTGTATTTTAAAAACTTTTCGATCACTATGGGTTCTGAAAATTATAAGGAAGGGCAATCTATGCAACGACCACCACTACTTGAAACTAATGGTTTTATATTTTGGAAAAATAGATTCGAAACATATGTGAAGTCTAAAGATATTGATCTTTGGTACATTATTGTTGAAGGTGATTTTGAGGCTACCTCAAATGATGATAAAGGAAATTTAGTTCACATACCTCATGATAAACTAAACGATGAAATGAAGAAAAGCTTTCTAAAAATAGTGAAGCAAAAATGGTTTTATATAATGTTTTACCGAAAAAGGAATTCGAAAGAATTTCTATGCTTAAAACCTCTAAAGAAATTTGGAATTCTTTAGTTGTAACTCATCAAGGCAACCAACAAGTTAAAAATAATAAAATTGATTTATTTGTTCAACAATATGAACAATTTTCAATATCGGATGAGGAAACTATAGATCATTCATTTGCTAACTTTAATACTATTATTACATCTTTACAACCACTTGATGAATCTTTCTCTAGCCGTAACCATGTTAGGAGATATCTAAGGGCACTTCCATCAAAGTGGAGATCCAAGGTGACGGCAATCGAAGAGTCAAAAGATTTGACAATCCTCACCCTCGATGAACTCATAGGCAACCTAAAAGTCTACGAGTTTGTCCTTGCTAAAGATTCCGAAGCCTCAAAGGTGAAAGAGAAACACAAATCTCTTGCCCTTAAAGCCAAAAAGGCTTCGAACGATGAGGAGAACTCATCTTCGAGTAGTGACGACGAAGAGTACGCTATGGCGGTAAGGGACTTTAAAAGTTCTTTAGAAGAAAGGGTAGATACGTCAAACAACCGTATGATGATAAGAAAGGCTTTCGAAAAAGCAAAGAGGACGAGAAGCCAAAGGATGATCGTACTTGCTTTAAATGTGGGGACCCAAACCACTTTATTAGTAAGTGTCCCAAACGGGATGATCAAAAGGCATTCGTGAGCGGCACATGGGGAATGAGTGACGAGGAGGACGAAGAAATTTGTCTCATGGCAAATGACGAGGTATGTCACTAATACTATAGTAGCTCATCACTTGATGACGACTCATTGCATAATGAATATGATAAACTATGCAATATTAGCTTAAAACTAGTTAACAAAAATAAGCTTTTAAAGAGTCAAAATAAACGTTTAGATAAAGAAGTCATAGAATTAAAAGCAAAACTAAAACGCTTAGAGAAAGGTAAAATAGCAAGTGGTGAATGTGAACTTTATGCTCAACTTCAAACACTAGTTGGTCACTTAGATTCTAAAATTGCTAGAATGAGCACGAACACTTTAGATACAATACTCGATAGCGTTAAAACCGGTAACAATCAAAAGGGTCTAGGTAGTCAACAACTTGATCCATCAACTAGTGAAAGTAAAGAAACAAAATTTGTTAAAGAACTAGAAAAACCATCCACTGTTGTGGCGGATCCCACGGATCCCCTAAAAAGGGAACCGGCTAGTGTACAAAAAGGGATCCGTGGATTCTTGTAGCAAACAAGTAGCAATAACGTATCTTCTTCATCTAGAACTGAGTTTGTCATAGTTAATAGGAAGAAACCAAGTCATGTCACCACTAGACAACCACCTCCAAAATATAATCCTACTTTTGCAAGAAACAAAGCTCCATCTCTTTCAAAACCTAACTCATTTAGGAGACCTAATAATGTTTTCCAAAAAGCAACCATCAAATGGGATGGAATCAAAACATGCACAAATGGTTTTCCTTTTAAAAACTTTGCTCCATGGAATGCATACTCATCTTATCCATACATGTCTAACATGAATGGAATGTTTAACACTAATGGACCCATGAACAAATGGGGACCAAACTTTTGAGTTTATTATTGTGTTTAGGTATGCTTAAAGGTCAACCTAGACCCCGATGAATGGGTCAAGGATAGCGGTTGCACGAGGCACATGACCGGCAATAGGGATCTATTCTCCACATATGAATCCATTAATGGAGGTAATGTGGTGTTTGGAAATAGCAAAGTAGAATCATCGGTAAAGGTATGATTTCTAACAAATCTCTAACCATTAACGATGTGTGTCACGTAGAAAACCTAAACTTTAACCTCTTAAGTATAGGACAAATATGTGATAAAAGTGCAATGTACTTTTTACCAAAACCGGTAGTAAGATACTTAAAAATGGCATAACCATAGGAAGAGGAATTAGGAAACATGGAGTCTATGTCATTAAAATCGGTAATGAACCTAAAGACAAACTATGTCTTACCTCTATGGATGATACTTTGACCTTATGGCATCGAAGATTGGGTCACGCCAACATGCGACTTCTTCAATCGCTATCATCCAAAGATCTAGTAAGAGATCTACCTAAGTTAAAATATGAACATCATTTTTGTGATGCTTGTAATATAGGAAAACAAGCTCATTCGAGTCATAAAGCTAAAAATATGGTGTCCACAACTAGGTGTCTAGAATTACTACACATGGATTTTTTTGGTCCATCCGCTATCCAAAGTTATGGAGGCAACTACTACACTTTGGTAATAGTGGATGACTACTCTAGGTATACATGGACAAAAGTTTTAAAGAACAAAACGGAAACCTTTAATTATTTTGAAATATTAAGCAAAAAGATTCAAAGACAACTAGGAAGTCCCATAGTGTCTATTAGGACGGATCATGGTAGGGAATTCGATAATGAAGTGCAATTCGGAGCTTTTTATGCCGCTAATGGTATTACTCACAACTTCTCAGCTCCACGCACTCCACAATAGAATAGGGTAGTAGAAAGAAAGAATAGAACTCTACAAGAAATGAGTCGAACCATGCTTAATGAACAATCCATACCTCAAAAGTTTTGGTGTAATGCCGTTGATACTTCAACGTATATACTCAATCGAGTCTTAATTAGACCAATCTTAGGAAAAACTCCATATGAGTTACTTCGAGGAAAAAAGCCTACGTTAAATCACTTTAGAGTCTTTGGTAGTAAATGTTTTATTCTTAATACTAAAGATTACCTTACAAAATTTGATCCTAAATCAACCGAAGGTATCTTTTTAGGTTATTCGCCAAATAGCAAAGCTTACGTCATATTAAACAAAGAAACAATGAAGGTAGAAGAGTCATTAAATATAAAATTTGATGAAAGTCCACCCAAACCCTCTCCACCTCTTGTCGATGACGAGATTATAGAAAGTGAAGCTATAGTAATAAAGAAAAAGATAAGTGAAGAAGAAGAACCTCTAAGTGATGAAATAATAAACATTAAAGAGTCCAAAGATCACCCCGTAGATAAAGTCATAGGAAAACTAAACGAACGAACATTAAGGTCTCAAGTTCAAAACCAAAGTAGCTTGTTTTGTTTCGTTTCAACCTTAGAACCTAAGAATACACAAGAAGCCATAAAAGATGAAAGTTGGGTAATGGCTATGCAAGAAGAACTAAATCAATTTGTTTCTAATGATGTTTGGACACTTGTCCCTCCACCTAGTAATCAAACCATAATAGGAACCAAATGGGTTTATAAAACAAATTAGATGCAAACGGAGTAGTGTCTAGGAACAAGGCTAGACTCGTAGCTCAAGGGTATAACCAACAAGAGGGAATAGACTTTGATGAGACCTACGCCCGCGTGGCTAGATTAGAGTCTATAAGAATACTTCTTGTGTATGCTTGTGCTAATGATCTAAAGCTTTATAAAATGGATGTCAAAAGCGCTTTTCTAAATGGTTTCATAAATGAAGAAGTATATGTAGCTCAACCTCCGGCTTCATTGATTTTGAAAAACCCAAACATGTGTATAAATTAAAGAAAGCCCTTTATGGTCTTAAACAAGCTCCAAAAGCTTGGTATGATAGACTCAAGTCATTTCTAGTTAAACACAACTACATCATGAGGTTAGTTGACAACACACTTTTACTAAGAAAAGAGAGTCACATATAATCATAGTACAAATATATGTAGATGATATTATATTCGAATCCACTTGTCAAGACATGTGTGATGATTTCTCTAAACTCATGCATGACGAGTTCGAGATGAGTATGATGGGAGAACTTAGTTTCTTTCTTGGTCTACAAATAAAACAAGTAGAAGATGGTATCTTCTTCAATCAATCTAAATACATCAAGGAGATGTTAAAGAAATTCGGTCTAGAAGAGTCAAAACCAATTAGGACTCCAATGTCATCCGACACCAAACTCACAAAAGATGAAGACGGAGAATCCGTAGATAATACTAAATATCGTGGCATGATAGGTAGCCTTCTCTACCTCACGGCAAGTAGGCCGGATATCATGTTTAGTGTTTGCTTATGTGGTAGGTTTCAAGAAGACCCTAAAACATCACACCTAGAAGCCGTAAAAGGATATTTAGATATATTAAGGGTACAACACAATTAGGATTATGGTATCCTAAGGGCACGGAGTAGAAACAATTGTATATGCAGATTCGACCATGCGTGATTACGTTGATATAAAAAGTACAAGTGGGGTATGTACTTTTATGGGATGTTGTTTAACATCTTGGTTTTCTAAGAAACAAACGGCACTTGCAATATCAACAACCGAAGCCGTAGTACGCTCCGCGGGCAAAGCATGCCACCAAGCACTATGGATGAAACAAGCGTTAGTAGACTACGACATCCATCTAAGCGACATAGCCATCCTATGTGACAACAAAGGTGCCATCGACTTAAGCAAGAATCCGGTATTGCATTCTCGCACAAAGCATATAGAGATTCGTCATCACTTCCTAAGAGACAATGTTCAAAAGGGGAACATCTCTATTGAGAAGATAGCATCCGAAGACAACATAGCCGACGTCCTCACCAAACCATTGAAGCGGGAACAATTCAACCTACTTCGCCTTGGTCTTGGTCTAATGGAACAAACGTCGTAACTTATTTGACTCTACAAGGTATGTAAACACTAGCCTTCTTCTTTCGGAGTCTAGGATTTCTATTTCACACACAACTCACAAACAATACGGGAATTTTCAAAACCCAAGATGAGTTTTTCAACTTATAGTCTTCTTATTTTTTCAAAGAAAACCTACTTTCACAATGTTTTCTAAAAAGATGATACCTTCCCGTATCAATTTCACAAAAGCAATTTCTCACGACTAGGACAAATCGCTTTTCATTGTTTATACAAAGTAAAAACCCATTTTCATTGCATCTCATGTCTTTTGAATGCTAAAGGGGACACATAACTAATATGTGTTTTCGGGTACATTCATTTATGCAACAATGAATTAGGAGCATTGATAACACAAAATTACGTACTCATGTACTAAATATGTGTTTCGGGTTATCTCAATAGGATGGTTTTATACTTCTAGTTTATTTTTTTTTAGGAGTCGAGATAACCGAAACTCTAAATAGTTTGCATATAGGCACACACTAGGCAAAAATGTTTCCAAAAGGAAAATTTTGTGCTGCTCGAACACCACCCACGGATCCCAAATTTTATGCCGGACGGATCCTCAAGGGAAGGATCCGTGGGATCCGTGTAACGTAAGTCGCTTTCAACTTCTATTTTTTCACTTTGGATGAAAAATCCACATTTGTTTCATTTTGGGAGTATGCTCTTTAATGCTTGTGTTCTCATGATCACATGCCTTGAATTCATATCTAATCATTAGATTTTAATCCACATTTTGGGTCAAGCATTCATTACAATGCTTTGTTTTTCTATATATATAACTCCCAAAATGCTTGCATACTCCATCTCCTTCTCACAAACACACTTCATCATGTCATCCAAAACCCTTTAGGAGAATCATCTAGTACAAACAATCATGATATCCAAACCTTTGTACTTCCACCATCCAAAATACCACAATCAAATGCTAGGATATCCGCACGGATTAGTATCCGATCTTGTTGTTTAGCAAAACCAACCTCAAATGGTTCATCCTCAACAAATAACTCACCACAAGATGCTTCCATCATAGCACCACCCTCATCACCAACAAGTACACCAACTTCATCACCACCTAAAATAACTCTTTTGGAACTCCTTAAGACTCCAACAAGATCTAACCAACCTAAAGAAAAAGAATTAGTCTTTTCAACACCCCTCACATCTCCAAATACTATATTTCAAGATCTTGAAACATCACCACCATTAGCTCCCATCACATTACAAGAACATCTAGGTTCCTTTCCACCACCATTTACAAACATTCCGGATATTGATCCATATTTTCCTATTTTTCCACCACAACTTCCGCATAACTCAAATCAAAACAACCCGGAAAACTTCCGCACTAACTACCCACATCATTTACATTGTGAACATTGTCAATCTACTAGGGAAATTGCAATAGAAGTTAGGGAAGAAATGCGTTTCATACTCAACCTCATCCTTGATCGCATCAATACCATTACTCATCAAAACCTCCATCCATAACCTTATGCAAGCATGGAAGGAATCACTACTATTTTTTACTTTTAAGTATTATTTTTCTTTTGAAGTCATTTTCAAGAACAAGTCTTGTTCTTATTTTACATGCTTGTAAGTGGCATACACACCACTACAATTTGTTGTTTTATTACAAGGCCTTGTTTGCATACCTTGACTCCCAATCTTGATTCTCGGCAACCACAAGATTATATAAGCATGTTACTAACCTTTCTTTTTGTAGGATTTTTATTTTTCTTCACTTGACGCCCCAAACAAGGGGAGCTACCGTCAAGGGGAGTTAGAAGTTTGTTTATTTCTTCCAGGGGTTAACTTTTCGTTTCGACAAAAAGGGGAGAAGAAGTAAAACCTAGGGGCTTTCAAAACTTGCATCTATTCTTAAGTTTTACTCATCATAACATTATGTTTTTTCATCAACAAAAAGGGGGAGATTGTTAATACAAATAAACCGTAAAAAAGTTTATTAATATTTTGCGATCTCTTTGTGTTTTGTTGATAACAAATGTAATGTTATCTTAAGTATAATTATAAGGATACATGTTATTTTTGTAAAGCATTTACATATAGCCATTTAAATACAAAAATAATAATAAAGCATTTGTTGTAATAGTTTATTAGGATGGGTAAAACCATAACCCATGGACCATAACCCATGGATCATAACCCATACCCAAGTTGGCTAGATACAATGTATACTTAGATACATTGAATCTAAAGAAAACCCATGGACCAACCCATAACCCATGACCCATAACCAAAAAACCCATGGGCAAAGAGGAGCGGACCACGGATCCCTAGGATTACACTAGCCGGATCCCAAGTGGAAGGGATCCGTGGGATCCGTGGAACAGAGAATAAATTTGCCTATAAATAGAGAGCCATTTCTTCATTCTAACTCACCCCTCTTCTTACTAAATCTCTCATACACTCTCATTCTCTTCTAACATATAGATCACTTGATCTAGAGAGTTGTTCTTCTTTCTTTCTATTTGTGATCCTCATATAGGTCCTTCTCTAAGGCGAGATCACGAGCATTCTACAATTCATCCAAGCAAGGGGTCCTTGATTGATTTGTCACCGCTAAGATTTCAGCGAAGATCTTGTATTAAGATATTTCACATATTTGTTGTGTAATAGTTGTGTTGGTTTGGTCCATCGTGCTACGGACTCGGTATCTAGCTTTGTACCGAAAAAAGTGTAAGCAATGTTGTGAAGGCTTCTCCGCCAAGTGAAGGAGTTTGTTGACATAGTGCTTGAACTCTCGAGTAGGTGACTCTGGGAGTGGAGTAGGGCAAGGAAGGTGACCTTGTATCCGAACCACTATAAATCGGTTGTGTCTTTTCTATCCCTTAACTTTATTTATTAGCTTGCATTATCATTAGATCTATACGTTCTCAACATCCATACGATTTCACATAATATCGAATCTAAAGTTTTTGAAATCAACTTAAAATCGAAAAAACTATTCAACCCCCCCTTCTAGTTTTCCACAAACTATTTGAACCTGATCCTAATGACAGCTTATAGAAGTTTCAAGCTCATGATATGGCAACAACATGGAAGTTGTATGATACATGTGGTGTTCATCATGTATCTACAACAGATGGAGTTGATGTGCTCATGTTGGTTGAAAAGGAATATCCTCTGAGAGCTGTTATTCTTATTTTGATGTGGTCGTTAAACTTGAGTGGATGAGGAAACTACCATGGCAAAGGAATTACCGGGGAAGATATATTAGCAAAAAAACTATGAAAAGAAGATAAGTGTTTGGAAGAATCCCCATAAGATCAAGGTAGCAGATTTAATTAAAGAAACTTGATGATTTGGAGATAAATCTTAAGGGAGGATTGTTGGGAATTAAAACACTTAACAGTTTGTACTTTTGTAGATTACACTAACATACTTCAACTGAGTTAGTACGCCAAGAAAAACTTTGTACTGAGTCCAAGGATAAAGATTTGTACTACTGTGATGGAAAATGTGTAAAGTGATATGTATAGAATATATTTAGGAGATATCTTATATAGTTAGACTTATACGAATATTTTTGCATGTTTAGAATATTGATTCTTATCTTGTAAAGGACTCCTTGTGCCTATAAAAGGAGATCCTAGGTTTAGGTGATAAAGATATTTGCATACATTTTGATTCAAGGTTGTAAACCCTAATGATATTTAGATCACTAGAATTATTTGCTTAATAATATTGAAGCATTTGGTGAAACAGTTTGTTCTTATTAATGTATACATTGTCAATATTCTTCTAAGTATCAGGTGGTAGATTCCGCATACTATTTGGTAATACTCAAAGTATCTTAGCACAAGGCTCAAGTGTGTTATAGATCCTCACAAGTGAGAATAGGACTAAGCATGGAAGGCATAAATCGATTAAGGTTACTCGTTAAAATTTTTTGGATGGGAATAAGTCACATTAATGCTGCTTATTGCATAATATTGTTGTTCTTTATAACTTAATGTCGCTCCATGTTCATTAATACTGCTAGTTCAAGACTACTTGTTAATGATGCTCATCCATTCAAGTTAATACTGCTACTTAAATGTTAGTGTTGCTCATCATTATTAATGTTGCTCGATGTTAAAACTTACTACCACGATTATTATTAGAACCTGCCGTTGTTAACATGTTATTGCTTTCTTGTCCTGCTTGTGTAAGTTTATACCTGCTATCGGTTTTTAGTGTTTCTATTGAATTATTATTACTGCTTTGGTCGATTCACAAGTTAATATTGCTCGTGTTATCCTGAGATTATATTACTACTGCTGCACTTAGTTGACAAGGGTGATGAGTTTAAAGGTTATTAATTTTACTAGAGATGATGACGAGAAACCTTGTTAATAACATTGATGTTTATGTTTATTCCGTTGTGCAATGTTTGTTCCATGTTATTCTTTATCCTAGTAAAGCCTAGATCGACTTCAACATGTGCTATCAGATCCTTGTGCTAAGATACTTCAAGTATTACCAAATAGTATGTGGAATCTACTAGTTGATACTTAGAAGAATATTGACAATGTATGAATACACTTGAGAAGTCTTATAGATCGTTGTAGCTCTGATACAACTTGTGAGGATCTAAAATAGATTTGAGCCTTGTGCTAAGATACTTATTTAGGAGTCTTATAGATCGTTGTATCTCTGATACAACTTGTGAGGATTAGCAAGTTTCTTGAAATAAATCTGCAACCTTGTGATTTATCCTCCTTTAAACTTGTGACTTATCTCCAAATCAACAAGTTTCTTGAATTAAATTTATGGCCTTGCTCTTTGTGGGGATTCTTCCTAACACTTATCTTCTTTTCATAGTTTCTTCAAAGCCTGTGATATATCTTCCTCAATAATTCCTTTGCCATGATAGTTTCCTCATCCACTCGAAGTTTAGCGAACCAACATCACAATAAGAATACCATTTCTCTTAAAGGATATTCCTTTTCAACCAAAGATGAATACATCAACTCCATCTCACGTATACATGATGAACACCACATGTATCATACAACTTCCATGTTGTTGGCATATCATGAGCTTGAAACTTCCATAATCAGTCATTAGAAGCAAAGTACAAATTATACATAACAATATCAATTAACAAAACTAGCAGACAAATCCTTTTCAAGACAAACATACTAAGAGATTAAAACTTTAAAGATTAGGCATTCCAATACTTGCAACAAAGTACTGAAACCTCTCAACATCAAAAGCTTTAGTTAATAGATCTGCAAAATTGTTATCAGTATGAATCTTAACCACATGAACTAGCTTTTTCTCATTGCAATCTCTTATGAAGTGATGTCTAATCTCTATGTGTTTTGTTTTAGAGTGTTGTGCAGGATTTTTAATAATAAAATTGTAATTTTATTGTTAATAAAAATCATGGTATTCATAAAGTTGTACCCATAGTCCAGATCCGATTCGGATCCATAGTACTTGTCCACGGAACTGGCAGCAGCCACATATTTAGCTTCAGGTTGTAAAAGTGGCCACCATAGACGCTTCTTACATTGCCATTATATCAACCTGTTCCTATGAATTGACAACCTCTGTTGTTGATTTCCTATCTAAACTAGCACCAAGATAATCACTATCACTATAAGCCAAAGAAATCGAATGAAGCCTCTCTAGGATACCAAAGGCCCAATTTAGGTTGACCTTTTAGATACCCAAAAATCCTCTTCACATCATGTAAGTGTGAGGCCTTAGGAGTGACTTGAAATTTGGCACATTCACACACAACAAACATAATATCTAGTTTGGATGATGTAAGATACATCAATGACCCAATCATAGACCCGTATATATGAACATCAACATCTTCCCTTCTCGCATCTTTAACCAAAGATTTTTGTTTATCAACAGGAGTGCTAGCAATTTTGGCATCTATGAACTGAAATTTCCTTAATATTCAAACTACATATTTATCATGACTGATAAATATACCTTCAGATTTTTGCTTCACTTGTAGCCCCAAAAGAATGTGAGCTCACCCATGGAACTCATTTGATACTTCTCATGCATCAATCTCTCAAACTCGTGGCACATCTCCTTCTTGGCGCATCCAAAATGATGTCATCTACATAGACCTGAACAAGCAAGAAATCCCCTTTTTGTTTCTTAATAAATAAGCTCTTATCTATCTTGCCTCTATGAAACCCATTCTCCAATAAGTATGTGGCCAATGTCTCATACCGCCTTGGAGCTTGATGCAATACATATAGAGCTTTCACCACCTTGTAGACTTTGTTTGGATGCTCGTGATCTTCAAACCCTAGAGGTTGAGAAACATAAACCTCTTTCTCAATAGTACCATACAGAAAGTCTCTCTTCACATCCATTTGATAGACCATAAACCCCATGAATCAATCATAAGCTAGAAATAGCGTAATTGCCTCAATCCTGCTGAGGTGCAAAAACCTCTTCGTAATCAATTCCTTCCTCTTGAGTATATCCTGGAGCTACAAGTCTAGCTTTATTCCTGATGACATTCTCTCTCTCATCCTTTTCATTTCTAAAAATCCACTTGGAACCAAGTACCCGTACTCCCTTAGGCAAATCTACAAGCACCGGACCTTCGTATCTTGAACTCAGAAGCTCTTCCTGCATAACTTCTACTTAGCTAGATTATTGTAGAGCTTTATGCACATTTTTGGGTTCCTCTTGTGATAGAAAGCAGACAAACAGACATGTGTTTGTATCTTCATGAGTCTTCTCTTTATAAACAACACTAAGAAAACCATGTTCATTAGAATTCATTGTTGTCTTCTCGATCTTTACACCGAGCGCATATCACTAATCACAAGATCAAGGGAATGATCCTTGTGAATTCTTGTATGAGGATTTGAGGGAGCTTCATAAGATACATGAATGTTGTTCAAATCCACATCAAAGTCATCAAAAAGATCATTCTGTGGAGTAGGATTGACTGTTGGATCAATAATACTAATTACTAGCTCAACAGTACTAACATTATTAGTACTGTTTCGTGCACTTCATGTTCCGATCACCCAATTCACTTTCTTTCCAAGATCATTCTCCTTTTCAGCATCATCCTCCTTTTCAATGTCATCGAGGGATGGTGGATTATCATTCTTTGAAGAATCATACATTGAATGTTATTCCAAATTGGCATCAAAATATGATCTTTGCCAATCTCTTTATCCATGCTAGATTCACATGTATAAACATCATCTTTCTCGACCTCAAAATCATTAGTATATGTACCCGAAAAAATGGTACATAATTCATAGATTTTGGGCCAAAATGCATTTACTACCCCTGAATTTGTCTAACTAGTACCCTAGACTCTTAAATGTGGAGAATGGTACCCTTAACTTGAAAGAATGGATCCTTTAGTACCACGACTTGGTTTAACTCGCTTAGACGATTCTCACGTGACTTCCTCCGTTAGTTTTTTAACGTCCACAAAAAGATGACGCTATGAAAAGTTAAAATTAAAGAATAACCCAAATTCATGCCATTAGTCTATTCGTCCAAATTTTTAAAAAAATAACATGGGTTTTAGTTTCATTTGTAACAAAGCAATTCTAAAATGTCCTCCTTATGCTAATTTAAATATCTAAATCTCGAAAAGCAATATCTGCACAAATCAATATAAGAGAAATTTCTTTTTTCATTGCATAATAATGGATGACCGTACAAAAATAATCAACAAATTACACTCTTCCGTTCTAGTATATGTAGAACAAAACTTTTTGAATAGCCTACGTAAAAAATAGAAACAAATATATTTTAAAAGAACCCTCTTTACTTATAGCTTATATATAATTCAATAAAACACACCTTACATGAGTCAATTTATGAATTTATCTTTACAAAATGGGTTTATGATCTTGGAAAGGTTGTGGCATTTTATAAAAAAGTAAGGATTTTTATTAGATAAAACTAATTTTGATCAATTATGAAGATTAGGGTTCAAGAGAATTGATAATTTGGGTTTTAGAAATGACATTTTATTGCGGACGGTTCAAACAACCACTTTGGACCTTCTCCTGCAACATTAGATTTATTCTCTAAAAAATCAACATGTAAGTTTTCCTCTACATGCCTAGTCCTAATGTTGTAAGCTCTAAAGGCTTTACTGCGCAAAGAATAACCAATAAAAATCCCTCATCCTCGATTTACCATCAAATTTTCCCAAATGATCTAAGGTATTGAGAATAGTAACATGACATCCAAATGGTCTCATGAAGCTTAAGGCAGGTGTCCTGCATCTAAAGAGTTCATAAGGTGTCTTGTTGTGAGGCTTAACCACTAAAACCCTTTCGCACATAACAACCAATATTAACTGCCAGCCCAAAAAAGTAGTGGATAACTTAGAGTCAGTTAACATAGTTCTAGCGCCTCTCATCGTGCCCTATTCCTCCTTTCAAAGAACACCATTCATTGCTGGAGTTCTAGCTACACTAAATTCTCTCATAATATCTTTCTTTGACAAAAATTCATTCATAACTCTATTTTTAAATTCTATCTTATTATCACATCTGATAGCTTTTACTTTCTTATCAGCTAGGTTTTCTATCTCTACAGAATGAAGTTTATAAGGATGATACTAGTCTATCCTTTTACCCAAAAAGAAACCCAAGTGAACTGCTTTATAGTCATAAGTAACAACCAGACAATACATTTTATGCATTAAACTACTCACAGATGTAGGACCAAACAATCCTATATGAAGCATGAATAATGAATGAGTAATAGAGTTTTCAGACTTGGCCTTACAAGAAGCTTTTTGTTGTTTACCCTTAAGGCAGGCAACACAAGTTTGGTCATTTTCAAAATGTTTATGAGGTAAACCTCTTACTAAACCATATTTAACAATCTTATTTATGGTTTTAAAATTAACATGACCAAGTCTCATATGCCAAAGCATTGATTCATCCAATGTGGCTTTTGGCCAAGCAAGACAAGTTAGGCTCTTTTTAGGAACAAGTTTCTTCATATCAACACTATACATGTTGCCCTTTCTAGGAACTTTAAGCAATACTTGATTTTCAAAAGAATTCAATAATTGTATAATTACTGAAATTATATTAACCGATCAATGAGGATTGAAATTTGGGATTTGCTTAAGGGTTTCGTATTTTGAATGTTCTAATGGAGACCAAAGGTGGGAAAATTCTAGTAGTAGTGGTGGTAGTAGTAGTGGTGGTAGTAGTAGTAATAGTAGTAGTTAGTGGTAGTAGTGGTAGTAGTAGTAGTAGTAGTAGTAGTAGTAGTAGTAGTAGTAGTAGTAGTAGTAGTAGTAGTAGATATTTTATGAAGCTCCCTAGGTTACTGATCGAAGAAGTTGACCAAACGGAGGAATCAAAGTTCATATCCTTTAATCGTGAAATTGCACAAAGGGCACAAGTGAAGAGAGGAAAAAGATTGATAGGTTTATGATTGAACATAAGCTCAAAAGTGAAGAATCATATAGGTTGGCTCAAGAAGAATCTAATGCCTTTGTTAGCTCAAAGAATTTATGAAGAAGAACATCCCTCAAGAGAGCAAATATAATGTTATGATCTTAAGTAAGAAACATAAAAGCTAAGATGGGTCGGGCAAAAGGATAAGCCTCCTAAAACACAAAATGAAGCATATGAAGGAATATCAAGAATCAAGATTATTTTTGTAAAGAAGAAATGTACATTTACTTCATTCCCATGGAGCCATTTAAATCTTCACAAAAATGTAAGAGTAACTGATAAGAGACTTCATGATGGTTATTATGTTGTAATAGTTTATTAGGATGGGTAAGATAATCATAACACACTAAGGTATACAAATCTTTTGGGTTATCTTAACCCATAACCAAGAAGACTATGTTAATACAAATGTATACTCTAGCTTACATGTTATTTTTGTAATGCATTTACATATAGCCATTTTAATACAAAAATGTAATAATTAAGCAAATACCCCCATGGACCATAACCCATGGATAATAACCCATACCCAAGTTGGCTAGATACAATGTATACTTAGATACATTGAACTAAAGAAACCCATGGAAACCCATAACCCATGACCCATAACCAAAAAACCCATGGCAAAGAGGATGCGTTCCACGGATCCCTAAGATTACACTAGACGGATCCCAAGTGGAAGGGATCCGTGGGATCCGGGGAACAGTGAAGAATTTTGCCTATAAATAGAGAGCCATTTCTTCATTCTAACTCACCCCTCTTCTTACTAAATCTCTCATACACTCTCATTCTCTTCTAACATATAGATCACTTGATCTAGAGAGTTGTTCTTCTTTCTTTCTATTTGTGATCCTCATATAGGTCCTTCTCTAAGGCGAGATCATGAGCATTCTACAAGTCATCCAAGCAAGGGGTCCTTGATTGATTTGTCACCCAAAGATTTCTAGAGAAGATCTTGTATTTGATATTTCACATATTTGTTGTGTAATAGTTGTGTTGGTTTGGTCCACCGTGCTATGGACTCGGTATCTAGCTTTGTACCGAAAAAAGTGTAAGCAACGTTGTGAAGGCTTCTCCGCCAAGTGAAGGAGTTTGTTGACATAGTGCTTGAACTCTCAGTAGGTGACTCGGGGAGTGGAGTAGGGCAAGGAAGGTGACCTTGTAGCAGAACCACTATAAATCGGTTGTGTATTTTCTATCCCTTAACTTTATTTATTTGCTTGCATTATCATTAGATCTATACATTCTCAACATCCATATGATTTCACATAATATCGAATCTAAAGTTTTAGAAATCAACTTAAAATCGGCAAAACTATTCAACCCCCTTCTAGTTTTCCACAATTGGCATCAAGAGCTAAGTTTATAAAAGTTTTAAAATAAAATTGTATTTTAAAACTTTTCGATCACTATGGGTTCTGAAAATTATAAGGAAGGGCAATCTATGCAACGACCACCACTACTTGAAACTAATGGTTTTATATATTTGAAAAATAGATTCGAAACATATGTGAAGTCTAAAGATATTGATCTTTGGTACATTATTGTTGAAGGTGATTTTGAGGCTACCTCAAATGATGATAAAGGAAATTTAGTTCACATACCTCATGATAAACTAAACGATGAAATGAAGAAAAAGCTTTCTAAAAATAGTGAAGCAAAAATGGTTTTATATTAATGTTTTACGAAAAAGGAATTCGAAAAAATTTCTATGCTTAAAACCTCTAAAGAAATTTGGAATTCTTTAGTTGTAACTCATCAAGGCAAACAACAAGTTAAAAATAATAAAATTGATTTATTTGTTCAACAATATGAACAATTTTCAATATCGGATGAGGAAACTATAGATCATTCATTTGCTAACTTTAATACTATTATTACATCTTTACAAGCACTTGATGAATCTTTTTCTAGCCGTAACCATGTTAGGAGATATCTAAGGGCACTTCCATCAAAGTGGAGATCCAAGGTGACTCATCGAAGAGTCAAAAGATTTGACAATCTTCACCCTCGATGAACTCATAGGCAACCTAAAAGTCTACGAGCTTGTCCTTGCTAAAGATTCCGAAGCCTCAAAAGTGAAAGAGAAACACAAATCTCTTGCCCTTAAAGCCAAAAAGGCTTCGAACGATGAGGAGAACTCCTCTTCGAGTAGTGACGACGAAGAGTACGCTATGGCTGTAAGGGACTTTAAAAAGTTCTTTAGAAGAAAGGGAAGATACGTCAAACAACCGTATGACGATAAGAAAGGCTTTCGAAAAAGCAAAGAGGAAGAGAAGCCAAAGGATGATCGTACTTGCTTTAAATGTGGGGACCCAAACCACTTTATTAATAAGTGTCCCAAACGGGATGATCAAAAGGCATTCGTGAGCGGCACATGGGGAATGAGCGACGAGGAGGACGAAGAAATTTGTCTCATGGCAAATGACGAGGTATGTCACTTAATACTATAGTAGCTTATCACTTGATGACGACTCATTGCATAATGAATATGATAAACTATGCAATATTAGCTTAAAACTAGTTAACAAAAACAAGCTTTTAAAGAGTCAAAATCAACGCTTAGATAAAGAAGTCATAGAATTAAAAGCAAAACTAAAACGCTTAGAGAAGGGTAAAATAGCAAGTGGTGAATGTGAACTTTGCATTCAACTTCAAACACTAGTGGATCACTTAGATTCTAAAATTGCTAGAATGAGCACGAACACTTTAGATACAATACTCGATGCCGTTAAAACCGGTAACAATCAAAAGGGTCTAGGTAGTCAACAACTTGATCCATCAACTAGTGAAAGTAAAGAAACAAAATTTGTTAAAGAACTAGAAAACCAACGTTGTGGCGGATCCCACGGATCCCCTAAAAGGGAACCGCTAGTGTACGTAAAGGGATCCGTGGATCTGCCAAAACA
Organism: Chrysanthemum makinoi; assembly: GCA_910596185.1. NCBI lineage: Eukaryota > Viridiplantae > Streptophyta > Magnoliopsida > Asterales > Asteraceae > Chrysanthemum > Chrysanthemum makinoi. Next base: position 247,574,188 of record OU343223.1, read on the forward strand.
AGAGCAATAACGTAAGCTTCTTCATCTAGAACTAAGTTTGTCATAGTTAATAGGAAGAAACCAAATCATGTCACCACTAGACAACCACCTCCAAAATATAATCCTACTTTTGCAAGAAACAAAGCTCCATCTTTTCAAAACCTAATTCATTTAGGAGACCTAATAACGCTTAATTCAAAAGTAACCATCAAACGGGATGGAATCAAAACATGCAAAACGGTTTTCCTTTTCAAAACTTTGCTCCATGGAATGCATACTCATCTTATCCATACATGTCTAACATGAATGGAATGTTTAACACTAATGGACCCATGAACAAATGGGGACCAAACTTTTGAGTTTATTATTGTTTTAGGTGTGCTTAAAGGTCCACCTAGACCCCGATGAATGGGTCAAGGATAGCGGGTGCACGAGGCACATGACCGGCAATAGGGATCTATTCTCCAAATATGAATCCTTCAATGGAGGTAATGTGGTGTTTGGAAATAGCAAAAGTAGAATCATCGGTAAAGGTACGATTTCTAACAAATCTCTAACCATTAACGATGTGTGTCACGAGAAAACCTAAACTTTAACCTCTTAAGTATATGAAAAATATGTGATAAAAAGTGCAATGTACTTTTACCTAAACCTAGTAAGATACTTAAATATGGCATAACCATAGGAAGAGGAATTAGGAAACATGGAGTCTATGTCATTAAAATCGGTAATGAACCTAAAGACAAACTATGTCTTACCTCTATGGATGATACTGCGACCTTATGGCATCGAAGATTGGGTCATGCCAACATGCGACTTCTTCAATCGCTATCATCCAAAGATCTAGTAAGAGATCTACCTAAGTTAAAATATGAACATCATTTTGTGATGCTTGTAATGTAGGAAAACAAGCTCATTCGAGTCATAAAGCTAAAAACATGGTGTCCACAACTAGGTGTCTAGAATTACTACATATGGATTTATTTGGTCCATCCGCTATCCAAAGTTATGGAGGCAACTACTACACTTTGGTAATAGTGGATGACTACTCTAGGTATACATGGACAAAATTTTTAAAGAACAAAACGGAAACCTTTAACTATTTTGAAATATTAAGCAAAAAGATCCAAAGACAACTAGGAAGTCCCATAGTGTCTATTAGGACGGATCATGGTAGGGAATTCGATAATGAAGTGCAATTGAGCTTTTGTGACGCTAATGGTATTACTCACAACTTCTCGGCCCCACGCACTCCACAATCGAATGGGGTAGTAGAAAGAAAGAATAGAACTCTACAAGAAATGAGTCGAACCATGCTTAATGAACAATCTATACCCCAAAAGTTTTGGTGTAATGCCGTTGATACTTCAACGTATATACTCAATCGAGTCTTAATTAGACCAATCTTAGGAAAAACTCCATATGAGTTACTTCGAGGCAAAAAGCCTACGTTAAATCACTTTAGAGTCTTTGGTAGTAAATGTTTTATTCTTAACACTAAAGATTACCTTACAAAATTTGATCCTAAATCAACCGAAGGTATCTTTTAGGTTACTCGCCAAATAGCAAAGCTTACGTCATATTAAACAAAGAAACAATGAAGGTAGAAGAGTCATTAAATATAAAATTTGATGAAAGTCCACCCAAACCCTCTCCACCTCTTGTCGATGACGAGATTATAGAAAGTGAAGCTATAGTAATAAAGAAAAAGATAAGTGAAGAAGAAGAACCTCTAAGTGATGAAATAATAAACATTAAAGAGTCCAAAGATCACCCCGTAGATAAAGTCATAGGAAAACTAAACGAACGAACATTAAGGTCTCAAGTTCAAAACCAAAGTAGCTTGTTTTGTTTCATTTCAACCTTAGAACCTAAGAATACACAAGAAGCCATAAAAGATGAAAGTTGGGTAATGGCTATGCAAGAAGAACTAAATCAATTTGTTTCTAATGATGTTTGGACACTTGTCCCTCCACCTAGTAATCAAACCATAATAGGAACCAAATGGGTTTATAAAACAAATTAGATGCAAACGGAGTAGTGTCTAGGAACAAGGCTAGACTCGTTGCTCAAGGTTATAACCAACAAGAGGGAATAGACTTTGATGAGACCTACGCCCCCGTGGCTAGATTAGAGTCTATAAGAATACTTCTTGTGTATGCTTGTGCTAATGATCTAAAGCTTTATCAAATGGATGTCAAAAGCGCTTTTCTAAATGGTTTCATAAATGAAGAAGTATATGTAGCTCAACCTCCGGCTTCATTGATTTTGAAAAACCCAAACATGTGTATAAATTAAAGAAAGCCCTTTACGGTCTTAAACAAGCTCCAAAAGCTTGGTATGATAGACTCAAGTCATTTCTAGTTAAACACAACTACACCATGGGGTTAGTTGACAACACACTTTTACTAAGAAAAGAGAGTCACATATAATCATAGTACAAATATATGTAGATGATATTATATTCGGATCCACTTGTCAAGACATGTGTGATGATTTCTCTAAAATCATGCATGACGAGTTCGAGATGAGTATGATGGGAGAACTTAGTTTCTTTCTTGGTCTACAAATAAAACAAGTAGAAGATGGTATCTTCTTCAATCAATCTAAATACATCAAGGAGATGTTAAAGAAATTCGGTCTAGAAGAGTCAAAACCAATTAGGACTCCAATGTCATCCGACACCAAACTCACAAAAGATGAAGACGGAGAATATGTAGATAATACTAAATATCGTGGCATGATAGGTAGTCTTTTCTACCTCACGGCAAGTAGGCCGGATATCATGTTTAGTGTTTGCTTATGTGCTAGGTTTCAAGAAGACCCTAAAACATCACACCTAGAAGCCGTAAAAGGATATTTAGATATATTAAGGGTACAACACAATTAGGATTATGGTATCCTAAGGGCACGGAGTAGAAACAATTGTATATACAGATTCTGACCATGCAGGTGATTACGTTGATAGAAAAAGTACAAGTGGGGTATGTACTTTTATGGGATGTTGTTTAACATCTTGGTTTTCTAAGAAACAAACGGCACTTGCAATATCAACAACCGAAGCCGAGTACGCCTCCGCCGGCAAAGCATGCCAACAAGCACTATGGATGAAACAAGCGTTAGTAGACTACGACATCCATCTAAGCGACATAGCCATCCTATGTGACAACAAAGGTGCCATCGACTTAAGCAAGAATCCGGTATTGCATTCTCGCACAAAGCATATAGAGATTCATCATCACTTCCTAAGAGACAATGTTCAAAAGGGAAACATCTCTATTGAGAAGGTAGCATCCGAAGACAACATAGCCGACGTCCTCACCAAACCGTTGAAGCGGAACAATTCAACCTACTTCGCCTTGGTCTTGGTCTAATGGAACAAACGTCGTAACTTAATTGACTCTACAAGGTATGTAAACACTAGCCTTCTTCTTTCGGAGTCTAGGATTTCTATTTCACGCACAACTCACAAACAATACGGGAATTTTCAAAACCCAAGATGAGTTTTCCACTTATAGCTTTCTTATTTTTTTATACACATTTTCAAAGAAAACCTACTTTCACAATGTTTTCTAAAAGGATGATACCTTCTCAGATCAATTTCACAAAAAGCAATTTCTCACGTCTAGGACAAATAGCTTTTTCATTATTAATACAAAGTAAAACCCGTTTTCATTGCATCTCATGTCTTTTGAATGCTAAAGGGGACACATAACTAATATGTGTTTTCGGTTACATTCATTTAAGCAACAATGAATTAGGAGCATTGATAACACAAAATTACGCACTCATGTACTAAATATGTGTTTTCGGGTTATCTCAATAGGATAATTTTAAACTTCTAGTTTATTTTCTATTTCTTTTTAGGGTCGAGATAACCGCAACTCCAAATAGTTTGCATATAGGCACACACTAGGCAAAAATGTTTCCAAAAGGAAAATTTTGTGCTGCCTCGAATCACTGCACCCACGGATCCCAGCCTTTTATGCCGGACGGATCCCTCAAGGGAAGGATCCGTGGGATCCGTGAAACGTAAGCTTTCAACTTCTATTTTTTACACTTTGGATGAAAAATCCACATTTGTTTCATTTTTGGGAGTATGCTCTTTAATGCTTGTGTTCTCATGATCACATGCGTTGAATTCATATCTAATCATTAGATTTTAATCCACATTTTGGGTCAAGCATTCATTACAATGCTTTGTTTTTCTATATATAGAACTCCCAAAATGCTTGCATACTCCATCTCATTCTTACAAACACACTTCATCATGTCATCCAAAAACCCTTTAGGAGAATCATCTAGTACAAACAATCATGATATCCAAACCTTTGTACTTCCACCATCCAAAATACCACAATCAAATGCTAGGATATCCGCACGGATTAGTATCCGATCTTGCTGTTTAGCAAAACCAACCTCAAATGGTTCATCCTCAACAAATAACTCACCACAAGATGCTTCCATTATAGCACCTCCCTCATCACCAACAAGTACACCAACTTCATCACCACCTAAAATAACTCTTTTGGAACTCCTTAAGACTCCAACAAGATCTAACCAACCTAAAGAAAAAGAATTAGTCTTTTCAACACCACCCACATCTCCAAATACTATCTTTCAAGATCTTGAAACATCACCACCATTAGCTCCCATCACATTACAAGAACATCTAGATTCTTTTCCACCACCATTTACAAATATTCCGGATGTTGATCCATATTTTCCTATTTTTCCACCACAACTTCCGCATAACTCAAATCAAAACAACCCGGAAAACTTCCGCACTCCTTACCCACATCATTTACATTGTGAACATTGCCAATCCACTAGGGAAATTGCAATAGAAGTTAGGGAAGAAAGCGTTTCATACTCAACCTCATCCTTGATCGCATCAATACCATCACTCATCAAAACCTCCATCCATAACCTTATGCAAGCATGGAAGGAATCACTACTACTATTTTCTACTTTTAATATTTTTCTCTTTTGAAGTCTTTTTCAAGAACAAGTCTTGTTCTTATTTTTACATGCTTGTAAGTGGCATAACTACCACTACAATTTGTTGTTTTATTACAAGGCTTTGTTTACATACCTTGGCTCCCAATCTTGATTCTCGACAATCACAAGATTATATAAGCATGTTACTAACCTTTCTTTTGTAGGATTTTTATTTTTCTTCACTTGACGCCCCAAACAAGGGGGAGCTACCGTCAAGGGGAGTTAGTATTATGTGGACTAATTTTTCCACACTTTTATGTTTATTTCTTCCAAGGGTTAACTTTTGTTTCACTAAAAGGGGAGAAGAAGTAACACTTAGGGGCTTTCAAAACTTGCATCTATTCTTAAGTTTTACTCATCATAACATTATGTTTTGTCATCAACAAAAGGGGAGAGATTGTTAATACAAATAAACCGTAAAAACGTTTATTAATATTTTGGCGATCTCTTTGTGTTTTGTTGATAACAAATATAATGTTATCTTAAGTATAATTATAAGGATACATGTTATTTTTGTAAAGCATTTACATATAGCCATTTAAATACAAAAATGTAATAATTAAGCATTTGTTGTAATAGTTTATTAGGATGGGTAAAACCATAACCCATGGACCATAACCCATGGATCTTAACCCATAACCAAGTAGACTAGATACAATGTATACTTAGATACATTGAATCTAAAGAAACCCATGGACCAACCCATAACCCATGACCCATAACCAAAAAACCCATGGGCAAAGAGGAGCGCTCCACGGATCCCTAGGATTACACTAGACGGATCCCAAGTGGAAGGGATCCGGATCCGGGAACAAGAAGAATTTTGCCTATAAATAGAGAGTCATTTCTTCATTCTAACTCACCCCTCTTCTTACTAAATCTCTCATACACTCTCATTCTCTTCTAACATATAGATCACTTGATCTAGAGAGTTGTTCTTCTTTCTTTCTATTTGTGATCCTCATATAGGTCCTTCTATAAGGCGAGATCATGAGCATTCTACAAGTCATCCAAGCAAGGGGTCCTTGATTGATTTGTCACTCCGCAAGATTTGTGTAGCGAAGATCTTGTATTTGATATTTCACATATTTGTTGTGTAATAGTTGTGTTGGTTTGGTCCACCGTGCTATGGACTCGGTATCTAGCTTTGTACCGAAAAAAGTGTAAGCAACGTTATGAAGGCTTCTCCGCCAAGTGAAGGAGTTTGTTGACATAGTGCTTGAACTCGCGAGTAGGTGACTCGGGGAGTGGAGTAGGGCAAGGAAGGTGACCTTGTAGCCGAACCACTATAAATCGGTTGTGTCTTTTCTATCCCTTAACTTTATTTATTTGCTTGCATTATCATTAGATCTATACGTTCTCAACATCCATACGATTTCACATAATATCGAATCTAAAGTTTTAGAAATCAACTTAAAATCGGCAAAACTATTCAACCCCCCCTTCTAGTTTTCCACAATTATTGTTGACCTTTTAGCATGTATTTCTCAGGTCCCTAGATGACACTACTTGGTTTACTTGTGAAGCACACACTTGAGTCACATTTTGGCAGCACCATCGTGATGAAGATTTTTGTCCATTACTAATAACGTTTGGTTATGTATTAAAAAAATTATATTTTATTGTGAACTCTAAACTAGTCTCTCTGTAAACTCTTATGTTATGATCAAAACACTTGTTTTTAAAATGACTCATATAGATGTCATTTTTTATTACCTTGTACTTGTTCCATGAACGTCATGTCTTCGGTTACCATTCCACTGCGACACAATTTGGGGGTGTGACATTAATCACATATAAACTTAAGACCGGATACTACACTGGTTATTGTACTTCAATTCTATAAGTTTACTTGTGACAGGGTTTCGTGGTGGAATAGTTGGAACTCAAAAGGTAAGAAAGGTAACTTTTTTGTCTAATAATGTTTTGTTTGAAATAACTTTTGGTGTGTCTTGTCCATTTTTGTAAAGTACAGGGGTGCATATGACAAGTTTGGAAAGCTTATAGACGTCCTAGGAGCAAGAGCATAAATAGCATAAGATATCACATTACACACGGTTTCTCTCTTCTTCTTATATCAATATGTAGATAACAATTTTGTTTACTTGAGTCTTGCAGTTTCTTTTCTTTTGAGTCATTAAAACATCTCGCCCGCTATTAGGTGTGGATATGCAAATCTGTAAAAAAAAAATAAAGGGAGGTCGGTTGAGTGAATGGTTTTCTCTTGTTTTTTGTGTGTTTAAACTATGACAATTTTGTTATTGATCAACTAAAGCATAATCACAATGATGACACCAATTATAATATCTCAAAAGAGTTTCATTTTCAGCCTTGTAAAAGCTCTTATACATCGTTTTCTTTGGTGGGTCATCACCATTATACCCTTATAAAAATGTGGTCAACCAACCCTCATTGCCTGTAAATATTGCACCAATATAATGTAGCTATCGTATATCTTCATGCCACCAACCTATGTTTACTGCATAGATAGTTGATTATGTGGTTGATATAGGGTCATTCCATGCATCGTGAACAGTGAAACATATGATGGTGAAGTTTGGTTACACAGGGTTTGTCTAAACATAATAGCAGCCAGCTCTACTGAGTTTCAAAGTACAATTTAGTTAGATTTTCATGGCCATGATTCTCGGATCCACTTTCATTATCGTCAACTGATACTAGTTCCATTGTTATGGGCTGGCCCCCGTGATCGAAACACAATCATTGTCTCGTCTCATCTACGATCTGTTCATTTATAACTATTTCGCCTTTTTGTTCACACTTTGATCCAAACAAAAGGAAATGGCCAAATGGGATCCATAAAGCTAATTGTTACTTAGTATTAAGGTTGGTAATAACTAGTCCATAGGCATTTTGGGATTAAAAGAACATCTTGAATTCCAATTGCAAACTAAAAGTGCTTTTTTAATTTTGTGGTTGATATTCGCAGTCCATACAATATTGTTTCTTCTAACTAAATTCATTGGTAAATTTTGTAACAACTCGTCACACATGGAGAGAAGAGTAACATTAAGTCTTGTCTTTGACTTGTAGGCTAGCCACAATAACTTAATTTCATCATGATTTTAAGTTGATATCGAAGTTATATATTGTGCTAGCTTATATACAGTAGCTGGCTTTGGATGTTACAGTTAATTAGTATTAGAGCAACCCATAGCCCATCCTGATGCGACAAACTTTGAGCCTTATATAAGCCTTGAGTTGTTGGTTTACAATAACTTTCACTATGGTTTTGACTTGCTTTTGGATGTTATAGGATTATAGTTTGGGTGACAATATTGTTACACTTAGACTGAAGTTATGCATGTTGTGCATACCCGGCCTCTCATCCTAATAAATTTGGCAATTCGACTAAACTCGATGTGCCGATATGTCATCAGATATTTCTTTTTGCCCATGCCTAATGGTCGATGGTGTGGCTGGCTTGGACTTAGCGTCCAATCTTGTAGGCGGCGTTATTAGTTTCACAAAGTCGTTAATTAATTGATATAATAGTAATAATGTTTGGAATGAAAACGTTGCAGCAAACAGTTACAACTTGAAATCTAGGAGCATAAAATTGCAAGAATCCAATCCAAACATAAAAAGGAAGACACGATCTTTGTAGTAAAATTATTAGACCAATCTTTTTCAAAGAATAACAAAGACTGGATGCATTATGCTCTCTTTATATCTTTCTTTAAACATCACCCAATCTATGAATAATAGTTATCTTAAGATGATTCAAAGACAAGACTACTCGTATCTTATTCCATTTAATCATTCTCAGTATGTACTTCCTAGTACTTTAGACATCCATAAACTGTTTCAATAGCTTGAATAAATGAATCAAGGCTTAATTATTCACTGATGTTAGCAAATCACTACTAGAAATAGAGAAATATATAAAGAAGTACAAGAACAACAAATTATGTTGTTTAGCCATTGTGTGATTCGACCTAAATCCATGGATAGAAGAAGTGTATTGACTTGATATGTTTCCAAATGTACAGCTGCGTACGAGCATCATATAACCTTAGATAGACTAATATATATGCAGGGTCTTACATAACCACTTGTCCCCTTAATTTTCTATTTAGGCTATCAGTATATAGTAAGGGTCAATATCCATTCTGATCGCTAAGAAGTCGTGACACTTAAAAACTAATTTTCTAAAACTAGTTTTAAGATATAATCGCATATTATCGTCATTAATATAGCGTAGATTAATAAAGATGTTGGACTAATCAAAAAGTGAGGGAGTGTTCAGAAATTGTAGATTAGAATTGATTGCAAAAACACATAATGAATATACAAAGCATATGATCATATGGATACAAAATGAGAATTATTGACTACTTAATTAACTAGTTAATCTGTGGTGAATACAATAAACTAGCCATCGCTTCTTGCAGCCATTCTTCTTCTTCATCATAATCCTGCTTCATCTACATGCATCATATAACATTTTTCAGAATTATTGGTTTTCATAATTAAATAAAAACATATCATGAACAAAAGTAATTATAGAAAATATACCAGAAAATTGTTGGTGTATAGCTGTTGAATGTCTTCCTCAAAAGCATTATCGGCAATATTGAAGTTAGGCAGCACTTGATCTTCACAGGGTTGATGATCGTGATGGTCATGATGATGATGATGATTATCATTATTGTTCTTCGCAAACCTCCCTCGAACTCGTATTCGCTTGTCTGCTAATGTCTTTCGGCATTCATACTACACAACATTTATCCAAAATTTAATCAGTATCTATTTACAAGTCTTAAGTTTGAATTTGTTGTAGTAGTGTTTTATCTACTATAGAGTGTTGTTATTACAAATTTTCATAGAATGTACTGCAATAATAATTCTTTTTTAAACAAACGCAAACGTCAAAGTTTTTATGGGTGTCCACGTCCTCTTTAGTGATCTAGTCGTATTATGTTTAATAATTTCTTCGGTTCAAAGGAAAAATCACAAAGAGAGATCGAGTGAGACCTTAATGGTCTTATTGAAATTCCTTTGGTTTCTCTTCTTCAGATACCTCATGATCTTGTCTTTCCGTTCTTCCACTGAATATCTCCCAATCTTTAATGTTGGTTCTTCGATTTCTTTACTTGTTTTCTGGTTCTCGGTTTCCTATACAAATTAAATAAACATGTAAAACAACAATATTATACAAAAAGAGAAGCAAGTAATTCTTTATCCTTAACTTTTTAGAATATTATACAAACGTCAATAGAAGTAGTTAAGGTGATAAACTAATCACTTTCCAATTGCAAGATCAAATTTTGAAAATTATACAAACATCTTGAAGAAATTTCATACCCAATTATTAGTTGTAGTTTGATAGGACCAACATGAGTTTGTGCCGTAGCCACCCTTACTACAAAAATATTCGTCGTTTTCAACCTTTTGATAATCATTTCCAACAGGAACGCTACTGAATCCAGCGGGTGAAGTTGGAACCACCATCTCTGAAACCCCAAATCTCTCAGGGATTAATGAAGTCTTCCACGAAGTAATGTCATATTCGAGTGGCATTGTGATCCCATAATTGTCAAAGACACTTGGTGAAGTAGTTTCATCATACCACATTGGTAGGGTGGCTGTGGAAGTTTGAAAGTCGCCGGATAAGTTGTGAACTTTAGAAATGAAGGCCATTAGTGTTGTGAATTATGTGAATTATGTGAATTTTCAGCCGTGTGCATGGAGAGTATTTATAAGGAAGACATGAATAGAAAGGACATCATGCGGCTCAGAAGGAAATATTGTAGGACCCATTATTGTATACATTTTAGAGATCCCCAATGGGCAATTGACATACATTGAGGGTATGTTAGTCAAACCCTTGGTCTCACCTTTACTGTTGCAATCTTGTTGATTATGATTTTCTGAGATGCTTAATATTGCGTTTTGAAAATTCAAATAATTTGTTTTGAGCATGTTCTATGTATCAAATGTATTTTAAGTTATGTAATAGTGACACTCATGCCTGTTGCATGTATATATTAATGCTGGTTTGAGATTAGTGGCGGAGCTACGAATCTGTCAAGGGTACGCACTTAGTGTCCTAAACTCTCAAAGTTACATCACATATGGTGCTTAGATGGTATACACATGACTCTAGTATTTCCACCCTTGTTTGAGATGTATACACACCAATTAACCATAAAAGGACACTCATGTTTGCTGCATGTTATAATATTGATCAACCAAATTATTTTGATCTAATTTCAGGTACCCGTGTTTGGCATTTGACAAAATATGAAACGTGGTCCAAATATGATCATTTATGTCAATGTTTTAAAACTTTGGCCGACCCGACCGGTTCAAACGGTTGAACCGGGAACCCATCTGGTCTCAAAAAGCCAGTTTGGCAAAAAAAATCGGTTGAACCAAAAACCGGATCTCAGCTGGGTTAATTAAAAAATCAGGTTTTCTGTAAATAGAAAAACCAAACCGTATATACTGATATCAAAAAGTAAGTTAAGAGTATGGTTATAGAAAAACCTAACCATATAATATTAGGTATGGTGTAAAGACCGAACTGTATAACTAGTTTGGTCTAAAACCGTACAAATTAGCTTGGTGATACGGTACCGACAATACCGATACTGAGATTACACAAACATGTGGAGACGAAGACATTAATGAATAGGATTCAAAGAAACAAGAGTGAAGACTATTTGTTCCAAATCGCAGTACCTATAGGCCACAAGCAAACCCACTAACAACCGATCTTTCTATTTGAAAAGATATCTGACCTATAAGGCTATAATCCTAGACCTAGAATCTAGCACGTGCCCTATCCACCCCACTTTCTAGACTCTTTAAATCATTCTATTGCCAATTGTTTATAAGATTCTGTTCATGAATAAAAATAGCTAAAGTTCATGTTTACAAGTGTATGAATCCTTAAGTACCACGCGAATTTGTAGCAGAACAACTTGGAACATCGTAATGTACATCTTTTCACAAATGAAGCTGGACAGCTAGCTATACACAATTAGAGGCGTTTACGATTTGACTGAAACTGATTAAGCCAGTTCTGCAAGTTATCTAACGAAGTGTCAAACTAACAGTTTAGGCTAAACTAGATAAATATGCATATGGGTGATATAATAAATAAAAAATTAAAAAAAAAAAACATGGGTTCTAAATCCCACTTCTTATTTGTGAGTTTCATTAATAAAATAGGGGTTTTATATCGCATGTTACTAACTTTCTCACTTTGTTGCGCAAGTTATCAAACTTTCATTTTGTTCACTTAACAGGCATCGAACTTTAGTTAAGCATTCAACCTCTATTTTTGATTAATCAAAGTAACTTAAATGCATTTTTAAGTAAGTTAAGAACCCAAATGCATTTTTTAGGTAAGTTAAGTAACCTAAATTTCTCATTTTACAAATTCAAGAACTCGAATGTCAACTCCAGGTGTAGAAATTCAATACTGTTTGCACAACAAAAGCCAGAACCTAAGCGAATAAAATCGGAAATGCAGAATCTATCTGTCTATAAACCCATAAAATAGGCATAGCAAAAGTGAAACATCATGTAATGTTTTAAATTTGTTCGTATAGGCATAGCAAAAGTGAAACATTACAAAAAAATAAATAAAAAAACATGGGTTCTAAATCCCACTTCTTATTTGTGAGTTTCATTAATAAAATAAATAGAATTCCGTATAAACCAATAAACCAGCCAAAATGAACCAGTGCTAATCTGTTGGACTAGTCCAGTCGCACTTATAGCCTTTTGGTGTCAAATAGAGGTGGCAATTTCTGACCCGACACGAAACCCGATCTGAAACCGACACGAAAGTTAACAGGTTCGGGTTGTGCTAAATAGATTTCGGGTCGTCCAGGGGTCGACCTATCTAACCGATTTATTAAACGCGTCGTTAGGGTGTGAATAAAATAAGCGAATGACCCGCCAACCCGTTTAAGATTTTCTTTCATAAACTCAAAATTATTTATATTTTATTATGCGGGTTAAGTGTATTAAACGCTACCCGACAACCCGCTTAACCTATTTAACTCGTGAATGGGCCAACTTTTGTATATAAATTAAATGGGCCAACATGAAACTGCGGTGAACGATTCAACCGTTTAACATATTCAACCCAGTAACCTATTTAACCCGTCAACCCAAGTATATTATACGGGTTAAATGGGTTAGGTTCGGGTTATGTCTAAACTAGGGATGGCAAAAAAACCCGAACCCGACGGGGAAACCCGAAACCCGAACTTATTGGGGCGGGGCGGGGCATGCTTATCGGGTTTCGAGGCGGGTTTTGGGGCCTTAACGGGGATTCTTATCGGGTTGGGGGACGAGGGCACACCATCCCCACTACCAAACATATACATATACATATATCTATATACATAAATATTGTGTTAGATTTACGTCAAATATAATTCTTAATTTTTGTTAGTTTTATCTCGTGATATTTTAAATTGTGATCATAGTTTCTAGTTTTGGCATACTATTCTATAAAGCTGTGATTTATTCCAATGATTAATATATTACTAATGGTTTCTCGATTATTCAAGTTATTTCATAAAATCGTATTGTTAATAGTACGTAATAAGAATAAATTGAGGGAGCGACACGCAGTATTATCGATGAGATCGCTCAAAAAGACAACCCGATAAGGCCCCAATGGAATGGGGGGTGGAGATCTATTCGGGCTTTAATCCCGGCGCGATAAGATCCCCAATGGGATTGGGGCTGGTTTGGGGATTTTGTTATCGGGTTCGGGGATGGGGATGGCCGCCCCGCCCCAAACCCGCCCCATTGCCATTCCTAGTCTAAACAAGTGCTAGTAGGGTACATGATAAACTGGCCGAATAATTTAAATGGGTCAGGTTTGGGTTGGGATTTTCTGACCCGCCAACCTAACAACCAGAACCCGCCAACCCGAACCCGACACGAATTGCCACCCTAGTGTCAAACCAAGGTTATCTAGAGACTTTACATCCCCACACGCTTGACAACAGTGCACATCTAAAAGGACACTATGAACTCAAGTAAAACTGAAGAACTCTTGTAACTTAAGCTATGGACTTATGCCTGACTACTTTAAGAAACATGCAAAAGAAGATTTGATCAGCTAAAAAGAAAGACACATGTATATATGGGTATCGGGTGCTCGTGTATTTGTTATCCGTCACCATCGGGCTGAATCAACCAATTGTGCATATACAATAATCTCTAAACTAATAAAAAAAAAAAAACAAGCATTCACACAGCCATTGTGTGTAATTGTTATCTGTAAACATGTAAACCTGTAGACATTTCTAGATCCTTAATGTGCAAGAGGATATATTAAGAAGCTTTAATCAAGATTTTTGGATACCCGCACAAATACTACGATAAGTATAGTTATATGTGTTGCTTACGCGCTAGTAAATTCGCTTCACAACACTTCAAATGTATATGCAGTTAGTTGTATGTGTTTGTTTGAGTACTTCGTAGCTTTCCATGACATCATTATTCCCAAGTGATATGAATACCCACGCAATCTTTACACGCCAAACACTCAAAAAAGTATATGATTTTGACGAATCAAAGATTGTATTGATTGAAAAAAAGGTTAAAGTTGTAAAAATTTGAATTAAAATAAAATAAACCCATTAAAAATATAAAAACTAAAACTCATAAAAATATATCAAACCTGGATCTGAATTAAAGAGATAAAATTTCGAAGAAAATATGGTGAAATTAGGTTATAAAAAATAAGTAGATAAAAAATATTTCAATTGAAAATAAAGATGAATTTTTAGTTGAGAATTGTACATGCCATTTTATAACCTGGAGCTTCTTATCTTAATTTTAATAGTTAAGAGTTAGGCTGAGCCATTTGTTAAGTGACACTATGTTATCTCATTATATCGGAGCTCATTATCTTAATTTTTGTTAGAGTTAGGCTTGGAATGAGATTTGGCTTTTACATGCATTATAATATAGTATAGAGTAAAGCTCAAAAGTTACTTTAATGATTCAGGTATTTCTAGTCAAATGATAAACAATTTACCCCGGTATTACTTTTTCTTTTCAACCAGAATAATCTTTAGATTCCAAGTCTAAGGGTGGTTTGTTTTTAAGAGGTCAGAATCTGAATGAACTGCATCGCCCTGAATCCGAATCGATGACAGTAAATGTCCGAAATGTCTGAAGCGATCCGAACGGCGAAAAACGCATGTTTGAATGGATTTTTTTGGTTATTTTGTGTCTCACAAGAAGCATTCAGACGCTTAAGACACCCTCTCTGGCCTTGACAGATTCGGACATTTTTTCCGTTCAGGACGTCGTTCGATGGCGTCCGAACGAACAAACGTCCGAGCGGCAAAATGTCGACCGATTGTGACATTTTTGCCCGTCGTGACGCTAAGTGTTAACAAAAAACAAACAAACACAGTACAAGCCAAACATGATTAAAAAGAACTTAGATAATTATTATTTTATTTTTTTTAAATATCAAATGGGTACAAAGTCACAAAATCGTACCCAAACATACAACCTCCTAAATCAGTTAGTCAACAAAACTAAATTATTTTTGAAATAATCCACATATCTAAGCGAATTCAACAAATTAATTTTCTATTAAAAAATTATACGGTTATAAAGGACATTGTTTTTGGTCAAGCCAGCCTAACTGTATGAACGAGTACAAAAAACCACACGTTTTGACCCGTTAGCCAACTCATATCTTACCAGTTACCACCTCTAACTAAGACTACCTTGATTGCTAAATGAAATTTACAGATAACGATTGCTAGGGTTTCTAGAGTATTTCTAATATCTGATAACTACTTAATACGGATAAAAACATCATGTAAGATATGCTCAAAAGGGATCAAAACAGATACTGTATAGGAAGAGGACATATATTGCATTAGAATGCTAGAAACCCGAAAAAATATGAAAAGTGAACAAGAAATTAATGACCCCACTGCCTAGAAAAACACATGATGTTGGTCAAAAAACAAGTCTGGTTCAAGATCTCATAGAACCAAAGAGTCAAGTCTGAGAAGGCAATGGTTTAGTGGGCTGCAAAGAGATATGCCATAGTCTAATCATATCAAAGAAGTGAAATAAAACGGATTTCAGTGTTTGGCTGCAGCTTACTTGATGAGGGGTTCCAACACTTAGCTGGAGTAAGATGCATGTTGCCTGAGAAAGTAAATTTTGGAATGAGCATCAAATCTCGCGCAGATATTGTTCATACATATGCAACTAAAGTTACTTAAATAACAACATACACGCAAAAGGACAAACAGAAAATAAAATTTTATCTATTGCCAAATGATAATTTACAGGCTGATACATATATTCTTGCATTCAACAACATAGTACAGTGCATCCCTATCTCTTTCTTTAATTGATTCTCCTACCTTTAAGCAACACATCTATATATATCTGTTCAATCAGGTCGGCTTCAAAATGCTTCTTCAAACTACACCTATTCCTGATATACTCATAGGCTCATAGCCTTAAGAACAAATATTACGCCGACACTTTTTAGGAAAGCCAACAAAGCTGTCCTGAAGTTAGTTAACTAGAGGTGAAAGTTGCACCACACCACCCATTCCAGCCATAAAATTTAACTATGCATGAATCCAGAACAGAGTATGTATATAATTAGAAATATACAATTTTTATATGTATACACATTACATTAAACGCTTTTGAGAATATATCAAGCTCGTTCTAGATCAGCCCCTGAGGAAGGTTTTACTTATACAACGAGATTTATGTAATGTTAACAAAGCACTAGACTGGCAGATAGTCCTATCCTTGTAGCAGATTATTCATACGAGTGTTTATCACCATTATTCCAATTTTAAATCCTTAAAATCCTGCCCATAACCCGATTTCTTTCGAATCTACTTGAGTTAATTCAGGGATATTCTAAACATAGTAATCGAACAAGTATGAAGATTCAAAAGAGAGAGAAAACATGAGGAATAGACAGATGGAAAATTACCATGTAAAAAAGTTGGTCTCTTAAAACTAACTCGCTTGGGGAAAACATTATATTTACCCTTAATAGTTAATATCAATATACAAAAAAAATACTATTCATTCCTATTCGCTTCAAAATTTTCACTTTAAACTTATTAGACTTTTACAACATTTACTTTCAACTATTTTGTTTATATTAGTTTAAACTTGCCTCATTCCTATTTATGTAAAAAATGTCATTCCTATAATGTTTATTTTCAACCATTTTCTTTATATAAATTAAAACTTGCCTCATAATATATGGTTTCGATATTCTCAAATAGGTATAAGTTACAATTTTATCATACAAACATGTTTTAATCCCGTCGAATGCAAGGTATCCCACTAACGAAAGAGAATTATCATCCTCTATTTAAACTCCTATTTTGTCATCCGGCTAACAATACCTTGGTTTTCAAGCAATAACTATAGTAATGATTATGACTTTAAATCATTTTTTTAACTATCTAATTCAGATTTAAGGTGAAACCATGACGCTTTTAAACAAATTCGTGAACTATAAGAAAGAAAATTAAACCCAACTTAGGTTAGATGAATAATTATGTACATGAAAACCATAATAAGTATACCTAATAGAAAAAAATAGAGATTATCATTTTATATAAGAAAGAAAATTAAACCCAACTTAGGTAAATGCAATTCAAATATTCCAATTCAAACAACACAATCAATTCAAAGATCTAAACTAAGAGAATATCTCATCATCAGATCTAAAGAGAAAAATTCTTCACAAATAAATGGGGCACACAATATAATGAGTGATGAAGGATAAGCGAGCATCTCTTTTTCAGTCTTCGCCTTTTGTGGTTAAAACATCAAAAGTGAAACAAATGCACATGACTACATAAGAACATGAAAGCATTATACAGAACATGAACATGAAATGCTTTTTTTAACCTTATGCATTGCATAACCAACTCACACAAACCCACTTGTTTGATGTTTAGTTGATGCAAAACAAAATAAGAAAAAAAATGATTGCAATCCACATTATCGTCACAATCAGTTGATGAATTATTGGGTAATCACTAACGAAGTTCAGCTACATGATGCAGATTAAGATATCTGCTATTTACATCTC
>OU343223.1:247592378-247789731 GCA_910596185.1 Chrysanthemum makinoi
CCGCTTCACCTGATACTACTTATAGCACTGGATACACTCCATAAACAATTCACTGTTGAAGAAGCACCACCATTTGACTCTACTACAACAGTTGAACAACCGCATCCAACGACGAACCAAATTGATGATGTTCTATGGTACCTCCACCGGCAGATTTTGATCCAAATGCGCTCTTTAACCCGCTTGCTAATGAAAATCTGCTGCACCTCGATGTTCGCGAATCATCTACAAGCCATTCAATCCTCAATCGAACAATGTATACCAACATCAACCCTCTACACATCGTTGGACAAAAGACCATCCTTCGAGAACATTATTAACCGAATCAACCAATCGTGACCAGATTAACGCTTCACACGATGGTGAACATTGCATTTATGCACTCACCGCTCCTGCCAATCTGAGCCTAAAAACATCAAAGACGCAATGACAAAGGACAACCGATCAATCCATGTAGAAGAACTCAACCAATTCAAACGCCTTTAGCAAGTTGGGGATCGTTGAAAGACAACAGTGGTCTTCGCTTATTGGTCTAAAATGGATTTGGAAAACAAATTGATTTCAAGGACCGTGAAAGCAAACAAATCACGCCTCGTGGCTAAGTGGTTATAGACAGGAAGAGGATATTGACTTCAAGAATCATTTGCTCCGTTGCTTGTCTTGAGGCGCTCGATTTTTCTCGGCGCTCGCGCTCATACGAACATCACGCTTTCGTATGGATGTCAAAACTGCTTTCAATGAACAACCGAAGAAACGCTTTATGTTGCCCGCCTGGCGATTCGTTGATCCCGCAGTTCCCTAATCATGTCTACAAACCAAGAAAACTCTCTAATTCTGCCTCAAACAAGCCCCTCTCAGCGCAGGTACAATAAGTTATCATCCTTCCTATTGCCAATAAGTTTACCAAATGTTCGGTCGAATCTCCACTCTTTATACAATATCACCTGGCTCACATCTTAATCGTTCAAATTCCATGTGGATGACATCATTTTGGTCAACACATTTAAATACTCAAATGCTTTGCAAAACTTATGACAAAACATTTTGAGGTGAACCTCACATTCTTCCTTGGAATGCAAGTTCATCAATCACCCCGTATTTTCAGTCACCCAAATATGCCTTGAATTGTTAAACAAATTTGGAATGCAAAACCGTGACACCTATGCCACACCAATGGCTCATACCAAGAAGCTAGACGCCTATTTACATGGAAATTGTGGACCCTAACAAATACCGTGTAGTATCATTTGGTCTCTCATGTATCTAAGCTGGCCAAGAGACTGAGTATTGTTTTTGCCGCTTATCTTTGCTCCAAGTATCACGAGACCAATCAAACCCACTCTCGAGGCTAAAAGAATCCTCTCGATACATCGCGGAACCATTAATTTGGGAATCCGTATCCGGCTGACTCGATTTGAACTAATCGCTAGACGCTGATCACGCAGATGCTTAGATTCACGTGAAACGTACTTCGTGAGCTTTACAATTTCAAGCATAAACCGGGTGTCATGGCAATCGAAGAAGCAGATTGTACATCACGTCCTCAACCGAAGCGTAATATGTAGCCGTATAAGCCTGTGTGTTTCAAGTCATTTGGATGAGAACACAACTCAAGGACTATGGTTACGATTCGACAGTAATCCCATGTAATCATGACAATCGTAGGCTATTATGCGATCTCGCAATTCAGCTTCAACATTGAAATCAAAGCACATCGATCTTCGATATCATTTTTCATCAATTCACGCAACGGGTATCGGGCCAATTATATTTCAAGGGAATTTTAATGTACCAATGGCGGATCTTCTCACCAAAGCCTTAGCTCCCCGCTAGGTTTACTGAGTTGGTCCACCGATTGGTATGTGTTCGACTCAAGAGGAACTGGATAAACTTAAAACATTCTTAAAACCGGTCAAACACCAAAACCTCTTTTGTAAATATGTTTTCAAAACAAAATACAAAAAATAAAATCGATAAAACAACAAAAATATTCTTTTATCTATTTTTCCATTAACATGGCAAGTTAATCTTCACAACACTCTAATCTTTCAAAATTCAGTATTTTTCGATCATGTCAGGGGGAGAAAGTAAATATTTTGAGCTTTCATAAAACCTTGTACTTGCATGCTACCTTATCCCTGCTTTTCTTTCAATGGGTTACTTTCTGGTTTATCGACACTCCTGAACTAAAATTTATAAAATTTCATTATTTCTTAAGTCGCGGGGAGTGTCGCCAAAATTACTTCCAAATATTCTTCGTTTGATAACCAAAATGGAAGTTATGGGCATTGGATGTAAATGGTTAAGGTGGAGGACTGAAGTGTCAAAATGCGCAAAGTGTTTTCTATCAAAACCACCCAACCTCATTTATTTCATCATATTTAATATCTTACCAAACCTCATCCACGATCCACAATCATTTAACAAATCCTGATTTTGATCATCAATTTGTAAGTATAAACATGTTCTTGGTAAACATCTAAGCAATGGTTTTTAATGCTTTGAAATCCAACGGCTAGATTTTTATCTAGAAGTGATTATGTGTTCTACGATGTTTATGAACACATAATCAATGGTGTGTGTTTTTGGTTAACTTGATAGTGTCAAACGCTTATTTTATCATCTTGAAACCATTTCCATCATCAAAACATACCCATACAATACGAATTGATTAATGTTTAAAAACTAGGGTTTATGCAGAATTTGGTATTTCAAAATGAGAACGTTTCGTGAAAAGATTGTTGTATGATGTTGTATTCATGATTAATTGATCATATCTTAGCTCTAAGTTGCCCGTAAACATCAATTGCATTAAACCGAAAACTAGGTTTATGTTCATAATTTGGGTATTCTTGATTGGCTTGAATTTGATGCTAAACTTGGATAGACAACTTACTATGCTTCTTAAACCTCCCAAAAACTTTTGGCAAATCCTATGGCTAGATAACTTAGGCGTAATCTTTGAAAATTAGGGTTTAAGTCTACGATGTTGTCTTTACGCTAACTACTATATGTGATTTCATGATAAGATTTGTTAGAGAATGAATGTATAATAATGCTATGATAATCTTACCGCTTTGTTACACGCGAAAATCGTAATCAAGGTTGTTTGAAATCTACGCATAAGGATTACCTTACGCCAGAGCATGTTATGCGTAAGAGAAATCTTACGCGTAGCGCTTACGCTGTAGGTTCTACATAAAGGACTACACGTATCCTCGTAGCGATATGCGTAAACACCTCCTTACGCATAAGGTTCACTCTAAGGCAAGCCTTACGCGAAGGTTTGAATATGCTTACGCTGTAAGCTCTACGCATATGGTCCCTTTTCACGCTGCATAATACTGGCGTAAGTCAAGAACCCACGATGTTTTCCGCGCTTACGCTGTATACCATTCCTGCTTTATAAGCCGCCATTTCTACTAAGAATTGTTTAACCTCAATATGAATTGTTACGCGGCAAAACGGCAAATAAATAAATCATAACGCCACGAAACCAATTATGTCACTAATAAGTATAAATGTTTAACAAGTTGTGACTAATAAGTGAAAATATGGACTTTAAAACTTTAAGTTAATCAACTCACGAAACTTATCACATCACGTCATTTGACTATTAGACAAATAAGTGACATGGACTCAGAACAATTATTACATATCACATTCAATAATTAGACAATAAAACCATCCGTTGACTAACATTATGTCTTTCGATATGTTGGTTCTTTTGGCTAAATATCTTCGTGATCACGACATGGACGCTCAAATGCAGAATGTGGATGCACCAAATGTTCTCACCGTTGCCGATATCTTCCCAAATGGTTATCCGATGAAGATTGGAAAGAACAACCTTCGTGTTGACTTTGAAACTCTCACCGCCGAGTCCTCTGCTTAATTGTGTGGATATTCTCAAGAATCATCCTATCAGCATGCTCTCCACCGCTACAAAGACATGAGATCTATATTCACCGCCTGACTACAATGCAAATGATCAAAGGACAAACGCGGACGCGACACTCAATGACAAACAAGTCATCACATCATAGACTTAAGGGTCTTCTCATTCCGGACATCGAGCCAACCCAACTCAATGCCACACCAATGAAGAGATCGTTTCTACAATTCCCATTGATATTGGTTATGACGAAGCTACAGGAGTAATCACTAAGCATTCACACATGGATCTTAAGAATATTCCTCAACCTTGGAGAACTCTCTACATCATCATCATCACCAAATCGTTTCGGTCGTGATTGTGATCTATGAGCATCCCAAGATCATGGAACTGAAATCTTTTGGGCTTTGGTCAACATGAAGCATATCAAGTAAGCTCTAATATGGGACTATGATGACATTCCTCAAAAGCTTGGGTCAAAGATCCCATATATCGATATACAAACCTGATCCAAAGAGCACTTGGGTATAACCCGATATCCCCTGAAAGAATCAATGACCAACCATCACGACATGTTGTCTGAACCTACTCTAACAAGTGATTTAAGGAATCAACAACAAAGAAACAAGGTGCTGTGCTGCCGATTACCTTCTCTCTCGATGCAATCAAAACGTGCTTTACTCATACAAAAGGTAATCGTAGCAGTTGATGAAGGTAAAGTTGGTGTTCTCGATGAAAGTTCCGCACACCTTCAGGGAAAACCGTAAGAGGCAAGCAAGGTGAGTGTTGCAAGCACGAGAGTCAAAGGAAGTTCCCCACAGGAAACCCGCACTAAAAAGGAAAGTTCCATCTAAGGAAGCTATTCCCATTCCCAAGTCGAACCGCGAAAGAAAACTAGTCGGTGAAGACTCAAAACATCGATAATCGGATGAAGAAGTTTTTACCAAACTCCAAACGCTGAAACCGAGAAAGCAAAGCAAAACCCAAGTCCCAAAGGTGACAAGGGAAAGACTCCAAGCCGAGCAAGAAGAAGAAGTTCTGATGAAGAGCTACTAGCATAAGGGTTACGGAAAAGTGTGAAAATTTGGACTCCAACACGTTGTCAACAATTCAAAAGTAAAGAACAAATTCGCGGGCCTCCGAGGGTCAAGTGGGCACTATCTTCACCAGCTCCCGATGCGTTAAACCCCGAGCAAGGGAACCGTACCACCACCCACGATCCTCAACAACAACATCAAGAGACCATCACCTATGATTTGAAGAAAAAGAAAAGAAAAGTCCGAGAAAGAAAACACCGATGAAGAGGTCGCAACTCATGCCAAAGCGAGAAGAAAGGCCGATTCAGTGAAGAACAGCTAAGATCGCAAAGGATGATGAGGTTGAATATGATGACTTTCTTCTACAAAGTCCAAAGACGTTCCAAAGAACAAACCTCTGAACCTCCAAAGGACCTATAATCACCTCACATCTCAACATCATCAGACTCATCTTCTCATTCTTCACCACCACCATCCAAAAGATCAACCAGATCCACATCCAAATCGCGGAAGAAGCCAACGGATCTTGGATCTCTGCAAAGAGTCGAATCGCTAAAGCGGTCAAACGTAAGGAAGAAAGACGCGCTTTACAAAAGTCAATTTTCTCACACCAGCATGCGATCTTCATGACGAATGACAAGAAGTCACTGAAGCGGAGTACATCCAGAAGTTCATGCAAATGATTTTCAAGGGAAATGAACGAGATGATCGGTTACACTCACAAGTTCTTTGTTGACATCGCTCCTAGAGTTACAAGGAGATGTTTACCAAACAACTCTATCCGAATCTATTGCATTTGGCCAAGCAAACTATGAGATCAACACCAACGCAAGTAAACATCAATCCAACTGATCCCATAATATTCTCAGATGCTGAATTGGTTAACAAGTTAGTATCTCAAATGTCTCAAACAGACTGCAACATTTGCTTCTACGAAAGTAAATTGTTTGAAGCATTGTCGAATACCAACTTAAATCAAAGATACAGAAGAAGTTCTTAAAGGCCTAAACGCCGAGAGACGATGAAGATAAGGATAAGGATAAGAATGACGGCCTAAAACGCTCAAGAAATCGTGAATCATCCTCCATGCAACCTCCACCCCAAAGGACTCCACTCAACCACGATCTCCTCTCCTCGCCTTCGCTAACAAACGCCGTGACTCGAAGTTACCACCACGACAAAGAAAACCAATGATCACTTTGGAGTACACTGGTGGTGACGATGAGGAAGTCCCCGAGCCAACAAAGAACCCACCTCTCCAAAGATCAACAAAGAAACCATCATCCTCATCAAGGCCAAAGAAGAAGAAGAAGTCTCCATGGTCGATGTCGCCCTCATACTGAATGCAAGATGACAATCAATTTGAATGGTTTTCAACTTGTTGATGCTAACTCCCGCCATCGATGATTCGATATGGTAGAGTTGTAGTACGCTTGGAGATGCTAAATTAATGCAGAGAAGTTCCGTGTGATGAAGATGACGAAATCGAGTTGAAACGATCAAGAATAAAGCATTTCAACTACTCAAAGACAAATGAGGGTGCTATTGAAATTGAATATCACCTGATAAATATAGCACGAGCCATGTCCAACAACATTGATTGGCTCAACCTCAAGCAAAACATCATCGACTTCACCAAAAGGGACAACCCTCCTTACTACACCGACCGTCTAAACCTCTACCAACGACGTCAACCGTAACAACCTAGGATTCCATTTCGCTACTTCTTCAATAAAGATTTGGAATTTCTTCTTATACGGTGAGCGATGGTTCAAAGAAATACTACATCACTTACACTTCCTGGCACCTATATATACTCCAAATCGCATAGCCATTGAAGAAAGGCTACCCACATGTTTTCCAATAGCCGGATATGACATCGATGCAATGTACGAGATTCACCATTGGCCGTAACGCCAACGAATCTACTACAAGATGCCAGTTCGCAAGTCTCAACATGAAGTCATACAGTGATAAAGGATCGTTGACGTAAGCATGTCACCTTTCGCCTAAATGGGATTACACCTTCCTCAAGTATATAGTGGTCAAAAGACAAGACGAAAGGGACTATGAATTATGTGGAAGCGGACTTCGAACTTGTCTCTCAACCACATTGAAGATCTCAGATCTTGCTAAAGTACCAGGAAGAATGAGACATTTCTCACCTAAATTCAACGCGGAATACATCAAGTCCTACCATATTCATCGGCATAGTGATCCAAGAACGTGTAGAAGATTTACAACTTGTTGTTGAATCATCGCACTGTCAACTTTACTGCACCTCGCCTAGAAATACCGACATCAACCGCCTTTCACAATACACTCTCATCAAAGAAAACCATTCTAGTAGTTTACCGCAATGAACTACAACGCGAAATGCTTGATGGCGTGTAGATCTTCACAAGTTTAGGGATCACACATTAAAGATGGTCGTGATGGTTTGGCTTATAGGTTGGAAAGGAGATATATGGGAACGTTCCTCCTGGTGGAATTCTAAGGATAGACGAATGTGAATAGGATCATACCGATTGATGAAAGGTTGTACGAAGGGACCAGCCGTAACCCGAGAGCTTTTGTAGTGGTCGCCCTGAAGTTTCCTCTCACCCGCTATCAACGCCTCGCCGCATTCCTCGAAAGATTAATGGACTACCCGTACCCCCTTAAACCTGCTTACCTTCACTTTCATATTGATTTGATGTGTGATTATTTTTTTAAAATGGCTTGCAGCACACATACAATGCTGTACAACCCGCGACTTGTAATAAATAAAGGACCGGTACTCTTTCGCGCTACAATCCTTATGAAAGGAGCTAAAACTCTTACTTTTGAGTAAAACTTATCAAAACTTTCATTTTTCAAAGTTTGCTCAAAAAAGAACAAGCACTCCTTATGATTTTCAAAACCTCAAAAGTTAATATCACTTGTCGTAGGGAGTACTTGACTTATACTATTTTGTTCACAAATTGTTCCTTGTGTAATCTTCCCACAAAACTCAAAATGGTCATATTTATTCTCAACATTTCCTCAAAAATAACATATTTATATGCCATTTTTGTGGGAGAAAAATGATGTGATAAGAAATATGTTGTGTTTTGCTATTGAATCCTCGTGTGAAAAGACTTCAACCCATGAATTGAATGAACTGAATACCATACATTGAAAAGATTTGTCTTCCAAGACTTATCCAAGTAAATTGTACCCATTCGAGAAGCTCTTGATAGACATGAACTTTGACGGGTTTGACAACCTTTCGGGTTGTCCACATCTTCAAGGTAGTTATTAGAGCTAGTTGTCACCTAAAAGCGGACAATGTATCTCTTTAACTATGCAACGTAATCGTGTCTCGCAAGGAATTGTCTATCTTGAGTTGATCAATTCAAAAGTATGCCATTGCTCCTCTTCAGGTGATTTATGTCAAAACCCCACATGCGAGTGGGGAGTATTTCTCTCAAATCTAAACTCGGCAGTTCAAACATGTTTTTCATTCACAAACACTTCGAGATTTTCATGAAAATGGTTTTATGGCAATGGAGTTATAAGGTGATTAAGGTTAGGAATAAACGTCCTATGATCCGCCCAGAGTCGAAGGATCTACCCAAGGACACCACCAATAGTTAGAATTAGAAGTCCTTAGGTATGATTATAAAAGGAGAAAATGAGAATTAGAGAAAGAAGGAGTTGAAGAATTAAAAAGAAATGAAAGAAAAGGGTGAAAAGAAATAGCCCTCCAGATTATTCACAACTTAGGGCGCATAATTCCACAATTCATATGCTAATGGGTTGTCACTTGATACGTATTGAAGATTAAAAGTCGCCATGGACCCAAAGGATTTATGCACTAAACCTTCTTAGCCACTCAAGTTTCTCTCAACAAGCTTGTTTCATTCTCACAGCTAGCCCTACGTAAACTAATACTCCTTAGAGATTGTTGGAATGAAGAAGGAGACCCTCTAGTCTCCGCCGTGAAACCACAAAACGCACTATCGAAGTCTAGAGCCACCTAGATTCATCAAAAGATCTCATAGGTACACTTGACATTTCATCACTTGTTGTTCAACAATAAGAGCAACAAATGTACATTATCGAAGTCCTACAAGATCCTAGCTATCTGTCGAGAAAATTTATGAGAGGTTCACTTTTGTGATCCTCGAGGATTGAATGGAAACTCCGCCAGGTCAACATCTAATGACCGATAAAGAAGTCACTTCTGTAACTCCCGTGGATTACGCTTTAGTGGTCTCAAATCCATCTCATTGCTTAGAGTGATGCTTCTGGTACCGACTATCCGAACGAGTGTATTCTCTACATCACAAGATCTCACTTGTGGGACTCAGTCAAAAGAACGGCTCAGTGAGAATTAGAGTTGTGTTTTCACACTATGTCCTAACACTCTCGTTCGAACTTGTAAGTGCCTTAATCCGCTTATTACTAACCTTTCTTATGTTTACTTTTTATGGAAGCTCGAGCCGACTAATCGCATTCTCCACATGCTCATACCAACATCATCACTTATGGAAGTTCTCTCTAAATCAAAGGCAACACAAAAGTCGAATGATTCTTGTCAATAAAGAATCTACAAAGTTTAAAGACTTAAAGAACTTCATCAACTGTAATTTAACGGTGAAAGAGCGTGGTGAGCATGTGGAGAAAGACGTGAGACACCGAGATAAAATGGGTTTAATTGAGCAAACAACAAACAACATACTATTACTTCAAAGAACAAAGATGACGCCAAAGCGTAACTTTTCAAAGAAACGATTACACTAGGGAGATTGTTCGATCAGGCAATTCTTTCTCACAAGAAAGAAGAATGTCAAAAAGACGCCAAAGCTACTATTACATCAACACCTACATCGCTTATCACTCTTC
This sequence comes from Chrysanthemum makinoi, assembly GCA_910596185.1. NCBI lineage: Eukaryota > Viridiplantae > Streptophyta > Magnoliopsida > Asterales > Asteraceae > Chrysanthemum > Chrysanthemum makinoi. The sequence continues at coordinate 247,602,180 of OU343223.1, forward strand.
ATTCATCATCACTAACACTTAGGAGGAGATTGTTGGAATCACCTCAAACCCACTTAAGTGTTAGTGATTCATATGTAGTTAGCTTAATATGGCCTTTTATGTTAGTATTAGCCTTAGGCTTATGTGAAGGCCCATGTTTCCAGGCATAGTCCAATATGAAAAGGATAGAACTTGGAGTGTTGCCATAGTTCCCTCCTATAAATATTCAGAACCTTCTATTGAAGGTTGGTTGTTCACCCATTCACTCTTTCACTCTCTTACCATAACCCCATACATGCCAAGGCTGTGTGTTTATAGTTGTTCAACCAATCTCTATCTCTTCTCTATTTCTACATATTGATGCTTGTGTTACTAATATGGAAACCTAACAAGCATACACCTTCTTAGGGTGTCATGGGTTCCTAAACATCATCAACAATGATATGTTTCATGGGAATAATTATAGGATGATTTTTACTAATAATTAGTAATAAAAACAATTAAAAGTGGTATAAATCCATATGATACTTGCATGATTTCTTACTAGAATGATAAAATAGATCAAGTAATAGTATGAAAGATTAGGAAAAATTATATGTAAGCTTACTTGGATGATTGAAGAGGTTTAGGTGATAGAAAACTTAGTTAATCTTCAAGGTTTAATCCTAAACCTTAACTAGAACACAAAATGAATCTTGTAAACACATGATCTTGGAAACATTTTGGTTTCCTCCTTGTTCTTGATTCTTGGCCGAATATGGAGATGGAAATGGAGAGGTTTTCTTAACTTTTCACCTTTGAATGTGTGTTTTTATGTGTTTTAGATTGAGTAAAAGACTTGTAGATTACAAATATCTATTCAAATTGAGTTTGTACACCTTTTTAGACAATATATTAATGAAATAGGATGACATGGGGGTAAGAGGCTCTGTAAGAACAACAAAATGGGGAAGCAAAGTGTGACTTTTTGATGTATATTTATATTTAAAGTTTTGTATATTATTTGTTTTGTACATATAGTTGTTAATTAGTAGAAGCTGCGCTAGAAATCGATTTTAACTAACAAAATAAAATATATCAAGTCATAAAATTATAAAATGCATTTTTCGCAAAGAATTGAGTAATAAATAATTATCGAAAGTTGAATTTACTTAAAACCGTCAGAATATATATATATAACAATTTATTTAAAAATAAATTCAAAACACCTTAAACTATTAATATAATTTTTATAGTCTTAAAATGAGTATAAAAATATATCTGGACAATTGTCGAAAGTGTCGGTTCAATTATTCAAAATCGCTGATCGTATGATAAAGGCTATTTAATAAATAAATATATCGCTAATTGAAATATGCAAAACCCATGCATGAACTAATATGAAAAATGATATTACTTGGATGATATGTAGACTAACTCTAGTCTATATGAAGTGTTCTCAATGATTGCCTACCATGCTAGCCTAAACCTTTACTTGCCAACACGAATTTGATACTCAGAAACCTATTTACTTAAAAAAATGATGAATAAAAATGATGAATATAAATTTTTCTTTCTCCTGAATGAATAGTGTTTTCTAAATAGTAAAATTTTGAAATAACCTCTCAAAATATCAAATCGACCTCAAAAACGATGAATAGTAAAATGATGAATTGTAACCGACGAATAGTAAAATTCCCGAGATGAATAGGAAAAATTTTAAAGTTTGCAAAATGATCGGAAATTGAGAATTGTGACATTCTTTTCCCTCGTTGAGAATCAATGCCTTCGTGATTCAATTAATGATAACTATAGTCCTAACCCACAAGGGTTTTAAAAGTTTATGCTCGCGTAGTCTAAATGATTATGTCAATGCTCATGCATACGGGTTCCTCGCCCAAATAGGTAATGCTCTTGTGCTATTCAAATCATTTCCCATTCTAAAGACATGCTCTCTTATGGTTAGGTTTGATGAGGCAAGTTTTATCTCAGCAAAACCCTCAAAAGATTTTGGTAACCATTTACTTAATCTCACAACTCATCAAACAAGAACTGCCACAGATTAGCTAAACCTTTGAGTAAAGAACTTGTTTCTAGCTTGATCTTTGCAATCCATCAAACAAGAATCGCCCCTCACATCAAACCGAAACAAGTGGTTCAAGAAAATCTTTTAGTAATTTGATCTACACACCAACCTTAACCCATCATCCCAACCAGATCAAAGCTATGAATAATTTAGGAGTAATCTGCAATGCTTGGAATAATCACTCATATGATGTTTGGTATAAGTCATGCACCCGCATGATGTTAGTAAGTATGCACTATAATGATATGATGAGATGCTATGATGATGTAGTTATAGTCTAGGGTCAATGATGCAACCTAGTTCTCTATAACTGAAGCTTTGATACCAATCATTACACTCTTCTAAGTTAACCGACATGCTTGATACTCAACTGCCACACCCCAAATTACTGTTTTACAAATGAATGGAATACCGGGATGATCAGCCATAGCATCAAAGTTAAGGAAGTATATCGAACGACCTAAAGTGTCGCTGAAAATATCGCTTGATTAAATAAAATAACTGAAGTTTACAAAACATAGGTCCCAAAAAGATTTCCAAAGTACCAAATGAGTTTGTTACCATCAAACGAGGCGCATAAATATATGTGAAACGCTACCGCCATCGCGACTCTACATAAGTCCACATGCATGCCATGAAGTTAATGCCTTAGATAAATTGGAGATAAAAACATGCTAAAAGGTCACAACGTTGAAAGTGAGTTCATAGAGTTTGTCTAACATGTAAAACTTCTTTAAAGAACGCTCATGCAAAGCAGAGGCGTAACTTCTTAGTCATCATATAAAAATCAGGCAACCCGCGGCGGTTCACAAACCCATCAGCTGTAATATAGTGTCTAGTGGTCGAGTATACACCGCCATAATATTTCACAATATAAAGCATCAATGTATATAATAATGTATGCTGTGCAAAGCCCCTAGAATAAATAATATGCTCGTAACATAGTGAATTGCAGGTTGGCCGCACTTAATAGCTTATCCATACTACCTAACATAGAGACTAACAATGTCATGTAATGAACGGCATATCATACAACTATACATACAATTAAGAACACTCAACATGGAGAATTTGTAATCGCCTCCGCATGCGGAGACTTAAAGGCTGTTCGCTCATAGAGATTCTTTATATGATGCTCCACCACTGAGAATTTAGGTCAAGGTCATAGCACGTATGGTTCAATAAGTTCAAACAAGTCATAAGTTCAGATGGTTCATGGTTCCATTCAAAAGTTCGTAATTAAGTTCAAGTGTTCCATTCAAAAGTTCGTAATTAAGTTCAAGAGTATAAGCCTATTCAAAGTTCAAACAGCCAAAAGAGCTCAAAGCATATCAAAAGGTTCAAAATAGTCAAAGGGTCCAATATTATAACAAAAAGTTCAAAATATATCAAAGGTTCATTATAAAGTCAAACAAGTTCAAAATAGTCAAAAAGGTTCAATACATATTAAAGAGATTAATTATATGTCAAAATGTTTTAAATCAAGTTAAAAGAAATTAATTATATGTCAAAAGAATTAAATCAAGTTAAAGTATTCAAATCTATGCCAATATGTTCTTATCAAGTAAAAAGAGTTCAAATATATATGTCGGGGACCAAAATAAAGTATGTTCTAATAGTGTTCTATAATATAGTGATCAATTTAGTTCGCACAATCTACTTACTAGCATAAGTAGTGAAACAAACCGCTATTTAAATTCATATAAGTATTAAGCAAGTAGCTTGGAGCATGTATCTCCCTCAAGAGTTTATAAAACCATTAAACGCGTAGTGCTACTTAACTCACCTAATGCAATCAAGTAGTGATGACAAAAGTAGATATTGACCTAAATGAGGTGCTTATCTCTATCCCTAACCTAATATGAATGTTGTGTTCTAATGTAAGTCATGAAACAAATGCATGCAAACTTATATGATATCCATACCACTTGCATATTTTTGTAAATATCGCCGAATATATCTGAAAGACATCTCGCCATGTTATAAAATATATACTTACGCTGGAAACAACACCCTACAATAGTCGCTAAGGATAAATCAATAAAGTATAGTTGTCAAGAAAAATAATGTACTTTATTTAATTCGCAGGAAAGTGACTAAGTAGCCTCGAAGCAACAGAAATAGTGAATATCGAGTGTTAGGAAACAAACTTAGCCTTTTGGAATGTTGTAAACATTATCTAAAAGTCGTGAATAATCAACTTCGTCCATACGCTGCCTCGACCTAGAGAAATGATAGTGAAGTGAGGTAGCCTGCTAAAATGCGCTTCAAGCGCGGAAAGTTTGAGAGGTCATAAGTTACTTGTTATAATTCCGCTTTGATCTAAATCTGACATTTTGGAAAAATAGGGCAGTGAACTAACTTTACTCAGAGATACTATTTTACCAAACCAACCTCGATATTGAGAAAACGCTCCAAAACATGGTACCCTAAAGATAGTTTCAACACTTACAAATATATTTTAAAGAGTTCTATTAAATGTGCTTAGGGTACGCCGATTTCAAATATGTTATCTTTAGCGTTATAGGTCCGCTTAATGCTCTTTTATCCTCTAATCGCATTATATGTATTAATATATTTTTTGATAAGTCGCACTTTCATTAGGCTTTTTACAACTTGTTTTGACCTTGAAACCTCACAGCAAGTATTTTAGAAAATTAGTTCATTATTAAACTTGAAAATAGCTGTGAATTTTTCAAGATAACCCGCTTTTAACCCGCCTGCCGGCCAATGTTTCGCTTTTTAAATTATTTCCTGAATATCTAGACCAAAACAATCCCCAGCCCAATAGAAATTTCCAGATTTTACAAAAACGCTACAGCCCTTAATTTTATGTTGTCGAAAAATGATTTTTTTCAGTACAATACTTGTTCTAAAACCCTTCCAATCAACACCAAAACTATTTTAAACCTACTATATACCTTCTTAGGGTGTCATGGGTTCCTAAACATCATCAACAATGATATGTTTCATGGGAATAATTATAGGATGATTTTTACTAATAATTAGTAATAAAAACAATTAAAAGTGGTATAAATACATATGATACTTGCATGATTTCTTACTAGAAAGATAAAATAGATCAAGTAATAGTATGAAAGATTAGGAAAAATTATATGTAAGCTTACTTGGATGATTGAAGAGGTTTAGGTGAAAGAAAACTTAGTTAATCTTCAAGGTTAACCCAACCTTAATCTAGAACACAAAAGAATCTTGTAAACATACGATCTTGGAAACATTTTGTTTCTCCTTGTTCTTGATTCTTGGCCGAATATGGAGATGGAAATGGAGAGGTTTTCTTAACTTTTCACCTTTGAATGTGTTTCTATGTAAGTTTGATTGAGTAAAAAAGATTTGTAGATTACATCTACCAATTGAGTTTTAAAACTTTTTTATACAATATATTAAATTTAAATGGATTTAACACCTAAAGAGTGCCCAAGAACAACAAAATGTAGCAAAGTGTGACTTTTTGATGTATATTTGTATTTAAAGTTTTGTATATTATTTGTTTTGTACATATAGTTTGTTAATTAGTGTAGCTAACGGAAAAAAATAAAATATATCGAAGTCATAAAAATTATAGAAATGCAAAGTAAAGCAATGGAGCTTAATAAATAATTATCGAGTTGAATTTACTAAACCATCGTGAAATATATATATATATATATATAACAATTTATTTACAAAAATAAATTCAAAACACCTAAACTATTAATATAATTTTTATAGCCTAAAATGAGTATAAAAATATATCCTAACAACAGAAGTGCTCTGGATCAATTATTCGCACCGTTGATCGTAAGGATATTTATTTAATAAATAAATATATCGTTACCGGAATATAAACCCATCCATGAACTAATAGGAAAATGAGAGCTACATGATAGTAGATTCAATCCCTACTATACAAGTTTTCGCTCTCAAATTTATGTTCCACTTAATATGCAATTTTAAACCTTGTATTTGCCAGACGACTCGATAATTTAAACCTGGGCTTTTACCAAAAAAATGATGAAAATGAAATCATGAATATAATTTTTCTCCTGAATGAATAGTGTTTCGTGAATAGCAAATTTTGAAATAAACTCTCAAAAATATCCTGACGAATCTCAAAAAAAAAACTGGTGAATAAAGAAATGATGAATAGTAAATCATGAATAGTAATTCCTTGGTGATGAATAGTAAAAAATTTTAAAGTTTGCAAAATGATCAAATTGAGAATCTGGACAAGATCAAGATCACAAACACGTACCAATATGCTTACTTCTTCCAAATCGCTATCATCCAAAGAACTAGTAAAAACCTACCGAAACTAAAATACGAACATCACTTTAGAAGATTTCATAAGTGTTAATACAAATATCGTCATTAAACGTTATTTATATTTTTGATCTTTACCTAAGTTTTGTTAACGACAAAAGTAAATTTAATTTGTATAAAAGCTTAAAGCTTGTCAAGTTTAATAGATATTAAAACAAGCTTTTTCAAACAATATATTCATCATTCAAGCATTTACATTTATGATTAGTAACATCTTGATATGACTCTAATCATTATGTATGATAGTAGTTTTAGAATGTGTTAGGTTCTTAAAACCAAACACTACTTATGTACTGGCATATTTCTAAAAATAGAAATACAACATATGACATCATGATGCATCATGAAATCATTGAAGATTTCATTAGATATTTTGTGGATTTGTACTCTTCATATCTTGCACAATCTCACTTAGATAGAGTTGAATTTAGGCAAGATTTGATATTCCGACCCATGTACTAATTTATACACGCTAAACCCTTTTAAGGGTTCCACGTCCGTGGACGCCCGGCTTTGGCTATAAATAGCAATGCCAAGCCAAGTAGTTTTTCATCCCTTTATAATATACTCTCATACATATCTTCTCTCTAACCTTTCTAACTCGGCCATATCATATTAGTGATCTCTTTTGTAGCAAAGAAGATCAAGTCACATTCAAGCTTCAAACGCGAAGTTGGAAGTCTTGTTTGTTTAGTGTTGTATGATCTTGTGTTGATTCATACTTCATTGTTGTATTAAACCATCATAATCTTGTGATTGTGAGTGGTTAGTATTTTAGTCCTCAAAATACATTGTGTGTGGAGTAGTTGTACCCTTGGAAAGAACTCGACATCTAGCTTAGTGTCGGAAATAGTGTAAGTGTAAAGGTTTTCTCCGCCGGTGAAAGGAGCTTGTTGACTAGTACGTGAAGTTAAACTCTCGAAAGTGGAGACTCGAGGAGTGGAGAGTAGGCAAGGAAAAAGAGTCCTTGTAGACCTAACCACTATAAACAACTTGTTGTGGTTTGATCATTTCTTTCCTTATTTACTCTTTACATATTGCTTGCATATTTCATTAAAATATCTAAGATCAATTCACTGATCTAATAAGTTTCAAAACAAAGTTTTAATTGGTAAACTATTCAACCCCCCTTCTAGTTTTCTACAATTGGTACGAGAGTCTTGCTCAAGAATTTCTAAAATAACTTGTATTTTATAAACTTGAAACGATCCATGGATTCTCAAAACTTTAAAGAAGGGCAATCTATGCAAAGACCACCACTCTTTGAAACCAATGGATTTATATATTGGAAAAACCGTTTGAAACATATGTAAAATCAAAAGATATAGATCTTTGGTTTATTATTGTTAAAGGGATTTTAGTTCTACAACAAAGGATATTTCTATTGATGAACAAAAGAAATTAGTTGCTAAAAATAATGAAGCTAAAATGATGCTTTATAATGCTTTACCTAGAAAAGAATATGAAAGAATTTTTATGTGTGAAACCGCCAAAGATATTTGGGAATCTTTAATTGTTACACATCAAGGTAATTCACAAGTCAAGGATAACAAAATTGATCTTCTTGTTCAACAATATGAACAATTTGTTATCCCCAAAGATGAAACCATTGATTGTGGCTTTGCTCGCTTTAATACTATTATTACATCACTTAAAGCACTTGATGAATCTTTTCGTAGTAAGAACTTTGTCACGAAATTTCTTAGAGCACTCCATCCCAAATGGAGAGCTAAAGTGACCGCCATTGAAGAATCAAAAGATCTCTCAATAATGTCACTAGACAGTTAATCAAGAACCCCAAACACACTTAAATGGTGATGGAGAAAGATTCGAGATCATCAAAGGAAAAGGAGAAGATCAAACGCTGTTCTAAAAGCAAAAGCGGAATCAAGTGATGATGACTAATCTTGCTCCGGTAGTGAAGATGAGGAATATGCCATGGCCGTTAGAGATTTTAAGAAGTTCTTAAGAAGAAGAGGAAAGTTCGTAAGACAACCTCGAGAAGAAAAAAGCCATTCAAAAGATCGGATGACAAGAAGGGTAAAGGTGAAAGAAAATGTTTTAGATGTGGTGATGCAAGTCACTCAGAGAATGTCCCAAGCCACCTAAAAGCAAAACTCAACGAGCTTTTGTAAGTGGTGCTTGGAGTGATAGTGAAGACGATGAAGAATCAAGCAAGGAAGAGATCGTCCTAATGGCACATGAGTCAAATGAGGTACTTTCCGACTCTTCTTATTCTTCTATTGATGATGACACTTTGCTAAAACAATATAATCAATTGTGTGAGCTAAGTCTAAAAATCATAACTAAAAATATTTTAAAACCAAAAAGGAATTTTTGGAAAATGAAGTTTATGAGTTAAAAGAAAAGCAAAACGACTAGAAAAGGAAAAGCAAATGACGATGATTGTAAATCATGTCAAGAGCTTAAACTTGAAATAGAAAATCTAAAACTCACACAAGATGTTTTAATAAAATAATTCTAAGTTTAAAAGGTTTAACAAAAACATCGCTCTTGCCGATGAAATAGTTAAAATTCATAAAACACCATGAGACATGAATGGGCTAGGTTTTAATGAAGTATTAATTCCAAAAAGTCAAAACAAAACGTAAAAGGATGAACATTCTGTCAAAATTGTCGCAAGATAAAGACGCACTGCACGGAACCAAAATAAGGGTTCGGGTCATAGCAAAATGGTGCCGTGGGTACTTCAAGAGAACGTAATGTTCGAATACGGACCGCATCAATTTGTTAAAGTAACAAAGAAAACCAATGATAGTGTTAAACTAAAACCAGCCATTACATCGTGAGTAGGACTTGTCAAAATGAATTTAGATCAAAACTACTCAACAACGATATAAAACTCCTTTTGCCAAACGCCCCTTTCCTAAGAGCAAACACAACGCATAACCCAACTACCAACACAACTTGAATCAAAACTTTCCTAGACCATATCAAACTCCGGATTACATGCCATGGAACTCTTACCCATCATTTCCATACATGAATCAAATAAATGGTATGTTTAACCCAAACCGACCCATGAGATATTGGGGACCAAATGCTTGAGTTATTTGCTTCTTAGGTATGCTTGAAAGTTGGATTGGAACCCGATGAATGGATAAAAGATAGTGGATGCTCACCTACACATGACCCGCAACAAAGTCTCTTCTCATCATACCAAGAGTATGACGGAGGTAATGTCACCTTGGGTAGCAATCTCAAAAGCAAAATTATTGGCAAAGGTAACGCATTGCTCATAACTCCCTAACTATTGAAAATGTTGCTCATGTGGATAGGTTAGGATTTAATCTACTTAGTATTAGCCAACTATGTGATAAAAAGTATAAAGTACTATTTGATGAAAATGGTAGTAAAATACTAAAAGATGGTATCACCATAGCTAAAGGAGTTAGGAAAAATAACATATACGCCATGAAAATAGATAAAACATATAATGACAAACTTTGCCTAACAACATTAGACGATAGCTCATCTCTTTGGCATAGACGCTTAGGTCACGCTAATATGAGACTTATACAAAACCTATCTTCTAAAGAGTTAGTTAGAATTTACCAAAACTTAAATATGACCAACACTTTTGCGACGCTTGCAAAATTGGTAAACAAAAACATAGTAGTCACAAATCTAAAAATATGGTGTCCACATCTAAGTGTCTAGAATTATTACATATGGACTTGTTTGGACCATCCGCTATAAGAAGCTATGGAGGCAACTTATACACTTTGGTCATAGTAGATGATTACTCAAGGTTTACTTGGACGTTGTTTTTGAAAACCAAAATGAAGCTTTTGATAAATTTGAAATACTTAGCAAGAAAATTCAAAATCTTCTAGGTGTCAAAATTGTGTCGATCCTAACGGATCATGGTCGTGAATTTGACAACTAAACTCAATTTGGAAACTTTTGTGATACAAATGGTATAACACATAACTTTTCGGCTCCACTAACACCTCAATCAAATGGAGTAGTAGAACGTAAAAATAGAACAATTCAAGAAATGAGTAGAACAATGCTTAATGAACAAAACATTCCTCAAAAGTTTTGGTGTAACGCCGCTGACACTTCTACATATATTTTGAATAGAGTCTTAATACGCCCTTTCTTAAACAAAACACCATATGAACTCTATAAAGGTAAAAAGCCTTAGGATATTTTAGAGTCTTTGGTTGTAAATGCTTTATTCTTAATACTAAGGATTATCTCACCAAGTTTGACCCAAAGTCTTATGAAGGTGTATTTCTTTGTTACTCTCAAACTAGTAAAGCTTACATTGTCCTAAACAAAGAAACAATGATAGTCGAGGAATCGTTGAACATAACATTCTACGAAAGTCCACCTCCCTCTAAGACATCACCTTTGGTAGATGATGACTTAGTTGAAAGTCAAATGATAGAAAGTCAAGAAATATTAAATAACAAGGAAGATGAACCATTAAATAAAGAAATTGTCAACATCAAAGAATCTAAAAGTCATCCTTTAGAGAAGGTCATAGGACAACTAATCAAAGAACCTTAAGGTCACAAGCCCAAAATCAAAGTAATTATTTTTGTTTTGTATCCACCATTGAACCAAAAACATAAATGAAGCAATAAAAGATGAATCATGGGTAATTGCCATGCAAGAAGAGTTAAACCAATTGTTAGAAATGATGTTTGGAAATTAGTTCCAAAACCTAAAGATCAAACTATAATTGGAACAAAATGGGTTTTTCAAAATAAAATGGATGAAAATGGGATAGTATCTAGAAACAAAGCTAGGCTTGTAGCACAAGGTTATAATCAACAAGAGGGATTGATTATGATGAAACTTATGCACCTAGAGTAGAGGCTTGAGTCTATTAGAATATTACTTGCTTATGCATGTGCCTATGATTTTAAATTATTTCAAATGGATGTTAAAAGTGCTTTTCTTAATGGGTTTATTAACGAAGAAGTGTATGTTGCTCAACCTTCCGGTTTCACCGACTTTGAGAAACCACATCATGTCTTCAAACTCAAGAAAGCATTGTATGGTCTTAAGCAAGTACCAAAAGCTTGGTACCGACCCGACTTAAGACTTTTCTTATTGATAACAAAAATACTATGGGATTAGTAGATAATACTCTTTTTACCAAGAAAAAGGAATCACATATTATCATTGTTCAAATATACGTTGATGACATTATATTCTGATCAACTTGTCAAGAATTATGTGATGATTTCTCTAAAATCATGCACGACGAGTTTGAAATGAGTATGATGGGTGAGTTAAATTTCTTTCTAGGACTTCAAATTAAACAACTAGAAGATGGCATATTCTTTAACCAATCTAAATATATAAAAGACATGCTTAAGAAATTTGGTCTTGAAGATTCCAAACCAACTAAGACACCCATGTCCTCTGACACTAAACTAACCAAGGATGAGAAGGTGAATCCGTGATAACACTAAATATAGAGGAATGATTGGTAGCCTACTCTATCTACTTCGCTAGTAGACCGACATTATGTTTAGTGTTTGTCTATGTGCTCGCTTTCAAGAAAACCCAAAGGCATCACACTTAGAAGCCTTAAAAAGGATTTTTAGATACATTAAGGGAACAACGTGTTTAGGATTATGGTATCCCAAAGGAACTGGTGTAGAAACCATATGTATGACCGGATCATGCCTGGGACTATGTCGATAGAAAAAGTACAAGTGGTATTTGCACTTTTGGTTGACATTGTCTCACCTCATGGTTTGCAAAGAAGCAAACGCTAGCCATCTCAACTACCGGGTTTAGTACGCCTCACCGGAAAAGCATGTCAACAAGCTCTTGATGAAGCAAGCTCGTGAGATTACGGAATTCATCTCAACGACATTGTGATACTTTGCGACAACAAAGGAGCCATCGATCTCAGCAAGAATCCCGCTCAACATGCTCGTACAAAGCATATTGAAATCCGCCATCACTTTTCGCACAATGTTCAAAGAAACATTTCAATCGAGAAAGTATCCTCAAGACAACATTGCCGCATATCTTAACTAAGCCTCTTAAACGAGAACCTTTAATCTTCTTAGACTGGTTTAGGGTTAATGGAACCAAACATGTAGGATAAACATAGCCCAAAACATTAGAATATTTAAAACAAAACAATTTGTCTTCAAGCATCAGTAGCCACTATGACCAACGACAACAAGGACGAACCAAAATTTTGGTGCCGGCTCGTCCGTGGTTCACAGAAGCAAAAATGCTATATACAAAACATCTTCTTCCTCAAAACCCACTTACTACAAAACGTGTAAAACTTAAACCAAGCTCATTATTGTCACCTTCCACTCACTAATCACTGAAGATAACATCATTGTAAGTATCCTAACTACATTTTATCTCTTAATTCCGAGTCTAGGATTCTTATTTATGCGCAAAACTATCACAAATCATTACATGGGGTTTTATGTATGCTTTTATACCAAATATGAATTCAATTGGCAAATTGCATAACTAGTCATTGAAATTAGGTACTACATTATCATATTGCATAAACAAATCATGCTTCCCACTAATTGATAGATAATGAATATAAGGCCTTATTCAAACAACCAAACACCCCATGTCAAAAGTTTTGAAAAGCTTCTCACTTGTAGGAAAACAATTTTTTCATTGCTAATACAAATAGAAACGTTAAATTTTCATCACTTGCATGCTCTTGAATACTAAAGGTATTGCATTACTAATATGCATTCCTGTATATTCAAATGAAGCCACATTGAATTAGGAGCATTTGGGTTATCTCATGGTATTTGCCAAACACCCCACTAAAACCATTTTGTGCATAAAATGAGTCGAGATAACCGCAACTCCAAATTGTTTTCATATAGGCACACACTAGAACCAAAAACGTTAAAACTTATTCTCATATTTTAACATATTAACTCTTGTCCTTAGGAATAACCATGGTAGCCGCAAGATTCTATGATCACAAAGACACCCTTAACTACATTCCCAAACACCACAAAACCAAAGGACTTACCAAGGAACAAGTAGAAATATTTAGGGGTCTAGAATCAAGGTATTTCCATGAGGGTAGAACCATTCACTCATCCTTCCTTGAAAATACCAATCTCCGGGAAGAACTAGCCGCCATTCAATTCGATTGTCTTCTTGACATCGATGAACCAATTTGTCCTAGGTTTGTGTTAGAATTCTATGCTAGTGTGACCGGCTTTAGTGATGAAGACGATGATGAATTTTGTCTTAGGTTTAGAATCAATCAAAATGACTACACCATCACCTTAGGCAACTTTGCTCAAGTGCTAGGAATTCCCAACCGAGGGACTTGTCTCTACTCCAATAAATGGTCACTCACCGCCTTTGATGCAATCAATGACCGCTCTTCCCTACCAAACCCGCGAATAAGGATGTCATCCGTGAACACCTTTTAACCCAAGGGTGATACAACCCGAGTTACCCGAAAAGGAAATGAGGTAAACCGAGATCCATATGGAATGGAGCTAAATGAACTTAAGCCCTAATTTAAGAAATGGGAGGAGCTACTTAGAGCCAACGCCATTAGCACCATAGGAAATAGGGATCACATCAACGCCTGTTTTGTCACATATGCTCTACAACTTGTCCACCACAACCATTCAATTTAGCCTACTACATAGCTATAGAGAATGATTGATATTCCAACTCAAGGATCGTTGTTCTTCCATACCGGATGCTCTCACCCGCCTCTATAGAAACTTTGCACCAATTCCACCAAGTCCAAAAGGGATGCACCTTCACTATGAGCTCATCCCTCACATCTTTGTACCGTTGAGTGATGCACGAGTTGCTAAGACAAAGGCAAGAGAGCAAAACCTCCAACTCCATCATCATCATCATCAAATAGCTCCGAGGATGGTCTTCCAAGCTCTCGCCTTCCGCCTCATGAGTATTATGCATCTCTTCCGAGATGAGAATGAATCGCATAATTCAAGCAAACTAAGGGAATGTTCAAGTGCCTTGGTAGGATGATGAACAAGATTTACAAGAAGTTGGACAAATAAAGGTTCATTAAGGAGTGTTTGGAACAATACATTATCATTAATGTTTGATACTATTTAGTTGTTTTATTATGTAGGATGATAATATAACCTAAAACAATGGTGAATGCTAACAATCTTATGCAGGGGGATAGCGCAAGTATGCTATCAATTTTACCCATTTTCACTATAATGTGAAAATCAAAAAGCCTTGCTCAAAATACATGCTCCACTATGTTTATATATGTGTTATTTACTTTTCCTAACTAGAAATGTTTAGTATAACATGTTTTGAGAAAATTTCAGTTTCGAAAAGTCCCCACACCTTAAAACAAACTCTCATTCAAATTTTCTCAAGATCGCATCGACCGGACGGCACAAATAATTTTACCGCCCTATGTAAATGGTTACTGCATTCGGCACAGCGACCAGACGCATAACCCTTTTTGGGTTCCACCGTAAATTTTGGTGCCGATCCTTCTCAGTAACTTTCTCAATTTCAATCTTTCGTGATTCCAAATTACCATCCAATGCTTATAAATCAATCCTAACTTGTTTATACTCTTATTAGAACTAGTATTTCACTTAGGTATATAAGAAATCCATTTCCCACCAAAATTCAAAAATTTGAAAAGTCCACCCAAGGAACCTTTATATAGGAAGGAACCAAATTTTTGGTACCTTCAAACTGTGGGTGATTCAATATTAGGAAATTCCACTCATTAGAACACATTTATTGCAAATCTTTTCTTCTTCACTCCATCTCTTTTGAATGGCTTGACTTGGGTGATATGACTAGCATTCAACCCACTTCCAAATCATTAGAACCTCATCTCTTCAATGGCTTAACATCAAATCAAACACATTTCATTTCACTTCTATAAATTGTGAGGTTTTACCATGATCATCCTCACACCTTCTTCATTCTTACTATCATCTAGCAAAGAAAAACAAAAGTCAAAATGACAAAATCCTCTCCTAAGAAAACCGCTAGAATTAGTGTGAGGCTTTTGCTTCATAACCTTAGCTCCTCATCCGAGTCTTTTCCACTCACAATCTCATCTCCCATCCGAGATGATACAAACCTTACCTTAGCCACACCTACTCAATCACACATTGTGATTACCACTCCACCACCAACAAAACACCAACTTCACCTCCACCGGCACCCATCCAAACATCCAAAACACCCTCACCACCTTCACCACCAAAGTCTCCAACTCTCATTCCTATGGAGTTATTTTCCACTCCACCTACTTCACCAAATCCTTTCTTTGAGGACTTGGATGACTTGCCTCCTAGGCCAAATCATCCACCACCATTGCCATCCTTGGCTCAATTGCGGATGGCTCATAAGTCACCCTGGTCATCCTGACCCAAACGCCCATTAGGGCCTAAACCTGTTCTCTTCCACCCCATTCACAAAGACATTCATGGTCCTTTGTATTGGGATCATTCACTTACATCAATGTCCCTCATCTTGGGACATTGAGGAGTGTGTGGGATGCCAATCCCACTAGAGAGAGATTCAAGCGAACTCCACAACCTCCACCAATTCAAAGGCATGGTGGACTCACTTGAGGAGACAATGCAAATGCAAAGTGCTTTGCTTGCTTCCATCATGACCACCCCAAACATTTCCACCAACACCAACACATCTACCATTCCACCACCACAACCTCACCAAACATACTACCCCTAGGCATGGTTGCTCAACTTGTGAAAGAATGTTCCAAACCGCTGATAGGACACCTGTTATGGTCCTTGACTTTCAAGAAGAAATGAGGTTCATCCTCAATCATATCCTTGAGCTTCAACGCTTCTTGCTCATCCACCATCAAATTGTGATGGTCATGAAAAATTTTAACTAATGAATAGTGTTTTTATTATAATCGCTAGTGCTTATATAGTGTTTGGAAATGCTTATTTAATGATCATTATTACTAATAACATTTTTGTAGATTTTATTTTCACAATCCATGTATCTTCCCATTAAGCACCCAATTTAGGGGTAGCTTTGATCAAGGGGAGATAGTCTTGCCTGCTCATTACATTCCAAGACGCTTCTACTTTTGTTGAGACAAAAAAGGAGAAAATATAGAACTTGTTATATTTGACTTTTCAAAAAAGTCAACTGCATACTTTGACTTTTTGTAAAAGTCAACATCATGCATCAACTAGTGAATACTTTGACTTTCTGAAAAAAGTCAAACATCATACACTTGCATTATCATTTCTTTTTTCAAGTTCTAAAACTAATATTTTTATAACTCTTGCACAAACTTTGTATCTTTTATAAAAATAAATTTATATTTTGTCCTCAACAAAAAGGGGGAGATTGTTAATACAAATATCGTCATTAAACGCTATTTATATTTTGTATCTTACCTAAGTTTTGTTAACGACAAAATAAATTTAATTTGATAAAAGCTTAAAGCTTGTCAAGTTTAATAGATATTAAAACAAGCTTTTTCAAACAATATATTCATCATTCAAGCATTTACATTTATGATTAGTAACATCTTGATATGACTCTAATCATTATGTATGATAATAGTTTTTAGAATGTGTTAGGTTCTTAAAACCAAACACTACTTAAGTACTTGCATATTTCTAAAATAGAAATACAACATATGACATCATGTGATGCATCATGGAAATCATTGAAGATTTCATTAGATATTTTGTGTTGATTTGTACTCTTCATATCTTGCACAATCTCACTTAGATAGAGTTGACTTTTGCAAAGATTTGATATCTTGGCTCGCTGTGACCACGGTATCAACTATACGTATAACCCTTTAATCTTCCACGGTCCGAGGACACTCCTATCCATTGGCTATAAATAGCAATGCCAAGCCAAGTAGTTTTTCATCCCTTTCTAACAACATACTTCATACATATTTCTCTAACCTTTCTAACTCAGCTTCATATCATATTAGTGATCTCTTTTGTAGCAAAGAAGATCAAGTCACATTCAAGCTTCAAACGCGAAGTTGGAAGTCTTGTTTGTTTAGTGTTGTATGATCTTGTGTTGATTCATACTTCATTGTTGTATTAAACCATCATAATCTTGTGAGTGTGAGTGGTTAGTATTTTAGTCCTCAAAATACATTGTGAGTGGGAGTGGTTGTACCATTGGAAAGAATTCACATCTAGCTTAGTGTCAAAAATAGTGTAAGGTAAAGGTTTCTCCGCAAGGAAAGGAGCTTGTTGACTAGTGAAGTTAAACTCTCGAGTGTGAGACTCGAGGAGTGGAGTAGGGCAAGGAAAAAGAGTCCTTGTAGACCGAACTACTATAAACAACTTGTTGTGGTTTGATCATTTCTTTCCTTATTTACTCTTTACATATTGCTTGCATATTTCGTGAACATATCTAAGATCAATATCAATTGATCTTTGAATAAGTTTCAAAACAAAGTTTTTAATTGGCAAACTATTCAACCCCCCCCCCCTTCTAGTTTTCTACAATAAGATATTTTATTTAGATTTGGATTCTACATATCTTACATGATCTTGGTTAGATTTGATTGACTTTGGAAAGATCTATTGTAATCTTGTCGTCGATCAAGAACCAAAAATAAACAAATTATTTTCTCATCCCTTTCTAAAGATAAACACATACACATTCTCTATTATTTAATCATTTCATTTATTCAAGGATCCTCTTTGTGAGTTAAAAGAAGATCAAGGCATAATCAAGCTTCAACAAATAGTTGGAAGTCTTGTTTGTTTTGTTGTTGTATGATCTAGTCTTGTTCATACACATTGTTAAAATTAAACCATCTAAACCTCTGAGTGTGAAAGGGTTAGTATTTAGTCCTCAAAATAATAAGGCCAAAGTGGATACGGTCAGACTTTGTAAAAGAACTCGACATCAGCCTTGTGTCTAAATATTGTGTATGACGTGTTTCTCCCAAGGTTACTTTGTTCGCTGACAATGTAAGATAACTCTCGAAGCTCGAGACTCGTGAGTGAGCAAAGGGCTAAAAAGAGTCTCAGAGACCTAACCACTATAAAAACAACTCATGCTATTGATTGTTTCTTTTCCCTTATTTACTCATATAGGTTGCTTCATATTTTTATTCTTTCACTAACATATCTAAGATCAATACCAATTGATCTTTTACAAAGTTTCAAAACAAAGATTTTAAACTATAAACTATTCAACCTCTTCTAGTTTTTCCTCATAATCAAGTACTGTGAAAGCCTGCCTTGCCAAGAACTTTTTAAAATATATTGTATTTTATAAACTTGAAACTATCCATGGATTCAAACTTTAAAAGTATGGGCAATCTATGCAAAGCACTACCCACTCTTTTGGAAAGTTAAATGGATTTATCTATTGAAAAACCGCTTGAAACATATGTAAAATCAGATAGATTTTGGTTTGTTATTATTAAAGTATTTAATCATACAACAAAAGATATTTCAAGTGACGCACAAAAGAAATTATAATAGCTAAAAATAATGAAGTTTAAATATGCTATACCTTTTGCCTATAAAAAGAATATGAAAGAATTTTATGTGTGAAACCCAAAAGATATTATTTTGGGAATCTATATCATTAAAAATCAATGAAATTACGGGAAGGCAAAGGATAACAAAAATTGATCTTCTTGTTCAAATATGAACAATTTGTTATCCTAAGATGAAACCATTGATTGTGGATTGCTCGCCTAATACTATTATATTTTCAAAGCAATTGATCTAAACTTTCGTAGTAAGTAAATTTTTTCAGAAATTTCTGTATAACTCCATTTGCCGAGAGTTAGAAGTAATGCCATATCGAGAGGAATCAAAAGATTCTAATAATGTCACTTGACGAAGACCGAAACTTCAAAGTACACCTAAATGGTGATGGAGAAAGAACTGCAGATCATCAAAGGAAAAAGAGAGAAAGTCAACCAAGTGTCAAAGAACTAATCTATGAAGAATCTCGCCTATGCTTAAAGATGAGAGTATGCCATAATGCTAGAGATTTTAAAAGTTCTTAATAACAGGAAAGCTTGTAAGGGCAACCGATGAAAAAGAAGTCATTCCCGAAAGCAATCGAGATGACAAAAGTCAAAAGTGAAAGGAAGCGCTTAGAGGCGGATACAGTGTCATCTATCAGGAGAAATATCCCAAGCCACCCAAAAGCAAAAACCAACAGCTTTGTAAGCCGGCGCTTGGAGGATAGGAGAGAGATGAAGAATCAAGCAGCATATAGACGCCTAATGGCACATGAATCAAACGAGGTATATCTCACTCATCTTACTCTTCTAACATGATGACACTTGCAAAAACAATATAATCAATCATGTGAGCTTAGCTTAAAAAATCATAAATTAAAAACAAGTTTGTTGAATCACTCCTAAACCTTATTCAAGTGTTAGTTACCATATGTAATAGTTTATTATGGCCTTTATGTTTGTTATTAGCCTTGCTTATGTAAGGCCCATGAGCTAGGCCCAAGCCCATAGAGAAAAGAGAAGGAGTAGAGTGTTGCCCTAGCTCTGCCTATAAATATCTTATGTAAACCTTCATTGAAGGTTGGTTGTTCAAGTTATTCCTTCACATATTGCCTAATGATAACCGTGTTCATTATATATATCGCGGTGTGTGTGTGTTTGATATCTTGTTCAATCGCCATCTTTATAAGTTTGTGTGGTAAACCTAGTGACCTAACAAAGGGTATCAATCAGCCAAATAGTTGGGTAACAAGTTTGTTTTTGAAGGTTTTTTTCGTCTTACTGAGTTACGTGATTCTTTGCTTCTTAAAACTTGCTTTTTACACTTTTTAATCCAAGATTCTTGTACTTTCAACGCCAGGTGTTAAAATATTTGTTTTTGCAAAAAGTTTCAAACTTTACGCGCGACACTTGTTTTCAATCTAGTTTTGAATGAGGGTTTCATCCTACTGTAACCGCTTTAGAGGTTTGATTCATCAAGTTTCACACTTTTGTCTTTTGGTGTTATTGAAGCTATTTATCACACAAAAACCGTTTAGAAACACTTTTGGCCAAATCACCACGGTAATCTTTAATGAAAACCCTAAAATTACGCGTAAGTTTCCTCCTTGGTTTGATCTTCATTTTCGTTTATTCCGGTTTTCTTACTGGATAAGTCCGAAAATACGTCGACTTGGATATCTTTTGCAATCGATAGTGTAAAGATCATTTGGCAAAAACCCTAAATTTACGATAAGATAAGCTTACGCGAGAAATCCTATGCCTAAGATCTTTCTTTACGCAAGCCTAGTCTTACGCGATAAGAAAATCCTAACGCCTAACTTTCTACTTAACTTTTGTCTCTATACTAACTTTAGTTCTTTTTCCTACTTACGCAGTAAGCTAAATCCTAACTCATTATTGTTAATAACTTTGGTGTTTTACGATAAGTGCTACTTGGTTCTTGTCTTTCTAATGCCTAGGACACTTCATCAACAAAGGTTCATTCGACTACAAAGATCCATATTTGCCAACACAAGTTTCAACATGTCACAACCACCATACTCTAACTATTTCCCTTACACTTATCCTCATCCTCAACGCCAACAACAACTAACTCCACAACATCAACAATGGAATCAACAACAAGCAATTTATCAACAACAATTTAATCAACAACATACTCCACAACTTGCCGCAAATCCACAACCTCAAATGGTTCAACCACCACCAAGTCTTCAAGCTCAACCGACACAATGACTTCAATCAACATCCATCAAGGATCACTATGAGGTAACCCACTTGGTTTGCAAAGATGTTTGAAACTTTAAGCGCCCAACAATCAATTCATGAGGTCGGATCACTTGATAGACCTCCAATGCTCACACCCAGAAACTACGATCAATGGGTGATAAGGTTCTTTAGGTTTTGTGATCTAAAGAAGCCACATGGAAAGTTCTTAAAGAAGGTTATCTTGGATGGTCCATTTGAGATGCCTATCGCCATTGTAATCTGAGATCCAAATGCCATTCCACCAAGAGATGAAAAACCAACATTGCTACCAAGCGCATTTGAATCCTCAAGAACTTCTACACTATGAAGCAGATGAGCTTGCAATGGAATATATCCTCCTAGGATTACCAAACCCAATTCTTCGAAGTGTTGATGCTCAAAAGACCGCGAAAGAAAATGGGATCATATTCGCTCTTCTTATGGAAGGATCTCGACTAATCGAAGATTTGGAATCCAAAATTTACTTGGCTTATGAACACTTCATGATTGAACCCTGAGACACTTAAGTCCTATCATCACCGATTTTCATACATCATCAATGATTTGATAAACACAACATCATCATGCCAAGAATTGCAGTGAATACTAAGTTCCTAAGTAGTCTTGGTCCCGAATGGGAGAAGTATGTCATTTTTCTTCACAAGCAAAATATGCATCATTCTACCTACTATGATTATTGTACGACATTAAGCCTCATGAAAAGGAAGTTGATAGGGAAAGGATTCTCCGTGCTCAAATTGCTCCACCGACACATCCGAAAACTCAACAACTTGCCTTATATGCTCAAAATAGTTCTTCTCAATCAACTCAACCAAACGCTACAATCACACCACATGATCCTTCACAACCTCCATCTCAACAAACTCAATTGGTTCCATGCAAAAACAACAATGCTCAAGTCGGCTAATGAGGAATCTCGATCCGCTCAAGCATCGCAACAAGGATTTGCTATGATTGCTAATGCCTTTAGCCGTATACCAAATCCAACAACCGTGATTCGCTCCTCATCTAATACAAGGAATCAAGTCAAGTGAACAATGGACGAAGTTGAAGTTCAATCGCGGTTATGGTCGCCGATGGGCTGTGGTCAAGGGTTTAATGTTCGGGTAGGAATAACAATCAGCCCAAGGTGGAACAGGAAATGCTCGTAATGGGTTGAATGGTCTTCGATGCTACAACCGCAATGAAGCGGACACTGCTAATGCATGCCCAAAGCCAAGGACTAGGGGGCGGCTTATTTCAAAGAGGCTCTTCTTTGGCTCTTAAGATGAAGCCGTGGAACTCTCACGTACAAAGAAAGAGTTTTATGGCAAATGCTACCGTATGATGATATATGGAGGACTTGCGGTGCCATGTACCGTATGTTGATGGCTAATATGCATGAGTTACATGAGTGACACAGCCCAAGTATGACATCATGGCTTGTCTCGTGCACCAACAAACCATATTCATCTCTCGATCTCATATCTCCGCCAACATCCGAATCCGGAAGACTCGAATGTTCAAAATGAGCCATCCACATCTCATTCCGACGATTTCAACTGACCTCAGAGTTATATTTGACGATCAAGATGACAAACCGCTTCCCTTGATAATCAAATTGACCGTGGTTATACTTGAAGATCTCAAAGAATGATCATGTTGACTCACGCTGAACACTAACTTTGCCTCATCGCATTTTGCTCGCTTAATACAAGACCAACAAACCATAGTGGAAAAATGTCATGCCATTAATCAGGACTTGAAATGCAAAATGCACTGTTAACCAAGGATTTTGAATGTTTACAAAAGCAACTCAACTTTATCAAAACTCAAGAAAACGTGGAAACGGTTTTGAAGCAAATTTTGCCAAATCTTATCAAAACGAAAAATATTTAGAAAGACAAATGCGATCTAGCCGCCTAAGAATGCTTTGTTGTCCAAATAGAACAATCAAACATGAACATAAAAAGCAAATTAACGCTCTCACCTTGGAAAATCAAAAAGCTAAGGCCGAAGTTAACTTGTCAAAACAGCCTTCAGATACAAAAAGCATTCAAACTAAACTAATAGATGATCATCTTGAAGAAATCATCGGCTTGCAAAACAAACTTAAAGAGTTTAAAAATGTTTTTTACAAACATGGCGAAGTCGGTCACGCCATTGAAAAGTTTACTTTAAAACCAATCCAAATGGATATGGACCAATCTTGCCGACATAAAACCTAAGCTTTCAACAAAGCATTCAAACCAAATCCCTAAGTTTCCAAAGCGTAATATAAAGTTGATAATTCTATTATGAGTGTTGTTGAATATCATCGTCAAGAGGAATTAGATGCGTAAGACGAGAGTTATCAAAATTAGAAAAGTTGTTTACAACAAACCTTTTAACTATTCAAAAGCGGTCACTTTCGCCACACCAACGGATTCTTCTAACACACCAAGGGTTATCATCAAAACACCTGAGTCTTCAAATGTTAATCCCAAACTGATTATACAAATTTATGGTCCTTTACCTTCCATCGCTGAAGTAAACTCAAAACCCTAAAATCGAAAAATTCTTAGATATTTTGACATTTTCATGGTGACCTCAAAATTTACAACATGAGATAGAATATCGCTCAAATCAAAGTTGAACATTTTCAATCGCCGCTCGAGAACAAAGAGACATTTTTCGTAAAAATCTTTACCTAATGTTAAAAATTTGAAAATTGTGCATTAGTCCGGGAAAAGGATTTTCATAAGGAACTGGAGTGATGAAGGTCGCGAGAAAACGTAAACATCTATTTCTAACACTAAACGTAAAAAGAAATGTTGAGAAAAGATGTTGATCGACTCTTGGAAGATGTCATCCGTCCGATGTCCATAATGTTGTTATTGAATTCTTTGTCATATGCATTTGATCATACCTCCGACACGTTGATTCGTGGATAAATGTTGAGAACACCGATAATGTGCCTTGATCGAGTCCTTAAAAGTTGAAAACAAACGATTGTCAAAATAACTTTCAAATGCAATTGCCGCCTTAATTGGTGTCAAAAAGATATTCACGATCAACAAATTGCTTTTCAACACAAAATCGCCAGCTAGCGCAAGTAAAAATCTTCGATCCTAAAATTGAGCAATTGGATGATCAAAACTGCTCTTTAAGTGTCAAATCTCAAAATATGAACAAGAACTTGTAAAAGTTAAAAGGAATATGGTGTCATATTTGATTTACTCAAAAAGACTGATGAAGCATCAAATGAACTTGATCATTATCTTGCACACACTAAAGAAGTTATGCATTTTGCCGAAATGTTCTGGCCCAAAATCAAGATCCGATTCACACTATCCTCAAGTTAAGAGAAATGTTAGGAAAGTATGAACAACTTCCTCCAACCATCATTAAGAGATTAGCCCCAAAGAACACTTAGTACTCATGCACCTAGAATCCCTACCGCCAAATCACAAGATGCTAACGCGGCCTCCTTCTATCAAACAGAATAGTTGCATCTTTCCAAATGTCCGCGACTTCACGTACCTAGAGCACTAAATCAAGAATAGGAAGTTGCGACCTAAGAAAAGATCAATCAAAAATGCTAAAGTAGAAGAACACCCTAGGACTATGAATAAGACTCATTGCTCCACTATATTTAAGGCCCCGCAAATGTAATAGAAATAGTGATGTAAACGCTGCTAAACCGCTAAGTACTTTTGATATTCACCGATGCACCTTGTGTTATTTGTGTAAAAGTATGAATTCTCGATTGCCATGATAAATGTGTTGCTAAAGCTATCATCTCTCGCAAGAATCCGGAACCTAATACCTCTAGGCCCACTAATCTTTCTAAGTCCTGCTTGGTAGACCGCTTCTTTAGATTCTAAGAACGCATTGGCCCTCAGAGCTCCAGCTTTCACCTCCTAGGAATGTACCACCTAGTGCATTCACTAAGACTAAAGCAAATAGTAGTTATAGATGGCAGAAATGGATATATAACACACTAGGATTTAAATAGATACCTAAAGCTATTGACGTGTGTATATCTACTATATTCGCTCGGAACCCTCTAACATTTCGGTTCCACATCTACTTCTATTCCATCCTGTCGCCTGTGTAATGCGTGATACGATCATTCTCTGATTGTTGATACGATGTTCCGCACACATGACAGTAATCTTAAACATATCAAACTTTATTGCAAAGTTCATTGGCATCCGCCGTGTTCGGGAATGATCACTTCGCAGCTATCATGGGCTACGGAGACTATGTCAATGGGAACATCGAATTAGCGTGGTTTACTATGTGGAAGGCCCCTCATAATCGCTTTCAAGAGGTCAGCTTTGTGATGGAGATTTGGAGGTTGCTTTCCCGGAGAAAACTTGTTTCATTCGTGATCTACAAGGAAATGACCTTATGTCCGATCTGTAATTTAGTCTCTACACTATCTCTATGAAAGACATGGTTGCTTCATCTCCCATATGTTTACTTTCAAAGGCAACATCAACAAAATCCTGGCTATGGCACCGTCGTCTCACATCTAAACTTTCAAACCATCACCAACCTTGCTCGACACAAACTATTTGAAGGACTTCCACGTTTCGGATTCTAAAGATCACCTTGCTCGCCTTGTGAACAAGGCAAAAGCACTCGTGCTCATTTTCCTTCAAAGGTGGAACACAACTCTCAAAGATGTGCTTCATCTTCTTCACATGGATTTGTGTGGCCCGATGCGCATGCAAACGATCAATGGCAAACGCTACATATTAGTAATTGTTGATGACTATTCACACTGGACTTGGGTCTACTTTCTTCTCGCAAGCAAAGATCAAGCTCCACAAATGATCATCACCTTTCACGAAAATACAAGTTCGCCTACTAAACACCGCTCACTAATCGAACGATAAAGGCATCAATTTGTTAATCAAACTCTTCGAAATTCTGAGAAAGGGAATTCAAAGATCGACATCTATTGCACGCATACCGTAACAAAACGGAGTTGTCGAAAGACTAAACCTAACGCTAGTGGAAGCCGCAAGAACAATGTTAATCAATGCTAAACTTCCAGATTACTTATGGGCGTAGTCGATCTCATGCGATGCTATACTCAAAACCGCTCTATGATTACAAAACGCCACAACAAAACACCTTTCGAGCTTGTCCATAACATAAAACCGAATCTAAAACACTTTCATGTATTTGGATCTCTTTGCTATCCTAATAATGATCGCGGATGACTTTGAAAGCTCAAAGCCAAAGGACATTGGAGTCTTTATCGGATAATCGGATAATTCCAAAGGCTAACCGGAATCGCCGCACAAAACAGTGATGGAAACGATTCATGCTCATTTCGATGAACTTACGAAATGGCTTTCGAGTATAACAAATTGGAACCCGTCACAACCGCTAAACTTCCTCAAACCCCATCATCACCGCAAAGCCCCGCCTACTCGCCAACAAATGGAAAGGTTATTTGTTCGGCCGCTCAAATGATCTTATCGATGAACGTGTATCCGCCGCTTCCGCCAACCCGATAATACTCTTATACCCGATACACCTGCTACAACAACTACCGCTGCATGCACCTACACCGCTTGACTCCACCACAACAGAACAAACCGCTTCAATGATGAAGCCGCTGATGATATTCAATGTAATCCCCACCAGCAGATTTTGATCCAAATGCTCTTCAACCCGCTTGCTAATGAGATCGCCGCACCGCATGTCGCGAATCTTCAACAAACCATTTGAATCCTCGCGACCGCACAATGTATACCAACATCAACCCTCCACACATAGATGGACAAAGACCATCCTCCGAAAACATTATTGGCAACCCAATCAACCGGCCGTTAGACAACGCCTTCGAATGTGAACATTGCATTTATGCACTCACCGCCCGCCAATCAACCTAAAACATCAAAGACGAATGACAAAAGACAACCGGATTGAATCCATGCAAGAAGAACTCAACCAATTCAAACGTCTTGAAGTATGGGAATTGGTTGAAAGACCAACAGGGTCTACGCCATTGGTCTCTAAAATGGATTTGGAAACAAATTGATGTCAAGGAAATGTTATCGAAATAAGTCACGCCCGTGGCTAAGGGTTATCGCCGTGAAGAGGGTATTGACTTTGAAGAATCTTTTGCCCTGCTGCTCGCCTTGAGGTCGCTCGATATTTCTAGCGCTCATGCTCATATGAATATGACGGTCTATCGATGGATGTCAAACTCGCTTTCAATGGACAACTTAAAGAAACGGTTTATGTCACCAACCGATGGATTCGCTGATCCCGAAGTTCAATCACGCCTACAACCTAACAAAGCTCAGATGGTCTCAAACAAGCTCCTCGCATGGTACGATAAGCTATCATCCTTCCTCATTGCTAATAATTTCACCAAAGGTTCGGTTGACCCAACTCTTTTATACAATATCACGGGGCACATATCTTAATTGTTCAAATTTATGTGGATGACATCATTTTTGGGTCTACACATAAAAGTTTTCAATCGCTTTTGCAAAACTAATGAAGAAAAATTTTGAAATGTGCATTATGGGTGAACTCACGCTCTTGACTACAAGTTCATCAATCACCCCGCGGTATTTCTGAGTCACCCAAATATGCCCTTGAATTGTTAAACAATTTTGAATGAAAACCAGGACACCTATGCCACACCAATGGCTCATACCAAGAAGTTAGACGCCGATTTACATGGGAAATTGGTGGACCCTACAAAATACCGTAGTATTATTGGGACTCTCATGTATCTAATGCCAGCGCACTGAGCATTGTCTTTGCCGTGATATCTTTGCCGCTATCGGCCGCGCATCAACTAAACCCACCTCTCTCGAGGCTAAAAGAATCCGACATAAAGGGAACCATTAACTTGGGGATCCGTATCCGGCGATTCTCGTTTGAACTAATCGCTTTTCAGACAGCCGACCACGCCAGATGCTTAGACTCACCTGAAAAGTACTTCGTGAGCTTTACAATTTCTTGGTGATAAACCGTGTCATGGCAATCGGCAAGCAGGATTGTACATCGCCGCCTCAACCGGCAGTAATATGTAGCCATGTCCGCGATGTTGTGCTCAAGTCATTGGATGAGAACACAACTCAAAGACTATGGTTACGATTTGACGTAATCCCGATGTATCATGACAATCGGAGTGCCATTGCATCTCGCAACCCGCCCAAGACTCAAATCAAAGCACATCGATCTTCGATATCATTTCATCAAGGATCACGTGGAATGTGGTATCGTTGAATTATATTTTATGGGTACGTAATACCATCATGCATCTCTCACCAAAGCCTTGCCTCCCGCTAGGTTTAATGAGTTGGTCCACCGGATTGGTATGAGGTGTTTGACTCAAGAGGAATTCAATGACCTCCTAAAACAAATTTTAAAACCTCACAAACACCAAAATCTCTTTGTAAATAATTTTTCAAAAACAAAATACAAAAATATAAAATCTGATAAAACAACAAAAATATTCTTCTATCTATTTTCTTCAACATTGCAGTACATTTTCGGCCAACACTATAATCTTTCAAAATTCAAGATTTTTCCGATCAAGTGTTGAGGGGAAAATAACCTTAACTGCTTCAAAACATCCGTACTTGCATGTTATCTATCCCTGCTGTTTCTTTTATCAATGGTGGTAAACTTTTTCGTTAAATGACACTTCTACTAAAATTTATAACCTTTCATTATTTCTCAAGTCCAGGGGAGTGTCGCCAAGTTTTTCCAAAAATCTTTGTTTGGTAACCAAAATGGAAGTTAAATGGCTTTGGTTGAAAAAGGAAAAGGTGGAGGGACCAAAACCGTAAAATGTTAAAGATAATTTTAATAAAACACCTCACCTAACTTATTCACTTTCACATTTAATACTCTCAACCATATACATCTACTTAAGATTCATTCTTATTATCCGGTCTTTTGATCATCATTTTGTAAGTGTTTTAATGATTCAAACATGTTTTAAGCAAGGTTTTAATTTCATGCAAATCCAATGGCTAAAAATTGTTTTAATGCGGATTATGTGTTCTACGCCATAGCGATGAACACACAATCATTGTGTGTGTGTTTGTGGTTAAAAGGAAGTGTCAAAACGTTCAAATACATCAAGAATATCATTTTAACCATCAAAACCCACCCAAACACTAATTAATGATTTTGAAAATTAGGTTTATGAGTCTAATTGGGGTTTTTCAAATGTGAAGTGTTTTGGTCTAAAAGATTGTTGGGTTATGGTCATATAAGGTTGAATTGATGATTTCCAAGGTTGTTAACCACCCGTAAAACACTAATTGATTCACAATTTGAATTAGGGTTTAAAGTTCATAACTTGGGTATTTTTGATTCACAACGAATTAGATGTTATAACTTGGTTTATAGACTCTCAACACATCTTAGAACTACCGTAATTTATTTTGGTGCAATTCCTATGGCTAGAAATTATACGCTGCAAATCTTAACCCTAGGGTTTTGACCCACGCTGCATGACTTTCTACGCCAGAATCGCGTTATGAATGTTCATGCCATAACTTGTTGATATATAATGAATGTTTGTGTTAATATTGATGATTTGATGAATTTATTTCGTGCTTGCTACGCTTAAATATTCGTAATCAAGGTCATTTGAACTCTACGATAAGGATTACCCTACGCCAGAGTCAAGTTATGCGAGAATCCTTACGCATAACTACGCCGTAGGTTCTATTAAATGGGACTACGCCAGATCCGCGGAAGGATAGCGCGTAAACAAAGGACCTCTACGATAAGGTCTACTTCATTTGAGCAAGCCTTACGCTAAGGTATATATATATACGCCACGCCGAAGCCCCACGCATAAGGTCCTTTTCCTACGCCAGAACACTTCTTACGCCAGTAGTTAGATCTCACGCTGCAGTTGTTTCACGCTGTGATATCATCATACATTACGCTAACTTTGCCAAAACTACGCTTAAGCCCGATTGACCTTCATATGAATTGTTACGCAGTACAAACTTGTAAATAAACCAATCATACGCCATTAATCCAATAATGTCACTAATAAACTTAATCGCTTGATATGTTGTAACAATAAGTGATAACATAAACTTTAAAACTTAAAGTTAACTAACTCACCAAAAACATTTCACCACGCCATTGACTATTGAACAAACAAGTGACTTAGGACTCGTGAATAATCATTGACACTCCGACATTCAATAACTAGACAATAAGACCTTCTGCTGACTAACACTATGTCTTTCGATATGTTGGTTGTTTTGGCTAATGTTATTTCGCATCACGCATTACGGTCAACAAATGAATGTGGATGCATCGGGTTCTTACAATTGCCGAGATATCTTTCCAAAGGGTTATCCGAGAAAGATTGGAAAGAACAACCTGAGGGTTGACTTTGACACCCTCACATGCTCGAATCTTCTTGCTTCATTGCTGGGATATTCTCGTGAATCATCCCTACCGTAACATGCTCTCACACTCGCCACGCCCGCAGGTCTACATTCAACAATTCGGATTCTATGCAGAGGATCACAGCGTCAAAGTAGTGAATGTGACACTTAATCACAAACAAGTCACTATCACTCCCGCCGACTTACGGGCCGTTTTCATCATTCCCGACATCGCCCAACCGACTTGCTACCCCTATCAAGAGACAGCCCGAATTCTTTGATAGATATTGGTTATGATGAAGCTTCAGAATCATTACTAAGCACTCTCACGAGTCAAGAATATTCCTCAACCATGGAGAACACTCTACATGATCATCACCAAATCTGGCTCGGTCGTGGATAAGGCGAGCATCCCAAGCTCATGGAACTGCAAATTTACTGGTCGTTGATCAACAAGAAGGACATTGAAATCGAAGCACCGAGCATGAGGACATGATGGTATTTCACAAAAGCTTGGCTCCAAGATTCCCTATGTCGATACACCAAACCGTTGATCCAGAGCACTTGACTTCATCCTCGATATCCCCAGAGGCTCAATGACCCTGATAATCACGACATATTGATCAACCCATACTATCTCGTCAATCAAAGAATCGCCAACAAAGAAACAGTGTTCTATTACCCGATCACCTTCTAACCACCAAAATCAAAAAGCTTGAAACATATAAAGGTATCCTTAGTCGCAGTTAAGGCAAAGTTGGTCATCTCGATGAAAAATCTTCCGGTACACCTACCGAGGACCGTAAGAGGCAGCAGGCCGAAGTGTTACAAGTACAGATATTTATAGAAGCTTCCCAAAGGAATCCTCCGTCAAAAAGGATTGTTCCCAAGGAAGCTCGAACCTATTCCCACACCTGAACCGCAAAGAAAGCTTGTGGATCTAAAGCTCAAGGTATCATACGTATGAAGAGATTACTACTCGACCAAGAACAGAATACCTCCTTCAAAGCCTAAACCTCCAAGTCCTACCGACAAAGAAAAGGGAAGACTCTGCATTTGTACCTTATGATGAAAGCTCAGAGAAGTGAAGAAGAGCAACCGGATAATCATCATACAGAAGAAGTTTAATTCTTAGACACCTTCAAAAGTCAAGAATTTGCTAAAGACCAAATGGGTGGTCCCGAGGATCAAGTGGTGTGCCGCCACTCAACCATCTCCCCGAGCGCGTTAATCAACCCGATAAGGAGCCGTGCCACCACTCGTGCAACAACAAAAGCTTGTGGAGGATACTATCGAATATGAGTTTGAGGAAAGAAACCGAGAAGTCCCAAAAGATAAAGATGTTGATTATGATAATGCTTCTTCTAGATAGTCCCAGCTGACAAAGGAAGAAACCTCGAACTGGGATCCGTAGTCTCCTCATATCTCTTCATCATCGATTCGCCTTCTCACTCCTCACCACCACCATCAAAAGAGTCAACCAAATCATCATCCAAATGCTGAAGAAACCATCTAAATTGGATTTCAAGCTCATGAACGGATTACAAAGTCAAACAAGTCGAAAGAAAAACGGCTCAACAAAAGCTAAATTTCTTTGCCGATCACATACAAAGATATGTATGACGAGAATGAAAAGATGCAAGGAGAAAGGAAGTTTGTTCAGGAATTCATGAAAAATCACCGTCAAGAGGAACTGAACTAAATGATCAAGGCTACACCTAAAAGTACCTTCGAGTAATGCCTTAAAGTCACAAAGGAGTTGTTCACCAAACAACTTTATCCAAATCTTATGCGACGCTGCAAACTATTCGACAACTTAACCGTCAACAATCAATCCAACCGATCCGTAGTTTTCGATAATGAATTGGCGGCCAAGCTTGTCACACAAATGTCTCGCAACGACTGACATTTACTATAAGGTTTTGTTTCAAGCATTGCCGACTACCAACTTCAAGAAGCTTGTAGATTCGCTCTAAGCTCTAAACGCCCTGAGACGATGAAGACAAGGATAATGATAAAGATTCTCGCACCTAAACGCCAAAGCAAGTGGTGAATCTTCTTGATGCAACCTCCTCCACAACGCTTCCTCTGCTCAACAAAATCTCTCCTCGCTCTTCTATCGAAAAACCTCGTGATCGATTCCGAAGTTACCACCCCCGACTCGTAAAAACCGATGATCACTTTGAGTATACAGGTGGTGACGATGAAGAGGTCCTTGAGCCCCTACAACAACCCACCACTCCCAAACAAGTTCAAAACCGTAATCATCATCAGGCCTTCAAAAGAAGAAGTTACGCAGACGACCGACGCAGATCATGGGGAGTGACGATAAAAACAGAGAATTTGAATGGTTTGCTAATCTTGTTAACAACACTCCCACCCTCAAGAAGGTCGAATTTGTAGACGGTTCTACATTGGAGCATGCAAAAATTCTGCAAGAAAAGTTCCATGTGAAGAAATGACTAAATCAGCTGGTTTAATCAAGAATGAAGCATTTCAACTTCTAAAGATGTCCGAAAGTGCCCTCGAGGTCGAATATCACCTTGAAAACATTGCTCGAGCTATGTCTAACAACATGGATTGGCTCAACCCTGAAGCAAACATTGACTTCACACAAAGGGACAACCCTCCATACTACCATCGATTGACCAAACCCTACCAACACTGGCCAAACAAATAACCAAGGATTCCTTCTGATATTTCTTCAACAAAGACTGATTTTCTTCTCTACACGCATTTATGATTCAAGAAAATATGCTACATCGCTGACACTTCCATTCCCAAAGCTATTGCCTACTCAAACCGCATAGCCATCGAGGAACGTGCCAATCACTTGTTCTCCAACACGCTGGAAGCATACCCAGATGTATGGGATTCATCATCCGCCGTAACGCCGAATCTACTACTATAGAAGCCGCCGTTCGGTCTCAACATGTTGTGCATAGTTCTAAAGATATCGCTATCATACACGCTGATCTTTCGTCTAAATGGGACTACACATTCCTAAAGAAGATCGTAGTCAAACGACAAGATGAACGGACTATGCTTTCCAGGTCGACTTTGAGAATTTGTCTCTCAATGACATCGAAGACATGTACCTTGCCAAAGTACGGGGTCGCATGAGACAATTCTCAATCAAGCATAACGAATTTATCAAGTCACTTTCATCTTCATAAGACGCATTGTCATCAAAGAACGCGGTAAGATCTCACCGGCCGTTGAATCTTATCGTGACGCTGTCAACTTCACTCCTCCAAAGCTTGATCTTCCGATATCAACCGCCTATCTCAATATACACTCATCAAAGAAACCTTTCTGCTTGTTTACCGTCAGAGTGAACTTCAAAGAAACCGCTATCGGCGTAGTTAACTCCACAAGTTCTGGATCATACTTTGAAGCCGGTTAGGATGGATTGGCATACGTGTGAAGGATATACGCCAAAAATCGGGTCTCCTAAGCTACCGAATTCTCGTGAGGAGGGATGGAGACGGATCATCACAATGATTGATGAACTGTTTCAAGGATCGGCCTCGTGACGCATTGGAGAGTTATGTCTGGTCACCCAGAGAAACATAACCGATTTCAACTCGCGCACACTCCTCGGGAACATCACCGCACTCCCCGTACCCCTTGAATTGTTTTCTTCATATAATTTTGATGTTTGATTAATTATGTCAATGGCTTTGTGCACACATTGTGTACAACCCGCACTTGTAAATAAAGGACCCCGTGGTACGCCTTCGCCACAATCCTTATAAAAGGAGTTTAAAGCTTCTTACTTTTGAGTAAAACCTATCAAACCTTTCACTTTTCAAGGTTTTGCTCAAAAGAACAAGTACTTTCCCTTATGATTTTCAAAACCTCAACCGCTTATATCACTCGCTGAGGGGAGTACTTGAATTAAAACTTTGTTCAAAATTGTTCACAAAGTCATCTTCCCAAGAACACTTAAATGGTCATATTTATTCTCAACGCTTTCAATAACACTTTAATATGCCATTTTTGAGGGGAGAAAATGTGTGATAAGAAATATGTTGTGTAAAATGCAAATGAATCTGTGTGCTTTAGACTTAACCAACGAATTGACGATGCTTAACCGTTAGTAACTCGAAAAGACTTGTCCTCGATCTGTAATAATTTCAAGCTAGTTCGCTAGTGATGTAAACGCATGTTCGCAAAGGACTTGTCTCGAAAGTAGAATGTACCATTCGAGAAACTCTTGATAAACATGAACTCGACGGTTTGACAACCTTTCGAGGATTGTCTACACCTTCAAGGTAGTTATTAGAGCTAGTTGTCACCTAAAAGCTGACAATGCAACTCTTTAACTATGCCACGTAACCGTGTCTCGATGGGGATTGTCTATCTTGAGTGAATCAATTCAAAATGTGCGCCGCTTTTCCTCATCGCATTTTAACCGCTAAAACTCTAAGCACATGCGAGGGGGGAGTATTTATGCAAAAATCTTATCTCAACAAAGGGTACTTCAAATGTTTTTCATTCACAAACACTTGAGAGATTTTTCACAAAGTTGGTTTTATGGCAACATAGGTTAGTCATGGAGTTATAAGGTGACTAAGGTTAGAATAACGTTCTATGATCCGCCAGAGTCGGAGGGATCTACCCAAGGACACCACAAATAGTTAGTATTTAGAAGTCCTTAGGTATGATTGTAAAAAGGAGAAAATGAGAATCTGAGAAAGAAGGAGTTGAAGAATTAAAAAGAAATGCAAAGAAAAGGGGTGAAAAGAAATAGCCCGTGATTATTCAACTTAAGCGCATAATCGGGTTCAATTCATATGCTACGGTTGTCTTTGAGACGCTCTATTAAGATTAAAAGTCGCCATGGACCCAAAGGACGATGCACTAAACCTTCTTATCCACTCAAGTTTCTCTCACCGTAAGCTTGTTTCATTCTCATGGAACCCTACGAAACTATCGGCTTCTTAGAGATTGCCGGTATGTTAAGGAGACCCTCTCCCTAGTCTCCGCTCCAGAAAACCAAAACGCACTATTGAGTCTAGAGCCACGAGATTCATCAAAAGATCTCTTAGGTACACTTGACATTTAATCACTTGATAATAAACAATAAGGTTATCGCGGTTCATATCGAAGTCCTTCACAGATCTTAGCAACTCACGAGAACATTTATGAGGGTTCACTTTGGATCCGCGATTGAATGGAAACTCCGCCGTGGTCAACATCAAATGTGCTCCGACAAGAAGTCGCCTGCAACTCCCCCGGATTAGCGCTTAGTGTGTCTCAAACGGCCTGGCTAGAGGTGATGTGCTTCGGTACTCTCGACTCATTCAATCGTAGGTGTACTTCTGTACATCGTGGTTATCTCACTTTGGGACTCGCATTCAGAACGCCTTTGTAAGAATTAGAGTTGTGTTTCACTATGCGTTAACACTCGGTTCAAACTTGTAAGTGCCTAATCCGCTTATTACTAACCGCTTAAATGTTTTCTTCTATGGAAGCTCCGAGCGGATGATCGTGGTGATTCTTCTTCTCATGCTCACGCCAACATCATCACTAATGGAAGTTCTATCCAAAAAAAGCAACACAACAACAGTAATGATTCTTCACACCAAAGAATCTACAAAGTTAAAGACTTAAAGAACTTCATCAAGATCAATTCCAACGCCAAAGAGCGCGGTGAGCATGTTGAAGAATGACGGAGACACAGAGCAAAGGGCTGCACTCAGGCGCATATGATGCACAACAACATACTATCACTTTCATCACAAAGAACAATGATCAAAGAACAAAGTTAAAGATGACGCCAAAGCATAACCGTTCAAAGTAAACTATCTCTACACCGGGAGATTGTTCAAATCAAGGCAATTCTTCTACAAGAAAGAAGAATGTCGAAGACGCCAAAGCTACTATTACATCAACGCTTTCACCGCTTTTCATCACCAACACTTGAGTGTTAGTTACTCATATGTAATAACACTTGAGGGGAGATTGTTGGAATCACTCCTACACCTTATTCAAGTGTTAGTTACTCATATGTAATAGTTAGCTTATTATGGCTTTATGTTTGTTATTAGCCTTAAGCTTATGTAGAAGGCCCATGAGCTTAGGCCCAAGCCCATAAGAGAAAGCGGAAGGAGTAGGAGTGTTGCCCTAGCTCCTTGCCTATAAATACCTTATGTAAACCTTCATTTGAAGGTTGGTTGTTCAAGTTATTCTTTTTCACAAACACTTTACGCTAACCGTCTTATTATCTCGTGTGTGTGTGTGTGATATCTTGTTCAATCGCCTCTCTATCTTTCTTATAAGCTTGTGTGGTAAACCTTGTGACCTAACTAAGACCTTCAACGTAATACACCCTGGAGATTACACTATCACCAACAACATAGTCTCCATAACCCATAATTGCATCGAAATGATCATTCCCGATCTAATAGCCCCATGAATTTACTCACAAAGTTCATGAGCCGTGACGGTCTCCGGTCATATGCTGGAAACGAGTCCGTGTAAATACCAATGAACGATTTGAACGATCTCAGATGATTGATTCTTTGGAAGGACCGCATCATAGGTGATGAGACTCGGGAGAGACCATAGGTGAGATGCTAGCCATGAAGATTGTTCAAGTAGGGTTCATCATCGACATCGTGAGTCAAATGCATCACACCGCAACTTGAAAGGCATTTTGATGATTGTGACCTATTTCCGAATTGGTTGCTCATCCACATCGCAAGATCATATATTTGGCATTTTCCGCAAGAAACAACAAACTCTTCTTCATCCAAAACCGCTCCACTGCCCCGAAGCTTGCACGCAAAGATCTTGTCCCCGGCACCGCATTTTGAGGACGTTGATATGTGCAATTCTTGCATGTGTCCATCACCACCACACTTGTAGCACTTGTTTGGCTTTCCTTGTCCTTGATTGGCATTCCTACCACGATTTCGATTAGCTACATACCTCCACCAACTCCACCTCTTCCCCTGCTCATACCGCCTTCCTTGAATCGGTTGTATAACCTTTCCATCTCTCGACAATAGCATGATGTGAAGATCGGATGCGCTCGACATTTCATGGCGGTGACCGGCTAGTATGGGAGGGTGGGTTGTTTGTTTAACATATAAGAGCTTGATTAATGAAGTGTTCCATGACCTGATCGATCGTGTTGCTTGAACCTCTGATCGGGAATGAGTTTTGACAATGCTTCCAGAGAGGGTATGACTTGTGAAGCTTTGGTAGTAATCCCTACATTGGTGTTGAAGGCTGTTGAATCATTTGAAGAGTTGTTCCTCGCTTAGTTTTGAACTGCTCAAGAATCATTCGTTCAAACATAGCATGCCTCTCATTCTCGCAAGGAAGGCATACAGCTGTTCATAGATGGTGTTCTTTAATCCTTTGGTTAGCTTCACAAAGGTGACAAATTTGTGCCATTCGGGATTCATGTTGTCCACAAACTTTGAGTTCACCAATATTTGGCATGGTCATTTTGATATTCCTCATGTCATTCACAAGCTTGTGGAATCTCACGCAATATTCATAGACACTTTCTTCTAGTTTCATCTTAAAGTGCTCAAATTCATCATCATACGCTGTGATTCTCTGCTTCCTTAGTCAATTCAACTGAGAGAAGCATCTTGACATTATCCCAAACCGCTGGCTTTGTGTTGTGATTAATAAGCTTGTAGATATCTTTTGGAAGACCCCGGTATAATGTTTGAAGCCCCGATTTATCATATCTCTTTTTCTCCTTATCATCAAGCTTATCATACTGGTCCGGCCCAATCCTAAGACTGGCATCGCACTAAGCTAGCTTCAAGTATGTCTCTTGTAGTCTCAATCATCATTCATCAATAGATTTGAGAATGTTCACCCCATTTTCCTTTCCCAAACAAGCACAACCCAATTAAGCCCATGAGTCATAATTTTTTCTCCAAGCATATGGATCTAGTATTCCATCCACCGCTGAACGCCCTCAAAGAATAAAGAGAAACTAGTAGGTATGTTGTTAGACATGATTCCATTCTACGGGATTTTACTATTCTTTTGATTAAACCGAAATAGATTCTTTCACGGATTTTACTAAACCAAAAGAACAACCGTGAAAATGTAGCACGAAGAAGTAACAAGTCTCAATAGACAAGTAGCTAAACAAATAACTCTTTGGTATCAACTCGCTAAACAATCAACTCGCTTAAGAGACAAGTCGCTTAAAACTTAAGCCTCTTAAAGAAACAACTCGCTTAAAACTCAAGTCGCATAAAGAGTCAACTCGCTAAATAGCCAAGTCGCATACAGAGACAACTCGCTTAACAAACTGTCGATAAACCAACTCGCCGCCAATACAACTCGCTTAATAGCTAAGTCGCTTAGAACTCAAGTCGCTAAAGAGTCAACTCTAAATAGCCAAGTCGCATAAACCAACTCGACATAATAATAAAGCAACCCGCTTCCAAATAGAAGTAACTCGCTCAAGAAACGCTTTTACCGCTCAACTCTAAGGTAGTACAATATTCAAAACAACCACTTTAACAATAAAAAT
Source organism: Chrysanthemum makinoi (assembly GCA_910596185.1). NCBI lineage: Eukaryota > Viridiplantae > Streptophyta > Magnoliopsida > Asterales > Asteraceae > Chrysanthemum > Chrysanthemum makinoi. The sequence goes on from OU343223.1 coordinate 247,641,167, forward strand.
GTACCCAAGCATGATCTTCAAGCCTTCCACCAAACCTAAGCACATATGATGATCCTAAACACTAAAGTACTATCAAAATTCAAACTTTAACACAAGAAATTCAATTAATGATTCAAACTCTTCTAAACACTTATAACCCCAAAAAACCTTATGAAATCCACAAAAACAAAGAGCATGAAAGATGAGTGATCAAACCATGGATCTTGATACCAATTGTAAGATATAGGATTTCACAAACACATCAAACCAATAGCATATGAGGCATTTACAAGTTTTAGAGAGAGAAAGTTCTAGAGAGAGAAAGGGAAGAGAGTTGGGAACTATGTGAAACAAAGAAAAATGGTATTGAAGCTCCAACCTCTACCTTGGGAGGTAGAGGGTATTTATAGTGTCTTACAATAAACGCCACCTACGGGTCTGGATCGTGCATATAGTGGGTAAAGACCCGTCCGTCCTCCACGGTGTTACTAAACTAATTACTTATTAAAATAACTTGACTACGACTACGAGCTTTCTAATGAGTACATATACTTGAGGTGACCGACTCTTTAACGACTGGATTTTTCAAATCCTAACAACATTGTCACCAATGTTCCCTGAAAGTATCAAAGTTATGATAAAGGAAGGTAAGTAAGGAAAAGAAACTAGCGACTGATTTGTAGAGATATGTGTGAAGTTGCGGTTAAATTCTTTTTCAAGAAGAATGTATAAGTATTAAGCTCCATCCAATTTTGTATTTCTTCTTCTTGCCAAATATAACTTGCACACTTAAGAAAACAAATGAGACCTTCGCGTAAAATCGGTGGTAAAACTATATATGACACAACTACACTAGGATATAATGCTTGTGGTATGGATGTTTGCAGTTTTTCTGGAAAATTAAGACCAGAGAATTTCCAAAAATTTATAAGTAGCAAAGAGAACGAAAAAATGATAAGCAGTTGCTTAACCCACGCCGCCGCTTTAATCCCCGGCGCCGCAGTTGTCATGATCAAACCGTATGTCATGCTTTTTCGGAAAATTATGTAAAAATTACATCTTTAAAACCTGGAAAAATTCCTGCAAAACATCCATTATGACTCGATACAAGCATTTAACTCTAACAAAAACACATAAATATTAATTTCACTAATTGTAATTCTCATGTTCATGTTCTTCAAAAACGTATGTGATATTCCCTACACTTATCTTTTTATAAAATACATTTATATGTAATTAAGACGAGGTTAAAGACAAAATAAAGCATTTTCACAAAGTCTAACATGAGAATAAACAACAATGAAAAGGATATACGACACACAAACAAGCAAAAAATTAAGCATGGGTTGCATCCCACTAAGCGCTTTTCTTTATTTATGAGTCTTGTAGCTAGACTAAGTCGTGTTCTATTTTCCGCATATCTTAGATGCCCATTCGATTTTAACTCTTCTTTCATCACTCTAATATATCAGCTTAACTCTAGACAAGCGGTGTAGTAAACTTTGTTCTCCCAATCAACTTCAAAAGCTGGAATGTTGTCCAAATCTAAATCATCAATACCCTTAATCTTTTTATTTTTGTAAGGCATTACATATTTAACACATTCAATCCCATTTGAGAACTTGGCTATTCCTTCCTCTTGATCATAAATCATCGTGGATTCCTCAACAAATGGTCTCCCAAGTATCACATCTCCTAAGAATCCATCAATAATGCCTTTAATATCTTCCAAGATCATAAAAACCCGGCCGGGTTTAATTTTTTCAATTTTTTTAAAACAAAAATCGGGTTAACCCGGCTGTCGAACTGGTTGACCCGGTGGTCGAACGTGTTGACCTGGTCAAAAACAATAAAAAATAATAAATGAAAAACCGGATTGACCTCGACGATCGAACTGGGTCGATCAAGGCTCATGACTCACCGGTCGATTATGGTTTTTAAAACATTGGCTACAACTAACAAAATGCTACCACACATAGATTTAGATATATTTTTAAGGCCTCTCAATCATCCCTCCCCTAATAACAACCCTTAGTAATCACATTTACTTATAAAATTGGCGGGAAAGACTAGTTTTCACTTCCCGCTATATTTCCTCCCCGCCAAATTCTTCATTTAAATTTTTTATTTTGAACATATTCATGTAGACCACGTTTCCCCTTTCCCCTCATTCCCTTTCCTCTTATCTATATCTATACTATTTTATAATGCATTTAGGGCTTCTAAAATTAGAAGGCTTAAAAATTCATACTTTTTTCTTATTATAGTTATAAGTTTTTTCTAATTAAGATAAGAGCTCCAATCATGAGATGACATGTGTCACTTCTTAACAAACTCCAAGTCTAACTTCTAACAAACTCCAAACCTAACTCCTAACCACTAAAAATTAAGATAAAGAGCTCCAATTATAAAACGACATTGCCACTCAACTAAAAATTCATCTTTATTTTTAAATTAAAATATCTTCTTATCTACTTATTTTTTTTATAATCTAATTTCACCATATTTTCTAAAATTTTATGCTCTTTAATTCAACATCCATTTTGATATATTTTTATAAGTTTTTAGTTTTATATTTTAATGGGTTTATTTTATTTTAATTCAAAATTTTACAACTTTAACCTTTATTTCATTTATTTCAATCAATATAATCTTGATTCGCCAAAATCATATACTTTTGCCAGTGTTTGACGCTGTAGAGATCATGTAGTATTTCTATATACGCTTAATAATGATGTCGCTGAAAGCTACTGGAAAGTTACAGAACCCAAACAAACACTTACAACTAACACATATATTTCGTTGTTCAAAACGAATTCACTAAACGCAGTTAAACACATATAACTATATTTTATCGCCGCTACATGGGTAGCATCTGCTAGTTCAACTTTAATCAAAATATATTTGTTAATACAGTGTTTTTTTAAAGCTTCTCTTTGCACCACATTGGAAATCAAATACGACAATAGTGAAGTGAACTAGGAATTTCCGAAAAAACCAAGATTTTCATGCATATGAGATTTGATGTCAGGATTTTTTATATTTTCCTTTTCGATAATGGACTGGTACAAGCAATATGTCAATCATTATAGTACTACGTATTGATTTTTTCTTTGTTACTTACTGGTCAATTGCTTGTTTATTTATTTTTATATATGCAAAATGTGATTAACAAGTATTTGAGGAAATGTCTAAATAGAATATTTGCAACACATAGCTCGTTTATATGTTCATGTATGTTTGTTTCTGATCTATATACTTAATGATGATTGGGAGTTTGGGACTAATCTAGCTTGAAAAATGAATTTCACCGTTCTCATGTGATGAATTTTAGTAGCTCGTCCCTCGTTTTGCATCCCTTTTTACTCATTATGTCATTACACTTTAACAAAGCAACATTGTTTTTAGTGTTGCAATTTATATATAAAATGTGCAACACTTTAAACTAAGTGTCGTCATTAAACATCAACAACTGCAACAATTTTTAAAAGTGTTACTTTAAGTTACGAATTTTGCAACACTTCAAATAAAAGTGTTAGTTTAGATCTTAATATGCAACACTTATTCTAAAAATGTTGCTTTTTGACCAATGTTGTGAAATAGGCAACATCTTTTAAAAATGTTGCTCGTTAAATGTTGCAATAGCCTCATTTTGTCTAAGCCAATCGCAGCTCGTGTTAACCTATTCTGCTCAAGGTTTCATGGGTTAGTATAGCCTTAACCCGAACACGACCCATTTATTAATCGTGTCAAGAAACTCAACCCTAACCCACACCTGCATAACACGTGTAACCCATTTATGATCCGTTTAACCCATTTAAGTAAATAGGTTCTGAATAAAGTTTAGTTGTTTGTCGATTTAACTAGTTTAAATGATAAAAATGATATGAGGATCTAAAATATGATAAGAATAACATACAAATAACTATGCTACCTTTTCGTAATTATAAGCAACAATTTTCATGATATCTAAGGAATAAAATTATAATTCACTCATACTAAGTAAATAACAAAATATATTTAATCCACATCCAACATAAAAACCAAGTTACATATTTTATTTTTAAGATCTTATATACTTAAACGGGTTCACGGTTCGACTGCTTAATACTTACTCAACCCAAACACGACCCGCTTATTAAACGGGTTACCGGTTGACCCGTTTTTGACCCAAAACGCTTATCCTCAACCCAAACCCCGCTTAACTGTTCGCTTATCGGTCGCTATCGGTAGAATCACCCCTCACCACTACCCTCCATATTTCCATAATCTTCAATTTCATCATCCAATCATCGCCGTGGTTGAATCGCTATCTAAAGTACTAGTCGATTCCTTAAGGGCTTTCTCAAGTGCACTTTCAATTATCCTATTCAACTTCTTAAGTTCTCCAATTACACTAATGATACGAGATCGAAGTTGGTTGGCAAAAGTCGGATCAAGTGGTGGGTTTTGTTTTGGATGGTTGTTTGATGAGGGATTGTTGTTTGGTGGGTTATCACCTTCCATGATGAAAAGTGGTGGGGGCTACGAACAAAGAAACGAAGAATGGGGATAGACTACAAGAAAGCTAATGAAAATGAGAAAAAATTTCACTTGATAGGAATCAAACAAGGGAACCTAAACGAGATAAAGATCTAAATAGCTATTCTATTCCTGACCGGCCAAAACTTGATGATAATGTACGTTTCCTTGGTCAAACGAACTTCCTTTTCTTTGAGCAAGTTTTTCAACCACCTAGGAAGTGAACCTAATAGTTGTAGTGTAATATTGGGTAAGCCCTGGGATTGATATCGCTCTCAGGGAATAGGAATGCTAGCAAGAAATGTATGACAAGAAGGTGGGGGTTGAGGATGATTCTTTTTTATCTTTTTATAGGTTTTTTAGAAAGCTAAGGTAAAATCTCGGGGAAATTGGTTTGGGGGTGCTACTTCTACCGATTACTTCTAGTTATCTAATTATCTAGGGGTAGCTATGTCTACTTGATGTGTGCTCGTATGATGATTAAAAATGTGTTTACCTAGATACTATTACTCCCTAGTTATCTTTTATTGGTCGGTTGAATTGTCGCACCTTATCTTAACGTATTCCTAAGGCTCAGTAGGGCTGTAATCAGTAACTCTTTAAGGTTATCTCTCGGGTTTAGCATACGAAATCAGCTAGCCCTTAAGCTATTTCATTCATAAGCCTCACTTTCATAAATCATACCCAAGCATTAAATACAACGAATGATGCCTAGTTGCACTCCTAAGCCAATTTACAATTAAGATAAGAAAAAACCTAACAATAATCAATAACTAGGTTTCATAGATATAAGCAAACACACAAGAAATTTAGCTAGACATGGTAAACAAGCAAGCATACACAAAATCAATTGAAGAAATAATGATACTTTGGATTAAAATACTTATCTCGATGTGTAAAATAGGGTTTGTGACCCTAAGATACTGTCCAAATCGGACTACAAACGATTAAGGTTTTTTCTCCAAAAGTCTACCTCTCTAAATGCAGAAAAATCGAATTTATAGATTTACACTTGCGACGGCGTCACCTTTTGAATGGGATGGCTTCAGTGTCAATAGAGTTTCGTCTTGGCCAAGTCATCAATGGGACTACGGCCACCTTAGAGAGTCAGCGACGCCGTCTTCATTTGGGACGTCGTCTTGATTCTGGATTTGGGCCGCTCGAGATGAAAAGTCCGGAGCGATGTTAATACAAATAATCCAGAAAACGTTTATTTATATTTTATGATCTTCTAATATTTTGTCGATAACAAACATAAAATCATTTTAACGAAACAAATAAAATATGTAAATGGTTTGAGCCAATAGTTGACTAACACACTTACGTTTTCATATAAAACACTAAACAAGCAATAGTGTTTTCATGTTATAGTAATGCATATATATAACAACTAGTGTTTACATAATGGGTAGATATATATACATACTTAGTATGTATTTTAATGGGTAACATAATGGGTAGAAGTTTAAGTATTTGACCCATTGACTAAATACATTGAATGTAGTTGGGTAAAGCCCAAAGTCCATGACCCATACCCATGGAGCATGATCCATAACCCATGATCCATTGCATGACATCATGCATTAGTCATAATGGGTATTATCCATGACCCATGGAGCTAACCCATGACCCATTGACTAGATGCATTGCATCTTCTAGATACATTGTATCTATTTGGATACCCATGATTCAAAGTCCACAACCTATGACCCATGATCCATGACCCATAACCCATTTAGGAGCGCCCCACGGATCCCCGTGAATATATCGGACGGATCCCTCATGTGGGATCGAACAAGAGTGATTTTTCTCTATAATCAGTGAGCCATTTCTTCATTGTAACTCACCCCTTTCACACATATTATCTCTTAGTGTTGTAAACTCCCTAACCTCAGATCCAAAGGATCTTTCTATGTAGTTTGTATTTGTGTGATTCTCTAGGTTCCTCTTAAAGGCGAGATCACCACATCTTGAAGTCGAGCAAGCTCAAATCCATGGGTTGCCAAGTCAGTCATCATCAAGACCGATGTTATTTATTGATAGCTCTTTCCTCTCTTATTAGAAGTGTTGTGTCAAAGACAAAGGTGAAAGATGTCTAAAGAGTCAAGTCGAAGGCATTAGTGAAAGGTGCCGAAGATCCGTGTCAAAGGCATTAGTGAAAGGTGCCGAAGATCCGTGTCAAAGGCATTAGTGAAGGGTGCCGAAAGTCCGTGTTGAATGCATTAGTGAAGGGTGCCTAGGATTCGTGTCAAAGGCATTAGTGAAAGGTTCCTAGGGTGTACATTCGATATGGTGTGTAGATGTACAAGATAGATTAGTTTGGGTCAAAGGATATTGATATCCTTGTTGATATTGTTATAAGGAGTGAATCTCCTTTGGGATAAGTGTTGTGTAGTGTTGGGTAGTAGTTCCTCCTTTGTAATGGAACTCGGTATCTAGCCTTGTACCGATAAAGTGTAGGCATGTTGTGATAGGTTTGGTTCTACCTGTAAGAACCCGTTCAGCCTTGTACCGATAAAGAGTAAGTTGTAAAGGCTTCTCCGCCAAGGATTTTGTGTTGTGTAGTGTTTAATAACTCAAGTAGGTGACTTAGGAGTGGAGTAGGCAAGGAAGGTGTCCTTGTATCCGAACCACTATAAATACTCGCGTTGTGGTTTTGTGCTTCTTACTCTTTATCTTTTCTTTACTTATTTATATGCTTATCTATCAACATCCAACACACATTTAAATAGATTGACATAAGTCGATCTAAATAGTTTAAAATGAAGTTTTAACCGGTAAAGTCGATCTAAATAGTTTAAAACGAAGTTTTAACCGGTTTTGTGCTTCTTACTCTTTATCTTTTCTTTACTTATTTATATGCTTATCTATCAACATCCAACACACACATTTAACCACAATTGATACCAGAGCTTCGCTACCAAGTTTCTTAAAGTATGTTGTACTTTAAAAACTTGATACGATACGTGTATGATTGAAAACTACAAAGAAGGAAATCTTTTTAAACAAATTTTTATGTTGGATAATGATAGATTATTCTAACAATTTCTTCTTAAGAAATTCTCTTGCTAGGACTCTTCCAAAGTCTTCATTTCTATCCAAAGAAAAATGAAGTCAACACTCAAGGAAGAACCCCAAAAGTAATCACAACCTACTTCTACGAAGTACAATGGATTACTTTAAAAGATCATGAAGTATTTCGGGTATATGGTCTCTAAAAACCATACCAAAAGGTTAGAGGTATGTTCACTTAACCACAAACTAGTTGATTTTATCAATAGTACGTTTATGTTGATAATAAATGTCTTTCTTCTGATTAAAACCTTGCATGTTAATATTGTCCTATTAAACACATGAATTAGGACGCTAACTTCAATAGTTGCAAGTCTCTAAAAATTCTCTCTTCACTACTTTCCCTACTTACTCATCATCGGGAATAGTATTCCTCTATGATTTTCTATCATCAAACCTACGTCGTTGTCGCAAAATAAATCCTTGATAGTTAAACTATCAAAACATGTTGACCAAAACGAATAATTAGGAACCCCATTTTACAAAGTTCTTTATGTACTATAAGCTATTTTATAACTTATTACAAAAATAACATCAAACACTCCTTTTTTTGTCCACAGTAGCCGGATCCCACAAGTTGTACTAGCCGGATCCCTAATACAAGGGATCCGGGGAACCGGTGACGAAAACAAATACGCTTTTCAAAACCGCTTTAATCCTTTTCCTCTCCTCACAAACACAAAAACGACCCAAATTCTGCTTCCATCTCCATAGGGCTTCATATCCTCAAGCATCTCCTTCTTGAACATCATTGTAAGTAATTACACTCATATGTTCTATTCATCATCATCCTCTTCCTAGGGTTTATGGTTTATATTTTTCAATTAAGATTCAATTGATTTCCAATTGGAGAAATTAAGTATTGCAAAAAGTAATTATAAAAGGTTTCTATGTAATTAACGATTTTTCAAAACAACATTGTTAATACAAAACCATAAACCCATATTGAGAAATTTTACCTAATTGGAATATTTGTTTTCTAGGATCAATCATGCCCAAAGCTACTCAACAAGATCATCATGACACCGTCCACTACCTCTCTATATATTATCGAAAAAAAGAGCTTACAAAAACCAATCGCAAAATTTTTAAAAAGCTTGAAAAACGACTTATCCATGAAGGTCGTGTTGTTAAGGAATGTTTCCTTGAAAACACCTACATTCATCAAGTCTTCTCGGAAATTAACTTTGATTGTCTCCTAGATATTGATGAACAAATTTGTCCGGTTTTTATCTTTGAGTTTTACAAAAGTGTTAGGATCATTCGTAACAATGATGAAAGCATCTCAAGCACTTTCATTGTCAACAATAAAACCATCACCTTACCCCTCAACACCTTTGCACAAATTCTTCGCATTCCATGTGAAGGTATATTTATGTACTCCCAAGATTGGGCAATATCCACTCAATCCTTTGCACTAGACCCAAAACCAATCTATCACACTCCTCTCGATGACCCCAATCGTTGTTTGAGACACCATCTTCAAAATTAGAGCCGCCAATCTCGCCAACCAAAACAAAGAGCTCATCCATCGCGGATCCCTTTAAATGGAACTCTCAAATGAATCCCATCTATAGAAAGTGGGAGGAAATTCTTAGAGAAAATGTCATTTGTTTGGTCGTGAACAAAGACCATCCCAATGCATGTCTTGTCCAAATGATCTATTGCCTCATTCACCAAAGACCATTTAACCTTGCCTATTACATGATGAAAAGAATGGTAGGTGTATTCAAAGTCAACACCATGGTACTTCCCTATGGTATGCTCCTAACATGACTCCGTGAGTATGTTAGTGCAATGCAACCTTCTCCTATCAACGATGATCAATTTCTTGCCAATCACGTTATGGTACCACTCACCAAACAACCCTCTAAACGGCTCATGATCAATGGATAAAGGCCTCGTGTTTCTCTCTTCTGGACGAAGAAGAAGAAAAAGTCAACCCCATTGCCAACGTCCAAATGGACCCCATAACCTACTTTGAACAACTCCTAACTCTTCCAAACGAGTCCGAAGAATTCAAACAAATGAAGGGGATGATCGAATGCTTAACTAACCACCTCATGACGTTGGGAAAGAGGAAGAGAAGAGATTGACAAAAGAGACATTAGGATTATGGTTGTCTTAGACATTTCTTTTATCAAGTTACAATGGATGCTTATGTTTGTGCAAGATTTACCTTGTTTGTTTGGATATTATCACTATTACTCGTATTTGTGTTATGAATTATGAGATATTTACTTATTTTGTTGTTCAAGTACAGTAGAAACTCGTAGCAATGAGTATGCATAATATAGTGCAAAATCGCACACCTTCGTAATGCTATGACTGGCAGAGCGGATCCATCACTTTGTACTAGACGGATCCTCCATTTAAGGATCCGTGGGATCCGGCTAACAAATGCAGCACTCCATACATACCATTCCCCTAGACCACATCATACTAGCTAAACATGATTCTTTAGGATCACTTAAGTCTTCCTCAAGCTCAGTAGGTCTCACTCTCACTCATAACCAACTTAGGATCACACTCAAGGTCCTTTTTGATTTATCATTTCACCAAAACTCATCATCCTTCCACTTTAATGCTCACACATCATTTCTCACATCTCAACACATCTATTTTTATAATTCTTTCAATTTTAGCAAATTGATTTTAGTCATCCTCACTTCAGAATGGGCCAAAAACTAGTTTTTTCATTTATCATGATTTTTAAGGAATTTCCTAAATTTATCTTCAGTTACCAACTGGTCTCTAGGATCATTTAACACCACTTGACACTCTCAAATCTCCTAGTGTCATCTTTGATCACCAATTGTTGCTCATAAAGTCCCATTTTCTTCCATAAAAGGCAATCATTAGCTACCATCACTCATTGCCCTTGATCATTTAAGTTCCCTTTTATTTAAGACACTTAAGAAGACTGAAACACTCAAGATGTATAGGTACTAGACCTTACAAAAATCATTTTCCTCTTTTCTTGGTTGCTGATAGCCGGATCCCTAGGATTAGCTCTACGGATCCTCATTGAGGGAACCGAGGAACCCAATGTGATTCAGCTAATCCTAGTTAAAACAATAATTTCAAGTTCTCCTTGCCAACTTGAACACTCCATCTTGCCTTAATGAACCTCCTTGATCAGTGCAACTCTGAAATTGACTCTTGTGCATGAAAATCATTGCATCTCAAAGGATCTTAGTGGCTTAAGCCTTGAATGCACTTGCCAAATCCTTCCCTTTGTAAACCATCTTGTTAGGACTTCTAATTCACCATCTACAACTTAATTCTCTGCAACTAGAAGCCTCTATCTCACTAACTTTTTATCATTTCATCATGAGGAAAGCTCCTAGTGCTAACTCATCCACCAAAGGACCACCCAAGAAACTTGCTCGTGTTGTTCACGAAATTTCTTCAACCGAATCATCTCCCGTTAAATCCACAAACGCTAGGATTTCCCCTCCACCAACTCAACCAATCAAACCAATCCCCAAAAGGACTGTTCCCACAAAACTACCATTGCCAAACACCACTATACCTTCTAAACCAAACACTCTTATTTTCACTAAACCATCACCCTTAGTGCCTAGAGCCTTATCATTTACCACTCCACTTTCATCTCCACACCTCTACAATTTAGAAGACTTGCCTTCTAGGCCATTACACCCTCTACCATTGCCAACATTCTCCTCAATAGAGAGAATAGCACAACAACATAACCAAGGTGTTGAAATGACACTAGCACCGATATCCTTTTCTCCATCACCCTCAAATAGTCCCTTTTGGATTATGAGGAATCATCAAAGTCAACCACCCGATCACATGGAAGTAGATACCTCTCTACCGCCATCCTCAACACATATTCCATCACCACCACCTTCGGTTGAACCACCTCCAATGTGCCTCCACAAACCTTCCTTCTTTTGTGGAAACTCAACCCAACCTTCCATCTCAAGCAATTCCATTTCTACCTCCACCATTTTCTAGCCATGATAAAGATTGTTATCATTGTCAACATGTTGAAGACTTGGTACATAAACTACGTGAAGAGCAAAGTTTAATGTTTTGTCACCTCCTCGAACGTTTCGATGAAGGCAACAAACCTAAACAACCTTGAGCTTAAGGATTCAGGTGGTGTCCTAGTCTTAAGCTAAACTTAGATAGTTTAGGAATATTAATACACGTATTGCTCATTCTCTTAGTTTTAGAGATATGTAGAATCATTTCTCGTGTTTTTTATTGAATGAAAATACATGTTATATGTCATATTGTCTTAAGAATATGTTTGGTGTTAACATCACTTTTGACATCCATATATTGTCTTAAGTATGCAGGGGACGGATACCTCATTTTAGCTCACGGATCCCTCCAAGGGAGGAACCGTGGGATCCGTGCTACATAAGACATTTTTATTACTAACTTGAGTCTCATTTTGTGAAATTATGCATCAAATACTTGTTTTCTAACCTTTGTTTTGTAGATTTTCAATATACACATGAAGAATTTGACACCCTTATCTAGGGGGGTTTCTTGTCAATGCAAAACAATTGCAAAATCACCTGCAATACTTTCACATAGGACTACAATAACTACATGACGTCCTTCTTGCAAAGGAGCACTCGTCAAGGGGGAGCATGTTCGCCAAAAAGGACGAAACCATTTGCAAACATAATTGCAATGAACTCGCTTAGTGTTCCTACTTACTTGACGCCCTTACAAAGGGATGGACCCGTAAAGGGGGAGCTAAGACGATAATACTTCTCTTCTCTTACTCTCTATTTTTCATATTTTTTTCTTTTCACATGTTTTTCTTAAAATAATGTGTTAGTTTCGACGCTCCTTTTGTTTCGAATAAAAGGGGAGAAAGGGTAAAACTCCAAATTCAAACTTTTACGAATTTTAGTTTTTCCTTAAAATAATCTTATATTTTGTCATCAAAAAAAAAGGGAGGTTTTAATACAAATAAGTCAGAAAATGTTTATTTATATTTTACGATCTTCTAATGTTTTGTCGATAACAAACATAAAATCATTTTAACGAAACAAATAAAATACGTAAATGGTTTGAGCCAATAGTTTACTAACACACTTACGTTTTCATATAAAACACTAAACAAGCAATAGTGTTTTCATGTTATAGTAATGCATATGTATAACAGCTAGTTTTTACATAATGGGTAGATATATATACATACTTAGTATGTATTTTAATAGGTAACATAATGGGTAGAAGTCTAAGTATTTGACCCATTGACTAAATACATTGAATGTAGTTGGGTAAAGCCCAAAGTCCATGACCCAAACCCATGGAGCATGATCCATAACCCATGACCCATTGCATGACATCATGCATAAGTCATAATGGGTATTATCCATGACCCATGGAGCTAATCCATGACCCATTGACTAGATGCATTGCATCTTCTAGATACATTGTATCAATTTGGACTCCCATGATCCAAAGTCCACAACCCATGACCCATGATCCATGACCATAACCCATTTAGGGGGAGCGTCCTACGGATCCCCAGAAATACACTGGACGGATCCCTCATGTAAGGGATCCGTGGAACAGTAGTATTTTTTCCCTATAAATAGTGAGCCATTTGTTCATTTTAACTCACCCCTTTCACACACATTCTCTCTTAGTGTTACAAACTCTCTAACCTCATATCCGAACGATCTTTCTATGTAGTTTGTGTTTGTGTGATTCTCTAGGTTCCTCTTAAAGGCGAGATCACCACGTCTTGAAGTCGGTCAAGCTCAAGTCCATGGGTTGCCAAGCTTCGTCATCATCAAGACTACTGATGTTATCTTGTTGATAGCTCTTTCCTCTCTTATTAGAAGTGTTGTGTCAAAGACAAAGGTGAAAGATATCTAAAGGGTCAAGTCGAAGGCATTAGTGAAAGGTGCCGAAGATCCGTGTCAAAGGAATTAGTGAAAGGTGTCGAAGATCCGTGTCAAAGGCATTAGTAAAAGGTGCCGAAGATCCGTGTTAAAGGCATTAGTGAAGGGTGCCGAAAGTCTGTGTTGAAGGCATTAGTGAAGGGTGCCTAGAAGTCGTGTCAAAGGCATTAGTGAAAGGTGCCTAGGGTGTACATTCGATATGGTGTGTCGATGTACAAGATAGATTAGTTTGGGTCAAAGGATATTGATATCCTTGTTGATATTGTTATAAGGAGTGAATCTTCTTTAGGATAGGTGTTGTGTAGTGTTGGGTAGTAGTTCCTCCTTTGTAATGGAACTCGGTATCTAGCCTTGTACCGGATAAAATGTATGCGATGTTGTGATAGGTTTGGTTCTACCTCGTGGAAGAACCCGGCGTCTAGCCTTGTACCGGATAAAGAGTAGGCGACGCTAGTGAAGGCTTCTCCACAAGGAGTTTGTGTTGTGTAGTGTTTACTTAACTCTAGGTGACTCTGGGAGTGGAGTAGGGCAAGGAAGGTGTCCTTGTAGCCGAACCACTATAAATACTCGCGTTGTGGTTTTGTGCTTCTTAATCTTTATGTTTGCTTTACTTATTTATATGCTTATCTATCAACATCCAACACACACATTTAAATAGATTGACATAATTCGATCTAAATAGTTTAAAACGAAGTTTGAATCGATAAAACTATTCAACCCCCTACTAGTTTTCCACAACGCCCTTCTTCTTCACAACGTGACGCCGTCAGGTTATACGAACAAATTCCACTGAGCCGTCTGGTGCACGTTTTGATCAAGTCTCTATAGAGGGATGGCGTCACCCTTTGATTGGGACGCTGTCGGGTTATGTTTGAGCAGCTTGAGTGGCTTTGATCTTGACTTTGCCATTTTCTTCATGTATTTGCTCCTTTTCGTCAAAATATGCTTCATTCCAAAGATTTTACTTCCAAGAGACCTAAAAAGTGAAAAGGAATGAAATTAAGCAGTAACATATATAAAAGTGGTCGATTAAGGGCTTAAATGACCCCCTAAAAGCATACGTTTTAAATCCTTATCAAAGGTAATGATAATGTCTTATAAGGGTATGTCTAAAATAAAAGAAGGTGCATTTAGGGTGGGAGAAGAGTTTCCTACAAGAAAAGAAGGACTGAAAAGGTGAAGATGCATGCCTTGCAGGCCAGGAGAGCTATTTCGGTTATAATATCTGATAAGAATAGGGTCAAAGCTAAGTGCTACGGCACTGTGGTTAGAGCAAGTTCCTTCAATCCAACATATGGCAGAGAAGGGTATATGTCATCCACCTCAAAGACACGGGGCCAATTTGAGAAAACCAAAAGGCATAAGGACATTAAATGAAAGGGTGTTAGTCCTGAAGGATATAAAATCAAGAATCAAAAAATCCCTTGCCCATAGGACCTACTCGTCTCAAAGTGGGACAATGAGAAATGTTGGTTGGTTAAAACATTGACTAATACTCATAAATGTATCCAAACAAGAGATCTTATTGGTGTTACATCTAGGTTTCTGTCAATTTATGTCATCAAGATTCTTAATAGTAATCCCAAAATCCCAATCAAAGCATTACAACTTGAATTAACACAGAGGCTACAAATAAACATAACATTCGATAAAGCTTTCAGGGTAAAGGATATTGATATCCTTGTTAATATTGTTATAAGGAGTGAATCTCCTTTGGGATAGGTGTTGTGGAGTGTTGGGTAGTAGTTCCTCCTTTGTAATGGAACTCGGTATCTAGCCTTGTACCGGATAAAGTGTAGGCGATGTTGTGATAGGTTTGGTTCTACCTCGTGGAAGAACCCGGTGTCTAGCCTTGTACCGGATAAAGAGTAGGCGACGTTGTGAAGGCTTCTCCGCCACAAGGAGTTTGTGTTGTGTAGTGTTTACGACCTCTCGAGTAGGTGACTCGGGGAGTGAAGTAGGGCAAGGAAGGTGTCTTTGTAGCCGAACCACTATAAATACTCGCTTTGTGGTTTTGTGCTTCTTACTCTTTATCTTTGCTTTACTTATTTATATGCTTATCTATCAACATCCAACACACACATTTAAATAGATTGACATAAGTCGATCTAAATAGTTTAAATAGAAGTTTTAACCAGTAAAACTATTCAACCCCCTACTAGTTTTCCACAAAGCCCCTCTTCTTCACAACGTGACGCCGTCAGGTTATACGAATAAAAATTCCACTGAGCCGTCTGGTGCATGTTTTGATCAAGTCTCTATAGAGGACGGCGTAGCCTTTGATTCGGGACGCCATCAGGTTTTGTTTGAGCAGATTGAGTGGCTTTGATCTTGACTTTGCCATTTTCTTCATGTATTTGCTCTTTTTCGTCCAAAAAGGCTCATTCCAAGCATTTTGCTTCCAAGAGACTTAAAAAGTGAAAATGAACGAAATTAAGCAGTAACGGATATAAAAGTGGTCGATTAAGGGCTTAAATGACCCCCTAAAAGCATACGTTTTAAATCCTTATCTAAGGTAATGATAATGTCTTATAAGGGTAAGTCTAAAATAAAAGAAGGTGCATTTAGGGTGGGAGAATAGTTTGCTACAAGAAAAGAAGCGACTGAAAAGGTGAAGATGCATGCCTTGCAGGCCAGGAGAGCTATTTCGGTTATAATATCTGATACGTATAGGGTCAAAGCTAAGTGCTAACTGTGGTTGGAGCAAGTTCCTTCAATCCAACATATGGCAGAGAAGGGTATATGTCATCCACCTCAAAGACACGGGGCCAATCTGAGAAAACCAAAAGGCATAAGGACATTAAATGAAAGGGTGTTAGTCCTGAAGGATATAAAATCAAGAATCATAAACCCCCTTGCCCATGGGACCTACTTGTCTCAAAGTGGGACAATGAGAAATGTTGGTTGGTTAAAACATTGACTAATACTCATAAATGTATCCAAACAAGAGATCTTACTTGTGTTACATCTAGGTTTCTGTCAACTTATGTCATCGAGATTCTTAATAGAAATCCCAAAATCCCAATCAAAGCATTACAACTTGAATTAACAAAGAGGTTACAAATAAACATAACATTCGATAAAGCTTTCAGGGAAAAGAAACTTGCTGAGGAGAAGATGATAGGTGAACAACAGTATGCCTAACTTAGAGATTATGCTATGGAGCTCAGAGCAAAAAACCCAAATACAAGAGTCAAGATCCAAGTGGACACCAACACAGATCTGACTCTTAATTCAAGGGTATTCAAAAGAATTTATTTGTGTATTGGTGAATTTAAAGTTGGGTACAGTGTGACAATTGGTAAATTTTCGAGAACAAATTTCCATACCACATCATACTTGTGACATTATTTTAATAATATTGAAACATTTTAAAACTTGGATTGGTCGAAAAATGAGAAATCATCTTGGAACGTGTAAAATGTTAGCACAAAGCGGACCGGCACGAGCTATTTGGTAATTTATATATATATTTGCGATTTTATCGAGAGTAGTCGTGTTTATAGTCATTTCGAATGGAAAAATTACTTTAAACCTAACAGCGCAATTTTCGTGAATTTTTTACAACGTTTGAGGGTCGAAACAAGCTCGAGAAGCATTATCGTGAAAGTTTGGAGCATTGGCGCAACTAGTCCCTCAGAATACTTACCAAACGCGCCCCAATGTTTTGGATTTGACATTTTCGGTCCCTCCTGGGGTATAAAACCCCCACAACACACACACAAACACACTTTTTCACACACATTTCTCTCTCTCACCTCTCTCTAAAATTTCGGCGACCGGAAACCTCCACCGCCGTCTTCTCCGGCCAATATTCCGGCCACCCGTCACCGTAAAATTACACCACCTATACCAAACGATAGATCGTCGAAAGGTGATCATTCTGACATAGGGTACGCGCGGTGAAACTCATCGACGCGCCCTAGATCTACATTTTAAGTTTCAGACTTTTTGGGTTTTTGTCTTGCATGTGTGTAGGATCGATATATTTATTGTGTTGATGATTCGGGTGGTCTTGGATGATCAATATACATGTTATCCATTAGAGAGAGAAAGTAGAGAGAGGGAGATTTCTTGGTAGAGACTTGTAGAACAAAAATGTGAAAGGTTAGATTGAAAGCTCCACCCCTTCCATGGATGGAAGGGGTATTTATAGATACATGAAATACGACCTCCTATCGGCATGTGGATCAGGCATACAGTGGGTAAAGACCCGTCCTTCCTCCACGGTGTTGCACTAACTATTCTACGCTACAATCTAACTAATAAACTGCTAAATAACGTAAACAACGACAAATCTACGAGCTAACATATGCTAGACCATTTTTGGGGTGACCGACACTTTAACATGGAATTTCCAATTCCTAACAATCTCCCCCTAAGGGAGGTCACCCCATGAAATACATTTTGCTTCCTAGCATTCAATCTTTGACTTCGTTCTTGAGCTCATAGACTTGAATTCTTCATTTCCGCAATCTTTGTGCTTTAGTAGCGAAACTTCAAAGTCCGCATAGTATTGTACTTTCAGTGGAGGTCTTTGAACTGATCCACATCTTTGATGATCTTCGAGCTTTCTTTGAGATCATCAGCCACAGTAAATCTCTGGATCACCCTTTATTGTTTTGCCATCATGTGAAGTTGTGACTTTGGACCGACATGCTCACACTTTTGAATCATGACATCTTTCCATCAGAGTAGCGGAAGCCTTATAGGTTCATGATATTTGGCAGAGCGAAGCAGAAGCATAGTATGAAATATCCGAGCCAGGTTATGTAGATATGCACCAGTCATGATTTCTTCAAATTAAGTGTGGATGCTGTGAGCATGAGGCTTTGGATTGACTCTCAATTTGATCACCGCAAAGAACCGTCAAGTGTACCTGCAAACAACAGTAGCAATAAAACACACGAAAGTGTCTTTGATCACTTTCGTTGAATTGAGGTACACGGCCACGGTTCCCCGTTGATCAATACAAGTATTGCCTGGATCGTAGGATTCCTAAGAATCTCCTTGACAGGGTTTCGCAGTTGTTCTAGCTGTTCTCAAACCGAAACGTCTCAAAGAAGACAACACGGAGTGAGTGAACCAACAAATTGAGATTTACTGATTGATAGAAAATGATTTGAAAATAATCGCGTACTGCTTAAGAGAAAGAGTTTTGCAATACGACGAAGGTTTTATGAGAAAGATCAATTTTCAATCATAAATACTTTTTATATTTGAAAAGAGTACACATTCGACGTGCTAGAGAAAACAAGATTTGCACATTGAACGGTTTTTCCAAAAGTATTTTTTCAATCAGAGATACTTTTTGTGTTTGAAAACATAAGTACACATTCGACGTGCTAGATAAAAGAAGGTTTGCACATCGAACGGTTTTTCCAAAAGTATTCGTCAATTCCAATCCTGGACCAAGGTTGATTCAAGAGTGAATCGCCCCATCGTTTCTGTCCAGTTATCACAAGCTTGATCTTACGAGAAGATCTCACATGTCACCTACCAAGAGCTTGTTTGATGTTGGCTCTAGAAGGCTTTCCATCTTCATTGTGAATATGTTTGCATATTACTCAGATGTTCTGGCAATACCACAAGGATAATGCGTAGGACTCTTAATACATTCTTACTTTCCACATTGTGTGAAACAGCAAGTCTTCAAGAATTTAGTGTCCTAATGAGATATAGTGGATGATCTCTTGTCTCTAGACTCAATTAGTGCACATTTGGTTCCTATGCCGGAGACTAGGGAGAGGGTCTCCTTCTTCAATATCAACAATCTCTAAGAGAAAGTCGATAGATAATGTCGGTTCCCCGTGAGAATGAAACAAGCCCTTTTAAGAGGAACTTGAGTAGTTTGGGAAGTTTAGTGCAGTGCGTCACTGGGTCCATGACGTCTTGTCTTCAATACCAGTGTTACCTTAGTAAACACCAGTAGCATATGTATTGAACCCGGTTTCTGCCCTAAGATTGAATTATTTGAGGGCTATTTCTTTTCACCCTTTTCACATTTAATTCTTTTTCATTCTTCAACCCCTTCAGTGCTTACCGAAACTTCATTACTAGAACCTTGTTGGGTTTATTCCAGTACTAGCTCTGTCTCATTCCGCACTCTTCCCATATATCACTTTTCTCCTTTTTTAATCATACCCAAGGACTCTACTCTATCTAGTGGATTGTCCCTGGGTAGATCCCTTCGGTTCTGGCGGATCATGGGAACGAATACCTAACCTAACCATCCTTATAACACCATGCATAAAGTAAATTGGTCGGTCTTTTGGTATTGTTCTTTCCTTCATGAGACCAATCGAAAAATCACTTGGAAAAACAATCAAGGTACTTGTGATACGAGATCAAAGCATTTTGTACCTTAATAGTTTTGATCATTTTAGAAATGCTCCCCCTCAACATGTGCATATGATTTAAAATTGTTTGGCACATGGAGGCAAGAGTTCTTTGAAATATTTCTAAGAAATAATTTCTTGAACACAATTTCCTTAGAAAAAGCCATTTGATTTTCTTTGGTAAATTCTCCCCCTCAATATGTGCATAGGATATTTAAAAACATTTTATCACATAAAGGCAAGAGTTCTTTTGAAGTACTTTTCACGATCACAAAAGCCATTAAGAAACCATTTGCTCCCCTTCAATATGTGCTTCGAGATTCGAAAGCATTTAGCACATATGAGAGAGCAGCCTGCACATTTTCATCAAATCGATCATCATATATCAAGTTTCATTATTAAATCACAAATTCTCCCCCGATCAAAAATATCAAACCCTTTGAGATTTTGGATCCCAAGTGATTTAATAAGGTTTAGAAAACATGGGGGAATATGTGGCCAGGTTTAAATACTCATCTTGTTTTTGGATAAATCCTCCTCCTCAACATGTGCATTGTGTATTTGAAATCGTTTGGCACATGGAGGCAGGAGTGCCTTTGAAGGACTAAAACCAGTTCCATTAAAACAGATTTGAGATTTAAATCACGATCTCTACCCTGATCAAAAATATCAAACCATTTGAGATTTGTGATCCCAACTGATTTAAATCATTTAGAAAAGTTTGGGGAAAGACGTGGCAAGATTTAATTTTGAAAAATGACATATAAGGACCATTTTAAGACATTAAAGATTGTTAGTGTCAGGTATGATTGTTTTAAGAGATCTTTAAGTAAAATAAAACAATTTCACAATCAAACAAGAACAGAAAAAATTTCATTTTGAAAGACCTTGATTCAAAAGAAAAATCATACCATGACATAACATTAAATATTTAGATCACCACTTTATTTCGTACAAACGGACTTGATAGATGAAATATCGTTTGAAAATATTTAATTTGAAATCACTTGAGATTTGACAAAATAAAGTCCGGTTGATTTCAAAACTTTGAATCCGATTTATTTTCAAAACAACATTTTCCATTTTCAAAAACAATATTTTCAAAATTATTTTAAGAAAAACGGTATCATCCACTACATTCCTGCACAAAGATACATTAGTGGTTGAGAAGCTTCCGTTGTTGTTGCTGTAGGGTTTGGAAGAAAAACCATCTGCTGATGCAGTGAGACTTCTTCTTACGTTGCATTTTGAATGCCAACTGAGGTCAAATTAAGCTCCGTTTCTTCAATCACTTAGAAGAAAACCATCAGCTGATGCAGTAAGACCTCTTACGTTGCATTTATGCCAACTCTCCATAGAAGTCCAATTAAGCTCCGTTTCTTCATTTGTCAACCCAAGATATAGTTACCCTTTCCTTTCGACATCCAATCATCTTCAATTGTGGGATCCGGATCGGGAACATTCTTTTATACCAATATACCTGCATATATTAGTGAACACACTTACAAAAATATGGTGGTCGACATCACCCAAACAACAATCGACTAATAAAAGTCAATGCAACATGTCAATCAGATCATATAAAGTATGGGATTATGTGTTCATCAAACTCTAATCATCTAAACCTAACAATTATATCCTAGGCACCTAGTCCTTCAACATAGGTTAACATCATTTTTCAATTAAGCATTTAGGATAATTAAGAAAGCCCGTTAGATGATATAGATTTTGAAAACATTCTCCCCCTCAATCAATGACTCATTTTCTGAAAAGATTAAAAGCGCTGAAGTCATTGATTGAGTTTTCAATTTTAACGAAAACTCTAAAACTGATTGTATTTCAAGCAACTCATTTACCACTATTTTTGAAAACAACAAATATTTTTCTGAAGAATTTTAGACGGAAAAACATTTGTGTAGGAACAGCAGTCCTTCGACATACTTTCCTCAAATTTGTTTTTAGGATAAGTGCACGAATTTTGTGAAAATCGTTTAAGCGTAGCACTTTCCTTCCTTGAAGAGCGGGTTGCTATCTGAAATAATAGCAAACCATGGTTTAAGCACGGGTTACAGTCTGAAGTAACTGTAAGCCATTTTTTGAAGCGCGGGTTACAGTCTGAAATAACTGTAAGCCATAGTTTGTGACATGTTTAGAAAAGAATATTTACACCTCCTGCTCGAAATTCATCTATGGTCCCGTGCCATTATTGAATGACATTTCTAAGACCGTAGATGTTATCGATACCAGAAGACATGTCTTAGAAAAACATATTTTTGGTATTTTTAATTTTATTTTTATTTTTATGGGTTTTTGAAGGTTTTATATTTTTCTATTTTCTTTTTCTTGGTTTTATATTTTTGTATTTGGTTTTTGATAGATATGTACAAGGATAGAGTAGATGATATAGTTTAAGAGAATGATGATACGAGTACCAAGATAAGGATATCGTAAAGACGTCAGTAGAAGATAGAAGTCATCAACTCTTAAACATTCACCACCAAAGCTTCCGTGGCTCTTGAATCAAGAAAGAAATTGAACCAACTGAAAGTGAGACTTTGGCAGCTTCCCCTTAAACCGAAAATCCTTTAGCTGAGCAGATTCGAAGCTCTATTTCAAGCTTGCCTTAGCCAGGTGCACAGAGAAGCACACCATTATCATAAATCCCGCTGCTCCTTTCAAGAATAATCGAGATTCTCCATTCGGGGTTATACCATCAACAAGAACAACAACGTATCATCCCACTCATAAATAATCTTCTCAACTTTCATAACCACTGAAGTCTGAAGCAATCCATTCCAGAAGGTGTCAAGAGAACACTTCCCCCAAGTAGATGAATTGATGTAGTCAGTCTCTTAGACTAGAGCTCACGAACCCGAAGACAAAGAAACTTATACCATCGAAGTAGCAAATTAAGTCCAATAGCCAAAGAAACCCCAATGTATACTTTTCTCTCCCCCCTGAAGACAGTGCATGAAGCTCAAGAACCCGAAGTACCCGAATGCCCAAAGAGAGAATAACCGATAACATTGAAGAAGCCGGCCGAATCACTGATTATCTCTGCGGAGGACTATCTCTGCGGATTTCAACTCCGAAATAAGTGATCTCTGAATCACGATTAAGCACTTCAAGTGAAAAGCTGAGCGTCCCTAATGTACACAATCCTCTCTCCCCCGATGATTGCGATAACATCGAAATCATCACACACTTGTGTACCTCTTTTTATCATCAGAAACTAACTCTTACATCTCTTCCCCACGTAGTTGGAATAAGAACACTAAACGCCTTGATGAGTAAACCTTGAGTTTCTCTGCGGTCATGACATATGTTTTCCCGGGATATCTTCAATCACTTATAAGTATTAAGTTCATCAAGTTTACTCGCCATGAGTAAAACCTTGAGTTTCTCTGCGGTAATAACATTTGTCTTTCCGGGATATCTTCAATCACTTAGAAGAATTAAGTTCATCAAGTTTACTCGCTTTGTGTTTAGATGTGTGTCTCCTTCCCCCTTACCGGTTTTGACACTTCAGAATCAGCAACATCTTATCAGCCCAAATACTTGAAATCTTTATGAGAAGAACACTTGAACTCTAGTGAGAATCAACTTGTTGAAGAATATGAGCAAGTCTAATTGGGATTAAATCGACATTTCACCCTCCCAATTAGTGCTCTTCCCTAAACCAACAATCTGTTTGATAAATGCCCAGATTAAGAAGAAGTCTTTGGATAATCAAATGCAACTCGTCTTTAGTCTTCTAACATGTAGCAGAGAATGTAGAACCGACTGTAGACTCGACCTTCTTCAATATTGTCCAGTTGGGAATAGAAAGTTAACATCTTCATCTCACCAAAAAGCATCCCAATTAACTTACCTCTTGCGAATCCCCTTAACTAAAATCCCTCCCAATCAAACAAGAACAGAAAGATGTTCATCAAGGAAATCAGCAATCAGCCCGCACCAAACAAACTAAATGGTAACACCAAACTACAAATCACATCAAACAATAACAGAGAGATCGTTCGGAATCATCATGTTGATGTGTACGTGAAGCATTAACCGGAAACACTTTGTCAATAAACTCACCAGTCTGTATGAAGATGTCAACCAATGACTCTAAGAAGAAACTCCATGTAAAGATGACCCGATAAGAAGAAGCTCGGTTCTTACATGAGTTAGGAGCCGTATGACCATATATTCTCATAAATCAATCAACCATGCAGAATTATCACACTTATTCTCCCCCTCAAGAATTGCATACGGAGATGCCATTCTTGATTAAATAAGTGAAAATCATCCGAATGTTCTATTCACACTTCTCCCCCGCAAAATTAGCACATGATGTCTCCATCTTCATTATAATCGAGCAAGTGGAATGAGAAAACAATCAATGGTAGCCCGGTTCACTTGATAATTAAAAGCGCATGGAAAAAGCATGAAGCATGTTGATGAGAATGGTCATAATAAGAAGATTTCTCTTCTTCAGAAGATAAAGCGCACTGACACGTACACTTTTCTTTTCTTTAGAGAACGAGGCATGAACTGTTGTGTTCATACGTCATAATCTCTCTCTTTTCATCATCTCTTTTGGCAAAACATGTAATCAACCCATTATCATTCAGTAGGCTCGTTGTTGTGACAGCTGATGGAGAAAACCCGATATAATGAATTTGACCCTAAAGTAAACTACCCCGAACTCGTGACTTAAACTTGCACATATGTAACAAAGAGCGGTGCCGATTTCCATTAGCATCTCTAAGTACTCTCTATGTACTCTATACTCTTCAACCAACCAACCATCAAGTATAAGACGTACATTACCTCTTGAAAATCCACAATTGAATGTGACATTGAGCACTACAACGTAACTCCTTAAAGTGATAGTTATTTTGTGGTGGTATGAGCCCAATTCTCCCAAGTGGTAAAAGAAAAGGTAAAAGACACCCAACAATAACTAGATTTTCAAGTCTTCATTTTTTATAATAAGCATGAACAAGGATCATGAAGAATATTCATCCAACCATCCCCGATACCTTCAGATACTAAGTACACTCGCCCGTGATATTTCACTTCAACCTCAAATAAACAATAGTGAATTAACCCCGTTGTCACATCTTCTGGTTAAAAGCTCAACTCTAGCCTCCTTTGACGTTTTAAGTGAACTATGATAATGGTTTTCATCCCGACCATGGTTAAATGCACATAACCCCGTAAAACCTTGTAATAACCAAACTGCCATGACGAATATCCAAGCACACATCCAATTCATGAAGTACACCCTTTTATCCCTTCTTTGAAGTAGAAACCGTAGCACCAGCATCAAATAAGATCCCGAAATACACTTTCCTTTCTCCAGGATGAATCCATCATTACGGGATTTTACAATTCTATGGTTTAAACGGAGAAATAGTTTCTTTCGCGGGATTTTACAAAACCAAGAATAAACCGTAAGATAGATCCGGAAATGCACTTTACTATTACCAGATGTTTTCATTGTCACGGATTTTACAAGTCTATGATTTAAACCGAGAAATAGATTCTTTCGCGGGATTTTACAAAATCAAGACAAAACCGTAGACAATGTCAGCTTGAATGTATTATGACAACTTTGGTTTCGGTGAATATCTGTTTTAGGGGAAAATGCAGCGGTTCATCAACGGTTCATAATCCAACATCAACAATTCTTTACCCAAATGTAGACAGCTTCACAAACCATACTAAGTCAAGTAGTATATACTACTTCCCCTTGGAGGTTGACCGTAACACATCAAAGTACACGTTTCTCCCCCATGATGGTTTCGAACTTTCGAAAGCATCATAACGTGTACGACCATTTGCACGAGAAGTTCTTGTTATAAGCAAAAATCTTGAAAAATCATGACTGACGTTGAAGATTCTTGAAAGATTTTGCTTAGACTGTGAAGTGTCGTTGACGTTCTTTGGCGTCGAATATCCCAAGAGAATTGCTGTAAACAAACCTCCTTTGATTCACCGGCTAATAGTAATGACCACATATGGGATAGCATTTCGCGTCAATAATACCGTACAAAAACCCCGTAGTCATTTTTTTCACTTTTTTCGCTCAAGCCGTGAATTTATGTATCCTTCCATGAAAAATTACCATACCAAAAAATAGCACTCTTAAAGCAATTTTGTATCCTATAATTTTTTATTTTTATTTTTTATTTTTTATAACAAGAATAATTTGGATAACAAAATTGTTTATATATGACTCGTCTCACCATTTTATTTAAACGTGTATATGAGTAAATCATCCAAATCCATTGCAATTCATCTCATGAACGAATGAGCTCCAAGTCCCACGTCCAATGATATTCCAATTGTCACACAATTTCAGTCAACCCAAGGCCCAATCGAATTTAAACTCAAAGCCCAAAAATGAATTCAAATCTCAAAGCCCACAATCCAAATCATATAACCTAATTTAGGACCGGTTATAAAGGATAAACATTTCACACATACCATTTAATTAACCTAAAAAATAGGTCATAACCTGTACGCCTACCACTCTTGTATAGTTGTATCTGCCTAATCTCCCCAAATCAGATCTAAAAATAAACGTGAACATCATTTCAAAGCATCACATCTCCATTAAAACATGCGAACAACCACACAACAATGAACAACCTCCCTTCTTTCTTTTTGATAGCACAAATGAAGAACAAGATTGGTCCTTCAAGATCTTTAATTAAAGGTCTCGAGTAAGGTTTATGTTGTAGGTTTTATTTATTCTTGTTAAGTCATGAACGAACTGAAGGCAAGAATAATAACATCAATGTTATATATTCTTTTCTTGAAGATTCGGATAGTAATCGGAGCTTGGCTTCCACATATTGTATCTGTGATGATGATGGTTTGGAGAGAAAAAAAATCTTGTAAAGATTAGAACCGAACCAAATCTGAGGTCAATTGATGTTTTCTTTTAAATCATTAAGTCTAATAGAAGTGGAGATGGGGTTGAGTCATGATTGTTGTATAGGTGTAGGAGATGGAGTTGGATTTGGATCAGTTTTAATTTTTTGGCATCTCGTTTCGTGTTTTTTTTTCAATATAAGAAGTGGGACTGATGATGGGATGTAACTGAGGTCGAGAGATGTTATCTTGGTATTTGGTCTTATGGTCGTGTCAATTTACATTCTTCATCTACATTTCTGTCGAGTCGCAACGGTTGAGTCAAGTCGCTACCACATTTGCTTTTGACAACTCGCTACGACCTATTAAATAACAAGTCGTTAGGTCTAAGTCGCTAGGTCAAAGGTTTGAACCAAGTCGCTAGCGAGTTAAGTCAAGTCGCTATTGACTTGAGTTGACTAAAGAGTCAACTCGCTACATGTCTCAACTCGCTACTGTTTTTCTTTCACAACTGACAACTCGCTACAAATCACAACTCGTCTTTGACCATTTGACCATACACTGAATATGGACAAAAAATAAGGACAAGTCGCCACCAATATCATTTCAGAATGATAAGTCGCTATGAAGAAAGTTATGACCATTTTTTTTTCGACCAAGTTGCAAAACCTAGAAAATACATAAAAAGCATAACTTTTACCCATTTTGACCACTTGTTTACACTATTGGTACAAAAAAAATCACAAAGATGATGACACAAAAGTCAGTTGAGACAAGAACTTGACACAAAGGCAGATACTGCTGTAACCATTTGAATATCAGGACCATTAAGTATTTAACCAACGAAAGGATACAAAAGTTATAACTTGTTAAAATCTGTTTTCAGAAAAAGTAAGCCAAAAAAATATTTTTTCGACCACTAACATGATGTAAAACCAGTTTTAACAATAACCAAAAACCACCATAACCATGATATTAAACCACACAAATCAACACAACACAAAAACCTTGGCTCTGGTACCATTTGTAGGATCGATATATTTATTGTGTTGATGATTCGGGTGGTCTTGGATGATCAAAATACATGTTATCTATTAGAGAGAGAAAGTAGAGAGAGAGGGAGTTTCTTGGTAGAGACTTGTAGAACAAAAATGTGAAAGGTTAGATTGAAAGCTCCACCCTTTCCATGGATGGAAGGGGTATTTATAGTTACATGAAATACGACCTCCTATCGGCCTGTGGATCAGGCATACAGTGGGTAAAGACCCGTCCTTCCTCCACGGTGTTGCACTACACTATTCTACGCTACAAACTAACTAATAAACTGCTAAATAACATAAACAACGACAAATCTACGAGCTAACATATGCTAGACCATTATTGGGGTGACCGACACTTTAACATGGAATTTCCAATTCCTAACAATGTGTTACCGTGATATTTCACGCGTATACCCGTGCTTGGTTTGTGTTATTTCCGTGGTAAACCGTGTTTTCATGGTTGTTTTTAGCTTGAGTCCTTGTGGAACGTGAGTCTTGGCCCTCTTGGTTAATGTTTTGGGTCGAGTAGTGTTCGATGGTGATGTTTTTGTGTTGGTTGTTGTGTAACTGACACGGTAATCGAGGTTACCGTACCTCGGTGTGGACTTGTCTTGGTGTCGAGAGTCTCCCAAGACTCTTTGGGGTGGAATACTTGTTGTGGTGATATGTTGTTGGCTGTTTTTGTTTTCGGATGTGACCACCACCGCCACCAAACCCTAGTGGTGGTGTGGCTGTGGTGATATTATTGGGTATCTTGATGAGGTTTTAAGATCGGGACACACTTTGTGTCATGGCATGGCTCGTGTTAAGGTTTCCGCAGTCAAGGGTAACCTTGGCGAGACGGTTATCACACGAATGTGATTTTGAGACCGAGACCTTGTGGTCTCGGCAATCTTGGCAGTTTTGATATTCGGATGAATTGTATTGACTTGGTCAATCTTGTGATATTATTGATGCTAAACATATCGAAACTTAAAAAATAAAATGGCTAACTAATAATAATACTAATAATAATAAATGTCTAAGCCGTTATGATAATGTCGTTGATTTGAGTCGTGATGATTTGAGCACTTCGTGAGTCATCCGCGACATTATGGTTCGGATTGACCACGAGTAGTCGATATGGACTTTATGAGTATATGGACATTGTGGACTATATTATTATTAGACTATGATCCGAATTAGATACTTGACTTGGGAAACGGACTTGGGATTAGATGGGCTCGAGTCAATTAGTATTGACTCGAGAAGGGTTGACTCGAAATGATAGGTCGAATGAGTTAAACATACTACGTTTTGAAAAATCATGAGTATTAAATAATACAATTAAACGATAGCTTAATTGTATAAGTTAATCAATGTTTCTAAAAAAAATATAATAATGTAATACATTTTGAGACATGAGGCCCAAGTTTTCTCTTTAAGAAATTTAATGTGAATTTGATCGCGGATTGGTTAACATTAATAAAAGTCTATTATCATATTTATTTGGACTTATTAGATTGACGAGTCCCATAAGAGCCCGATAAATATGAGAAGAGAAGATTATTAATGACAACCCATCCTAAGGTCATTACGTGCAACCCATCTAGATTTACCTCGAATTAGTAAACGAGACGAAGGGAACGCAAACCTTATTAAGTTGATGAGCCTAATAAGACTTGACGAATCCTTCGAGCACTTTATTAACGCATGGTTTAATCTATTAGACCCGACCTTTTTGTGACTTATATGACACACATATTCTTGCTTGTTTTGGTCGCGTGAGTTGCGTGAGTGAGGTGTCGAGTTAGTTGAACTACGTGAAACATTATTAATCGTGTGCGTTATTTGAGTCATCATTCCACAAGTGACAAAGCCAAGTGCTCCATTCTATCGTTATGCTTCAACCTACAAGAATCTTTACGTTTATTGCGACTTTATTTTGGTAACTTCATGAGGATCGATACTAAGTCGCGTCTTTTGTTATTTTAGGTTGAGTCGTGTCCGCTGTGTTGTGATATTACTTGTTGCTGTTGTACTATTCTCCTCTAGAGTGATTGTTTGTGCATTTCCTTGTTAAGGTGAGTTTCATATCCCCATTTTTATCTTTGTTTTAACTAAATTGGGGTGAGAAAACGTGCTACTCTTTTGGACCTTTTAAACTCTCTTGATTTGCTTATGCGTTGACTAGTTTAGATAGATGTGTGGTAGTTGTTGAATGATACTAGGGTAGCATATTGATTCTATAACATGATACCTAGCTGTGAATGGTTATTTATTCCGATCTAGACCAGGGTAGTTTGACCATGCTACAACCGTGCTGGCTAGAGTCGCTTGGGATCCCACTTGTGATTTGATATGTGATTATATGTTTTTGTGCATCTATTTTAGTCTAGCATAGCAAATAAACTCTTACAGGTCCACTACTGAATTTGAACTTAAACCTATGAACTCACCAGCTTTATGCTGACCTTTTAGCATGTTTTTCTCAGGTATTTGATGTGAAAGCTTTGGTAATCTTTGGGGAGGTGTTTGGCAGTGATGGCATGGTTTTGGATCCTTCTTACTCTGATGTTAAATAGGGACCCTTTTCTTAAACTATTTTATTTGGGCTTACTTCTGCACTTTTCAAGAAATTTAAAACTTATTTATTACTGATGACTATGTTTTCAAGTTATATATTTTTGTTTATGTTGTTCTCTATCTTTGTGTTATGTACCAATTTCGTAGCACCCAAAAGTTAGTAAAGTCTTCCACTGAGCAGATTTTGGGGGTGTTACAGATTGGTATCAGAGCTCAAGGTTATAGAGAACTGGGTATTTACTAAAACCTAGACTATAACCATTTTTGAAAAATTGATCCGAAAAACCGTGAAGTGCCTACCTGCCAAACTGAAGCCTAAAGATTACAAGTTAAGAATTGATGTGGTATTAAATTTCTATTACTTGTCTTGTGATCATGATATGATTTTCTTGGGAAATTTGTTATGTTTGAAAACTGCGGATTCATTGGAGATTTTGCGTATGCACTGACTTTACTAAAAACACCGTTGTCACAGCTATGCCTTCCTTCGATATCACTGAAGACATTCTTTTTGCTGGCTCTCGAACAGCATCACCTGTACCAGGGATGGACCCGAAAGACCCATATGTCATGGCGCGACATGCCCCGCCAGTGATACATGGGACTGCTTCGGGCTCCTCTTCATCTATTCATGGCTCTCCTACTTCACTCACTGTGCATTTACCCGCACGATCATCTCCTAGCTCCATGTGGCAGACTGCTACACCTCACACTTTGACACTTCGACACACGGCACACATATCCGTACGTTCACATACCCTACTCTCTTTTCGTATTATTGCTCACTCTTCTCTGTCCCTTACACCCTCTACCTCTGATTTTCAGATACCGAGTGCCTCATCTTCCGTACCCTGCGATTCTTCACCACTTTCATCTCCTAACTCTCCGCCTACTGGAGGCCGACTACTTATATCTTATGAAGAGAGAAGAAGAACCTAAGGAGGAGGAAGATCCTCGGAGAAGACCCGGAGATGAGTCTTGGGGATGACCTGAGGCCGAGCCACGAGGATGTGAGCCCGAGCCTCGGAGGATGGAGCTTGAGCCTCAGGAGGAGGACGAGCCTGAGCCTCAAGGGATCTTGGGGGATTTGGAGGAGTATGACTTGGAGGATGATGTTGATGAGCCTATGATAGAGCCGGTTTCCCCAGTATCTGAGGTGGATTGGGTTGATCCGGACTCTCCTACTGCCGGACCCACCCTTGAGGACTTAGGTGGGATGGCCACTCAGTTGGGGATGCATGAGGAGGCTCTAGAGGACATAACTAAGCGATTAGTGAAGGTGACAGCAGAGCGACTGGGGAAGATTGAGAGTGACATTAGTGTATTGATGGAGAGGTCTGCTGCCATGAGGAGAGACCTGCAGAAGATGGATGATCGGGTGAGAGCAGCAAATCTATCTATTTAGACTGCGAGGGAGTATGATCAGGTGATGTGGAGGCATCAGTCTGAGACAGATTCTCAAAACACATATCTTATGAGGAGTAGATACGAGGATAATGTGGAGATGTCTGCTATGAGGAGACGGTTGGATGATCTCGAGCGTCCTTTCAGAGACTTTCGCTTTGGGGTTTGAGTAGTAGTCTTTGACTAGCGTTTTTGTACCACTCTTTATCGATTGCGTTTTCATATTTTATCGTTATCAGTACTGTTATCGTTCTCGCCATAGTATGGCTAATAATTGAGAACCCTTGTTTTGAGTTTTATGAGATGTATGTTGGGTTCGTGGTTGTGGCATAAATTGTATTTCGATGATCGTTATGGTTTTAATGTGATATTATGGTCTCTATACTCATGTGATGTACTTCTCTATTCTGGTCTCAATGTTCTCATTTCTTGTACATGATTCAGATCAATGGCTCAAACGAGTAGGGCAACCAGGAACGCGCGAGCAACAGCTGTCGCTGCTACTGCTGGTCGTCGCTGTCGATCTTCAGTTCAAAATGCTAGTAATCCAAATGTCGATAACCAGAACAACAATTCCATTGGTGAAGATCTGAATGTCGAGATCCCTACTCCACCCGCTCTTGTTACTGATCAAGCTTTAATCGATCAACTGGTAGCTCAAAGATGTAGCTGAGATTCTGGCTGATCTAAATCATCCTAATACCGTAGTGGGAACTCTTAGGCCAAATGGTAGTAACCGGGGTTGTACTTACAAAGAGTTTCGAAGCTGTATGCCCACGGATTTCTGTGGTACTAAGAGAGTTGTTATGTTTACTCGTTGGTTAGAAAAGATGGAATCTGTGTTTAAGGTTTGCAATTATGAAGGAGAATCGAAGGTGAAGTTTGCTTCGTTTACACTGAATGATGAGGCGTTAACCTGGTGGAACAACTACCTCAAGTCTGTTGGGATCGACGCAGCTTATGCTATGCCTTGGGAAGAGTTTAAGGCAAAACTAATTAAGAATTATTGTCCCCAAAACGAAGTGAAGAAGTTAGAAATTGAATTCTGGAATCATAAAGTGAAGGGTACTGACATGCCAGCTTACACTCGTCATTTTCACGAATTGGCACTGTTATGCCCTGAGATGGTTCGCACTGAAGCGCTTAAGATAGAGCGTTATACTGATGGACTTCCACCTTCGACTAGGAATGATGTGCTTTCCTCTAAACCAACTGATCTTCACGAAACCATCACTTTGGCACATGGCCTAATGGATTCGATTATTCGCGACAATATGGGGAGTGGAGGATACAACAAGAGGAAATGGGTGGATTATTCAAAGAATAGGTATCCTAACAAGCGACAGGAGACTGCTAAAGTTTGTGCTATGGGGTCTGGAGAGAAAAGCGGTTACGAGGGAAATCAACCTTACTGTAATGGTTGTAAGCGCCATCATTATGGACAGTGTACCATAGTGTGTCGCTCATGCTCTAAGGTTGGACACATAGCCAAGGACCGCAAGTCCAAGACGCTTGCAGTGGTCCAAACAACCCCTGGACCGGATTGGAAAGCTAATGTTACTTGTTTCGGGTGTGGGAAGAAGGGACACTTTAAGAATGAGTGTCGAGAACCGGGAAGTTGTGGAACCCAAGGAAATGGTGGAAACCAAGTGAATCGTGGGGCAGAAGGACACCAAGGAAACCAAGGTACTGGCAATCAACAAGGAAATACTGGAGAGGCTCGTAGAAGAGCATATGTGGTGAAGGGAAAGGGAGTCAAGGAAGACCCGACTGTTGTTACGGGTACGTTTCTTCTCAATAACCGTTATGCTCATATTCTATTTGATACTGCTGCTGATAGAAGTTTCGTGTCCACTACCTTTAGTCCCCTACTTGATAAGATCCCTACTGCCCTAGACTTTGTTTACGATATTGAGTTAGCCAATGGTAACATAGAAAGGGTGAATACCATAATCAGAGGTTGCACCCTGAACCTTCTCGATCACGCGTTTAACATCGAACTCATGCCAGTTCCTTTGAGTAGTTTCGATGTCATACTTGGCATGGATTGGCTATCTAAGTATCGAGCTGCAATTCTTTGTGAAGAAAAGATCGTGTGCATGCCTTACGGAAATGAAATCCTAACCATATACGGAGACGGTAGTAATCGAGGAAATTCATCCAGATTAAACATCATCTCCTGCACCAAAGCCCATAAATACCTGGAAAAAGGAAGTTTCCTTTTTCTGGTCCAAGTTGAAAAGAAGAGGAACAAAGATGAAGAGGGGAAACGGTTAATAGATGTACCGGTGGTGCGGGATTTCCTTAAAGTGTTTCCTGAAGACTTGCCTGGATTACCACCAGTTAGACAAGTCGAATTTCAAATCGATTCAGTGCCAGGAGCTACACCTATAGTGCGGGCACCATATCGATTAGCCCCTTCGGAGTTGGAAGAACTTTCGAAGCAATTGTCTGAATTAGCCGAAAAGGGATTCATAAGACCAAGTTCCTCACCCTGGGGAGATCCGGTCCTGTTCGTTAAGAAAAAGGATGGATCCTTTCGTATGTGCATTGACTACAGAGAGCTGAACAAGTTAACGGTGAAAAATAGATACCCTCTCCCAAGGATCGATGATCTCTTCGATCAACTCCAAGGAGCAAGCGTGTTTTCAAAAATCGATCTAAGATATGGGTATCATCAGCTCCGAGTTCGAGAAGAAGACATACCAAAGACCGCTTTCAGAACTTGCTACGGACATTATGATTTTCAAGTTATGCCTTTTGGGCTAACTAATGCTCCAGCTGTATTCATGGACCTCATGAACCGAGTGTGCAAACCCTACTTGGATAAGTTTGTGATAGTATTCATAGACGACAACTTAATCTATTCTAAAAGCAAGGACACAGACGAGGAACACTTGAAACTTATTCTAAAGCTACTCAAGAGGGAGCAACTCTATGCGAAGTTCTCCAAGTGTGAATTTTGGATTTCGACCGTGTAGTTTCTGGGTCATGTGATTAATAGTCAGGGTATTCATGTAGATCCCGCCAAGATTGAGTCCATTAGAGACTGGGCTACTCCTACTACCCCGACTGAGATACGTCAATTCTTAGGACTTGCTGGATATTACCGTAGATTCATCGAAGGTTTTTCCAAGATAGCAAAACCTTTGACCACTTTGACTCAGAAAACGGTAAAGTACACTTGGGGAAAAGAAGAAGAAGAAGCATTTCAGCTACTGAAGGAGAAGTTGTGTAGTGCACAAATATTGGCTCTACCGGAGGGAAGCCAAGATCTTGTGGTGTACTGTGATGCCTCACATAAGGGTTTAGGAGCTGTTCTGATGCAAAGAGAAAAGGTGATTGCCTATGCATCTCGACAACTCAAGACCCATAAGAAGAACTACACAACCCATGATTTAGAGTTGGGAGCTGTTGTGTTTGCTCTTAGGATTTGGAGGCATTACCTTTATGGCACAAAGTGCACCATTTATACCGATCACAAGAGTCTTTAACACATTCTGGACCAGAATGAGCTGAACATGAGATAGCGATGCTAGTTAGAACTGCTGAGCGATTACGACTGTGAGATAAGCTATCATCCTGGTAAAGCAAATGTCGTTGTTGATGCTCTTAGCTTAAAGTAGAGGGCGAAACCGCTTAGACTCAGAGCATTAGGAATGACTATCAACTCTCCACTACCAGCTCAAATTCTTGCAGCTCAAGTTAAGGCAATCAAGGAAGAAAACCGACCTTACGAAAATCTCTATGGTATGTTGAAGAGTGAGAATGGACTGGTGAAACGTTCCGACGGAACCTTGTGTTTTAATGAGAGGAGCTGGATTCCAAGGTTTGGAGGTATTCGTGATTTGATTATGCATGAATCGCATAAGTCAAAATATTCTATTCATCCTGGTTCTGATAAAATGTACTACGATCTGAAGAAGTTATACTGGTGGCCAAATATGAAGGCCGAGATCGCTAATTATGTTAGCAAGTGCTTAACCTGTGCCAAGGTTAAGGCCGAACATCAAAGACCCTCTGGTATACTGGTTCAACCTGAAATTCCCGAGTGGAAATGGGAACGCATAACCATGGATTTCATCACTAAGCTTCCAAAAACCTCTAGCGGTTATGACGCTATATGGGTTATCGTTGATCGTCTCACCAAATTAGCTCATTTCTTACCAATCAAGGAAACCGATAGTATGGATACTCAAGCTCGTCTGTATATCAAGGAAATCGTCGCACGTCATGGAGTGCCGATTTCTATAATCTCTGATCGTGATAGTCGTTTCACTTCAAATTTCTGGTAGTCACTTTAAAGGGCCCTCAGATCGGATTTGGATATGAGTACTGCGTATCATCCCCAAACCGACGGCCAAAGTGAAAGGACCATTAAAACTTTGGAAGACATGTTGCATGCATGTGTCATTGATTTCGGCAATGGTTGGACTAGACACCTGCCATTGGTGGAATTTTCGTACAACAATAGTTATCATGCTAGTATTAAGGCTGCACCATATGAAGCCCTCAGATGGTCGAAAATACCGATCACCGATCTGTTGGACAGAAGTTGGGGACTCTCAACTTACTGGTCCTGAGCTTATTCATGAAACCACCGAGAAGATTGTTCAGATCAAGAGCAGAATGCAAGCTGCTCGTGATCATCAGAAAAGCTACACTGATACACGGAGGAAACCTCTGGAATTCCAGGTGGGATACAAGGTCATGCTAAAGGTCTCGCCATGGAAAGGTGTAATCCGTTTCGGTAAGTGTGGAAAGCTTAATCCTCGTTATATCGATCCGGTCAAAATCATTGCTAGAATTGGTCCTGTGGCGTACAGACTCGAGCTACCACCAGAACTTAGCAGTGTCCACAACATTTTTCATGTGTGAAACTTAAAGAAGTGTCTAGCAGATGAGGCCACTGTTATTCCTCTAGAAGAAATCCAGATCGATGAACAATTGAATTTCATAGAAGAACCAATCGAGATTATGGACCGCGAAGTCAAACGACTTAGGCAAAGTCGTATCCCTATTGTCAGAGTTCGTTGGAACTCCCGTAGAGGTCCTGAATTCACGTGGGAGCGTGAAGATGAATTCAAGCGAAAATATCCTCATCTGTTTTCTGTCTCTATGAGCAAATCGAAGTGAAACCCAGGACGGGTTTCTTCTTAGGCGGGGTGACTGTGACAACTGGTAAATTTTCGAGAACAAATTTCCATACCACATCATACTTGTGACATTATTTTAATAATCTTGAAACATTTTAAAACTTGGATTGGTCGAAAAACGAGAAATCATCTTGGAACGTGTGGAATGTTAGCACAAAGCG
The DNA here is from genome assembly GCA_910596185.1 of Chrysanthemum makinoi. NCBI lineage: Eukaryota > Viridiplantae > Streptophyta > Magnoliopsida > Asterales > Asteraceae > Chrysanthemum > Chrysanthemum makinoi. The sequence goes on from OU343223.1 coordinate 247,678,176, forward strand.
GACCGGCACGAGCTATTTGGTAATATATATATATATATATATATATATATATATATATATATATATATATATATATATATATATATATATATATATATATATATATATATATATATATATATATATATATATATATATATTTGTGATTTTATCGAGAGTAGTCGTGTTTATAGTCATTTCGAATGGAAAAATTACTTTAAACCTAACAGCGCAATTTTTGTGAATTTTTGACAACGTTTGAGGGTCGAAACGAGCTCGAGAAGCAATATCGTGAAAGTTTGGAGAATTGGCGCAACTAGTCCCTCGAAATACTTACCAAACGCGCCCCTATGTTTTGGATTTGACATTTTCGGTCCCTCCTGGGGTATAAAACCCCCACAACACACACACAAACACACTTTTACAAAAACATTTCTCTCTCTCACCTCTCTCTAAAATTTCGGCGACTGGAAACCTCCACCGCCGTCTTCTCTGGCCAATATTCCAGCCACCCGTCGCAGGAAAATTACACCATCTATACCAAACGATAGATCGTCGAAAGGTGATCATTTTGACATAGGGTACGCGCGGTGAAACCCACCGACGCGCCCTAGATGTACATTTTAAGTTTCGGACTTTTTGGGATATTTCACGCGTATACCCGTGCTTGGTTTGTGTTATTTCCGTGGTAAACCGTGTTTTCATGGTTTTTTTTGGCTTGAGTCCTTGTGGAACGTGAGTCTTGGCCCTCTTGGTTAATGTTTTAGGTCGTGTAGTGTTCGATGGTGATGTTTTTGTGTTGGTTGTTGTGTTACCGACACGGTAACTGATGAGTGTCTAAATACTCATCATTTTTATACTGTTAGAATGCCAAAAACATCTGAAAACACTCAGAAATGCTTCAAAATGATAAAATATCACAAACAAGTGTTTTATATGTTTTAAATGCAAAAACATCAAAATCTGGTGAAAAACGTATCAAGTTTGCATAATTGGCAGTTTTAGTCCCCCAAGTTACAAAAGTTGTCAAAATTAGTCCCTGGTAATTCAAAAACTTGTAAAATAACATTTAAGGTCCATGAGATTCAAAAGTTGTCAAAACAAATCCTTTAAAGTTCAAAAATCACAAAATGACAACTTTGGTCCCTCAACTTTGCAAAAGTGTCAAAAATAGTCCTTAAGGTTTTAAAATTGGAAATTGATCAAAATAAACCTTGTACTATTCATATCTGACATAAATGGTCCTTATGAGAAAACTTTTGGAAAATTACAAGTTTGGTCCTTATAGTTACTAAATTGGCAGTTTTAGTCCTTGGACATTTAAAAAATGGAATTTTATGCAAATGGTCCTTGTACTATTCTTACTTGGCAGGTTTGACCCTTGTGATAAGTTTGGAAACTTGTCAAATCCAGTCCTTAAACTTTCAGAGAATTACATGAAAGGTCCTTGTTGTTAACTCAAACCAAACCGGACCTTATTTATTACCCAAATCCATTACCCAGGCCCAAACCCAGTCCAACACCCAAGCCCAAAATTTAAAACAGAGAAACCGCCTTCACTGTTCACCGTCTCTCCCACCCTTGTATACACCAATACCAGTGGTTTTTCCACCTCTCCCCACCTTTCCACCTCACCTACCTTATCCCCCCAGCTGGTTAACAACCACTTTCCACCTCCACAACCTCCCAAATCCCATTAAATGCTATAACCTGCTATCTAGGACTTTTCCCGCCAAATTTTACACATGGACGATGAGGATGAAATCAAAGGTGCAATCAAGTGGGAAATGACCAGAGGTAGACATAGAGTCTGAAAAAGCTATAAAACAAGAGATAGAAGCAGAGGAGAAGGCCAAGTAGTGTAGTATAGTTTAGTTTATGTCGTTTCATTTAATTTTCAAACACTAGTGTAATATTAAGCTTTTAAGTTCTGTTTCCAGTAATGTTAATGTATTGTTAAACTTTTTTAAGCATCAATTTCCAGTTTCAAGTCTTATGTCAAGTTATGCAGTTTTCTTATTATTCAAAAATCTCAATATGTTGAAATGTTGTTAGAAGTTGTTACTTTGGACTTAGAAGCTCATATAAGCTCCTCATAAAGCTTATCAAAGCTTTTAGATACCTTAAAGCAAGATATTAGTAGCCAAAACCAAAAATTCACAAAAATATCAAGAAAATAAAGAAAAAATAAAAATCCATGGTGCAAGGTTCTAGCATTTGGAGCAAGGTATATTTGTGATGGCCTTGGTTTAGAGCTCTGTGGAGAGCATATAGGAATTGGTTACAGTCCTTGGTTCTCTTCTTTGACTTGGAATCTCATTTGTAAGCTATTTGATAATTTTTTGCATTTCTTTGTTTAAGTTGTCAAGTAGTTGTAATATTTATTTCTTAACAATCAATAGTTATAATTAAGTAAATCTAAGCCTTAAAACAAGTGGTTTGTTCTTTTAAATCAGAAGTTAGTAAAAATTCCATTTTAACAGTAAAATTAGCTTAAGCTTAAATTGTTAGTTGTAAGTTGTTATTATTATCAGTTAATGCTTCTTTAGTCCTATTTAGTGATAATATAAGGTTTATAATCATTATCTTGGTCTAAATCTGTAATTTGCTTTGAAAAGCTCAAAATCAGTTTTAAAGTAGTGTTTGGATTTGTTGTGTTTACTGTGTTAATGGTTGTTTGTGTTATTGCTTGAACTTGTTTCCTGTCATACTAGTATTCAAGAACTCAAACAAACAATAAAAACAAGACCTTATTTGGTGAAAAGTCAAAATCACTCTTAATATCACCTAGATTGTTCACTGTTGGATTTCTAAATCTTATAATCATGGTTTTGTGTTAAGAAGTTGGTACACTTGTTCAAATCAGTATTTATACACCTTAATACATCAATATCAGTGTTTTAGATCAATCACAAGTTCATTAAAGTCAAACCTTCAGTTTTCTAAAAAAGTCAAAATGTGTCTTGTGAATCAGTGAGCCTATCAATTTCTCAAGCTCACACAGAGTTTATAAGTTAGCTTAATCCTGTGTGTTTTGGCTTTTTGAGAAGCCAACCTAGCTGTCTCAAGGTTACAAGTTCCTATTTTCAATTTGAGCTTATTTAATAGCTTTTTGTTTAGTTTATTTGTCACACCATTTCAATACAGTGCCCTGTGCACAGGTTTACACTCATTTTCAAGAGCTTGTAAAAAGCTCTCCATTGCACCTTAGCTTGTCAAATTTGTTTTTTTAGAAAGCTGACCAAGCCATCTAATTGATCCAAGTTGTATTTTTCAGTTTGTAGCTTTTTAAATAGGGCTGCAAGTGCTTTATTGTTTTGTCTATTTTGACTCAGTACACTGAGTCATACTCAGTGGTTTTTCCAGTTTTTCAAAAGCTTCTCACAAGCTCATTATTGAAATCCAAGCTTTGTAATTTAACATTTTGAAAAGCTGAACTGGTCAACTAGTTACTCCCAGTCTTAGTTTACATTTTCTAACTTATTTAGTGCTTATTTTCATATCTTTCTTTTGACCCTTTGTCTGAAACCATGCCCTGTGCATAGTAAGTGGTACCATTTTGAAAAGCTTGCACATAGCTTATTAGAGGGTCAAAACTTGTGGTCTTTGGTTCTTTAGATAGCCAACCAAGCTATCTTGAGGTTCCAAGTTAAGCTTCTCACTTTGTAGTTCTATTGATAGGGCTGCTAGTGCTTTTCTTTTTGTCCCAAAACTCAGCACCAACTGTAGCAGCTTATGCTGACTACAGTTTTACCACCATTTTCAAAAGCTCTTACAGAGCTTATCGTTGGTCCTCAGCTTTTGATTTTTTGCTTTTTGGAAAGCCAACCAAGCCAGCTTGTTGACTTAACTTTTGTTTTGAGTTTGTGAGCTTATTCACTCAGCTTATTTTGACCTTGAAAGTCTGTACAAGTTTGTTTGGATAATAGGATCAGTCAAGTGCTTATTTGATTATTTCTAGCTTATCAGTGTTTATATTTGTTCTTTTTAGCTTCATATAAGTAGTACTAGCTTATTTTCACCTTATTCCACCTGTGGTTTTAGCTTGTGAGTTTGTTTGAGCTTAAAACACCCAAATAAGTTCATTAGTAAAACTGTTAGCTTAATAAGCTCTTAAATCAGCTTATTCATCATTTTTATTAAAAGTTCCAGTTATAAAATATGCTTATTTTCATGTATTTAACAAGTTGCAAAAAGAAAATTTCAAAAATAAAAATGTTTTGCAAAAAGGGAGAGGCAGGGGTCGAACCTGAGACCTCTCCCTTATGGGGATGATAGTGGGGGTACCTGGAACCATAAGCGCCCTTGGGTCTTTCTCGTCATACTTTGCACAATTAAATACATATACCTTGTTTTCATATTAAGCTTATACGAGCTTAATAGCTTATTTCTAGCTTAATTTAAACAGCTTTTTCACATTTTTTATTTTTCTTGTCTTTGTATTAGTATAAAGTAATTTATATAAAAGTTTTAGATTTTTCCTAATAGTTTTACTATTTTTAAACATTTAATTAGTGTTTTATAGTATTTAAATCATAATAAATAAAATAATAGTCTAAAAAATATAAATCTTTTTTGTAAAATTTTCTTTTATCAAATAGTACGTAAGAAAATTAGTTTTACATTCGTAGGCCTTTTATTTCAATAATTTTACGTTTTATCTTGCGCTCCAGCGCCATTTTCGTAAATAACGCTCGTTTCCGTTTTAAATAACGTTTTTAGATATTTTGAGTTTACGTTTTGATTAATATAGTTTATTTAAGTTATTTTGTTTTATAAAATAAACGTTCATCGATCTGTAAAAATAGTGATAGCGTTTATTTAATAGATTTTAACTTTTTAATCTTTTTAATTTGCATTTAAGTCGCTATAATTTGTAAATCTTTTCTTTAGGTAATTATCCATCAAAACCCTTATTGATCACTATCCTTAGTGATCATTCTATCATCTGAAGTTGTTTAAACGCCAATTCATCCTCCGTGGGACTTAACGACCCAGGAATACACTATATTCCTCTGATCTTAAATTGCATTTGTGCTTAAGCAGTTTTAAGTTTCTTACAGTTGGTCATTCACAAGTGGCCAGCTTGCGTGAGAAAACTTGACGGTTTTGCGCAGATCAGTAACCGAGGTTACCGTGCCTCGGTGTGGACTTGTCGTGGTGTCGAGAGTCTCCCAAGACTCTTTGGGGTAGAATACTTGTTGTGGTGATATGTTGTTGGCTGTTTTTGTTTTTGGATGTGACCACCGCCGCCACCAAACCCTAGTGGTGGTGCGGCTATGGTGATATTATTGGGTATCTTGATGAGGTTTTGAGACCGGGACACACTTTGTGTCATGGCATGGCTCGTGTTAAGGTTTCCACAGCCAAGGGTAACCTTGGTGAGGCGGTTATCACACGAAGGGATTTTGAGACCGAGACCTTGTGGTCGCGGCAATCTTGGCAGTTTTGATATTCGGATGAATTGTATTGACTTGGTCAATCTTGTGATATTATTGATGCTAAAAATATTGAAACTTGAAAATAAAACGGATAACTAGTAATAATACTAATAATAATAAATGTCTAAGCCGTTATGATAATGTTGTTGATTTGAGTCGTGATGATTTGAGCACTTCGTGAGTCATCCGTGACATTATGGTTCGGATTGACCACGAGTAGCTGATATGGACTTTATGAGTATATGGACATTGTGGACTATATTATTATTAGATTATGACCTGAATTAGATACTTGACTTGGGATTAGATGGGCTCGAGTCAATTAGTATTGACTCGAGAAGGGTTGACTCAAAATGATAGGTCGAATGAGTTAAACATACTACGTTTTGAAAAATCATGAGTATTAAATAATACAATTAAACGATAGTTTAATTGTATAAGTTAATCAATGTTTCTAAAAAGAAATAATAATGTAATACATTTCGAGACATGAGTCCCAAGTTTTCTCTTTAAGAAATTTAATGTGAATTTGATCATGATTGGTTAACGTTAATAAAAGTCTATTATAATATTTATTTGGACTTATTGGATTGACGAGTCCCATAAGAGCCCGATAAATATGAGAAGAGAAGATTATTAATGACAACCCATCCTAAGATCTTTACGTGCAACCCATCTAGATTTACCTCGAATTAATAAACGAGACGAAGGGAACGCCAACCTTATTAAGTTGACGAGCCTAATAAGACTTGACGAATCCTTCGAGCACTTTATTAACGCATGGTTTAATCTATTAGACCCGACCTTTTTGTGACTTATATGACTCACATATTCTTGCTTGTTTTGGTCGCGTGAGTTGCGTGAGTGGGGTGTCGAGTTAGTTGAACTACGTGAAACATTATTAATCGTGTGCGTTATTTGAGTCGTCATTCCACAAGTGACAAAGCCAAGTGTTCCATTCTATCGTTATGCTTCAACCTGCAAGAATCTTTACGTTTATTGCGACTTTATTTTGGCAACTTCGTGAGGATCGATACTGAGTCGCGTCTTTTGTTATTTTAGGTTGAGCCGTGTCCACTGTGCTGTGATATTACTTGTTGTTGTACTATTCTCCTCTAGAGTGATTGTTTGTGCATTTCCTTGTTAAGGTGAGTTTCATAGCCCCATTTTTATCTCTATTTTTAACTAAATTGGGGTGAGAAAACGTGCTACTTTTTTGGACCTTTTAAACTCTCTTGATTTGCTTATGCGTTGACTAGTTTAGATAGATGTGTGGTAGTTGTTGAATGATACTAGGGTAGCATATTGGTGCTATAACATGATACCTAGCTGTGAATGGTTATTTATTCCGATCTAGACTAGGGTAGTTTGACCATGCTACAACAATGCTGGCTAGAGTCGGTTGGGATCCCACTTGTGATTTGATATGTGATTATATGTTTTTGTGCATCTATTTTAGTCTCGCATAGCAAATAAACTCTTATAGGTCCACTACTAAATTTGAACTTAAACCTATGAACTCACCAGCTTTATGCTGACCTTTTAGCATGTTTTTCTCAGGTATTTGATGTGAAAGTTTTGGTAATATTTGGGGAGGCGTTTGGCAGTGATGCCATGGTTTTGGATCCTTCTTACTCTGATGTTAAATGGGGACCCTTTTCTTAAACTATTTTATTTGGGTTTACTTCTGAACTTTTCAAGAAATATAAAACTTATTTATTACTAATGACTATGTTTTCAAGCTATAAATTTTTGTTTATGTTGTTCGCTATCCTTGTGTTATGTACCAATTTCGTAGCACCCCAAAGTTAGTAAAGTCTTCCGCTGAGTAGATTTTGGGGGTGTTACATACAGAGCTACAAGAAGAGAGATATTGTGATTGGATGGCGCTTTCATAAAAGGACCATATACAGGGCAATTTTTGACGGCTGTTGGTATTGATAGTAACAATGGTATTTATCCTCTTGAATATGCTATTCTTGAGGCAGAATGCAAGAGTTCTTGGTTGTGGTTCCTAAAATCTAGGTGATGACCTTGATTTATAACCAAACAAGAACTACACTTTTATTTCAGACATACAAAAGGTATACTACATTCAATTAACACTAATTACAAAACAATTGGTTAGACATAAGCAATGTTTTAATCCACTATGTCTTACTTGTAATAGGGTATTCTACAAGCTATTCAAGAGGTTTTTCCTTCTGCTGAACACGGATTCTGTGTTAGACACATCCATGAGAACATGAACTATTTTCTGTGGAAGTGTGCAACAACAACTACTATGCCTCAATTTGAACATCTAATGGGGCAGCTGAAAGACTACGACCCGAAAGCTCATGACTAGTTATGAAATATACCACCAACCTCATGGTCAAGGGCTCATTTTTCAGGTATATCATTTTTCATAGTTGTGCTTTAAGTGTGTATATAGTGGACATTAACATATCCTTAATCGTTAATCAAAAAACAGGCAGAGCTAAATGTGAAATTCTAGTCAACAACCTTTGTGAGTCATCAACAGTAAGTTGGTCGATGGTAGAGATAAACCAATAATAGGGTATTTGGAATACATTAGGGAGTATTTGATGAAGAGGATAGTGAATGTGCAAAAGGTCATAGATAAGTGTGCAGGTCCCTTAACACCAACTGCAACATCCATTTTTGTTGTTATTAAGCAATAAAATAATGAGTATGATGTTATTTGGAATGGGGCGGACAGTTACCAGTGTAAGGGACCATGGAATGACCAATGCTTGGTAAATATGAGGTTAAGGACATGTATATGTAGGAGATGGGAGCTAACTGGTATTCCATACAAACATGTTTTGGCAGTAATCTATAGCATGACAAATGATGGTAGGGAGGTAGGTATACCTGAGGATTGGGTACATCAAGCATATTGGCTAAAAACATGGAAGAAGACGTACAACCATAAGATTAAATGTGCTGCTAACAGTCAATTTTGGCCCAAGTGCAGCATCCATATTATCTTATTGCCCCCACACCATCATGTTCCAGTTGGCAGACCAAGGAAGAAGAGGAGAGCGACCAAAGAGAAGACGGCTGAGAATGCGTTCAAGGAAATGGTCAAGGGTGGGAAGCTTTCAAAAATGGGAAAGACTGTCACTTGTAGCCAATGTGGTACAACATGTCACAACAAAAGAGCATGTACATGTCCAAGAAAGAAGAATGCAAAGGGAAAAAGCAAGAAGAAGGTAAGATCTGAGGGTGTTGCAGACACTGAAGCAACTGAAACTGATGCAGGAGCAAGTCCACCAATGGATTCACAATCAACCCAAGAGGTTGGTAGTCAGAAGAGAAAGAGTACCAGAAAGGCTTTCAAACAAGACAATTGCTTTTGAGTTTTAAATTTCATGAAATTTCGGCTTATTTTTTATAAGCCCAAATTTTATGGCTTATTTTAAGACTTGTCGGCTTTTATAAGTTTTATCATATCATAATAAACTTATATAAGTCGACAAGTCTCAAAATAAGCCACAAAATTGGAGCTTATAAAAAATAAGCCCAAATCGGCTTATGTTAAATAAGCTTAACCAAACAGGGCCTTCATCTTTTTTTTGCATTTCCTCTGAAGCTTAACCACCAGACACCACCACAAAACATGGAGAAATTTATTTTTGGAAAAAAAGAAATGATATTTCACAACAAAAACTTTATATAGACACAGTAAACTACAATGATGATGATAAGGGTTACACAAATGAGCAGTTCATATGTTTTTTTGATGACGGGGTGAAACCAACCGACCAACAAAACGAGAGAAGAAATAAGATCGACGATAATGAAGATTTAATTAGATGAAAAGTTATGCTCATGACAAATGGGGCGAGAGATACAAGGATGGAGATGCGAACAAGATGATGATGAAGGAGAAGAGTCAAAGGAAGAAAATGGTCAGAGTAGTTAATATCTAAGATGGGCCCACATGAATAAGAAATAAATTAGAAAATGAGTCTCTCCCCCCAACTACAAGTCTATGGGTATCCATTAATAGTTTCTTTACTCAACTTGCTAACCAAACATTTGCAATGGTTATCATTGATTCCGATACTCACATACCAAACACGCCCTTAGGTTAGACATTTTGAGAGCGAAATACTATCGGGACTAAAAGCATAAAACAAGCAATACTCAAAGGATCATATTTATAAAAATCCATGACACAATATTGAATATTCCCCATTGTTTTGTCCGTAAGTAGTTGTTGAGCATCTCTCTCATACCTAAAATCAAACTTCTTTCAACAATTTTCAAACTCACCTCCCAAAATCACACCAACCAACAAATTAGGTCAAAGTTTTAACATCACCGGAAAAACTTAATTCCGATCATGTCGGACCGCAGCAGTAGCACCGTAACTACTGCAACTACTCCGGACTTCAACTTACCAGACGAAATACTCTCAGTACTCCCAACTGATCCTTATGACCAACTAGATCTTGCTCGTAAGATCACATCTATGGCGTTAGCTTCACGCGTCTCAAAACTCGAAGGCGAAACGAGTAAGCTGAGAAATAAGCTCAATGAGAAGGACCGGCTGATTTTGGAACTTAAAGCTAAGGTTAATGAAGCTGAAGAGATGTGTAGGAGTGTTCAGTTACGCTTACAGATTACCGTTGAAGATAATGTAATATAGTTTATTTATTTATTTATTTTTTAGTATAATTTTTAATATGTGTGTAATCGTGTGTTTTGGTGAGTGTAGGTGAAGCTGGTGGAGGAGAGAGATTCGTTAGCGATGACGTGTAAGAAGCTAGGGCGTGATTTAGCGAAGGTGTGGATTTTTTGAATTACGATAGTTATGTCGCGCGTGGTGTGTTAGTGATATGAGAAATGTTTGATGAATTATAGTTGCTTAAAATAGTTTATATGTAGCAATTAGGTTTATGAGTTTTTAAGGTTCGAGTTTAGGCATGCAATTTGATCAGTTTAGTGTTTAAGGTGAAGCTTGTGGAGGAGAGAGATTTGTTAACTATTGTTGTTTGGAACGAGTTGTTTGTAGCTGTGTAGGTTTATGAAATCGGTTTTTAGGATTTTGAAGCTTTGAAAATAGCTATAGTTATTTGCTTAGGATTATTAGATTAGTTAGTGATTTGTCGAGTTATCGCTGTTTTAAACGAGTAATTTTTAGTTATTATGAAATCGGTTTTAGGAATTTGAATGTTTGAAAACAAGATGTTTAGGAAATAGTGTTGGATTTGCTTAGGATTATTAGGTTAGATATGAGGAAAAAAGTTACTTCTAATTTTATCTTCGATAGGCGTTTTGAAAAAGTCAGGTCCCTAGCTGCTTTTTGGAAACTGCTTATTTTACCCCGAAATAAGTAGATAAGGAGAGGTAGTTTGGATTTTCTGGACACTCTTACTTGCTTATCTGCGTAAAACTAAGCAGATAAGCAGAAACAGAACAGATAAGCAATCCTGAACACTCTCTAACTTATTATGAGATTTGCAGCTGTTTGTTGATTTGATGTTATTGCTTGACGTAGCTTTAGATGATGAGACATCGCACTGTTTTCTGTGTATGAATATCATTCTTATGTAGATTCATAGGTAAGCTCATGCTTTAGCTCTTTTTTGTCAACACTGGTCATGTCCTTGTACTAGCTTAGAATAAGTCGATTAAGCTGTGATTTTCGATATTGTAATATGTGAGACTTCAGTATTTTTTGCTTTTGTAAGCTGGGACACTTGTGGATATAGTGATCACTTTACGCTTTAAGTTCTCCATATATAACTGTAAACACGCCTTTTACCGACCTGCACATGACCAGTACTTTGGGTTGTTTAATAAGTATGCATCTGACAGGAAGAGTATTAGTTAGTTGTCTTTGGGGCATCTGACATATGCTACTATTTGAGTTGCCATTCATCATTGTGCTTTTTCTTTCTGAATATGTTTATCTGTTACGGCATGATTGATTAGAACTAATGGTTTATATACGACATCACTAGTTTTAGAGCTTAAGGAAACACCAGTGGTAACTATAAAATATACCTTTTCCCATTCCTGACATTCTTTAGTTAAGTTTCAAACATCGTTAAGCTGTTGCAACTTTGTATATCATGTGTATGTGTGCACATGATGTTTTGTCGAGTGCATGGCATTTTCTATTGATTATAATTCTGCTGAATAAATTTAGGATAATTTGACTCGTAAATTAAGAACCAAAATTTCTGTAACCTACATATCTTTCAAATAATTTGCATCTCTTTTCAAAAATATGTCAATGCATTCATTATGACATTAATTCTATTGCGGAGCCACTATAATTTGATTACTTTATTTTTGACAGCTGGAGACGTTTAAGCGACAACTGATGCAGTCACTAAACGACAATGATTCAACTGTAAGATTGTTGTGCCATTATTATGTTTTCTCTTCCTTTGTGCATTTCATGCTTCTGAAGTCTGAGCATGCTTGACCTATTTGGATGTAAACTATGATATCGACTATAACCTTTCAATTTATATTTCCAGCAAGCTGCAACTGTAGATATAGGAACCTATGACCAATCCGCTCCCAGAGCTTATCCAGGTAATGCTTGGTTTTGATTGTAAATATTATGCACTTGTTCAATTCCATTAGTACGCTAATTTGGCGTTTCAACTATCTTCTGCGTTCCATGTGATTGTAATGTGTTCTCCCACTGTTGCTTTTACCCATGCAGAAGAGGAGACAAATGGCTATAGAAGGCACCGCTCTTTTAGCTCTGTAGATGGTGGAAACATGCCTAATGATGGTACTAAAACTAATTTTTTTGCGATTAAATATTTTGTAGCTTTCTCTTAGTGTGTTTGAATGTGTGTTATAAAAGTGATTATTGCGACATGAAGTACTGGTTATCAGTTTCTAGTGTTTGCTTGAAGTGATTTTGATTCTGATTATTTGATAGTTTATGTGTCAGTTAATCAGTTTGGATAATCAATCTCTTACCTATTGCTACAAAGCTGATTATATGAATATATAGAAATATATTGTGTGATAATTATTTTCTCAAATATTTTTGTTAACAAATGATTTACAGAGAATATTGTTTTAGTTGATAAATCTGAAATTTTCATATTCTAGAATCAAAATTGTCAGTTTTGGTCATTTTCAGTTTCTTAAAGTATTAGAATCTGCCAAATGCTCAAACATCTGATTATCTAAATACAAAAACGGCAAAAAACAAATGTAAACCCTATGTCCTGCAGCTTGTTATATTGCAACTGATTAGCTGATTTTGATTATTGATATCCCATATTGCATTTTAAAATGAAAATCCAGATGCTGACCTAATATCCTGTAATTCATCCCTCAAATTACAGCCTCAAAATTTGCTGGTCAAAGGTTTTCCATGACACCATATATCAGTTCACGTGCAACTCCAACTGGAACACCAAAGATTATCTCTACAAGCGTGTCACCTAGAAAGTATTCTGCTTCTGGTGCTGCATCCCCAACAAAAAATCATCATGAAGGGCGTACTGGTGGCATGTCATCATGGTACTCATCAAGTCAACAATCTTCTGCTGGAAGCTCTCCTCCTCGTGGCCCCCCAATACCAGGTTTGAAGGCTTTCTACTTGAGAAAAATCTAATACCTGAGAAAAATCTAATAACTCCCACAGATGCTAAAGCTTTTTCTTTGTTTTCATTTCATTTTGCTGCTTCTATATCAATCTAACAAAAGGTTCTCTTCTAGGCCGTAACAGTAAGGTTGATGGAAAGGAGGTCTTTCGTCAAGCAAGGTGAGTTACATTGCAGGCTTTTCTCATAGGTGTTTAGACTATATGGACAATAAGATCTTAACATGTTTTATGTATTCGAATCGTCTAAATTGTTTTTTAAACAATTATGTGATCATTAAAAACAAAAAAGTAGAATTAATTTTGCCCTTCTGGGATTTTCACATCCTAAGGATCTTTTTTAAGTGGCAAGTCACTGACAAATTCCAAATATCTATGCCCAGGAGTCGTCTATCTTATGAACAGTTCAGTGCCTTTTTAGCAAATATAAAGGAGTTAAATGCTCAAAGACAATCTCGCGAGGTGAGTATTACCGCTTCTGTTTCATATTGACTATCTCCTTTTTTTGGAATGTGATCATTATCTTGTTTTCTGTGTTTAAAGGAGACATTGAGGAAGGCAGAAGAAATATTTGGGAATGATAACAAGGATCTTTATCTATCATTTCAAGCTTTGCTAAATCGCAACAAGCAATAAGGATATTGCTGGTGGAGATATGTCAATAGGTGCGATTTCCATGATTATGTGTGTCATTCTAGCCTAAATATTAGAGGTGGCAAAATGGGCAGGTTGGAAACGACCGGAAAGGGCTGGGTCAAATGAGTAATGTTCGGTTCAAAAGGGAGTGAGTTGGGTCGACCTGAAACACTTTGTCTGTTCTTATAAAAAAGAAAATTCTAGATAATGTGTGTTAGATATGATTAAAAAGTATATTATATTAAAAATGAATAAATAAACCGTAGGTTATATACGTTAAAAATACACTGGGCGCCACAACCGGTTTTCATTTAGCCAAAGCTTTTGACATTACCCATTTGACTAGTAGAGATTAAACATTATCTGAAGGTTGAATCAGTCCTGTTCACAAGTTAATTGGTCAAAATTCCCAATCTACTAACACAGTTGCAAAATTTGACACACTGACTCCTTTCCTTGGTAATATGATATCAGGTGTAATGTAAAAAATCCATTGAAATGAAGATGTGAGGATTTAACATGTATTGGGAGGCTAAAGGTCTGTGTAGGTTTAGTTTGTGCTGATTTCATGCCTGTATGAGATGTAAATTAGCAGATATCTTAATCTGCATCATGTAGCTGAACTCGTTAGTGATTACCCAATAATTCATCAACTGATTGTGACCGATAATGTGGTGCAATCATTTTTTTTTTCTTATTTTGTTTTGCATCAACTAAACATCAAACAAGTGGGTTTGTGTGAGTTGGTTATGCAATGCATAAGGTTAAAAAAAGCATTTCATGTTCATGTTCTGTATAATGCTTTCATGTTCTTATGTAGTCATGTGCATTTGTTTCACTTTTGATGTTTTAACCACAAAAGGCGAAGACTGAAAAAGAGATGCTCGCTTATCCTTCATCACTCGTATATTGTGTGCCCCATTTATTTGTGAAGAATTTTTCTCTTTAGATCTGATGATGAGATATTCTCTTAGTTTAGATCTTTGAATTGATTGTGTTGTTTGAATTGGAATATTTGAATTGCATTTACCTAAGTTGGGTTTAATTTTCTTTCTTATATAAAATGATAATCTCTATTTTTTTCTATTAGGTATACTTATTATGGTTTTCATGTACATAATTATTCATCTAACCTAAGTTGGGTTTAATTTTCTTTCTTATAGTTTACGTAATTTGTTTAAAGCGTCATGGTTTCACCTTAAATCTGAATTAGATAGTTAAAAAATGATTTAAAAGTCATAATCATTACTATAGTTATTGCATGAAAAACCAAGGTATTGTTAGCCAGATGACAAAAATAGGAGTTTAAATAGAGGATGATAATTCTCTTTGCGTTGTGACGGGATACCTTTGCATTGCGACGGGATTAAAACATGTTTGTATGATAAAATTGTAACTTATACCTATTTGAGAATATCGAAACCATATATTATGAGGCAAGTTTTAATTTATATAAAGAAAATGGTTGAAAATAAACATTATAGGAATGACATTTTTTACATAAATAGGAATGAGGCAAGTTTAAACTAATATAAACAAAATAGTTGAAAGTAAATGTTGTAAAAGTCTAATAAGTTTAAAGTGAAAATTTTGAAGCGAATAGGAATGAATAGTATTTTTTTTGTATATTGATATTAACTATTAAGGGTAAATATAATGTTTTCCCAAACGAGTTAGTTTTAAGAGACCAACTTTTTTACATGGTAATTTTCCATCTGTCTATTCCTCATGTTTTCTCCTCTTTTTGAATCTTCATACTTGTTCGATTACTATGTTTAGAATATCCCTGAATTAACTCAAGTAGATTCGAAAGAAATCGGGTTATGGGCAGGATTTTAAGGATTTAAAATTGGAATAATGGTGATAAACACTCGTATGAATAATCTGCTACAAGGATAGGACTATCTGCCAGTCTAGTGCTTTGTTAACATTACATAAATCTCGTTGTATAAGTAATAGAAACCTTCTCAGGGGCTGATCTAGAACGAGCTTGATATATTCTCAAAAGCGTTTAATGTAATGTGTATACATATAAAAATTGTATATTTCTAATTATATCGCATACTCTGTTCTGGATTCATGCATAGTTAAATTTTATGGCTGGAATGGGTGGTGTGGTGCAACTTTCACCTCTAGTTAACTAACTTCAGGACAGCTTTGTTGGCTTTCCTAAAAAAGTGTCGCGTAATATTTGTTCTTAAGGCTATGAGCCTATGAGTATATCAGGAATAGGTGTAGTTTGAAGAAGCATTTTGAAGCCGACCTGATTGAACAGATATATATAGATGTGTTGCTTAAAGGTAGGAGAATCAATTAAAGAAAGAGATAGGGATGCACTGTACTATGTTGTTGAATGCAAGAATATATGTATCAGCCTGTAAATTATCATTTGGCAATAGATAAAATTTTATTTTCTGTTTGTCCTTTTGCGTGTATGTTGTTATTTCGTAACTTTAGTTGCATATGTATGAACAATATCTGGCAGGCGCAGATTTGATGCTCATTCCAAAATTTACTTTCTCAGGCAACATGCATCTTACTCCAGCTAAGTGTTGGAACCCCTCATCAAGTAAGCTGCAGCCAAACACTGAAATCCGTTTTATTTCACTTCTTTGATATGATTAGACTATGGCATATCTCTTTGCAGCCCACTAAACCATTGCCTTCTCAGACTTGACTCTTTGGTTCTATGAGATCTTGAACCAGACTTGTTTTTTGACCAACATCATGTGTTTTTCTAGGCAGTGGGGTCATTAATTTCTTGTTCACTTTTCATATTTTTTCGGGTTTCTAGCATTCTAATGCAATATATGTCCTCTTCCTATACAGTATCTGTTTTGATCCCTTTTGAGCATATCTTACATGATGTTTTTATCCGTATTAAGTAGTTATCAGATATTAGAAATACTCTAGAAACCCTAGCAATCGTTATCTGTAAATTTCATTTAGCAATCAAGGTAGTCTTAGTTAGAGGTGGTAACTGGTAAGATATGAGTTGGCTAACGGGTCAAAACGTGTGGTTTTTTGTACTCGTTCATACAGTTAGGCTGGCTTGACCAAAAACAATGTCCTTTATAACCGTATAATTTTTTAATAGAAAATTAATTTGTTGAATTCGCTTAGATATTTGGATTATTTCAAAAATAATTTAGTTTTGTTGACTAACTGATTTAGGAGGTTGTATGTTTGGGTACGATTTTGTGACTTTGTACCCATTTGACATTTAAAAAAAATAAAATAATAATTATCTAAGTTCTTTTTAATCATGTTTGGCTTGTACTGTGTTTGTTTGTTTTTTTTTTTTGTCCTCCAGGCAAAATGTCGAATCGGTCGACATTTTTCACCGTTTGTTTTTTCGTTCAGACGTCTGAACGACGTCTGAAGTGGAAAAAAAATGTCTGTCAAGACACGAGAGGTGTCTTAACGCTGTCTTATGCTTCTTGTGACACAAAATAACCAAAAAAAAAAAAAATCCGCTCAAACATGCGCTTTTCTTCGCTCGCGCTCTGATTCAGACACAGAGAGAGATTCAGAGCCTCTTAAAAACAAACACCACCTAAGGCTTTAATTAGACTATATTATTGGAATCTAAAGATTATTCTGGTTGAAAAGAAAAAGTAATACCGGGGTAAATTGTTTATCATTTGACTAGAAAAACCAGAATCATTAAAGTAACTTTTGAGCTTTAATCTATACTATATTATAATGCATCTAAAAGCCAAATCTCATTCCAAGCTTAACTCCTAACAAAAAACTAAGATAAGGAGTGCCAATAATGAGATGACATGTGTCACTTCTTAACAAACTCAAGCCTAACTCTTAACCACTAAAAATTAAGATAAGAAGCTCCAGTTATAAAATGACATGTGTCATTTCTCAACTAAAAATTCATCTTTATTTTTAAATTAAAATATTTTTTTATCAACTTATTTTTTTTATAACCTAATTTCACCATATTTTCTATAATTTTATGCTCTTTAATTCAACATCCAGTTTGATATATTTTTATGAGTTTTTAGTTTTTATATTTTTAATGAGTTTAGTTTATTTTAATTCAAAAATTTTCAACTTTAATCTTTTTTTCAATCAATACAATATTTGATTCGTCAAAATTATATACTTTTGGGGGAGTGTTTGACGTGTAAGAGATTGCTTGGGTATTTCTATATGCGGGAATAATGATGTCACGGGAAAGCTATGAGTAACTCAAACAAACACATATACATTTGAAGTGTTGTGAAACGAATTTACTAAACGGGTAAGCAAACACATATAACTATACTTATCGCCGTCGCTGTGCGCGGGTATCCGACTAGTACTGATTAAAGCTTCTTAATATATCCTCTTGCACATTAAGGATCTAGAATGTCTAAAGGTTTACATGTTTACAGGTAACAATTACACACAATGGCTGTGTGAATGCTTGTTTTTTTTTTTATTAGTTTAGAGATTATTGTATATGCACAATTGGTTGATTCAGCCCGATGGTGACGGATAACAAATACACGAGCACCCGATACCCATATATACATGTGTCTTTCTTTTTAGCTGATCAAATCTTCTTTTGCATGTTTCTTAAAGTAGTCAGGCATAAGTCCATAGCTTAAGTTACAAGAGTTCTTCAGTTTTACTTGAGTTCATAGTGTCCTTTTAGATGTGCACTGTTGTCAAGCGTGTGGGGATGTAAAGTCTCTAGATAACCTTGGTTTGACACTAGGGTGGCAATTCGGGTCGGGTTCGGGTTGGCGGGTTCTGGTTGTCAGGTTAGCGGGTCAGAAAATCCCAACCCAAACCTGATTTAAATTATCAGGAATGGCAATGAGTGGGTTTCAAGTTCCCCAAACCGATAACAAAACCATCCCCAAACCGCCCCAATCCCATCGGGATCTTATCGAGATACTCCCCAACCCACATTCAGTTGGGGCCTTATTATCTTTTGAAAAAATTATTGACAATACCATTTTATGAAATAACTTGAATAATCGAGAAACCATTAGTAATATATTAATCATTGGAATAAATCACAACTTTATAGAATAGTATGACACAAAACTAGCTTCTATGATCACAATTTAAAATATATAAGATAAAAACTAACAAAATTAGAATTATATTTATACGTAAATACTAACACAATATTTTATGTATATAGATATATGTATATAGTCCAAACCCCTTGATAAGAATCCCGCCCCAAACCCGATAAAGCATGCCACCCAGGTTTAGACATACTCGAACCTAACCCATTTAACCCGTATAATATACTTGGGTTGACGGGTTAAATAGGTTACACGGGGTTGAATATGTTAAACGGGTTGAATCGGTTCAGCAGGTTTCATGTTGACCCATTTAACCCTTTTATATACAAAAGTTGGCCCATTACACGAGTTAAATAGGTTAAACAGGTTGTCGGGTGCGCCCGTTTAATACACTTAACCCGCATAATAAAATATAAATAATTTTGAGTTTATGAAAGAAAATCTTAAACGGGTTGGCGGGTCGACCAGCTTATTTTATTCACAACCCGAACCTGACTTGTTTAATAAACGGGTTAGATAGGTCGACCCAAACCTGACTCGAAATCTATTTAGCACAACCCGAACATGTTAACTTTCGTATTTGTTTCAGGTCGGGTCAGAAATTGCCACCCCTATTTGACACCAAAAGGCTATAAGTGCGACTGGACTAGTCCAACAGATTAGCACTGGTTCATTTTGGCTGGTTTATTGGTTTATACGGAATTTCTATTTATTTTATTAATGAAACTCACAAATAAGAAGTGGGATTTAGAACCCATGTTTTTTTATTTATTTTTTTGTAATGTTTCACTTTTGCTATGCCTATACGAACAAATTTAAAACATTACATGATGTTTCACTTTTGCTATGCCTATTTTATGAGTTTATAGACAGATAGGTTATCCAGCTTTCTAACTTTATTCGCCTAAGTTACCAAACTTTTTTTTTGTGCAAACAGAGTATTGGACTACACGGAGTTGACATTCAGGTTACTGAATTTGTAAAATGAGACATTTAGGTTACTTAACTTACCTAAAAAAATGCATTTGGGTTACTTAACTTACTTAAAAAAATGCATTTGGGTTACTTTGATTACACTGAAAAAATAGAGGTTGAATGCTTAACTAAAGTTCAGTAACCTAAGTGAACAAAATAAAAGTTTGATAACTTAGGCGAACAAAGTGAGAAAGTTAGGTAACACGATATAAAACCCCCTATTTTATTAATGAAACTCACAAATAAGAAGTGGGATTTAGAACCCATGTTTTTTTATTTATTTTTTATTTATTATATCACCCATATGCATATTTATCTAGTTTAGCCTAAACTGTTAGTTTGACACTTCGTTAGATAACTTGCAGAACTGGCTTAATCAGTTTCAGTCAAATCGTAAACGCCTCTAATTGTGTATAGCTAGCTGTCCAGCTTCATTTGTGAAAAGATGTACATTACGATGTTCCAAGTTGTTCTGCTACAAATTCGCGTAAGGATTCATACACTTATAAACATGAACTTTACTCATGAAAGAATCTTATAAACAAGGGGTGAGATTCATGTTTTTATTCACTTGTAAACATGAACTTAGCTATTTTTATTCAAAAGGAATATGAAAACAGACGGGGATAGCCCCGTATGAATAGTGTATCCCATAGACAATTGGCAATAGAATGATTTAAAGAGTCTAGAAAGTGGGGTGGATAGGGCACGTGCTAGATTCTAGGTCTAGGATTATAGCCTTATAGGTCAGATATCTTTTCAAATAGAAAGATCGGTCGTTAATAGGTACTGCGATTTGGAGTCTTGTTTCTTTGAATCCTATTCATTAATGTCTTCGTCTCCACATGTTTGTGAAAAAAAGAGTACGTGGGTGGTGGATTTTTTATAAAATCACAAAATAACAAACATTCATTCGCACATTTGCGTAAAATGGGCGTGCGAGTGTAGACTAATGCGATGCATTTTGAAATGACTGAGAAATATATTTGTTATGCTAAAAATTGGTAAAAAAAAAAACGGGGCAACTGTGCAAGGGATGCTTGAGGATTATAACCCAACAATCTAACCATGTAAAACTGTTTGTCATGAAACTATACTCGCCATATTGTTTGTTGAGCAACTGCAATATGGTTTCGAAGTTTTCATCTTGAATTATGAAAAAAAAAATGACTTTAAATATACTCTCAGACATCAGTTTTGTAGTATACTTTGGATAAAATCATAAGGATAAATTGATGGAAGATTAGAATCTCATATTCGAATAATGGACGATGTGAATTATTAGTACATATCACAGATATCTTCAATGCTATAGATAAGATCGGTTGTGTCTTGTTTGCTTGTGGGGGTGAGCTGATTTGGAACAAATAGTCTTCACTCTTGTTTCTTTGAATCCTATTCATTAATGTCTTCGTCTCTTGTTATATTCACATGTTTGTGTAATCTCAGTATCGGTATTGTCGGTACCGTATCCCAAGCTAATTCCGCGGACTTTAGACACAAACTTACGGATTCTTTGTCACCCAATACCTAATATTATATGGTTAGGTTTTTCTATAACCATACTCTAACTTACTTTTTGATATGAGTATATACGGTCTCGTTTCTCTACTTATAGAAAACCTGATTTTTTAATTGACCCAGCTGAGCTCCCGGTTTTTTGTTCAACCGATTTTTTTTGCCAAACTGGCTTTCTGAGACCAAACAGGTTCCCGGTTTAGCCGTTTGAACCGGTCCGGTCAACCAAAGTTTTAAAACAATGATATAAATGATCATATTTGGACCACGTTTCATATTTTGTCAAATGCCAAACACAGGTACCTGAAATTAGATCAGAATAATTTGGTTGATCAATATTATAACATGCAGCAAACATGAGTGTCCTTTTATGGTTAATTGGTGTGTATACATCTCAAACAAGGGTGGAAATACTAGAGTCATGTGTATACCATCTAAGCACCATATGCAATGTAACTTTGAGAGTTTAGGACAAAGTGCGTACCCTTGACAGATTCGTAGCTCCGCCACTAATCTCAAACCAGCATTAAAACATGCAACAGGCATGAGTGTCACTATTACACAACTGAAAATACATTTGATACACAGAACATGCTCAAAACAAATTATTTGAATTTTCAAAACGCAATATTAAGCATCTCAGAAAATCATAATCAACAAGATTGCAACAGTAACAGGTGAGAGCAAGGGGTTTGACTAACATACCCTCAATGTATGTCAATTTGCCCATTGGGGATCTCTAAAATGTAATACAAAAATGGGTCCTACAATATTTCCTTCAGAGCCGCATGATGTCCTTTCTATTCATGTCTTCCTTATAAATACTCTCCATGCACACGGCTGAAAATTCACATAATTCACAACACTAATGGCCTTCATTTCTAAAGTTCACAACCTATCCGGCGACTTTCAAACTTCGACAACCACCCTACCAATGTGGTATGATGAAACTACTTCACCGACTGTCTTTGACAATTATGGGATCACAATGCCACTCGAATATGACATTACTTCGTGGAAGACTTCATTAATCCCTGAGAGATTTGGGGTTTCAGAGATGGTGGTTCCAACTTCGCCCGCTGGATTCAGTAGCATTCCTGTTGGAAATGATTATCAAAAGGTTGAAAACGACGAATATTTTTGTAGTAAGGGTGGCTACGGCACAAACTCATGTTGGTCCTATCAAACTACAACTAATAATTGGGTATGCAAATTTCTTCAAGATGTTTGTATAATTTTCAAAATTTGATCTTGCAGATGATTAGTTTATCACCTTAACTACTTCTATTGACGTTTGTATAATATTCTAAAAGTGAAGGATAAAGAATTACTTGCTTCTCTTGTTGTATAATATTGTTGTTTTACTTGTTTATTTACTTTGTATAGGAAACCGAGAACCAGAAAACAAGTAAAGAAATCGAAGAACCAACATTAAAGATTGGGAGGTATTCAGTGGAAGAAAGGAAAGACAAGATCATGAGGTATCTGAAGAAGAGAAACCAAAGGAACTTCAATAAGACCATTAAGGTCTCACTCGATCTCTCTTTGTGATTTTTCCTTTGAACCGAAGAAAATATTAAACATAATAGATCACTAAAGAGGACGTGGATGCCCTTAAAAACTTTGACATAGTGTTTGTTTAAAAATGAATTATTATTGCAGTACATTAACGCATATCCTCACATGACATGAAATAGTAGATAAAACACTACTACAACAAATTCAGACTTAAGACCTGTAAATAGATACTGATTAAATTTTTGATAAATGTTGTGTAGTATGAATGCCGAAAGACATTAGCAGACAAGCGAATACGAGTTCGAGGGAGGTTTGCGAAGAACAATAATGATAATCATCATCATCATGACCATCACGATCATCAACCTTGTGAAGATCAAGTGCTGCCTAACTTCAATATTGCCGATAATCCTTTTGAGGAAGACGTTCAACAGCTATACACCAACAATTTTCTGGTATATTTTTCTATAATTACTTTTGTTCATGATATGTTTTAATTTATTTAATTCTGAAAACCAATAATTCTGAAAAATGTTATATGATGCATGTAGATGAAGCAGGATTATGATGAAGAAGAAGAATGGCTGCAAGAAGCGATGGCTAGTTTATTGTATTCACCACAGATTAACTAGTTAATTAAGTAGTCAATAATTCTCATTTTGTATCCATATGATCATATGCTTTGTATATTCATTATGTGTTTTTGCAATCAATTAATCTACAATTTCTGAACACTCCCTCACTTTTTAATTAGTCCAACATCTTTATTAATCTATGCTATATTAATGACGATAATATGCGATTATATCTTAAAAGTATTAGAAAATTAGTTTTTAAGTGTCATGACTTCTTAGCGATCAGAATGGATATTGACCCTTACTATACTGATAGCCTAAATAGAAAATTAAGGGGATAAGTGGTTATGTAAGACCCTGCATATATTACTCTATATCTAAGGTTATATGATGCTCGTACGCAGCTGTACATTTGGAAACATATCGAGTCAATACACTTCTTCTATCCATGGATTTAGGTCGAATCACACAATGGCTAAGCAACATAATTTTGTTGTTCTTGTACTTCTTTATATATTTCTCTATTTTTAGTAGTGATTTGCTAACATCAGTGAATAATTAAGCCTTGATTCATTTATTCAAGTTATTGAAACAGTTTATGGATGTCTAAGGTACTAGGAAGTACATATTGAGAATGATTAAATGGAATAAGATACGAGTAGTCTTGTCTTTGAATCATCTTAAGATAACTATTATTCATAGATTGGGTGATGTTTAAAGAAAGATATAAAGAGAGCATAATGCATCCAGTCTTTGTTATTCTTTGAAAAAGATTGGTCTAATAATTTTACTACAAAGATCGTGTCTTCCTTTTTGTGGTTGGATTGGATTCTTGCAATTTTATGCTCCTAGATTTCAAGTTGTAACTGTTTGCTGCAACGTTTTCATTCCAAGCGTTATTACTATTATATCAATTAATTAACGACTTTGTGAAACTAATAATGCCTATAACATTGGATGCTAAGTCCAAGCCGGCCACAACATCGACCATTAGGCATAGGCAAAAAGAAATATCTGATGACATATCGGCACATCGACTTTAGTCGAATGCCAAATTTATTAGGATGAGAGGGTAAGCACAACATGCATAACTTCAGCCTAAGTACGTGTAACAATATTTTCACCCAAACTATAATCCTATAACATCCAAAATCAAGTCAAAACCATAGTGAAAGTTATTGTAAACCAACAACTCAAGGCTTATATAAGACTCAAAGTTTGTCACATCAGGATGGGCTATGGGTTGCTCTAATACTAATTAACTGTAACATCCAAAGCCAGCTACTGTATAAGCTAGCACAATAACTTCGATATCAACTTAAAATCATGATGAAATTAAGTTATTGTGGCTAGCCTACAAGTCCAAGACAAGACTTAATGTTACTCTTCTCTCCATGTGTGACGAGTTGTTACAAAATATACCAATGAATTTAATTAGTTAGAAGAAACAATAGTGTATGGACTGCAAATATCAACCACAAAATAAAAAAAGCACTTTTAGTTTGCAATTGGGATTCAAGATGTTCTTTTAATCCCAAAATGCCTATGGACTAGTTATTACCAACCTTAATACTAAGTAACAATTAGCTTTATGGATCCCATTTGGCCATTTCCTTTTGTTTGGATCAAAGTGTGAACAAAAAGGCGAAATAGTTATAAATGAACAGACCGAAGATGAGACGAGACAATGATTGTGTTTCGATCACGGGGCCAGCCCATAACAATGGAACTAGTATCAGTTGACGATAAAGAAAGTGGATCCGAGAATCATGGCCATGAAAATCTAACTAAATTGTCCTTTGAAACTCACTAGAGCTGGCTGCTATTTATGTTTAGACAAACCCTGTGTAACCAAACTTCACCATCATATGTTCACTGTTCACCATGCATGGAATGACCCTAAATCAACCACACAATCAACTATCTATGCAGTAAACATAGGTTGGTGGCACGAAGATATACGATAGCTACATTATATTGGTGCAATATTTACAGGCAATGAGGGTTGGTTGACCACATTTTTATAAGGGTATAATGGTGATGACCCACCAAAGAAAACGATGTATAAGAGCTTTTACAAGGCTGAAAATGAAACTCTTTTGAGATATTATAATTGGGAAAATGGCACGAAAAGTCATCAAACTTGACACTTATTGTCATTGTGTGTAGCGACCTATTTTTTTTGTCATTGTGACACAAACCTTTTGAGATCGTGCTATTGTGTGTATCGGTGACTTGTTTAACTTGTTGTAGCAGGTCATGTTAACGACCGTTAACTTTTTTATTGCACCGTTAGTCCTTTTCGTCTGTTTTTAACGACCGTTATTATATTATTGCACCGTTAGTCATTTTCGCCCGTTTTTTACATGTTTTCGTCCGTTTTTGCACTTTTCCGTCCGTTTTTGCACGGTTTCGTCCGTTTTTACACGTTTTCGTCTGTTTTTACACGTTTTCGTCCGTTTTAACAACTTTTTTTCAAAATTTCGTGTAAAAGCGGACGAAACGTGTAAAAACGAAAAAACAACGTTTCAAAACGTGTGAAAACGACGAAAACGTGTAAAACGGACGAAACCGTGCAAAAACGGACGGAAAAGTGCAAAAACGGATGAAAACATGTAAAAAACGGGCGAAAATGACTAACGGTGCAATAATATAATAACGGTCGTTAAAAACAGACGAAAAGGACTAACGGTGCAATAAAAAAGTTAACGGTCGTTAACATGACCTGCTACAACAAGTTAAACAAGTCACTGATACACACAATAGCACGATCCCAAAAGGTTTGTGTCACAATGACAAAAAAAATAGGTCGCTACACACAATGACAATGGCAAAAGTTCAATATAGATCCAAAATTTACCATAGATCCAATGAACCAATAATAGTCATTCATTTTTTTATTATGATAAACTTTCACCTTTTTTTAAAAAATTAAATATCTCGCAAACCGTTAATCGTTACGCGATAATAATTATACCATCGCGCGAGAATTAAATTATCTTTCTATAGATATGCACTACTATATATTTTTAACAACTTTTTTTTTCAAAATTTCGGTCAACAAAAATCATATATGATTTGTGAAAATCATATATGATTCGATTTTACGAATCACATATGATTTTTGAGAATCATATATGATTGTAAAAATCATATATGATTCGTAAAAATCGAATCATACATGATTTTTAAAATCATATATGATTCGTAAAAATCATATATGATTTTTTCGGACGGAATTTTTGAAAAAAAAATTTTGTCGAAAATATATAAAAGTGCATATCTATAGAAAGATAATTTAATTCTCGTCACGATGGTGTATTTTTTATATTTTGAAGATTTACCGTTTGTAAGATATGTTGTTTTAAAAAAAAAAATGAAAAATGATTTTGTATTAATTTAGATAAAAAATGGAGGGTTATGATTGGTTCATTTGTTCTATGACAAATATGAGTTCTATATTGATCTCAACTCTAATGACAATAAGTGTCAAGTTTGATGACTTTTCGTGCCATTTTCCCTATTATAATTGGTGTCATCATTGTGATTATGATTTAGTTGATCAATAACCAAATTGTCAGATTCATGAGTTTAAACACACAAAGAAAACAAGAGAAAACCATTCACTCAACCGACCTCCCCTTTATTATTATTATTATTTTTTTTTACATATATGCATATCTATACCTAATAGCGGGTGAGATGTTTTAATGACTCAAAAGAAAAGAAACGTACAAGACTCAAGTAAACAAAATTGTACTGTAATCAACATATTGATATAAGAAGAAGAGAGAAACCGTGTGTAATGTGATATCGCACTTGTTTTTATTTTCTGGAAGAAGTTATACTTATTGATCAATTATAGTTGTGGAGTTAGATTTTGACTACAGTTGTAACCCTGTTCCTTTTAGAAGATCCAATATGAATATATATGATGGTGTCCTGGCCTCCAATTTCATTAAGAAAAGACCCCACTTATATAACATATCATAAAAGGAATCTTTGATCTACACATTATATTTTGTCAAACTATTGATAATTACATTGACAATGATATATGAATTTGACCTTTCTTTTACTATAGATCATATCGAAAGGTTGAGAAAGTACACAAAGTAACCATGTTCATGTTCTGATATTCGAATGGTGGTTACTTAATACTATAAGTTGGAGTATATGTTTCAATTTCAATCCTATATTTAGGTAAGCTTACAAAGTATGTCCGATTTGATTTGCTAAACCAGTTTATAATTTTTTTTTTTATTTTTTTTTAATAATTATTGCTCAGTTTGATTAACTTTCGGTTATTGATGCTCTTTGTGCTTACTAGTTAAACACTAATCTATTTGGTTTGCTAACAATTTTGTATAACTTGTAATCTTGTTTACTGTTAGGATCAAGAATATCACAATACATGTTTATATATAAGTGATACATTTATTATCATATAATAGTAATAAACAGTAATCTAATAGACACATACTATTAAGCCCAAACATCTAGAAATCAAGGTCCTTAAGATATTGGGCTCCCACTGGTTTATCCATGGATCCTTAAATATACTCATAATGGATTTGTATTGTAATTTGTATATAAACGAATTAAAATTAGAGAAAATTACAGCAAGATACCAAAATGATGGGTTTTGTACATTATCTATTATCTATTATCTGCTATATATAATTAGGGATCGTTTGGTTCGCAGAATGTTTTTGACGGAATTGGAATCTGTTTAAGAAATTAAAATGTGAAGGAATGAAATGTTAGAAATTGAAATCATTAGGATTTAAAATCTGACGGAATTGAAATTTGCAAATACTACCGCATGTTTGGTTGGAAGAATGAAATGAGAAAAAACAATTATATTAAAATATTTAAAATTTAATTTTAGTTTAAGATTAATAAACTAAATATTATTTAATAAATAAATTACTTATCAAATTATAATAATAATTTTTTAATTAATTTTATATAAACTAATATATTAAATAAATAATTTTTATATATAAAATACAATTGTATTTTTTAAAGCATAAATTAAAAAAGTAAGCTATAAATAAATTATATTTAATTTTAAAAAAATAATAATTTTTAAATATATAAATAATAATTTATATTCAATTTTAACTAAATAATAATTTTTAAATCTTAATAACATGATTTTTTATAAAAAATAATAATAATAACAATAATAATTAAATGATCATTTATAATAATAATAATAATAATAATAATAAAATAAAAAAAATAAATATAAAAAAAAAAAAACAAAAACAAAAAAAATAATAATAAAAAATAAAAAATAAAAATAAATAAATAAATAAATAAATATATAATAATAATAATAATAATAATAATAATAATAATAATAATAATAATAATAATAATAATAGCAGTGACAATGATAAAAATAATATGAATTCCATGGAATTGTAAACAATCCTTCTCATATTGACATGGAATGTTGAATTCCATATATATGGGATTTTGAAGGAATTTCATTCCATTCCGTTTACCAACCAAACACAGTAAGGAATGGAATTCAGATTCCAAATTCTTTAAATTTTTCAACCAAACACGTTATAAAATGGAATTGAATTCCAATTCCACCAGAATCCTTAGGATTCCGCCGAACCAAACGGGCCCTTAGGATTTGTCTAACATGTGCCCTAAGGCACATGTTAAGCACACCGGGTCCTACAGAAAAGGACACAGGGATCCACAAAAATTGTACTTTCTGTGGATCCCTGTGTCCTTTTCTGTGGGACCCGATGTCCTTTTTATGTGCTTAACTTGTGCCCTTAGGGCACAAGTTAGAAAAATCCATATAATTATGAACCCATTTTTATTGTTCATCGGAACCAAAATTACACAAAGGGTACTAGTTATAATACCCGTGCACGTATGGGGTTTTGACAAAAAAAAAAAAAATATTCTGTATTAATACTGAATATTGTGTCTTTAAAAGTAATTGCATATAATTATATAGTTATAAGTTTCGTGCACGCACGAAGTTTACACATAAATCAAATTTATTTTAACATTTTAGTTCAGTATATACACATATAAGAATTTGTCCATGAAAATTGTGATATAAGTACAACTAATACTTATGCACGAGTTTTTCATTATGCATTAATATCCATTAGAATTTGGTAAAATATCTGTAAAAATTTTTGTTAGGTAACTCAAGATTTAATTTTATTTAGCTGACAAAGATGTTGATGTTGTTATTTAAATTTCACTACTGATATTATGTTGTACACATGATGCAAGTTTAATAGCACATAATGAGCGTTGATAAAGTTAAAGTATACTCTTTAAAGTTTTTTAAAAATATTTTTCTAGATATCCTTATATAAATAAATAAGAATTACACGAGTCGTTGTTATAAGTGCAATTGCGTATATTTATTTTTATATTAAAGTAACCCGTGCTTAAAATTTGATAATTATATTCTCGTTTTCAGTAATTTAGTCGTATTTAAAATGTAAACTCGTTTCCACATATGTTAAACTTTTAAAAATGAAATAAATGGGTCCTTATTGAACTTATATATAATAAAAAAATTAATACTTATAATCTTATACAAATTTATATGTTGTTATTTTAAAACAACATATATATTGTATTTTTTAAAATATAAAGTATAAAGGGTATAAAGTATAAATAGGTATTTATTTATAATCCAAAGTTATTAAAAAACATGAAAGCTTATAATATTACATTTAACTATATATAATATTTAAAAATTTAACCACTAAAATTTTATTAATCACATCATCTTTTTTTAGGTTTTGGTTTTCACAAATTTGACACCTATATTTTTATGTATTTTTTTTATCCACCAAATTTCTCCACCAAATTTATTAAAGTTTGACCAAAATTAATTTAATTTTGACTTTTATTAACCAATCACATCACACATTTTGCTTACGTGGCGAAATCTAGCTCTCCTATTGGCCCAATTATTTTTTCAATAAGAATAAATTAACATAATCACTCCGAAATGATGTAATTCCTTTATTATATAAAAGATTTGTGATCATCCGCATGACCTCTTAAACATGCATAACAAAAATTAAACAACTAAAAGCCATACAGACCAATTAAACAACGACCAGCTGCGTGCACATAGTCACCTTCTTCTTTCTTCTTATGTTTGATTGATCCCCTTTACCGTTTATTGGAGAGAATCACAACGTTGGTTGCGTCAGGTGTCCACCGGTACTCCATAGGTAGAACTAGGGCTAAATTCTACACAGAGTTGGAATACCAAGTCGACCCAATAGACTTAGGGATCTACCTAGTAGCTTATAAAGGGCTTCGAACGAATGGAGGAGGGGCGAGGGAGTAAATTCGGTTATGGTTTGGAGGAGGTTGATGAGATCTAGTTTATGATGTCTTGGTAGTTATAGGGCATAAAAAATTATTCCTAATACAACTAGAACTCCTTATAATTATCCCTAAGTATATTAATTTGACAATTTGTCAAACTTAATCCCTCCTACTATTATGGTATTCGGCCGAACACCCAAACCCTTAGGGTTTGTGGTTTTTCCTTTTATATACTTAATATACTTATCTCAGATAAATATATATGTTAGTTTCACATATTAGTAACACAAGCATCAATAAAAGAAATAGAAAGAAGTAATCGGATGAACTAAACACACACACACGTATGAGTAAAGAAGGATTATGCGTAGAGAATGAGTGTATGAATTGAACAACCAACCTTCAATAGAAGCTTTACAAGAGTATTTATAGGAGGGAACTAGGGCAACACACCAAGTTCCCATCCTTTCCTTATTAGGCTTGGGCCAAGGCTTATGGGCCTTCTACATAAGCCTTAGCATAATATCAAACATAAAGGCTTAATTAAGCTAACTATTACATATTAATTACTAACACTCGAATTCTAGTTTAGGAGTGATTCCAACAATCTCCCCCTAAGTGTTAGTGATTGATGATGTGAACGGTGAAGGTGCTGATGTAATAGTAGCTTTGACGTCTTCTGACATTCTTCTTTCTTGTGAGAAGAATTGCCTCGATTCTAACAATCTCCCCAGTGTAGAGAAATTGTTTCCTTTGAAAAGTTCGCTTTGACGTCATCATTATCTTTGTTCTGTGATCTTTGTTCTTTGTGATGGTAGTGATAGTATATGTTGTTGTTTCAGGTGCATCAGGTCTGCTTCCGTTGCTCCAGGTGTCTCCACGTCTTTCTTCAACATGCTCACACGCTCTTTGACGTTGGATTTCGATACTTGATGAAGTTCTCTTAGTCTTTAAACTTTGTAGATTCTTTGACTTGACGAAGAATCATTCTGACTTTGTGTTGCCTTTAGAGAGAACTTCCAGTTGTGATGTTGTTGGTATGAGCATGTGAAGAATCTGCACGATCATTCCGCTTCAGAGCTTCCATAAGAAGAAAACATAAAAACGGTTAGTGATAAGCGGATTCCAGCACTTACAAGTTTGAACTTCGAGAGTGTTAACAGCATAGTGTGAAAACACAACTCTAATTCTTACAAAGGTTGTTCCTGAACTGGAGTCCCACAAGTGAGATAACGCGAAGTACCGAAGTACCTCAGATTCAGATGAGTCCGTGAGGTACAGAAGCATCATCTCACGACGTAGACCGTTTGAGACACACTAAGCGTAATCCACGGGGAGTTACCGAAGTGACCTGCTGTCAGGGCTGTTTGATGTTGACCCTGGCAGGAGTTTCCATTCAATCACCGAGGATCACAATTGTGTGAACCTCTCATAAATGTTCTCAACAGATTGCTAAGATCTGTGAAGGACACGATAAAGTATCACTGCGTTCTTATTGTTGAACGACAAGCGATAAAATGTCAAGTGTACCTAAGAGATCTTTTGATGAATCTCGTGGCTTTAGACTCAATAGTGCGCTTTGGTTTTCCTGAGCGGAGACTAGGGAGAGGGTCTCCTTCTTCAATACCAGCAATCTCTAAGAGAAAGCCGATAGATTATGTAGGGTTCCCTGTGAGAATGAAACAAGCTTCTGTTGAGAGAAACTTGAGTGGCTAAGAAGGTTTAGTGCATGCGTCACTGGGTCCATGGCGACTTTTAATCTTCAATACCGGCGTCATCAAGTGACAACCATAGCATATGAATTGAACCCGTTATGCGCCTAAGTTGAATAATCTGGAGGGCTATTTCTTTTCACCTTTTTCTTTGCTTTTTCTTTTTAATTCTTCAACTCCTTCTTTCTCCGATTCTCATTTTCTCCTTTTTATAATCATACCTAAGGACTTCTAATTCTAACTATTGGAAGTGTCCTTGGGTAGATCCCTCCGGCTCTGGCGGATCATAGGACGGTTATTCCTAACCTTAATCTCCTTATAACTCCATTGCCATAAAACCATTTTCATGAAAACTCTCGAAGTGTTTGTAAATGAAAAACATGTTTGAACACTTCAAGAGTTTTGGATTTTCAGAAATACTCCCCCTCCACATGTGCTTAAGAGTTTTGACAGAAATCTGCACAGTGAGGAAAGAGCACGCGCTTTTGAATTGATCAACTCAAGATAGACAATCCCCCGCGAGACACGGTTACGTTGAATAGTTAAAGAGATACATTGTCAGCTTTTAGGTGACAACTAGCTCTAATAACTACCTTGAAGGTGTGGACAAACCTAGAGAGGTTGTCAAACCCGTCAAAGTTCATGTCTACCAAGATTTTCTCGAATGGTACATTCTACTCGGACAAGTCCTTTGCGAGACACGTTTACATCACTAGCGAACTAGCTTGAAATTATTACCCGTCCCGGACAAGTCTTTTCGAGTTACTAACATTTAAGATCTCGTCAATTCGTTGGTTAAGTCTATAGCACAAAGATTCATTTGCAGTTTCACAACATATTTCTTATCACATAGTTTTTCTCCCCCTAAAAAATGGCATATAAATATGTTATTTTTGAAGAAATGTTGAGAATAAATATGACCATTTTGAGTTTTGTGGGAAGATTACTACAAAGAACAATTTGTTGAACAAAGTTTTTCAGAAATACTCCCCTTCAACAAGTGATATTAACGGTTGAGGTTTTGAAAATCATAAGGGGAAGTACTTGTTCTTTTGAGCAAAACCTTTTAAAAATGAAAGGTTGGATGGGTTTTACTCAAAAGTAAGAAGCTTTCGCTCCTTTTATAAGGATTGTGGCACTGAAGCATACCACAGGGTCCTTTCATTACAAGAACGGGTTGTACACTGTTATGTGTGCACAAGCCATAGTCATTATAAAATCACACATCCAAATCAATATAGAGAATGAAACAGTTTTAAGGGGTACCAGGTAGTCCAGTAATATTTCTAGGAATGCGAACAGGGCGTTGATAGCCTGTGAGAGTAATCTGGGCGACTACCTCTGAAGCTCTCGAGTTACGAATTGGTCCCTGTACAACCTTTCATCGATACGAGTGATGATCCTCTTAACATCCCGTCTTTCCTGAGAGTTCCATCGCTTTGGTGACCCAATGCCTTCATGTATCGCCTTCAACCTATAATCCAAGCCGTCCCTGACCTTCTTCAGTGTGTGATCCCCAAGCTTACGAAGATCTCTACATGCCATAAAGCAGTTGCGTTGTAGTTCACTGCGGTAAACTACTCCAAACGGTTTGCTGACGAGAGTGTATTGTGGAAGATGGTTGATGTCGGAAGTTCTACTGAGGAATGCGGTGAGGTTGACACGTGTCGTACGATTCAACGGCAAGTTGTATATCTTCTAACGTTCTGGATCACTATGCTTCTGATGAAGATGAGCAAGGACTTAATGTATTCACGTTGGATTTCAGTCGAGAATTGTCTCATTCTTCCTTGTACCTTGGCAAGATACAGATCTTCAATGTCGTTGAGAGACAAATTCTGAAAGTCCGCTTCACAGAAATCATAGTCCCTTTCGTCTTGTCTTTTGACCACGATTTTCTTGAGGAAAGTGTAGTCCCATTTAGACGAAAGAGCTACATGCTTAACAACAACGATCCCTTTATCATTGTGCACTTCATGTTGAGACTTACGAACCTGGCAGCTCTTGTAGTAGATTCGTCGGCGTTCCGGCCAATGGTGAATCCCATACATTGCATCAATGTCATACTGTTCCACAATGTTAGAAAACATGTGAGTAGCCTTTTCCTCGATGGCTATGCAGTTGGAGTATATGGCTGCCGGAAACGGAAGTGTGAGTGATGTAGCGTATTTCTTTGAACCATCGCTACCGTGTAGAAGAAATTCCAAGTCTTTGTTGAAGAAGTAGCGGAATGGAATCTTAGGTTGATCTGGTTGGCCAATCGTTGGTAGAGGTCTAGACCAGTCGGTGTAGTATGGAGCCTTGTCTCTTCTGGTGAAGTCAATGTTTGCTTCAGGGTTGAGCCAATCAATGTTGTTAGACATGGCTCGTGCTATGTTTTCAAGGTGATATTCAAATTTAATTTCACTTTCCGAGCTGTCTTTGAGTAGTTGAAAGGCTTCATTCTTGATTCGTCTCAACTCTGATTTCGTCATCTTCTTCACTCGGAACTTTTCTTGCAGTAACTTAGTGATGAGTGTGTAAATACTCATCATTTTTAGTCAAATCTGAACTGCAAAACGTTTAAAAATGCTCAGAAATGCATCAAAATACTGAAAATATCTCAAAATTGCATTTTATATGTTTCAGATGCAAAATGTTTAAAATCAGATGAAAAACGAACAAAGTTTGCATAATTGGCAGTTTCAATCCCCCGACTTTCAAAATGGCAACTTTAGTCCCTGGAATTTTAAAGATTGACAGAATTTACCCTTGGACATTTTAAATTGGAAAATTAACATTTTTAGTCCTTTGGTAATTCTAACTTGTCAAATTTGGTCATTTTGATAAATTTTGGAAAATTACAAGTTTAGTCCCCGGAGTTTTAGAAAATGACAAGTTTGGGCCTTGATCTATTGAAGATTGTCAAAACCAACCCTTGGATTATAATTTCAGAATTTACACGTTGGTCCCTGGATTTTCAGAATATGCACAAATGGTCCCTAAGCTACTAATTGGGTTTAAAATTAATCCTAAACTATCCTAAAGCCCAAAATCCCATGGCCCATTACCCTTATATCAACCGGTCCAACCACTGTTATCCAAAAAAAAAAACCCCCCCCCTAAATACCCGGTCAATATTTAACCAAAACCCACCCCCATCTCTGTCTTCTTCTCTTTCACTCTTTTCCCGCCCAAACACACATTTCCCCGACACCTACGCCGACACAACCCATCCCACATGGTGAGGATGAAGGCAGAGAGGTAAGGCGTGTTTTGCCTTGTCTATCTCACCGAAGACAGAGAAGAAAGAGATGAAGACAAAGGGTCGGCAAATGGCAGAAGCAGCGTGTTTTGGTTATATACAAGTACCACAAGAGAAGAGATTGAAGAATCAAGGCTTAGTATAAAAAACTTGTCGTAAATTACTAGCAAGTAGTTAGTTTTTTTTTTTAGTTCTCTTTTAGTCTAGAAATTATGTTCTAGTCCTTTATTTTTTCTTGTATTGTTAATTTATTGTATTGTCCTTAAGTTTAATTTCAGTTTGAATTTTCATTATTGCAATTTTCTTTAGTTAATTCCGTTTACTTTGGTTTCAAGTCATTTGAAATTCATATTTCCATGTTGTTTGCAAATGTCGTAAGTTAGTTTGATGCCTAGTCAAGTTGCTTGAATGAGATTAAAGTTAGTTCATAAAGTTCCTTAGTCTCAAGTTCAAAGCAGTTTCTAGTATTACTTTAAAAGTGTTTGGATTTGCATGTTTCTTGGGTAAATCTACCCTTTTGACCCATGTTGGGTAGCTAAATCAGTTTTGTTTAAGTTAAGGTTCAAATGTTATGCTTAGTGGAGTATTCAAAGTACCTAAAATCAGTTTTAAGCTATTTTCAAAAAGGTTATGTGATAATTGATGTGTAGTCCCAACAGCAACAGCAGCCCATGAAGCCTTATCTCGAGCTTATTGTAAGTTTATGGAAGCTCCTCATGAGCTAGTTAATAGGGTAAATGGGAGTCAGCTAGGTGAACTGCAAGTTTTCATAAGCTATGGTGCTCACTCGCACTTTAGCTTATTCAGTATAAGCTCCTAAGTTAGCCTCATTAGGCTATTTGGGGAACTGCATCAGCATGCAAGACCACATCAGCACCCTTTAAGCTTAGTTGGTTTATCTAGCTTATTTTGTTTTCATTTAGTTCACTTTTTCCTTTTTCATATTATTAAGCTCATTAGGGTAGATTAGGACTCTTAGGTAACTTGTAGGTAGTTGTTGAAAGCTTTTTGTAGCTTAACGGATATCATCCGGTCATCATCCCTATGGAGCCCTTTTCCAAGCTTATTGCAAGCTTTTTAAAGCTTCTTACAAAGTCGGATCTTTGGGCAAAAGTCGATTAGCTATATGAATAGTATATTTCATTGCCCATTTTGTATCTTGGATGTCATCACGGTGGCTTATTCTTTAAGCCAAAACCACCAGATTGGGGTTGTTTTGGATCTGCTTGACATCATCTGATGCATAGGTCTCCTCCTTTTTTTTGGCTTATTGATTGCTTGTTTAGTTCCTTTAGAGTTTCCTTAGCATTTTAGAGTAGCACTTAGTAGTTTTGGCATTTTTAGTGTTAGCTTATTGAAAGCTCATTAAGCTTTTGTAGCCTTCTTGTTGCCTTTTCTGCCATAAGCCAAACAAGTCTTTAGTAGTTTCTTTTTATTTCTTATTTTTTAGCTTCTGTATCTGCTATAGCTCGTCATTTTCAGTTTTGTAAGTTTAGCTTTTGTAGAAAAATCTTATTTTAATCCCTTTTTAGTTTGTAAAAGTTGGAAAACCAAAAAAAAAAAATAAAGTTGCAAAAAGGGTAGAGGCCGGATTGAACACGTGACCTCTAGCCTTCCACGACCACAACACCACACAACCAACCAACTGCCCTTGGGACTTTTATTAGTTATAGTTTGCACAATTAATCCCTTAAGGACACCTTGGCAGTTTTAGCTTTAAGCAATTTTAAAACTTAATTTGAGCTTATTTTCAAAAGCAACACCCACCTTTTTAATTTTTCTTAGATTCCTTGTTATTCAAAGTAGTTTTGTGATTTTTGATTTTTCTTAAAAGCGTTTAGTATTTTTAATTATTTAATTAGTGTTTAATAGTTTTTAATTCGTAATAAATAATATAAAACTCAAAAAAATATTCCGCTTTTTCCTAAAATTTTCTTTTGTCATATAGTAAGTAAGAAAATTGTTTTTTCACTCGTAGGACTTTTATTTCACAAATTTTACGTTTTACTTGCACTTTTCGCGTAATTTTTATACTTAACGTGCGTTCTCATTTTAAGTCACGTTTTTAGATGATTTAAGTTTACGTTTTAATTAAAATAGTTTATTTAAGTTATTTTGTTTTATAAATCTAAAAAAACATCATTTTAAAAATAGTGATAGCGTTTATTTAATATTTTTTATCTTTTTAATTTCCTTTAATTTGCATTTAAGTACATGTAGTTTATGTACTTTCTCTTTTAGAATAATAAATCATATCTCTTTATCCGTTCAAATCCTCTCGATCACTATACGTTTGATTATTCTCGCCGCTCGTTGGGACTTAACGACCCGGAAACACTATACTCTCGATCTTCATTGCATTCGTTTACGAACGTTTTAAGTTTCTTACGGTTCGGCCATTCACAAGTGGCCGATTTGTGTGAGAAAACTTGGCGGTTTGGAGCGGATCAAATTTTGGCGCGGCGCGGTTGTCTTTGATTATCTTCCGTCTAGCGTGATTAGTGATTTGGATATTCACTCCTTGTTTATACCATCTGTATGTATTTGTATTTTCTTATAAAAATCAAAAACCCAAAAAGATTTTCATTCTTTGTTTCTACATCATGTTTTCAAAAATACCAAAAATATTCCTCTTTACCCTCTTACCCTTTTTGATTCTTTATCCTTTACCCTCTATCCATTTGATTCTAACTTCTTCTATTCTCATGGAATCTCTCGAGGACAATTCAGGACGAAGTTGAAAAACTTCAGAGACTTTATCACAAATGTCAAGAATTAGGTGTTGTTCGTGATGATCCATTAATTAGCGTAGGGAAATAGACGAGAAAGCCGGGTGACAAAGGACCGAGTACTTCCTTCGATAATGGAAGTGCTAAATACGTCCAACCTACGGTTATCCAAAGATCTAAACCCTCAATTGCTCTAAGCCGTCTAGAATTGATCCTAAACTTTCACGATTTACGGTTAAAAGCAAACATGCAGAATTTCGACCGGTGACTAGCAAGAATGACTTGCCTAATCTTCACGTTTCTCAAGAACCGGAACCAGAGACCATAACGGAAGTGGTGGAAATTGCTAGCTCTCGAGCACACCACTTGTCCCACCTCCGATTTTTCAAAATGTTCTTGAGACTTGATAGTCATTGAGGATCACCATGTTGGTTTTGTTGATTCTTTGAATAGGCGATTCCTTCTCATAACTATCAAATGAATTAAGTTTATTCCTTGTGTTGAGTTCTGCGGTGAGCCCCTTTTGGTTCACCACATCGTTGGTAGTGTCACGTGTGTACAATGTGGTAATGATATTCATAACGGGAGTTGTTTGTTTTGTGGTTCGAGGAATTCATTTGATTATGATCCTAATCAGAACTCATTTAACGACTCCTCAAACTTTTCCAATTACCCACCACAACCCGACTTATCTTCATATAATCAACATACCTGCTGTGAATTTTGTGGAGGTCCTCACCTAGGATTTGAGTGTCAATCCGGAAACACGTTTGTCTATGAACAGTTTTCCAGTGAGGCTCAGAACTTTGGTTATAACCAAAATCCATATGATTCACTGTCAGGACTCAACAGTGATTTCTTGTTGTGATGCTGTGGAGGTCCCCACTTCAGCTCTGATTGTCAAATAGGGAATCCATTTCCTTGTAACAATCATGACTCTCACATATTTGACAATTTCCAACCTCCACAGTACTATACGGTTCAAACTCCACCTGAGCCGTTGTCTCAAGAAACCTCCCAAGATTTTGAAACCGCAATGAAAACACTTGATGATATGATTCGTAACTTTAAGAATCAAGTGAGTAGTGAAAAAACCATGGGAGAATTGCTAGCCGAAGAGCGAGAGGCCCGTAAATCTAGGGAAGAATTATTAGTCCTAGAGCATGCAGCTCTAAGACGTTCCCAATTTCTTAAGGCAGCTCTATATGACGATGACGAGGATAGTTTTTATCCTTTTAAAGATAATATTTCTCAACTCCCTCGGTCAGTTGATATCCAGCCAGATTGAGATTCCATCTCAAACAATGCTATCACACGATATTCCCACTCACTCTCTGAACATGGGGGCGAGCATCTTGACCTTGTTCTGAAAAGGAATCGGACCAATTCATAAAGTCTAGTGTTGAGAACCTTGTCCCAATCGAGAGAGTCACAGGAACTTCGATCATATGTGTGATTCTCTTTCCCCTCTTGAGTGTTCAAAAGATCATTTTGAAACTTTCTCCGATGTTAGCGACGATTGTGCTTCCTATGGAAACATCGAGTATGTTGAGGCATTACTCCCACAATCTTATCCTCTTCTTGAGGAGTTCTCCGATGAACTCACTCACATCAATGATCGTTCACTCACTTCTTATCCCAACAATCCAATAGAGAATGTTGATCACTTTGTTCTCGAAACATTCAAAACTACTTTCACCAATCCTCTATTTGAATTCGACTCTGAATTCACTTTAATTTCTGAGAATCCACTCTTTGATACTCAGATTGAGGATAGTGATGAGTCTACAATGGAACAAGAGTTCACAATTTCACTTCATGTGAATGATTCTCTTCATAAAGAGTTCTCCGGTGAACTCTCTCATGACATATCTCCTCCGGAACATGATAATTTCTATTTTGATCTTGAGGATGATATTAGCTCGGAGGAAGGTGTACTCTATCATACGAGTTTGCCTATTAATGAATCTACCCTCACCCTTCCTCCCGATATGTCTACATCTGAGGATGAAGAATGGATCTTGATTGTTATCAAAATCTTTCTTCCTTTCCTCAAATATCTTGTGATTTCTCTTCATCTTCACTCCTTCGGGAATGAAGACACTATCTTTGACCCGGCATTTTCATTTATCATTTTTGAGCCGGTTCTATGTATATCTCATCGATGTGGAACTTTCCGCGCTTCAAATGTTTGTCCAAACATCTGAATGAAAGTCCGATGGAGATTGTCTCTTCCACTTACTTCCCCATGAACCAATTAATTCGGGGTCGAGTCAAGCTAGCGATTCGGTAATAAAAAACAGTAGCTAAACATGGGTTTTCACCCGTGTGTCCCACCCTAGTGTGGGGGAGTTGCCCCACATGTTGTGTATATATAAGTTTTCATAAAAAAAAAAAAAAAAAAAAAAAAAAAAAATGGCCGTAGTATTTCCCTTTTACGTTCTTTGTTTCGGCATAACCGCCGGTACTTTGAATTTTGAGGGCAATATTCATTTCTAGTGTGGGGGGGAATTATCACGAATTTTATCATATAATTATCCGCCTAATTCCCCCGTTTTTGGCCAAAAAAAAAAATATATATATATATTTTTTTATTTTGGAGTAAGTGTTTTGCACTTACTCAACTTATGGTTATCAGTCCGCCTTGTCTAAAAAACAAAAGGATTGGCTAATCCAGAAGCAAACGGCTTCTGGTAAAGATATCTCAAATCCGTTGACGGCTTGCAATTTGCCCAAAATTGTATGGTATTCAGCTCACCATATCCTTAAAGTGAAGAGTTGGCTAGCCCGCAAGATTATGGCTTGTGGTAAAGGCAGTAGAAAATCCATAATTGGTGTCGACTCACCAAAGATAATATTTATAATTTATCTAAGAGTTGGCTAGTCCAGAAGCAAGCGGCTTCGGTAAGACAAATCAAATCCGTTGAAAGTTGGTGATTTGCTCAAAATCATTTGGTTATCGTTGTACCAAGGTTCTTACTTGAACTGAAACAATTGGCTACTCCAGAAGTAATGGCTTTTGGTAAAGAGATTCAAATCCATTAAGTTTTTCTCAAAAGATTGCTAGGGACTAGCAATAGTTTAGTGTGGGGGATTGATGAGTGTGTAAATACTCATCATTTTTAGTCAAATCTGAACTGCAAAACGTTTAAAAATGCTCGAAAATGCATCAAAATACTTGAAAATATCTCAAAATTGCATTTTATATGTTTCAGATGCAAAATGTTTAAAATCGGATGAAAAACGAACAAAGTTTGCATAATTGGCAGTTTCAGTCCCCCAACTTTCAAAAATGGCAACTTTAGTCCCTGGAATTTTAAAGATTGACAGAATTTACCCTTGGACATTTTAAATTGGAAAATTAACATTTTTAGTCCTTTGGTAATTCTAACTTGTCAAATTTGGTCATTTTGATAAATTTTGGAAAATTACAAGTTTAGTCCCCGGAGTTTTAGAAAATGACAAGTTTGGGCCTTGATCTATTGAAGATTGTCAAAACCAACCCTTGGATTATAATTTCAGAATTTACACGTTGGTCCCTGGATTTTCAGAATATGCACAAATGGTCCCTAAGCTACTAATTGGGTTTAAAATTAATCCTAAACTATCCTAAAGCCCAAAATCCCATGGCCCATTACCCTTATATCCAACCCGGTCCAACCCTGTTATCCAAACCCTAATACCCGGTCAATATTTAACCAAAACCTACCCCCCATCTCTGTCTTCTTCTCTTTCACTCTTTTCCCGCCCAAACACACATTTCCCCAAACACCTACCCTGACAAACCAACCCATCCCCTGTGACTGAGGATGAAGACAGAGAGGCTGCAGAGGCACGCGTGTTTTGCCTTGTCTATCTCACACGAGAAGACAGAGAAGAAAGAGATGAAGACAAAGGGTCTGGCAAATGGCAGAAGCACGCGTGTTTTGGCTCGTTATCTCACACAAGTACCACAAGAGAAGAGATTGAAGAATCCAAGTCTTAGTATAAAAAACTTGTACGCCAAATTACTAGCAAGTAGTTAGTTTTTTTTTAGTTCTCTTTTTAGTCTAGAAATTATGTTCTAGTCCTTCCTTTATTTTTCTTGTATTGTTAATTTATTGTATTGTCCTTAAGTTTAATTTCAGTTTGAATTTTCATTATTGCAATTTTCTTTAGTTAATTCCGTTTACTTTGGTTTTCAAGTCTGTTGAAATCTTAATTCATGTTCCATGTTGTTTGCAATGTCGTAAGTTAGTTTGATGCCTAGTCAAGTTGCTTGAATGAGATTAAAGTCTGCCTTTTCTGCCATAAGCCAAACAAGTCTTTAGTAGTTTCTTTTTATTTCTTATTTTTTAGCTTCTGTATCTGCTATAGCTCGTCATTTTCACTTTTGTAGAAAAATCTTATTTTAATCCCTTTTTAGTTTGTAAAAGTTGGAAAACCAAAAAAAAAAGTTGCAAAAAGGGTAGAGGCCAGGATTCGAACCTGTGACCTCTAGCCTTCCACGACCACAACACCACACAACCAACCAACTGCCTTTGGGACTTTTATTAGTTATAGTTTGCACAATTAATCCCTTAAGGACACCTTGGCAGTTTTAGCTTTAAGCCATTTTCGGCTTAATTTGAGCTTATTTTCAAAAGCAACACCCACCTTTTTAATTTTTCTTAGATTCCTTGTTATTCAAAGTAGTTTTTGTGATTTTTTCAGATTTTTCTTAAAACGTTTAGTATTTTTAATTATTTATTTAGTGTTTAATAGTTTTTAATTCGTAATAAATAATATAAAACTCAAAAAAATATTCCGCTTTTTCCTAAAATTTTCTTTTGTCATATAGTAAGTAAGAAAATTGTTTTTACACTCGTAGGACTTTTATTTCACAAATTTTACGTTTTTACTTGCGCACTCGCGTAATTTTTATACTTAACGTGCGTTCTCATTTTAAGTCACGTTTTTAGATGATTTAAGTTTACGTTTTAATTAAAATAGTTTATTTAAGTTATTTTGTTTTATAAATCTAGAAAAACATCATTTTAAAAATAATGATAGCGTTTATTTAATATTTTTTATCTTTTTAATTTCCTTTAATTTGCATTTAAGTACATGTAGTTTATGTACTTTCTCTTTTAGAATAATAAATCATATCTCTTTATCCGTTCAAATCCTCTCGATCACTATACGTTTGATTATTCTCGCACGGCTCGTTGGGACTTAACGACCCGGGGAAACACTATACTCTCCTGATCTTCATTGCATTCGTTTCTGAACCGTTTTAAGTTTCTTACGGTCGGCCATTCACAAGTGGCCGATTTGTGTGAGAAAACTTGACGGTTTGGAGCGGATCAAATTTTTGGCATGCTCCAACGTACGACCTTCTACCATATCTTGATCATCAGTTAGGGCGGGAGTAGCATCAACTAGTGTAGAGAACCAATCATACTCTGTGTCATCTTCGTCTAGCCATGAGACGACATCAGCCTTAGGCGTCTTCTTCTTCTTCTTTGGCCTAGATGAGGATGTTGGTTTCTTTGATGAATCAGGAGATGTGGGTTGTTGTTGGGGCTCAGGGACTTCCTCATCGTCACCACCAGTGTATTCGAAATGATCACCGATTTTCTCCGTCTAGGGTGGTGACTCAGAGTCCTGAGGTTTGTCGTGACAGAAGAGCGTGGAGGAGATCGTTGTTGAGCTGGATTCCTTTGGGGTGGAGGTTGCATAGAGGATGATTCACCAGTTTTCTTCGGGCGTTTAGGTTCTTTATCTTTATCTTTATCCTTATCATCATCGTCTCTTGGACGCTTAGGCCTTTCAGCTTGCTCTTTGCATGAAGTTTTGAGTTGATATTCCAGTAATGCCTCGAATAGTTTACCTTCATCAGAGGTGAAAGTTCCAGATCGTTTACCCATTTGTAGCACCAGCTTGGAAATCAACTCTGCATCAGAGATAACTGCCGGCTCCATTGGATTGATAGTCATTGTCACCGGAGTGGATTGCATTGTTTGCTTGACTAATTTCATGAGATTTGGATAGAGCTGTCTGGTAAACATCTCCCTTGTAACTCCAGGAACGATGTCAAGAAGGAACTTGTGAGTATATCCTTTGATCATATCGTTCATTTCCCCTTGAAGATCACGTTGCATGAACTTCTGGACGTACTCCTTTTCATTAGACATCTTTTCTATCTCGACATGAAGAAAGTTGATGTTGTCAGCGAGTTGATTTAGTTTTTTGTTGAGCACGTCTTTCTTTCTAACTTGCTTGACAGCTTTTACAATCCTTGTTTTTGCCCGGGATATCCAAGTGTCGGTTGGTTTCTTCACAGATTTAGATGTGGATCTGGTTGTTCCTTTGGATGGTGGAGGTGAAGAGTGAGAAGACGAGTCTGATGATGATGAGTCGTGAGGTGGCTCAGGGTCCTTTGGTGGCTCAGAAGTTTCCTCCTTGGAGCGTGCGGGACTGTCTAGAAGGAAGGTATCATAATCAGTGTCATCATCATTTCCAGACTTAGCCGTTTCATCAGCCTTTGTGTCATCACCAGGAGTTTTCTCAGTCTTTTCCGTGTCTGGTTCCTCTATGTCAAAGTTGATGGAATCCTCAATCTGCCTTTGTTGTTGTTCGTGGGTGGTGGTAGTACCAGTTCCCTTATCGGGTTGATTAACCGCATCGGAAACTGGTGTGGCTTGAGTTCCACCACTTGATCCTCCAGGGCCACGAG
This sequence comes from Chrysanthemum makinoi, assembly GCA_910596185.1. Classification (NCBI taxonomy): domain Eukaryota; kingdom Viridiplantae; phylum Streptophyta; class Magnoliopsida; order Asterales; family Asteraceae; genus Chrysanthemum; species Chrysanthemum makinoi. The sequence goes on from OU343223.1 coordinate 247,723,171, forward strand.
TTTGATCTTTTACGAATTCATCGGCAAAGTATTTTTGTCTGAGGTTCTTCAACTTCTTTTGATATTCTCTTTCCTCATCAACTGGTTCTTCTTCAGAACTTTCCTTATCATGCTCAAGCACAGGAGTTTTCCCTTTTCCTTTATCAGCTATTGGACTGGGAGGTTTAGCTACTGTTGGAGTGACATCGGTTGCAGTTTCAGAGTAAGTGACCTCTTCGTCTGATTCGGTTTCCTCAGAGCTTTCATCCACTAGCTTACGTTGCAGTTCAGGCTCGGGAATAGGAATGGCTTCCTTAGAGGGAATTTTCCTTTTGAGAGTATGAGTTCTCTTAGGAAACTTTCGCTGACTCTCAGTGCTTGTAACACTTCCTGCACTGCCTCTCCTTGTTTTCCTAGTAGGTGTACCGGAGGACTTTTCATCAAGAAAACCAACTTTGCCTTCATCAAGCCACGGATACCTTTGTATGAATAAAGTTGTTTGACTGCATCGGTTAGAAGGTGATCGGCAACACTGCCACCTGTTTCTTTGTTGTAGATTCCTTAATCATTGACTGTGAGTGTAGGCTCATACAACATGGAGTGATTGTTAGGGTCATTGAGTCTCAAGGGAATATCAGGATTATACCCTAAAGCTCTTTGGATCAACAGTTTTGTATATCTGATGTATGGGATCTTGGTGCCAAGATTTTTGAGGAAAGACATCATGTCGTCCCATATCAGAGCTTCAACTTCAATGTGTTTCATGTTGACCATAGCCCAAAAGATCTGTAGTTCAACGAGCTTGGGATGCTCATAACCACTATCACGTCCAGAAACAGATTTGGTGATGATAATGTAGAGGGTTCTCCATGGCTGAGGAATATTCTTAAGATCCATGTATGAATGCTTTGTGATTACTCCTGAAGCTTCGTCATAACCAATGTCGATCATGAATTGCACAACAACCTATTCAGTTGGTGTGGCATTGTATTCGGTTGGCTCGATGACAGGAATGAGAAGAACAACCCTTAAGTCTGCTGGTGTGATGGTAACTTGTTTGTGGTTGAGCGTCACCGTCTTTGATCTTTCGCATTGTATGCCAGAACTGATGAATGTAGATCTTCGGCACTGTAGCAGAATTGGTGAGCATGTTCTGATAAGGGTGGTTCTTCAGAATGTCCACAACTATTAAGCAAGAAGACTCTGAGCAGGTGAGACTATCAAAATCAACACGAAGGTTGTTCTTTCCTATCTTCATCGGATAGCCATTAGGGAAGATATCTTCAACGGTGAGAACGTTTGGTGCTTCCATGTTTTGCATTTGAGCGTCCATGTCGTGATCTGAAAGATATTTAACCAAAAGAACTAACATATCGAAAGATATTACGTTAGTCAACAGATGGTTTTATTGTCAAATTATTTGAATGTGATATGTCGATGATTGTTACGAGTCCAATGTCACTTGTTTGTCCAATAGTCCAAAGACGTCGTGATAAGTTTCGTGAGTTGGTTAACTTCAAGTTTTAAAGTCCAAGTTTTCACTTATTTTTCACAACTTATTAAACGTTTAAGCTTAAAGTGACATTATTGGTTTCGTGGCGTTATGATTTATTCATTTACAAGTTTGCACGCGTAACAATTCATAATTAAGGTTAAAAACTAGGCTTAGGCGTAGAAATGGCAAGCTTATGTGTAAACAGGAGTGATTATACGCCTAAACGTAAGCTTATGCGTAGGTTCTTGACTTACGCGTAGGAAAAGAGGGCCTTATGCGTAGAGCTTACGCGTAAGCGTATATGGAACCTTACGCGTAAGGCTTACTATTAAGAGTCAACCTTATCACGTATAGGTTCTTGTTTACGCATATCCTTCACAGGATACGCGTAGTCCCCAATGTAGAACCTTACGCGTAAAAGTTACGCGTAAGATTTCTCTTACGCATAACATGCTACGCGTAAGGTGATCCTTATGCGTAGATGGCAAGTAACCTTGATTCTGAATTTTCACGCGTAGAAAACCTGAAATAAGTTCATCATATCACCAATCTTAACACATACATTCAATCTTTATCAGTTCAAACCATGAATACTCATTAAACAGTTATGCGTAGAACACATGTTACGCGTAAACCTAAACCCTAAAGTTCAATTTCTACGAGTAAGTGTTCTAGCCATAGGAATTGCACCAAAGTTTTTCTGGGATGTATAGGAAGCATATTGAGTTGTTCTATCCAAGTTTTAACATCAAAATCAAAGCAGATTAAAAATACCCAAATACTAAGAACATAAACCCTAGTTTTCAATTTTAAGGCAATTGATGTTTCTGGGTAATTTCTGAGCCTAGATATGATCAATTAATCATGAAAACAACATCAACCAACTATCCTTTCACGAAACACTCACATATGAGAATACCCAAACTTACGCATAAACCCTAACTTTTAAAATCAATCAATTTGAGTTTCTGGGTGAGTATAAATGATAGAAATGGTGTTATTGTGATAATAAAAACGTTTTGACACAACCATTAACACCAAAAACACTCAACCTTGATTATGTGTTCATACGCTTATGCGTAGAACACAAAATCACTTCTTGACAAAAATCTAACCGTTAGTTTTAAAAACGATTCAAAACCCATGTTTAGATTGTTACAAAGAATGTTTTAAAACTTACAAATTGAAGATCAAAAGCACGGATTTGCAGATTGTATGTTAGGCGTAGGATGAGGTTGGTGGAAAATTAAATGTGAAGAGTTAATGTGGTTAGGTGGGTGTTTTTGTTAAAATAACTTTGAGCTTGAGACAGTTTAAGTCCCTCCACCTTAGCCATTTACATCCCATGCCCATAACTTCCATTTTGGTAACCAAACAAAGGATATTTGGAAAGAATATTGACGACACTCCCCTTCGACTTAAGAAATAATGAAGTTTTAATAATTTTAGTCCGAGGAGTGTCAGTAAACTAGAAATGTGACCACCATTAATAAAGAAACAACCGGGATGAGACAACATGCAAGTACAAGGTTTTAAGAAACCGAAAAAATATTTGCTTTCTCCCCCTCAACACTTGATCGAAAAAATACTAAATTTTGAAAGATTTTAGTGTTGACGGAAGATTTGTACTTGTCATGTTAAAAGAAATATAGATAAAAGAATATTTTTGTTGTTTTATCAGATTTTATATTTTGGTATTTTGTTTTTGAAAAATATTCACAAAAGAGGTTTTGGTGTTTGACTGTTTTAAGAATGTTTTAAGAGTTCATCCAGTTCCTCTTGAGTTAAACACCGCATACCAATCCAGTGGACCAACTCATTAAACCTAGCAGGAGCTAAGGCTTTGGTGAGAAGGTCTGCCAATTGGTATTCAGTACCCACAAAGTATAATTCAACTGTACCCTGTTCCACGTGGTCCTTGATGAAATGATATCGAAGATCGATGTGCTTTGATTTTGAATGTTGAACAGAGTTGCACGAGATCGCAATAGCACTCCGATTGTCGCAGTACATCGGGATTCTATCAAATACGTAACCATAGTCTTTGAGTTGTGTTCTCATCCAAATGACTTGAGCACAACACTCTGACATGGCTACATATTCTGCTTCGGTTGAGGACGGTGATGTACAATCCTGCTTCTTCGATTGCCATGACACCAGTTTATCACCAAGAAATTGTAATGCTTTTGAAGTACTTTTCCGTGAATCTAAACATCTGCGTGATCGGCGTCTGAAAAAGCTATTAGTTCAAAACAGAATCGCCGGATACGGATCCCCAAATTAATGGTTCCCTTGATGTATCGGAGGATTCTTTTAGCCTCGAAAGGTGGGTTTGAGTTGGTCTCGACCGATAGCGGGAGCAGAGATATACGGCAAAAACAATGTCAAGGCACGCTAGTGTTAGTTACATGAGAGACCCAATGATACTACGGTATTTAGTAGGGTCCACCAATTTCCCATGTAAATCAGCGTCTAGCTTCTTGGTATGAGCCATTGGTGTGGCATAGGTGTCACAGTTTTGCATTCCAAATTTGTTTAATAGTTCAAGGGCATATTTGGACTGACTCAAGAAAATACCACGGGGTGATTGATGAACTTGCAGTCCTAGAAAGAACGTAAGTTCACCCATCATTGACATTTCAAAATGTTTCTTCATTAGTTTTGCAAAAGCGATTGAGTACTTTTTATGTGTTGACCCAAAAATGATGTCATCCACGTAAATTTGAACAATTAAGATATGTGTCCCGTGATATTGTATGAAAAGAGTTGGGTCAACCGAACCTTTGGTGAAATTATTGGCAATGAGGAAGGATGATAACTTATCGTACCACGCCCGAGGAGCTTGTTTGAGTCCGCACAGAGCTTTGTTTAGTTTGTAGACATGGTTCGGGAACTCAGGATCAACGAATCCTTCGGGCTGGTGACATAAACCGTTTCTTTCAGTTGACCATTGAAAAGCGGTTTTGGCGTCCATCTAAAAGACCGTTATATTCATATGAGCCGCGACGCGAGAAGATCGAACGACCTCAAGGCGAGCAACGGGCGAATGATTCTTCAAAGTCAATACCCTCTTCACGTCTATAACCCTTAGCCACCAGAGCGTGACTTATTTACGATTACGTTCCCTTCAGCATCCAATTTGTTTTCCAAATCCATTTGAGACCAATGACGTAGACCCCTGTTGGTCTTTCAACCAGTTCCCATACTTCAAGGCGTTTGAATTGGTTGAGTTCTTCTTGCATGGATTCAATTCTTTTGTCTTTTGTCATTGCGTCTTTAATGTTTTAGGCTCAAATTGGCGACGGTGAGTGCATAAATGCAATGTTCACCATCTGTGTGAAGATGTTGTCTCGTTCGGACTGGTTGATTCGGGTTACCAATAATATTCTAAAGAGGATGGTCTTTTGTCCAACGATGTGTAGAGGGTTGATGTTGGTATACATTGTGCAGATTTTGAGGATTCAAATGGCTTGTTGATGATTCCGCAACATCGGGTGCAGTCACAGTTTCATTGGCAAACGGGTTAAAGAATGCATTTGGATCAAAATCTGCAGGTGGGGGTACTTTATGAAGAACATCATCAGCTGGTTCAGCGTCGTTGGATGCAGTTTGTTCAACTGTTGTTGTAGAGTCTACTGGTGGTGCTTCTTCAACCGTAGTTGTTGTAGCAGGTGTATCAGGTATTGGAATAAGATCGGGTTGAGCAGCGGAAACATCGGATACACCGGAGCACGTTCATCAACGTCATCACTAAACAGCCGAGCAAATAGCTTTTCCATTTGTTCACGAGTAAGCTGGGGGCTTGGTTCAGCTGATGATGGGGTTTGAGGGAAGTTTAAACGGTTGTGACCGGGTTCCAAGCTGTTATGCTCAGAAGCCATTTCTGTAAGCTCATCGAAATTTGCATGAATAGTTTCCATAACCTGCTTTGTATGACGATTCCAGATCTGGTAGCCTTTAGAATTGTCACAATATCCAATAAAGACTCCAATGTCAGCTTTGGCTTTTAGCTTTCCAAAGTCATCACGATCATTATTTGGGTAGCAAAGGGATCCAAATACATGAAAGTGTTTGAGATTCAATTTTCTGTTGTGGATAAGCTCAAAAGGTGTTTTGTTGTGGCGTTTTGTAATCATTGATCGGTTTTAAGTGTAGCATGCAGTTGATCAGACTTACGCCCACAAGTCATCGGAAGTTTAGCATTGATTAACATTGTTCTTGCAGCTTCCACTAATGTACGGTTTCGTCTTTCAATAACTCCGTTTTGTTCGGGTATGCGTGCAATAGATGTCGATGCTCAATTCCCACTTTCTCATAAAATTCTCGAAGAGTTTGGTTGACAAATTTAGTTCCTTTATGCATTACGATTTGGCGGACGATGTTTCGGAGCTGAACTTGAATTTTCGTGAGAAAGGTGATGATCATCTGTGGAGCTTGGTCTTTGCTTTGAAGAAAGTAGACCCAAGTCCATCGTGAGTAGTCATCGACAATTACCAAGATGTAGCATTTGCCATTAATCGTTTGCGCGCGCATCGGGCCACACAAATCCATGTGAAGAAGATGAAGCACATGCTGAGAGCTATGTTCCACCTTTGAAGGAAAATGAGCACGAGTGCTTTTCCCTTGTTCACAATCTGAGCAAAGGAGATCTTTAGAATACCGGAATCTCGGGAGACCTTCAACAAGTTTGGGTCGAGCAAGGTTGGTGATGGTTTGAAAGTTTAAATGTGAGAGACGACGGTGCCATAGCCAAGATTTTGTTGATGTCGTAGACAGATGGGAGATGAAGCAACCATGTCTTGCATTGAGATTGTGTACAGACTAGAATTACGAGAGCCAGACATAAGATCGTTTCCTTGTAGATCACGAATGAAACAATTTTTCTCCCGAAAAGCGACTTCCAAATCTCCATCACAGAATTGACCGACTGAAAAGAGATTATGACCGAGGCCTTCCACATAATAAACCTTGCTAATTTCTATATTGCCATTGATATAATCTCCGTAGCCCATGATAGTTGCGAAGTGATCATTCCCGAATCTGACAGTGCCAATGAACTTTGCAATAAAGTTTGATAACATTTTAAGATTGCTTGTCATGTGTCGGGAACATCTGCTATCAACAATCCAAAGGATGATCTGTATCACTGCATTACACACAGACGACACAGATGGAATAGAAGTAGATGTGGAACCCGATGAGTTAGAGGGTTCCGAAGCAGTTATAGTAGAAATACACACATCAATGACTTTAGGTATCCATTTAAATCCTGGTGTATTATGTATCCATTTCTGCCATCTCCAACTAGTATTTGCTTTAGTCTTAGTGAATGCACTAGGTGATACTACATTCCTTGGAGGTGATACTGGAGCTACATGGATATCAATGCGTTTCTTAGGATCTAAAGAGGGCGGTTTACCAAGCACAAACTTAGAAGCATTAGTGGGCCTAGAGGTATTCCGGGTCTTAGGATTCCGTAAACGAGACAAGATAGCTCTAGCAACACATTTGTCATGACAATCAGAAAGCATACTTTTACGACAAATAACAAAAGAAGCATCGGACTGAATATCAAAAGTACTTAAAGGTTTAGTATTCGTTACAACACTTTTTCCATTACATTTGTCAGACGCAATATCTAAAGTGGGTGCAACGTGAGTCTTATTCAAAGTCCTAGGGTGTTCTTCTACTTCAGCATTCTTTATTGTTCTTTTCTTAGGTCGCAACTTCCTATTCTTCCTTGTTTTGCTCCTAGGCTGTGAAGTGCGAACATTAGGAAAAGAGGCAATTATTCCTGTTTCAGTAGAGGGAAGCACATTAGTATCTCGTGGTTTGTCAGTAGGCATTCTGGGTTCACGTTTGCTACGTGTTACATGTGAAATTCTCTTAATGATGCTAGGCTGAACTTGTTCATACTTTCCTAACATTTCTCTTAACTTAAAGATAGTGTGCACCAAATCTTGATTTTCAGAACGAAGATTTCCAGAAAAGTTCATGACTTCTTTACTGTGTGCAAGAAAATGATCAAGTTCGTTTGATGCTTCATCACGAGTCTGTTTAAGTAAATCAAATATGACACCATATTCCTTTTTAACTTTTGCAAGTTCTTGTTCATATTTTGAGATTTGACATTTCAAAGATGCGTTTTGATCATCCAGTTGCTCAAATTTTGGATTAAACGTTTTGGAATGCAACTGGTTGATTTTGTTTTGCAAAGCAAGTTCACGATTTTGACAATCTTTTTGACACCATTGAAGACGACGTTTTGCATTTGAAAGCTCGTTTAACAGTCATTCATTTTCAACTTTTAAAGACTCGATCTGATGCACATTATCAGTATTCACAACAATTTCAACATAATCAACATAATTAGCAGAGATATAATCAAATGCATATGGCAAAGAATGCAATAACACAACATTATGGATATCAGCACAGATAACATCTTCCAAGAGTCGATCAACATCTTTTCGTAACATTTTCTTTTTACGTTTTGTATTAGAAATAGATGTTTCTGTTTTCTCGAAAACAACTTTCATCAATCCAAGTTCCTTATGAAATTCCCTTTCCCAATACAATGCACAATTTTTCAAAATTTTAACATGGGGTAAAATTCTTTTCTGAAAAATATCTCTTTGTTCTCGAGCCTGAGGCGATTGAAAATGTTCAACTTTTATTTCAGAATGAAATTCAATCTCACATTCTAAAAGTTTGAGGTCAGAAGTGAAAATGTCAAAATATCTAAGTATTTGACGATTTTCGGGTTTTGATTTTACTTCACTGAGTGAAGGTAAAGGACCATAAATTTGTGCATAATTTGGTTGGGGATCCACATTAGAAGACTCAGACGTTTTTGTGATAATCCTAGGTGTGTTAGAAGAATCCTTTGGTGTGACGAAAGTGACAGCTTTTGAATAGTTAAAAGGTTTGTTGTAAACAACATTTTTTAATTTTGATCGACTTTCGTCTTCTGCATATAATTCCTCTTGATGATGATATTCAACAACACTCATAACAGAATCATCAATTTTATATTCTGCACTGGAAACTTCAGGAGTTGGTTTGAATGCTTTGGTTGAAAGCTTTGGTTTGTAATCAGCAAGATTCGGTCCATATCCTTCAGGATTGGGTTTTAAAGTAAACTTTTGAATAGTTGTGATTGACTCACCATGTTTGTAAACAACATTTTGAAACTCTTTGAGTTTGTTTTGTAAGCCGACAATTTCTTCAAGATGGTCATCTATTCGTTTCGTTGAATGCTTTTGTATGCAGAGAACTGTTTTTGACAAGTTAACAACTCAGCCTTGGCCTTTTGAGTTTCCAAAGTAAGAGCGTTAATTTGTTTTTTATGTTCATGTTTCAGTTGTTCTATTTGAGACAACAAAGCATTCTTCGATGCGGCTAGATCACGAATCTGTCGTTCTAAAGATTTTTCGTTTTGATGTGATTTAGCAAAAGCGGCTTCAAAACCTTTTTCACGGTTTTCTTGAGTTTTGAAAAAATTGAGTTGCCGTTTTAAGCATTCAAAATCCCTGGTTAACAGTGCATTTTTACTGTGTAAGTTCTGATTTAAGGAACGACATTATTCCATTTGGGATTGTTGGTCTTTGAGTAAGAGATCAACATCTGGACTAGGCAAAAGTTCAACGTGTTCAACGTGAGTCACAACATGATCACTATTCAGATCCTCAAGTATAACCACGGAGTCAATTTGAGTATCAAAGGTAACCATAAGATCATCTTGATCGTCAAATGTAACTACGATGTCTAGTTGAGAATCGTCGAGAATGAGATGTGGGCGACTCATTTTGAACATTCGAGCCTCGCCCGGATTCAGGATGTTGGCTGAGATATTAGATCAGTGATGAATATGGTTTGTTCGGGTACCTGAGACAAGCCATCGGTGTCATACTTGGGCTGTGTCACTCATGTGGAGCTCGTGCATATTAGCCATTAACATAACAGCTGCATTGGCCTGCAAGTCCTCCATATCATCATCGAGTGCGCATCGCCATAAAGCTCGTTCTTTGTGCGTGAGAGTTCCACCAACTTCATCCTTAAGAGCCAAAGTAGAGCCTCCTTGTGATAAGCACGCCCTAGTCCTCGGCTTTGGGCATGCATTAGCCAAGTGTCCCTTCTCATTACAGTTGTAGCAGCGAAGACCATTTATCCCATTCTGAGCATTACCCTGTTCAACCACTTGAGCTCTCTGTTGTTGTGGAGCACCCATGTTATTCCTACCCATAGCATTAAATCCTTAACCACCGCCCATCGGCGACCATAACCGCGATTCGAACTTCAACTCGTCCATTGTTCACACAGCTGATTCCTTGTGTTTGATGAGGAACGAATGCGATTGTCGGATTTGTTCGTATAACGGCCAAAAGCTTTAGCAATCATAACAAATCCTTGTTGCAATGCATCGAAAGCATCTGAGTCCTCATTAGCTTCACTGTAAAGTGCTTGATCATTATTTTTGTTGTATGGAACCAATTGAGTTTGTTGAGATTGTTGCTGTGACGGATCATATGGTGTAATTGTGGCAGTTGGTTGAGGAGTTGGTTGAGGAGGATAACTAGTTTGAGCCCACAAAGCAAGTTGTTGATTTTCCGGAAGTGAAGGTGAAACAGTTTGGCCACGGAGAATCCTTTCCTTATCAAATTCTTTTTGATGAGGCTTCAAATAGTCGTACAACAATCCGTATGAAGCATGATGAAGATTCTTCGCTTGATGGAGGAAAATGACATACTTCTCCCAATCAGGACCAAGACTACTTAGGAACTTTGTATTGGCGCAATTCTTGGCATGATGATGTTGTGTTTATCCAAATAATTGATGATGTCTGAGAATCGATGATGATAAGACTCTAGTGTCTCTCGAGGTTCAATCATGAAGTGTTCATAAGCCAAGTAAATTTTGGATTCCATATCCTCTTGATTGAGTGCAGTGCCTTTCATGAGAAGATGAATATGTTCCCACATTGCTTTTGCGGTCTTTTGAGCATCAACACTTCGAAGAATTGGGTTTGGTAATCCTAAAGGATATATTTCATTGCTAGCTCATCGGCTTCGTAGTGTAGAAGTTCATCACCGAAGGTCGATGGCAGATTGCAATGTTTGTGAGATCATCTCTTGGTGGAACAGCATTTGGATCTCCGGGTGTAACAACAATAGGCATATGAAATGGACCTTCCAAGATAACCTTCTTTAAGAACTTTCCATGTGGCTTCTTTAGATCACAAAACCTAAAGAACCTAATCACCCATTGATCATAGTTTCCGGGAGTGAGCATTGGAGGTCTATCAAGTGATCATGCCTCATGAATTGATTGCTAGCTGCTTAAAGCTTCACACATCTTTGCAAACCAAGACGGTTCCTTCATAGTGTTCCTGGATGGATGTTGATTGTAAACGTTTGTGTAAGGTTGTACTTGAAGACTTGGTGGTGGTTGAACCATTTGAGGTTGAATTGCTCCTTGTTGTAGATAATGTTGTTGATAAATTTGTTGTTGTTGATTAAATTGTTGATGTTGTGGACTTAGTTGTTGTTGTTGTTGTTGATTATAAGTATAAGGAAAATAGCTCGAGTATGGTGGTTGTGACATGTTGAAAACTTGTGTTGTTAAATGGATCTTTGTAGTCGAATGAAACGTTGTTGATGAAGTATCCTTAGGCGTGGAAACCAAGTGTAGGCAAAGTAAGACTTAAGCATAAAAACACCAAACTTACGCGTAAAAGTGATAGTTACGCTTAGGACTAGCTTACGCGTAAGAATTGAGAAAAACTAAAGTTATGCGTAAACTGAAAGTTAAGCGTAGAAACCTTAGGCGTAGGATGAGCTTATGCGTAAGACAGAGCTTAGGCGTAAGAAAAATCTTATGCGGAAAGAGTTCTACGCATAAGTTTGAGCTTATGCGTAAGATTAGGGTTTTGCCCAAAAAAATCCTTTACACTATCACAGTGTAAAAGATATCCAAAGTCGAAGTGTTTTCAGGCTTATCCAAGCAAGAAAACACTGAGTAAACCACGAAAACTAAAGATCGATCCAAGGAAAAGTTACGCGTAATATTAGGGTTTTCTTATGTTAGGATTCAGAAAATCCATAGTGAAGAGTCGGTCACCCCAACTATTATCTAGCATAAGTTAGCTCGTAGACATATCGTTATTTACGTGTTTATTAGTGTAGTTTAGTTTAGAGTGACACCGTGGAGGAAGGGCGGTCTTTACCACTTTGTATGCCGATCCACAGCCCGTCGGGGAGGCGTTTAGTTTGTAAGTATAAATACCCCTTCCATCCTTGGAAGGGGTGGTACTCTCAATCTAACCTTTCCTTTGTGTTGAATTTTCTCTCTCTAGTTTCATCCTCTCCTCTCTTCATCTCTCTAAAACCATGGCTTTCTTGTATCATCACCATCCAAGGCCACCCGAATCATCATAACACAATATATGTAAGATCCTACAAATGGTACCAGAGCCAAGGTTTTATTGTGTATTGTTGATTTGTGTGGTTTAGATTCATGTTTTTTGAAGCTGTTTTACCATTTTTTTCGGATCTAAAACTTTTGTACTCTCGATTTTGTAAACAGTTTCTAAATAAGTTTTGGTATCTTTTTCTTGGTCAAAAACGTCATCTAGTCTATTCATGTTTACAATATCTTTTGTTGTATTATTCATTTTTATGACTTTTTGTACCAAAACAGTGAAAATATGTGGTCATAGGTCAGTTTCTCATGGTCAGGGCAAAAAGTAGACATTTTATGTCATTTTTCTGGGTATTCAATGAATCTGGTCATTTTTTTGAGGTCAAAATGGTCTAAAAGGAGGCATCTTTATGATATTTTTCTGGGTTTGTATGAAGATGAACGGAACATAGTCGGAAAACTCATCGAAAAAAGTCAACAAGGGTCAAAACCCTAATCTTACGCATAAGGAGCCATCTACAGTGTTATTTACGCATAGCTGTGAAGTTATGCGTAAGGAATTGCTTACGAGTAAACTGGCTTTACGCCTAAGCAAGGTTACGCGTAAGATTTTTTACGCATAAGCCTTGGCTTACGCATAACTCCAGGTTACGCATAAGTAATGTGTGTTACGCGTATGTTTACGCATAAGCAAATGACCTTACGCATAAGAAATATTACGGCTAAACAAACTGCTTACGCATAAGGTTTTAAAGAAGTTACGCGTATGTTTCTTACGCGTAAGAACTGAACTAAACAAAAGTTATGCGTAGACTTGACTTCAAAAATGACTCGACCACAAGACCAAATACCAAATACCAAATCAAACACGACCTCAGTTCTATTCTAAACATCATCGGTCCAACAAACTATTGAAACTGAAATAAGACCATGAACGTGATTAAATCTCAGTATCGCCACATCAAATCCATAACAACAACAAGACCTACTATCCACTGACACCCGCAAGACCCTCACATATCTCTCCTCAACACACATCTATCTAGCACCAATCATCTAACTCAAATAATTTAATCTCAGACTCGGTTCAATCTTTCAATCTTTCACAGATTTTTTGATTAAACCTTATTCCTCATCGATCAATTTAGAAGATGAAGCTTCTTGTTAAATATCCGAATACAATTAAGAATAATTGATAAAAAAAAATCTGTTATAATTATTCTTTGATTCGTTAAAAGACCAACAGCCTAAAACAAAAACGAAAACATAAAAATTAAAACCTACCCGAGACCCATAGGATCTTGAAGTCATCTTCTTGATTCGTTCTAAAATGAAAATAAAAAGGTAACGGGTGCGGTTGAGATCTGTTGTGCTATAATCGATGATGGAGAAAGTTTTTAATTTTGTTTGAGATTCATTCTTGTTGATGATTGTTGATGGGAGCGCAGATTTGGTGAGAGGATTTGAGAAAAGGGGAGGCGTAATTTTGACAGAAGTATTTTTAGGGTTAGTTGTGTTTTAGGGTAAAGTGGGTACTCTTATACCGTGACTTTAAGTACTAATATTTTAGTTGGGTCTCATGTGTTTGGTGTTCGGGCTTTCAGAGTTTGGACCGGTTCTGTATAGTCTATTGGATCGGGGCTTTACACGATTGTGGGCTTTTTCATCCTACCAATGGACTTGGATCTTGGAGTATATTTCATTGAGCTGAGTTTCTTGCATAAGATTGATGTGGGCTGATCGTTTAATGGTGGGCAGGCTTGGATCAAATATTATTTACGAATTTTTGGTTTCATGTTTAATGTTAATCAAAATCTGTAATTAATATTTGGTTTAAAGATGGTATTTTGGTATGGTATAATATTTCACGGAGGATAGAAATTCACGGCTTGAGCTTATTATTTGAGAAAATAATTATTGATGATGGAGAATGAACCGTTGAAGAACCGCTGCATGTTCCCTAAAACGGATATTCACCGAAACCAAAGTTGTCATAACACTTTCAAGCTGACATTGTTTACGGTTTAGTCTTGATTTTGTAAAATCCCGCGAAAGAAATTATTTCTCGGTTTAAATCAGAGACTTGTAAAATCCCGTAACAATGGAAACATCCTGGTATTTGTAAAGTGCATTTCCGGATCTATCTTACGGTTTATTCTTGGTTTTGTAAAATTCCGCGAAAGAAACTATTTCTCGGTTTAAACCATTGAATTGTAAAATCCCGTAATGATGGAACCATCCTTGAGAAAGGAAAGTGTATTTCGGAATCTTATTTGATGCTGGTGCTACGGTTTCTACTTCGAAGAAGGGATAAAAGGGTGTACTTCATGAATTGGATGTGTGTTTGGATATTCGTCATGGCAGTTTGGTTACTACATGGTTTTACCGGGTTATGTGCTTCTTACCATGGTCGGGATGAAACCATTATCTTAGTTCACTTAAAACGTCACAGGAGGCTAGATATGAGCTTTTAATCAGAAGATGTGACAACGGGGTTAATTCACTATTATTTATTTGAGGTTGAAGTGAAATATCACGGGCGAGTGTACTTAGTATCTGAAGGTATCGGGGATGGTTGGATGAAGATTCTTCGAGATCCTTGTTCGAGCTTATTATTAAAAATGAAGACTTGGAAATCTAGTTATTGTTGGGTGTCTTTTACCTTTTCTTTTACCACTTGGGGGAATTGGGCTCATACCACCACAAAAGAACTATCACTTTAAGGAGTTACGTTGTAGTGCTCAGTGTCACATTCAATTGTGGATTTTCAAGAGGTAATGTACGTCTTATACTTGATGGTTGGTTGGTTGAAGAGTATAGAGTACATAGAGAGTACTTAGAGATGCTAATGGAAATCGGCACCGCTCTTTGTTACATATGTGCAAGTTTGAGTCACAAGTTTGGGGTAGTTTACTTCAGGGTCAAATTCATCATATTGGGTTTTTTCTCCATCAGCTGTTACGACAAAGAGCCTACTGAATGATAATGGGATTGATTACAAGTTTGCCAAGAGAGTTTGAAAAGAGAGAGATAATGACGTTTGAACACCACAGTTCAAGCCTCGTTCTCTAAAGAAAAGAAAAGTGTACGCTTCAGTGCGTTTTATCTTCTGAAGAAGAGAAATCTTCTTATTATGACCATTCTCATCCACATGCTTCATACTTTTTCCATGCGCTTCAGTCATCAAGTGAACCGGGCTACCACTGATTGTTTTCTCATTCCACTTGCTCGATTATAATGAAGATGGCGACATCATGTGCTTATTTTGCGGGAGGGAAGTGTGAATAGAACATTCGGATGATTTTCACTTATTTAATCAAGAATGGCAACTCCGTATGCAATTCTTGAGGGGGAGAAGAAGTGTGAAATTATTGCATGGTTTTTGAGAATTAACGGTCATACGGCTCCAAACTCATGTAAGAACCGAGCTTCTTCTTATCGGGTCATTTCTACATGGAGTTTCTTCTAAGAGTCGTTGGTTGACATCTTCACGGGCTGATATGATTAAATGACAAAGTGCTTCTAGTTCTTTGGTGATTTCTTTGATGAACATCTTTATGTTCTTGTTTGATTGGGAGGGATTTTAGTTAAGGAGATTTGCTACATACAAGGTAATTGGAACGCATTTGGTGAGATGAAGATGTTAACTATCTAATCCCCAATTGGACAATCTTGAAGAAGGTCGAGTCTACGGTCTGTCCTACATTTTCTGCTACATGTTAGAAGACTAAAGACGAGTTGCATTTAACGATCTAAAGACTTCTTCTCAACTCAAGCATTCATCATAAAGATTGTCGGTTTAGGGGAGAGCATTAATTGGGGGAGAGTGAACAGTCAGATTTAATCCCCAATTAGACTTGCTCACAATGTACTTCAGCAAGTTGATTCTCACAAAGACTTCAAGCGTTCTTCTCATCAGATTTCTAGTATTTGGGCTTATAATATGTTTCTGATTAAGTGTCAAAACCAGCAAGGGGAAGGAGACCGTATCTAACGCGAGTAAACTTGATGAAATTAATTCTTCTAAGTGATTGAAGATATCCCGGGAAGACATTTTTCATGACCGCAGAGAAACTCAAGGTTTTACTCATCAAGGCGTTTAGTGTTCTTATTCCAACTACGTGGGGGAAGTGATGTAAGAGAAAGTTTCTGAAGATAAAAAGAGGCACACAAGTGAGGAGGCATTTGAGTACTTCTAGTTCTTGAGCTTCATACACAATCATCAGGAAAGATAAAGGTGCATTGGTTGGTTGTATCTTTTATTCTTTGGAAATCTATTTGTGTATTCGGGCTCTTGAGCATTATACTAAGAGCGGATGCATCATTTCAACTACACGGGGAAGTGTTCTCTTGACACCTTTTGGAATGGATTGCGTCAGACTTCAGGGGTTATGAAATTTGAGAAGATTATTTTATGTGTGGGATGATTCGTTGCTGTTCTTCTATTGGATGATATAACCTCGAACGGAGAATCTCGATTATCGGTCTTAAAAGGAGCAGCAAGTTCGATGATAATGGTGTGCTTCTTTGTGCACCTGGCTAAGGGAAGCTTGTAAGAAAGCTTTGAATCTGCTCAGCTAAAGGATTTTCGGTTTGGGGGGAAGCTGCCAAAGTCTCACTTTCAAGTGGCTCAATTTCTCTCTTCGATTCAAGAGTCTTGGAAGCTTTGGTGGTGAATGTTTAAGAGATAACGAATTCTATCTTCTACGACGTGCTGCTCGATATCCTTATCTCGGTACTCGTATCATCATCCTCTTAAACTATATCATCGTATCTATCTTTGTATATATTTATCAGAAAACCAAAATACAAAAATATAAAACCAACAAAAAGAAAATAGAAAAATATAAAACCAACATAAGAAAATAGAAAAATATAAAACCTTAAAAAAAAATCCATAAAAATCAGAAAATTTGAAAAATACCAAAAATATGTTTTCTCAAGACATGTCTTCTGGTATCGATAACATCTACGGTCTTAGAAATGTCATTCAATAATGGCACCGGACCATAGATGAAGTTCGAGCAGGAGGTGTAAATATTCTTTTCAAAACATGTCACAAACTATGGCTTACAGTTATTTCAGACTGTAACCCGTGCTTAAACCATGGCTTGCTATTATTTCAGATAGCAACCCGCTTTTTAAAGAAAGGAAAAGTGTTGCGCTAAACCAATTTTTAAATATTTCGTGCACTTATCATAAAATCAAAATGAGGAAAGTATGTCGAAGGACTGCTATTCCTACACAAATGTTTTTCCGTCTTAAATTCTTCAGAAAAATATTTGTTGTTTTAACAAAAGAGTGGAAAATGAGTTGCTTGAAAAATCAATCAGATTCAGAGTTTTTATAAAAGCGAAAACTCAATCAATGACTTCAGCGCTTTTAAATTTTTCAGAAAATGAGACATTGATTGAGGGGGAGAATGTTTTCAAATTTATATCATCTAACGGGCTTTCTTAATTATCCTAATATGCTTAATTAAAAATGATGTTAACCTATGTTGAAGGACTAGGTGCCTAGGATATGATTGCTAGGATTAGATGACTTGAGTTTGATAAACACTTTATTCCCATACCTTTTATGATCTGTTTGATATGTTGAATTGACTTTTATTAGTCGATTGCTTTTTGGGTGATGTCGACCACCGTATATTTGTATGTGTTTTCACTAACGTATGCAGGTATATTGGTATATAAGAATGTTCCCGATCCGGATCCCAATAATGAAGATGATTGGATGCCGAAAGGAAAGGGCAACTATATCTTGGGTCGACAAATGAAGAAACGGAGCTTAATTGGACTTCCATGTAGAGTTGGCATAAATGCAATGTAAGAGGTCTCACTGCATCAGCAGATGGTTTTCTTCTAAGTGATTGAAGAAACGGAGCTTAATTTTACCTCAGTTGGCATTCAAAATGCAACGTAAGTCTCAACTGCATCGCAGAGCGGTTTTCTTCCAACCCTCAGCAACAACAACAAAAGCTTCTCAACCACCTAACGTATCTTTGTGCAGGGATACCATTTTTCTAAAAACTCTAAATAAAATTGTTTTTGAAAATGGAAAAATATTGTTTTGAAAATATAATGGACTAAATTTTGAAAATCACCGGACTTCTTTTTATCAAAACCTATGTCATTCAATTATTGACTTCGGTTATCGATTGAGGGGGAGAGTGATTTAAAATATAATATTTTCATACAATATTTCTTCATAAAAGTTCCGGTTTGTACGTTAAAATGTGGTGATCTAAAGATTTAATGTTATGTCATGGTATGATTTTCTTTAAAACTCAAAGATCTGTCAAAATGAAATTTTTTCTGTTCTTGTTTGATTGTGAAATTGTTTTATTTTATCTAAAGATCTCTTAAAACAATCATACCTGACACTAACAATCTTTAATGTCTTAAAATGGTCCTTATCTGTCATGTTTCAAAACTAAACCAAGCCACAAGTTCTCCCATGTTTTATAAACCTTATTAAATCACTTGGGATCCAAAATCTCAAAGGGTTTGATATTTTTGATCGGGGGAGAATTTGTGATTTAATAATGGAATTTGATAAAAGGTGATCGTTTTGATTCAAATTGCAAGTTCTCTCTAATATGTGCTAAACTCTTTCAAATCTCGAGGCACATATTGAGGGGGAGCAAATGGTTTTCTCTATGGCATTTGTGATCGTGAATGTACTTCAAAAGAACTCTTTCCTCTATGTGATAAAATGTTTTCAAATATCATATGCACATATTGAGGGGGAGAATTTACCAAAGAAAATCAAATGGCTTTTTCCATGGAAATTGTGATCAAGAATTTATTTCAAAAGAATTCTTGCCTCCATGTGCTAAACAATTTATAAAATCATATGCACATGTTGAGGGGGAGTTTTTTTAAATGATCAAAACTATTAAGGTACAAAATGCTTTGATCTCGTATCACAAGTACCTTGATTGTTTTTCCAAATGATTTTTCAATTGGTTTCAAGGAAGAATGAACTGTACCAAAAGACCGACCATTTTACTTTATGTATGGAGTTATAAGGATGGTGAGGTTAGGTATTAGTTCCCACGATCCGCCAGAACCGAAGGGATCTACCCAGGGACAATCCACTAGATAGTGTAGAGTCCTTAGGTATGATGAAAAAAGGAGAAAAGTGAGATATGGGAAGAGTGCGGACTGAGACAGAGCTAGTACTGGAATAAACCCAACAAGGTTCTAGTAATGAAGTCTCGGTAAGCACTGAAGGGGTTGAAGAATGAAAAAGAACTGAATGTGAAAAAAGGGTGAAAAGAAATATCCCTCCATCAATTCAACCTTAGGGCAGAAACCGGGTTCGATACATATGCTACTGGTGTTTACTAAGGTAACACTGGTATTGAAGACAAGACATCATGGACCCAGTGATGCTTTGCACTAAACTTCCCAAGCTACTCAAGTTCCTCTTAAAAGGGCTTGTTTCATTCTCACGGGGAACCGACATTATCTATCGACTTTCTCTTAGAGATTGTTGATATTGAAGAAGGAGACCCTCTCCCTAGTCTCCGGCATAGGAACCAAATGTGCACAATTGAGTCTAGAGCCAAGAGATCATCCACAATATCTCGTTAGGACACTAAATTAATGAAGACTTGCTGTTTCACACAATGTGGAAAGTAAGAATATATTAAGAGTCCTTCGCATTATCCTTGTGGTATTGCCAGAACATCCGAGTGATATGATAAAATATTCACGATGAAGATGGAAATTCTTCTAGAGCCAACATCAAACAAGCTCTTGGTGGGTGACATGTGAGATCTTTTCTAAAGATCAAGCTTGTGACAACTGGATAGAAACGATGGAGAGATTCAAATCTTGAATCAATCTTGGTCCAGGAAACGGATTGACGGATATCTTTGAAAAACTAGTCGTTGTGCTTAAAAACTCTTTTCTTTAGCACATCGACCGTGTATGAATATTTCAAATCAAAAGGTGTTTTTATGATTGATAACTGATTTTCAATAAAACCTTCATTGTATTGTAAAAACAATTTCTATTGAGCAATACACGATTGTTTTCAAATATCTTTTCATCAATCAGTGGATTTATATTCGCTGGTTCACTCACTCCGTGTTGTCTTCTTTGAGACGTTCCGGTTTGAGAACAGCTAAGAGCAGCGAAACCTGTCAGGAGATTCTTGAATTATACGATCACAGGTAGTACTTGTCTTGATCAGCGGGGAACCGTGGCCCGTGTACCTCAATTCAACGAAAGTGGTCAAAGACACTTTCGTGTGTTTTATTGCTAACTGTTGTTTGCAGGTACATTTGGACGGTTGCAACTGATCGATATTGAGAAGTTAATTCATAGCCGCATGCTCACAGCATCCACACTTAATTAAAGAAATCATGACATGTGCCTATCTACATAACCTGGCTCAGATATTTTTATACTATGCTTATGCTACGCTAGTGCTAATATCTTGAACCAGTAAAAGCTTCCGCTACTCTGATGAAAAGATGTCATGATCCAAAAGTGTGAGCATGTCGGTCTGAAAGTCACAACTTCACATGATTGCAACACAATAAAGGGTGATCCGAGATTTCTGTGGTGATGATCTCAATGAAAGCTCGAAGATCAGCATGATGTGGATCAGTTCAAAGACCTCCACTGAAAGTACAAAACTATGCGGACTATGAAGAGTCACTGCTAAAGCACAAAGATTACGGAAGTGAAGAATTGAAGTCTACGAGCTTGGAACTAAAGACAAAGAAAGAATGCTAGGATGCAAAATGTATTTCATGGGGTGACCTCCCTTAGGGGGAGATTGTTAGGATTAAGAAAATCCATAGTGAAGAGTCGGTCACCCCAACTATTATCTAGCATAAGTTAGCTCGTAGACATATCGTTATTTACGTGTTTATTAGTGTAGTTTAGTTTAGAGTAACACCGTGGAGGAAGGACGGGTCTTTACCCACTATATGTCTGATCCACAGCCCGTCAGGAGGGCGTTTAGTTTGTAAGTAATAATACCCCTTCCATCCTTGGAAGGGGTGGTACTCTCAATCTAACCTTTCCTTTGTGTTGAACTTTCTCTCTCTAGTTTCATCCTCTCCTCTCTTAATCTCTCTAAAACCATGGCTTTCTTGTATCATCACCATCCAAGGCCACCCGAATCATCATAACACAATATATGTAAGATCCTACATCTTACGCGTAGAAAGTAACCAAAAATGATTTCTGCCCAATGATGTTTCTAAACCAGATTTTTGTGATGAAACAGCTTCAATATCACCAAAATAACACAAAAGTGTGAAACTTGATGATCCAAAACTTCTAAACACCTTATGCGTAGAAATAATCCCACGAATAAAACCAAGCTTAAAAACAATGATCCACACGTAAAGTTTGAAACTTTTTGGCTAAAAACAGATATTTTAACACCTTAAAACATTGAAAGTACAAGAATCTTGGATTGAAAAGTGTAAAAAATAAGTTTTTAAGCATGACAAAGTATGAACCCGTATTACGCGTAAGACCAAAAAGACTAACTTCGAAAACAAAACCTTTTCACCCAACTATTTGGCGAATGATACCACTGTTAGTTTCCCATATTAGTAACACAAGCATCAATAGAAGAAATAGAAAGAAGTGATCGGATGAACTAAACACACACACACACGTATGAGTAAAGAAGGATTATGCGTAGAGAATGAGTGTATGAATTGAACAACCAACCTTCAATAGAAGGTTTACAAGAGTATTTATAGGAGGGAACTAGGGCAACACACCAAGTTCCCATCCTTTCCTTATTAGGCTTGGGCCAAGGCTTATGCGCCTTCTACATAAGCCTTAGCATAATATCAAACATAAAGGCCTAATTAAGCTAACTATTACATATTAATTACTAACACTTGAATTCTAGTTTAGGAGTGATTCCAACAATATACGCCTCACATAATTATTAGTTTACCCATCCTTGACAATACTATCATATTCTCGTTTCCTCATCATTTCCATTTCATCTAGTGTATTTTTTTCATTGTCATCATGCATGTTTTGTTTAAGACTAAAATACACGGTTGGTCCCTAAACTTGTCAATCCGCTTCTCGTTGGGACAAACCTCAGAATTATCATCGCCGGAGGTCCAAAACATGGGCATTATATGCCAAACTCATCCCTTGACCAATAACAGCATTGTCAACGTTCCGTTATACTCCTGAAAAATCCGTTATCATGTTACTGTTGAGGGTAGAATAGTCATTTAACTTGATGTACTGTAGCAGATGCCTTGTCCAATTTCCCGCCATTATGTAGAATATAACAAAGCTGTGTACTCATTGCTCATCCCCAAACTTGTTTTGGAAGCCTACTCAGAAAACCCTAATGCAATGTCTATCATCAAATCAAATAATCTAAGTAAGAAAATAACAAACAACCACCTTGGATTTACTCTGTGGCGAGTAAGAGAATATCCTTTCTATGATGATCATGAAATTAAGGAAAAAGGTGCAATAAGGAGATATTGTAAGTCTTTTTTGGTTAGAGCCTATTACAATCATATGTTAGTACGACTGTTTAAGTTATTCCCCTTTTAGGTAACTTTAGCTTAACATTGGTTTTGTACATTTTTTATACAGCGGGTGAACCAGGATCCTTTAGCATGATGTTCCATTATGAAGGTACATTCAAATACTTTCCACGTAGGATATATCAAGGAGGCAAGAAATGCCTTGTTGATCTTGTGGAAATAAAAGAGGTATCCGTTGATGAAATGGATGCTCTCATGACCCAAATCGGTTTTGAGACTGGACAAACCAATTATTTCTACTTTCTTAAGCCTGGTTGTACATTGGACGACGGTTTGTTTTCTTTGCGTGAAGCTGCTAATGTTGAGTTGTTGAAAGATGTTGTCATAGAGCATAAGCTGATAGATGTCTATGTTGAAATAGGGAAGACTAGATTAGAACTTTCTAAAATGTCCACACAATCAACTAAGACTGGGTTTTGGGAGATGGGTGAAGATTGGAGAAAAGTTGCTACTGCGGCTATTCAATCTTGTTGTAGACGATTGGTGTTAGATGATCTAGATAATGAACCTGCCATAGATCCTTTTATCCAACTTACACAAGTGCCTATGGACGTCAATGATATTGGTGAATCTAGCAATTTGCCAAACATTGAGCCAATATTTTCCACCTTAGACTACTCATTTGCTAGCCAACCTGTTCATAACAGTGAGCGTGCTTTAGTACTTGTTGATGAGGACAATGCTATTAAGGAGCCTGATAATCTTGAGGTTAATCTGTTCCGAGTGACTCAGGGGAAGCACTTAGACACAGTTGGAAGAGCACTAGTTGATGTCAATAACAGGTTTGAGGAGCCTGATAATTTTGAGGTTAATCTGTTTCAATTGACTCAGGAGAAGCACTTAGACAAAGCAGGAAGAGCGCTAGTTGATGTCAATAACAGGTTTGAGAAGCCTGATGTAGATGTAACTCTGTTTCAATTGACTCAGGATAACATGGAAGAGGATCCTGTTGTTGATGTTACTATGTTACAAGTGAGTGACACTAGTGACTTAGGCAATGCAGTTGATGATTCAATTGAACCAAATGAAGAGAACACTTGTCAGGAGAATGATGCACAACTTGGTATGGTACAAGTACGTCAGAGTAATGAGTTAGGTGAAGCAGGAACAACCAGTAATATAAGTGATGACAGGCAGTTGGAAAATGATTTACCTGTGATGGTTGATGATGTCTTTTGCAGTGACTATGTTTGTTTCCAACAGGCAAACTTTTCAAATGGAGTCTATACCACATTCTTCTGTTCTGGTCAGGAGTTTGCTACTGCAGGGGAAGTAAAAAACCTAGTAAGAGAGCATTCAATAGAAACTAGGAGGAAGTTGTTTTTTCTGAAGAATGACAAAACAAGAATAAGGGTCAGGTGTAGGGGTTGTGTTCCATTTTCAGGCCCAAGTGAAGGTCCTGGACTGGATATAGGCCCATCTAGAAGTCCATTAAACAGAAGGGGTATAAATGCATTGCTTTCTGGCAAAAAGGACCCTTCAGAAATACTCTGCCCATTGCTATTGTTTGTCGGCAGGAATGGTGATACAGGTATTTGGTCAGTCAGAACATATAATGAGCAACACACTTGTTTGCAATCAAGGTAAGTCAGAGCTTTTGACCTTCGCTATATCTCACAGAAAATTACAGCACAAATTGAAACAAATCCACAACTTCTGTCAAGTGCATTGCATAATCAACTTACCAACCAATACGAGCTTCAAGTGTCCCTGCAGAAGGTTTTAAGGGCCAAAAACCTAGCAATAACAGCCATCAGGGGTCAATTCAAGCTACAATTTACCATGTTGAGAGATTATGTTCAAGATTTGCAGAAGACAAACCCTAATACAACAGTGGTGACGAATGTGGAACAACCTCCAGATGAGGCTCTTCCAACTAGAGAATTCAAGAGAGTGTATGTTTGTTTAGGTGCACTGAAGCAAGGATTTAAAGAGCGTGGGAGATCGTTGTTGGGGCTGGGTGCTTTTCCAATTTGTGGTCCTTTGAATGGTCAACTGATGACAGCTGTGGGAATTGATAGCAACAATGGTATATACCCTTTAGCTTATGCTTTTGTTGAATCAGAAAACATAGGATCATAGACTTGGTTTCTTTATTGTTTATCCAATGATATAGCACTTGGGCCAATTTCAAGCATCACTTTTATTACTGACATGGAAAAGGTACTCCCTTACTCTGCTCATGAATTTAAGTCTCTCTGTTTTGAAACAGACAGTAAACATATTTGATTTTGTTGAGGATATAAGTAGAGCTTTAGCAGAAGTTTTTCCAAATGCAGAACACAGATTTTGTATTAGAAGCATTCCTGAGAAAATGAAACTGCAATGGAAAGGTAGGGCCTACAAAGATCATCTGTGGAAATGTGCAACAGCCACAACTGTTGTACAGTTTCGGAAAGCTATGGCTGATCTCAAAAACTTAATCAACCAGCCCATGATTGGTTAAGTAAGATACCGCCGATCCATTGGTCAAGGTCACATTTTTCATGTAAGTGATCTATCTGTTTCAGTTAATTTGTATTTGTTAATGCAGTATAAACAGTTATAATTAATACATGTTTATTTGTAATTATCTTTAGGGAGAGCTACTTCTTTTTTTTTTGAACGGCAGTTTGGTGCAGTGGAGTATCTTGCGTGCCACCAAGGCACCAAGCCTCTCGACCCGAGTTCGAATCATCTCACGAAGAGAATAACAACCACAGCCTAGCCATCCAGCTTCCCATTAAGGGGCTTCAAGGCATCGTACTGGGATTCGAACCCAGCTGCCAATTCAAGGAAAATCCCTCACATGGGGAATAGCAGGAGTCGAACTCCTGACCTCCCACACATGGAGACTATAACCGGATGCATCAATCCAACTGAGCTGGACATCACTTGCGGGAGAGCTACTTCTGATGTGTTACTTAATAACATGTGTCAAGTGTTTCATGACAAAATAATTGAGGGTTTAAGCAAACCAATTATTACAGCCTTAGAATACATCAGGGAATACTGTATGAAGAGGATAATGTATGTTCTTATGGTGATTGAGAAGAGTGACGGGCCACTAACACCAACTGCACAACACATGCTAGAGGGTATTAAGAAAGAGGCTGTTAAGTATAATATTTTATGGAATGGGGGAGCTAAGTTTCAGGTTAGTGGACCATGTGGTGACCAATGTATAGTTAATGTTGTACACAAGTCTTGTACTTGCAGAAGATGGGACATAACAGTTTACCATGTAGACATGCTGTTGCAACCAATTGGAATATGACTTTAAATGGGCAACAAGTAGAAGCTGTAGAAACATTGGCTCATCCTTGTTACTATCTTCTCACTTGGGAGGCAACCTACAAACACCATGTCGAGCCTATAACTAGCAGCGAACATTGGGAAAAATCAACTGTGCCAACAACAATTGTTCCACCGAAATCCGAAACAAACCCACCTAGCGCAAGAGGTAGAAAAAGAGTTAGGATAGCTCCTGAAAGTGAAGAGATTGTGAAGGATGGTAAGCTGTCAAGGGCTTGGAAGAGTGTTAAGTGTAGTATTTGTGGCATTTCTGGACACAACCGGAAAACATGCCTAGGGTATGGTGGAGCTGAAAGTAGTCGAACTGCCAATAAGGGAAATGTCAAACAGGTGCCTACTAAAGCTGCAGCAAAAAATACACATCCTAAAGGTAACAAAGTAGCAGAGATAAAGAAGTGAAGGTACAGGTGTTGTTGAAAGTCAAGTTAGTGCAGTTCAAGGAAATGGTGTTCAATATGAAAATCAAGATCCAGCAACTGAAGATCCCATCATACATGATGCATCCCTGTCACAATCCCAACAACATCAAGATGAAGCAATTGCCGATCCCAGCATGCATGAGCAAGCCCAGTGTCAATCCCAGCAACATGATCAATCCTAGTCTGATTCTCAGCTGCAATCAAGTGATGTTCAAGCAGTTTCTGCTTCAACCCAGCCTGCTACACGAAGAATGACTAGGCAGCAGGCTGCACTGGAAAGAATGATGGCCTCACCATAGGTCAATTCTGTTATGCTAATTATCTAGACAATGTTTCATCTAGTTTATTTCCTATGGACAAGTTATGTACTCTAAAAACATATGTGTGTGTGTGTGTATGTCTAACTGTAGTTCTCATGCTTTGAAAAGTATGCAATTTTATGCATTTGGAATTATATCCATTTGCATTAACTATGGAACCATGTCATTATTGTGTATTTTTATAGATTGACTAATCTTGATGTATGAATCATTTGCATCAAAAGTAACCAAAGCTAAACAGAACCTCATAAGAATGTTGACATTTAAAAGTCAACCCTAAACAAATTGCTAACCATCTGCATACCCATAAGGCATTGAAAATCAGAAACAAACCAAACTGAATACTTCATAACAACGTTACTACAATTCAAGATACTGAACATTAACCATCTCGCCTCATTACATAAAAGCTAAAAAAGTTATCCCAATGCATAAACAATCAAGAAAAACATCCAACTTAGCACCAGGTAAATCTTCCACTTCCACTAATCACCTTGAGCAGCTACTAATCTTGCCTCAAGCTCATTTCTCCCCCTAAAAAGGCCTGGTATGATCATTCTTGAACGAGCACAGATTTCAGGATCATACCATCTTATCCACCGACAAGAAGACCCCTATTCATGATTATGACAAGTCATTAAACAACCACCATTGATACAATGTACTTTGCTGCTTGCGAAAACAAACTAACACAATAAATATTAAGACGCACTTACTTCAACAGGACAACCAAAGAATCGACGCCATACAGGGTTGGCGAGAGGTCCACGAAGTGCGAATAATAGCTTGCTTACCACACCAGCAGCATTACCATCTTGAAATGATTATCGTTTTGTAGAAGACTGTTTTTTTAGGATAGTTTAGGGATGGATGATAAATGTCGACCAAACCGTATTACACAGACATATACTAGCTACAAACAGTGTACAACGGTTTCTATTTAGTACGCTACAGTGAAAGACGGTTTTGCCCTCACCAACATAACGTTGACAACGACATTATTGGTCAAGGGACGAGTTTGGCATATAAAGCCCATGTTTTGGACCTTCGGCGATGATAATGCTGAGGTTTGTCCCAACGAGAAGCGGATTGACAAGTTTAGGGACCAACCATGTATTTTAGTCTTTGTTTAATGTGCGCCAGTGTGACCCATCAACATTTCTATAAGTACCAGTTTGACAAATTATGCAAACCAACAACAAGAAATACACTTTCACAATACGAAGAGGCTCCTAGCAAAAAATTGAAGTACCTAGCTAATAGAAACCGATTTAATACCTACGTAGTGAATTAAAAAAACTTCAGCAAACTGCAGTTGAGTTTAGGTATGGGACTATATCCTTTTGGAGTTTGCGATATTTCAGAAAGTACAAGATACAAATATGTTAATCGAGCTAAATTTCCGTCCTTTCTTGTTATCGCGAATCATTTGTCTCCCATAGTATTCTCAGACACTTGTTGCGTGACAATGCTCTCATAAATCAGGTCACCACAAAGGCCCTGTAAATATCCTCTCTTAGTCTTTTTCAACCAGAGTTGCAAATTGCCTTTTTGGACAATCCTAATACCCAACATTCCTTCCTTTCTACCCGGACAAATGCTCTTATGGGTGCTCTAATTCGAAACACCGTAAGACACCTCAGTCATAGATCGGTCAATATATTGTGACAACTCGTACTTTCAGGTCATTTCTCAAAACAATTCATGCTTCACAATTTCATCATTTATCGTAAACTAGGTTTACGTGTTCCAAATTCGCGTAACCTTAATGGTTTAGCGGCGAATTCATGATCATATCATCACGAACATTTCATATAGACTAAGTTTAGTCTACATTTCATTAGCATCATTTGCATCATGTTAGTTCATTCATGACTTTGCATTTCACATTAAACGCGTAAATTTTATATTAAATAAACGTTATCGCGTGAGTTATTATTTTGAATATTTAATCCGATACTTCCAAAAATGATCCCGATATATTTTTATACTTACATTTAGTTTATAAAAATGATATTTTGAGTTTACCTAGTGTTTTAAATTTATTTTGTATATAAATCGTTAAATTTATATTATTACGACGCTTTTCTTAAAAACTACACGATAATTATTATATCACTCAAATTTTACAAGAAATGTATTTTTTTACAATTTTTATAACTACAATATACTTTACTTTGATCCCTTAAAACTTATTTTAGTCCATACTACTCTAAATTCACAACTATGTACAAGTTACAACACTTTTTACTTAACTATACATTTTACTTATATTTTTAACAACCTTACACATTTATATATAAAAAAAAAATGCATTGTTGAAACAACAACCCCAAAAACCGGCCATGGGGGGGGAATGAGTCATAGGGTTGGTAAAAATCTTCTCCTTCAAGTGATTTACACTCAATCACTTACACACACAATCTATTATTCAAGGTGTAAAACAAAAACATTTCTCTCTTTTCTTGCTCTCTAGAACCGGCCAAGCCCACAAGGAGGAAGGAAACCAAAAGTTTTTCCAAAATCAAGTGTTAAACAATCTAGTTATACTCTTATTAAAGGTTTTGAAATAGAAACCTAGAGTGTTTAGGTTTTATCCTTTGTTCTTATCACCTCATCAAGTAACTAGTAAGCATATCATTTCATTTTACATCTTTCATTATCATTTCATATGTATTTCATCATTTTTGAGCAAAGCATGCAAGACTTGTGGATATTTATACCATTTTTACATTGTTTTTAGAGTTTTATATATATAAGTCATCCTATAAATTATCCCTTGTTATATATTGGTCTTGATGATGTTTAGGAACCCATGACACCCTAAGAAGGTGTATGGTAGGATTAGAATAGCTTTGGAGTTGTTTTGAAGGGATTGGAATAGGTTTAGTACGAGAAAAACTCTTTTCGACAAGTATAAAAAGTGGTCTGATCTTGTTTTGTATTTCTGGAAAATCCGACAGTAGACACGAATTTTTGGCCTAGATAATTAGAAAATATACTTTAAAACGAATCCGTGGCCGCTTGAACGGATTAAAACGGAGTTATAACGAAGAAGTTATGAATTTTTCAAGTTTGGCGACGAAATATATATATTCTGAAATTTCAGAAACCCATTATTGTTTTATTCGAGTCAAAAACGAGTCTTAAGCTTCATAAATTACTTCGACTTATCAAAAATATATTAGTATACTTTGATACGAAGCTAAGGACGTATAATACGTAGAAAACGGATTTGTAACGACTAAGATATACACGTTTTTATAAAATTGCCGTAACTTTATTTTTAGAAAAACTATATTATTTTTAGTTGACAAGTGTTACGGTAAACAAAACGACCATATTGAAGGCTATTTTTAACGTTGATGTGGAACTTTTTGTAACGAGATGTCTTCTAATAAAATCGAGATCACCAAGCATATTTTCCAAAACGACCAACCGTTTGTATAGCGGAGTTGTAATAAATTATTTACGGTTGCTTAAACTTTGCCGAAACTCACTTTTAAACCACATTTGGACAAAATCACCATATTTAACCTCTATTATCTTTATGTTCGAGACCTCTATGACGAAAACTCATGTACTAAAACTTCTAGATTTTGATACAAGCTTTCCAAAACCGTCGATTTCGTTTCCTAACGTTCGACGTACACCATTTTACGACTAGTTTTTCAAAGCCATTTTTGTCACTTTCATGAAATTTCCGACGACATTATTTTACGACGAAAAGTTATAATTTCACAATAAATCATTAAGAAACTATTGTAGGATGACATTTTGACGTAAATACTTGTAAAGTGATTTAAGAATGGTCAAGACGTCAAAAGAGTATTTTTCGACGATAAGTATTATTTTCAAAACTCGCAAATGGTATAAATAACATACGAAATGCATGCATAACATTACATCATAACTCATTACATATCATATCATTCGTAATAGGTCAAGGTTAACGTATCACGCTACATCTCAGTGTACTCACTCCTGTCATCATACCAATTTATCAAGTGAGTTTTCATAGCCCCACTTTTAATTGTTTTTATACTACTTTTGGGGGAGATACATGCTCAAACTGTTTTCATTTACTTTCACAAGTACTTTAACTTATATGAATTACCGTGAGTCATAGCCCCTACTCTTTTAACTGTTATGAATTACTTTTGGGGGAGATACATGCTCAACTATTTTTATGACTATCATTGATTATTTGAAACTACCCCTTAACTAACCTGAGTGTTTAGTCATATCCTATATCATAAATCATGGGCCTGAATGTCTTGGGATTATCATTGAGTGAATGTCTTGGGATTATCATTGATTTGAATGTCTTGGGATTATCATTGAGTGAATGTCTTGGGATTATCATTGAGCTGAATGTCTTGGGATTATCATTGAACTGAATGTCTTGGGATTATCATTGAGGTGAATGTCTTGGGATTATTATTGAGCTAAATGTCTTGGGAACATCATTGAGCTGAATGTCTTGGGATTTTCATTGAACTATTGATACATTAAGTCATGCACTATAATGTGAATTCATTTGGCATCATGCACTTGAACATAAACTATGCACCTTTTGGCAGTGGGTTGTGAACACACAGGTTGCAAGTTTTGTATGGCGGAACTTGGGCTGAGTGGATTTACAATGCCTTTCTGCATAACGATTTTGAAAGTCTTTACATTTCAACACAAACTCTATGAACTCACTCAACCTTTGTGTTGACACTTTTAGCATGTTTTATCTCCGGTATCTAAGGCATACACTTCATGGCATGCATGTGGACTTATCATAGAGTCGTGGTGACGACGCGTCTCACTTGGGTTTTACGTACTTTAAAACATCGTTTGAATTGTAACAAACTTATTTCCGCACAAGTTGATTTTCATTTGGGACCTATACTTTGTAAACTCTGATTGTTTTATTAAATCAAGCGATGTGTTTTCCAAACGACACTTTAGGTCGTTCAATATATCTGTAACTGTGATGCTATGACAGTCAATCCCCAGGAATTCCATTCCGCTGCAAAACAGGTAATTTGGGGGTGTGACAGATTGGCATCAGAGCTTCGGTTATAGAGAACTAGGTTGCATCATTGACCCTAGACTATAACTACATCATCATAGCATCTCATCATTTCATCATAAGTGCATACTCAT
The DNA here is from genome assembly GCA_910596185.1 of Chrysanthemum makinoi. Classification (NCBI taxonomy): domain Eukaryota; kingdom Viridiplantae; phylum Streptophyta; class Magnoliopsida; order Asterales; family Asteraceae; genus Chrysanthemum; species Chrysanthemum makinoi. The sequence continues at coordinate 247,754,815 of OU343223.1, forward strand.
TGTACATGCGGGTTTATGACTTAATACCAAACATCATATGAGTCGATTAGTCCAAGCATTGCATAGTTACTCCTAAATTATACATAGCCTGATCACCTATGTCTAATTCTGAAAGAATCATGCAATGAAGGGAGTAGTAGGCTTATATGTGTAAGCAATTCTATGACCGAGCCAAATTTTCAAAAGACCCGTTACTCAAACCGATTTAGCCTAATCTCATGACAGTTCTTGTTTGATGAGTTGTGAGATTAAGTAAAAATCGGTTACCTAAAAGTCTTTTGAGGGTTTTGCTCGAGAATGGGAAGGCTTGCCTCATCAAACCCTAACCCTGAGAGACCAACACGAACTGAATTCAGGGATGAATTCCTTTTGGATGGGCGAATGTGACAACTCGTACTTTGGTCATTTCTCAAAACAATTCATGCTTCACAATTTCATCATTTATCGTAAACTAGGTTTACGTGTTCCAAATTTGCGTAACCTTAATGGTTTAGCGGCGAATTCATGATCATATCATCACGAACATTTCATATAGACTAAGTTTAGTCTACATTTCATTAGCATCATTTGCATCATGTTAGTTCATTCATGACATTTCATTTCACATTAAAGCGTAAATTTTATATTAAATAAACGTTATCGCGTGAGTTATTATTTTGAATATTTAATCCGATACTTCCAAAAATGATCCCGATATATTTTTATACTTACATTTAGTTTATAAAAATGATATTTTGAGTTTACCTAGTGTTTTAAATTTATTTTGTATATAAATCGTTAAATTTATATTATTACGACGCTTTTCTTAAAAACTACACGATAATTATTATTTCACTCAGATTATGCAAGAAAGGTATTTTTACAATTTTTATAACTACAATATACTTTACTTTGATCCCTTAAAACTTATTTTAGTCCATACTACTCTAAATTCACAACTATGTACAAGTTACAACACTTTTTACTTAACTATACATTTTACTTATATTTTTAACAACCTTACACATTTATATATAAAAAAAAAAATGCATTGTTGAAACAACAACCCCAAAAACCGGCCATGGGGGAATGAGTCATAGGGTTGGTAAAAATCTTCTCCTTCAAGTGATTTACACTCAATCACTTACACACACAATCTATTATTCAAGGTGTAAAACAAAAACATTTCTCTCTTTTCTTGCTCTCTAGAACCGGCCAAGCCCACAAGGAGTAAGGAAACCAAAAGTTTTTCCAAAATCAAGTGTTAAACAATCTAGTTATACTCTTATTAAAGGTTTTGAAATAGAAACCTAGAGTGTTTAGGTTTTATCCTTTGTTCTTATCACCTCATCAAGTAACTAGTAAGCATATCATTTCATTTTACATCTTTCATTATCATTTCATATGTATTTCATCATTTTTTTGAGCAAAGCATGCAAGACTTATGGATATTTATACCATTTTTACATTGTTTTTAGAGTTTTATATATAAAAGTCATCCTATAAATTATCCCTTGTTATATATTGGTCTTGATGATGTTTAGGAACCCATGACACCCTAAGAAGGTGTATGGTAGGATTAGAATAGCTTTGGAGTTGTTTTGAAGGGATTGGAATAGGTTTAGTACGAGAAAAACTCTTTTCGACAAGTATAAAAAGTGGTCTGATCTTGTTTTGTATTTCTGGAAAATCCGACAGTAGACACGAATTTTTGGCCTAGATAATTAGAAAATATACTTTAAAACGAATCCGTGGCCGCTTGAACGGATTAAAACGGAGTTATAACGAAGAAGTTATGAATTTTTCAAGTTTGGCGACGAAATATATATATTCTGAAATTTCAGCAACCCATTATTGTTTTATTCGAGTCAAAAACGAGTCTTAAGCTTCATAAATTACTTCGACTTATCAAAAATATATTAGTATACTTTGATACGAAGCTAAGGACGTATAATACGTAGAAAACGGATTTGTAACGACTAAGATATACACGTTTTTATAAAATTGCCGTAACTTTATTTTTAGAAAAACTATATTATTTTAGTTGACAAGTGTTACGGTAAACAAAACGACCATATTGAAGGCTATTTTTAACGTTGATGTGGAACTTTTTGTAACGAGATGTCTTCTAATAAAATCGAGATCACCAAGCATATTTTCCAAAACGACCAACCGTTTGTATAGCGGAGTTGTAATAAATTATTTACGGTTGCTTAAACTTTGCCGAAACTCACTTTTAAACCACATTTGGACAAAATCACCATATTTAACCTCTATTATCTTTATGTCCGAGACCTCTATGACGAAAACTCATGTACTAAAACTTCTAGATTTTGATACAAGCTTTCCAAAACCGTCGATTTCGTTTCCTAACGTTCGACGTACACCATTTTACGACTAGTTTTTCAAAGCCATTTTTGTCACTTTCATGAAATTTCCGACGACATTATTTTACGACGAAAAGTTATAATTTCACAATAAATCATTAAGAAACTATTGTAGGATGACATTTTGACGTAAATACTTGTAAAGTGATTTAAGAATGGTCAAGACGTCAAAAGAGTATTTTTCGACGATAAGTATTATTTTCAAAACTCGCAAATGGTATAAATAACATACGAAATGCATGCATAACATTACATCATAACTCATTACATATCATATCATTCGTAATAGGTCAAGGTTAACGTATCACGCTACATCTCAGTGTACTCACTCCTGTCATCATACCAATTTATCAAGTGAGTTTTCATAGCCCCACTTTTAATTGTTTTTATACTACTTTTGGGGGAGATACATGCTCAAACTGTTTTCATTTACTTTCACAAGTACTTTAACTTATATGAATTACCGTGAGTCATAGCCCCTACTCTTTTAACTGTTATGAATTACTTTTGGGGGAGATACATGCTCAACTATTTTTATGACTATCATGATTATTTGAAACTACCTGCTTAACTGAACTGAGTGTTTAGTCATATCCTATATCATAAATCATGGGAACCGAATGTCTTGGGATTATCATTGAGCTGAATGTCTTGGGATTATCATTGAGTTGAATGTCTTGGGATTATCATTGAGCTGAATGTCTTGGGATTATCATTGAGGTGAATGTCTTGGGATTATTATTGAGCTAAATGTCTTGGGAACATCATTGAGTTGAATGTCTTGGGATTTTCATTGAACTATTGATACATTAAGTCATGCACTATAATGTGAATTCATTTGGCATCATGCACTTGAACATAAACTATGCACCTTTTGGCAGTGGGTTGTGAACACACAGGTTGCAAGTTTTGTATGGGCGGAACTTGAAACTGAGTGGATTTACAATGCCTTTGCTGCATAAACGATTTTGAAAGTCTTTACATTTCAACACAAACTCTATGAACTCACTCAACCTTTGTGTTGACACTTTTAGCATGTTTTATCTCAGGTATCTAAGGCATACACTTCATGGCATGCATGTGGACTTATCATAGAGTCGTGGTGACGACGCGTCTCACTTGGGTTTTACGTACTTTAAAACATCGTTTGAATTGTAACAAACTTATTTCCGCACAAGTTGATTTTCATTTGGGACCTATACTTTGTAAACTCCGATTGTTTTATTAAATCAAACGATGTGTTTTCCAAACGACACTTTAGGTCGTTCAATATATCTGTAACTGTGATGCTATGACAGTCAATCCCCAGGAATTCCATTCCGCTGCAAAACAGGTAATTTGGGGGTGTGACATATATGAATATCATATCTCATCAGGTCTTTGGAATAGTATGCCACGTTCCGAGAATGCCATTAAATAATTAATCTACGTGGTTGTTTCTCGATCTTGGTCACGTCCAACATTTTCCTAGCACAATGCATGTGAAACTTGATACACTCCTTAGAGTATCATCGCTTTCACAACAATTGTTCAACTTATCCTAGTCTCCCACTATAATAAGCAGCTATGGACCTCTTTAGAATGAAATGTTTTTCATTTCAGGTTTTAAAATATGCTAAACGAAAAGCTACTGATAATGTCTCATCTAATTTGCACGAGTCTGCGACGTTACTTTTGATTTCTGGTCGATTGATTAAGCTCATATTAGAAAGTCCCATGAGTAATCACTACTTAATGTTTCTGATTAATCCATTTTAAGGACTCTTGAGCCTCACTATACCATTAATTAATGTCTTACGGTCAATGAATCCAAGTGAGTTTAGTACCAATGATTTAGTCATACTAGATATTTATGACTTAGTTAAAAATGACACACTTGAACTTAGCATTCAATGATGCATTTCATTTTAAACTGAAGTAAATGGAAGTATCTTAAATATAAGAACCGTGACTCTTTGATACTGATTCTCCTAAGTTTTTGAGAACTTTAGTATAACCCCCTGAAACCACGATATAGTAAAGCGTTTCCTAATTTGAAACCTCATACTTTCGAATCTTTAATTCAAATGGCTTCTTTATGTGTTCATAACAACTCAAGATCTACACATTTTTTGTGCCACTATTTTGCCTTAAAGCAATGTACGTTTGTACCAGATCTTGATTTCTCCCTCTGAATCTTGCAATATTAGGAATTCTCTCATCCCATAGATCACTACAGATCTATAATTCCCGTCAGGCTTTGTATTCCTTAGTTAAATGATCTAAAATCAATTTCTCATGCTCTCACTTCCATTGCTCAACTTTAAGCTTCTCTGATTAGGTATGGTTAAGGACTTTCAGATTAAGCATACTAATTTGATATATATTTAACAACTGTTAACCCGTAATTGTTTGTTCCTCTTGTAAAGCATCTTTCAACTTTACTTGAACATTTCAAAGCAGCAAAAGATTTCACTCATGATCTATAAACCTACTATTTTTGAAATAGTTTGATTTACACATCTAAAATGCTAACCCTCAAAGCATATGGGCCTTATAAATCTTTAGATATCTGGAAATACCATCACTTGAGTATTTCTCTTTCACAAGATATCTTCTTTATGAAATGTCATCATCGTAATTTATTGTATTGCTCATTAGGTATACGCCTTGATTCCATCAAGAATCAAAATAGGCAAACTATTCAAGCATTAGTTTCTTTGAACTTCATCCCAGATGGATACATCAAAGCTTATGATTTATTTGAAATTATATCCCAGATATATTTCATCAAAGATTATCATACTGTTGAGCTAACAAGATCTATAAACATTTCTTTTGCTTCACTAGTACTTAAAGAACACATAAAGCATGATCCTTCGTCAATCAGACCGCATAGGTGTTCATTGCTTGCAGATACTTTTGGGATTACCTTAAGTTTTATCAAAAAACATTTAAACCATAGATTTTAAAACAACCAAGCTAGATACAAATCTCCAAAAATGGTTTTAGAAAAGATAATAGTATTTTATTTTAAAGTTTTTGTATCCTTTATGTTTTATGATGACTCTTAAAGATGTCATCAAAAGGTTATTATCCAAAGAGAAAAAACAATTTTTAAGACAGAAATGTAAAAATGTTTTATAAAATCTGTATCCTAAAAGGTAGTTAACTAATGCACGTCCTCAAATGCCATTCTTTCTGAAAGATTGCATATCGTTAACTGATCCACACCTCCTGGCGCCATCCTTTTACCAAGCTGCACTTTTTGACAAAGTTGCTTCAATAACTTCAGTCAAGTGTATCCTACATCATTTCAACCAATATTATGCTCCCTTGCATTATTGGGTAACTTTAGTCCCTACACATATTTCCTATAACTAACTATCCCGATGGTCGTAGGTGATACCTAGCTATGATCCATTCATTAATTCCCCTAACTAACCTATATGATTTGTCTTGTGTTTTTAATTACACTTAATAACTTAGTAAATTTCTAGGTTACTTGTTCATTAAATCTTAAACCCTATAGTCTACCAATAAAAACCTAGTTAGGTTATTTCAGACGTAACTCTAACCACAAATTGACATTGGTTAATATGTTTATGATCTAGCATTAAGTTTCAGAAAGTAGCCTACTAATTAAATATTATCAATAGGTACGTTATATATGATAATTACAAAAAAGCGTAAGATTAGGCGACAATCATACTATCCAAGTTAAAAGCATAATTAAACTAACAAATCATTCATTTAATTACTAAATTCATAACTAGGCAAGTACATAAGTTCTTATAAGCCTTCCATAACAAACACTAAATTAGAAATCATATATATGGCTTATATGTATAAATCCTATATGCCGTATAAGTATAAATACTATATGCCGTATAGGCCTCAATGCAGTTTATAAGCCATATATGCACTATATTGCCATGCCATGTATTATTCAATGTATATGGCGTATACACATAAACCTTGTACGCCGTATGGTCTTCAACATATGACTAAACCCTCCAGGTCTTGGCGTGTATACGCTGTATAGGTAAGTGTCTATACGGCGTAAAGAACTTCTGATGCAATTTCCTATTTTGGCTTCTTTATTCGTTCTTTTTTGCGTCATTTGTGTCATTGCTCCAGATTTGTACTAAGATGCAAAAGTAAAGTAAATCAATACCAAATAGCATAATAATATTATAAAAGCGATATTGCATACTAAAACATGTTGTTATTTGATTTTATCAATTACATTGTTATCTCAACACTTGTGGTATATGACATTGTCTAGTTCTTTAAATTACCAAGTAATCGTGTAAAATATAACACATACATTCCATTTAATTGTATTCATATCTAAAGCTACATTATGTGTAAAAATGTACAAGTATGCACACATCGAAGATATATTGGTAACTAATTGAGGTTTCTTTACATCGAAAAGCAACCTGCTGAAATAGGATGATTTTACTTGGTTTGAGTTTACGTGACGGTAGGTTCAAATCTTGAGGATTAGTCCGTCAAAAAGTTAAAAACCTTAGGGTAGTGGCAATGGGGCACGGTATGCCTCGGTTTGCCTTCATACCGATCGGCAACACCGTTGCCACCATTGAGGTATCGTGCGGTATAGAAGGTGAGCGACAAAGATTGCCGAATCGGCATGGTGAAGAGTAGCAAGAAAGAGCCGTTGGAATCATGAATATAATTTTTTTTTATTATGTGAGGTATGGGATCATGGTTACCACTAGAAAAGTATGGTGAGGTATGGGTGAGGTATGAGATGAGATGGAATGATATTATTGGTGGGTGGTGAGGTATGGGTGAGGTATGGAAGGCATGAATGCCACCACCCTTAGTTAACAAAAAGAAAAAAGTGAAAAAGAGGAATTTAGTGGTACGTGTTGGCATACTATTGATTGCTCGATGTGTATCCTATTACTTACTGTTAATCAATATCAACTAAACTATTAACCATCGGTTAAATCTAGCGAGACGTACATTTTAAAATGGCTAAAACCTAACAAAGCGACAAACAATACAAAATATAGATATTAAAAAGATGAAAAGTTAAAAAAAGAAGAAAAAATTTCACCAATTTTAGGTTTCTACACCGTTGCATTTCCTAAAATAAGACTATTCAAATACTCTCATCTCCGATCACTCTCAACGGTCATATCATCATCTTCACCGATTATCTCACCTTCTCCGGTTATCTCACCGTCTCCGGTCATCTTCACCCGTCATATCATCGTCATCTCACGGTGAACTTCTCCATCATCAAATGTATTGTTACTCTAATTTTGATCGATTTGTTTAGAGATTTTGTTTATGTGTATTAAATTTCGATTGATTTTGTATGTTAATTTGTATAATTTTTGTAAGATGAAGATATTATTTGTTGACCTTAGTTATTGGTTAATCATGTTTTTGTTCTGGTTATGGAGGAAGATATAATTTGTTGACCTTAGTTATTGATCATGCTTTTGCTCTCAATTTGACAAAAACAAGGCGATTGTATAAGTCCTTGAAGTTTACGCATGGTTGTGGCAAGTATGCGAAGAGGACTGTTACCGCGTCTACTGTTACTGAAGTTAGTTATTGGTAGTCGTATTTTTTGTAGTGTTGTACTTAGTTTTGGATCTAATGTATGCGTATAATAATTTGAAAGGCGTATTGGCTATTGTTAAATTTGTAGAGGTTTAAGGTCGGACATTAGGACGTTTATATAATGCATGTTATGTAATCAACTAGTGTTGATGAATGATGATGTGCTGATAGGTTTCTCGTGCGGTAGTTATTTGCATCTAAGTAAAAGTAATTTTGAGAGTGATGCATGGATCTAAAATGGGTAAGCAGGTGAGCTTTACCTTTTCTGGTTACCCGGGGGCCGATTATTTGACTTGGTATGTGGCCTTACTGGGATATCCAGTGACCGTTATTTGGCTAACAAAAATATTAATAGAACTTTAAGCAATAAAATTCCTCATTGGAAACGGTTATTATTCATGAAGGTGTCTGATATTTGGCTAACATTATACTTTTTTCCTGCAATAGGTATCTTCATTTGCCTTCTATAGAGCAGAAAGGACATGGAGCTACGCCATGGAGAAGAAGCAGTTGCCTAATGGTCTAAATGGTCGACAGTGAAGCTATTTATTGGTAGGCTGCGCAAAGCAGTAAAGTGGGCTACACTTTTTTTTCTGAATTGTGTGCTATCAAGGGAGACTCTAGAACATCGTTGGAAGCTGAGGTAGGAATGGCAATGGGGCAGGTTTGTGGCGGGGCGGCCATCCCCATCCCCAAACCCGATAACAAAAACCATCCCTAAACCCGCCCCAATCCCCATTGGGGATCTTATCGGGGCGCCCCATTGGGGCGAGATACTCTCCAAAACCCGCCCCATTCCCCATTAGGGCCTTATCGGGTTGTCTTTTTTTAGCGCGATACTCCATCATACTCGTGTCGCTCCCTGTTTATTCTTATTTCTGCACTATTAACAATATGATTTTATGGAATAGCTTCAATAATCGAGAAACCATTAGTAATATATTAATCATTGGAATAAATCACAACTTTATAGAATAGTATGACACAAAACAAGCTCCTATGATCACAATTTGAAATATCACAAAGATAAGACTAACAAAATTAGAGAATTATATTTAGTACGTAAATACTAACACAATATTTTATGAATAGATATATGTATATGTATATGTTTCGGGGCGGGGATGGTGTGCCCCGTCCCAAACCGATAAGAATCCCGTTAAGGCCCCAAAACCCGCCCCGAAACCCAATAAGCATGCCCCGCCCCGCCCCAATAAGTTCGGGTTTCGGGTTTCCCCGTAGGGTTCGGGTTTTTTTGCCATCCCTAAGCTGAGGTATGTTTGGGGGCAGATTTCAATCTGAAATGTATATATAACTGGATGAGATGCACCGTCGATCTTTTTTTGTTGAGCAAGTTGATTTTAATTTGCAGGCTTATGCCTTATATATGAAGGGAATTCTATTTAGTTGAACAAGACCATAATTTGGACATCGCATTGAAGAGTTTCAAGAGTGCTAGGCAATAATCTTGCCTTTCCATCTTTTTCTTTATAAAAGGAGGTTGTTCTTCTGTTTGTTATTTACTCTCTCTTTTGCTATATTTTTTTCATGGTAATTGATATAAGCAGGGTTTATATGAGGAACTTGGAAAATACGGGGATCTAGAAATTCAAGTTTTGTGCCGTGAGCGTGTTGAGGAACTAGAACCACATATACGCTATTGTTCGCACAAAATTGGCGAGTCAAATTTACAAGTATCTAAACTCGCACACATAAAGGAAATTGAAGGACCTGCAATAGATGTAGCAGGGTGGGTGGGTGGGTAGTGGGTGAAAACGGGCCATTGTTTAATGTGGGTTGACCCACAAACACTAATTTTCCCATTTTTAAATATCTTCTATGAACAGTTAATGTGTTAATCTTATAAGTTAATATTTTTATTAATAACAATCTAGGAGGTTGTATACATTTGACTATAGTTTGTGCGGCATTCTACCCTTTCCACTTTAAGCCAGTTATTTTATTTCACCAGTTTGACCCGTTTACACAACTCAATTTGACCCATTAAAAAATGACTCAAAATTTGCTTACATTAGGCTAAATTATACCGAATGACCTCTAAATGAGACTTGTGAGAGGTGTGATCATTTTATAATGGCTCTTTAAATGCCAAAATTCTTGTTCGTGATAGTGTAACCAGATTAAATAAACGAGGGTTATCCAGAACAATGTAAAATGTTCAGCTGTGTTATACTGCGAGGTTACTGCTTTTCACAGTATTACTACTGCCAAAATCTCATTTGATCTTGTTATATCTGCTTTACTTACTTTTACTAATCTGCCTTTTTACTGTCTTTTGCAGATGTCTTTTGTAGATGTGCAACTGTGTTTGATGGAGTTCTTGTAGAGCATTTATCTATAATTTTTTCTTTGTTATCCTTGTTTGATGTTGGTCATATTTGAGACCTTAAATGTAACACCCCCAAAATTTTACAGCGGAAGCGTTCGGGTCATGGGGTGCTACTAAATCAAATATGATAACACAATGTGATAAAGAATGGAAAATTTTATTCCATTATTGAAAGATAGATTAATTTAAGAAATAGTTTTACGTCATTGTTTCAAAGTGCGGAAGTAAGGCCCATAAAAATATATGTTGTCCCATTAAAAGTTGTATTAAAATGTTTGGAAACACTTCGGATGCCAGTCTTCTACGAATGCCTTTGCCAATGCCCACGCCAATAAGTAAACCTGAGAAAAACATGCTAAAATGTCAACACAAAGGTTGGTGAGTTCATAGGTTTAAGTTTAAGAAATCAAGTTGGACCACAGTTGCACATATAGCATCTCCGTGAATGACACTATATGCAAAAAGGCTATTACGCTAGTTCCAAGTTCATGCCACCGAAACTACGACAGTGTGCATGCATCTAGAAGCATGATAAATAAAAGCCCAGCAAGTGTATTTCCAGTACACTCAATCAATACGATTGATATACGCCCGACGTTTGCCTATCCGGTCAAACTCGAACGGGGGTGTCATCCCCAATAGATCTATTCATAACAATCGTGCCTCCCCAAAGGGAACTAAAGGTAGCATAGTTGGGATTCAAGGTTGTTTCACGTAATAGTGTTTTCAGTTTCAGGTCCGAAAAGAGTTTTGCATGTTTCTCACCCCATAGTATTATAAAGCAAGTAAATAAGAGTAAAAGTGGGGCTATAAACTCACCTTAGCAGTTCGGTGAATAAAGCACAAAGAGATCAAGTGTGATATAGTAGTGGATCCTACCCGGAACCTAAGAATGAGATGGCAAGACTCAGTTTGTAGTTCTGTGTACTCACGACTCGAATTTTCTAAATAAATGCAAGTGTTTATAAGTGGTTGTGTTTAATGTTGCTTGTGTGGCAGGATTTACGGTTAAATCATTTCAAAGTGTTTTGTAAGTATTTAGCTCAAGTATTATCAAAGAGTAAATAAATGCAAATCAAATTGTATTTATTTGATTTATTTGGTTTCTAGGTATGAACATACATATTTATTGAAATCGTAGTTAAATAATATATTTGAACAAATATATTATTTATAATTTACACCGATGTGGTTGCCAAATAAACGTGTGTTAAACGTATTTATCTAAAAGGAAAGTGGTAAAATATATAAGTTTACTAAGCTTATAAATGTTTTGGATGAAAAGTGTCAAAGTGTTCAACTTTGAAGGGTTAAAGTTGTAAAAAAATTTACAAGTTACAACCTTATAAATATTTTTAAGGAAAAATATTATGTGGGTTAAAGTTGGAGGGTTGAAAGTGTAACAATTAATGTAAGTTAGGAAACTTATAAAATTTTTAGGAAGTGTTAAGTGGTTAAAATTGGAGGGGCTGAACTGTCAAGATGTGAAAGTTGAAAATAACAAAAAAAAATAAAAAAATAGCAAAACTGTCACTTCTAGGATTCGAACATGTTTGCATGCGTGTATGTATGAGTTTTATGTTTCTCTTCCAAAACAGTTTATTACCACTTTTCTCAAATAAGCATACCATGTATATGAAAAAGGCCAAGACTTGTGTTTATATGTAAGTTTTCGTTTATGTTTTCTTTGGTCATTACGAGCTCCACATTTCGAATAAGTTCGACATGTATACGGGTGTATGTCGATTTGGAAACCACACGATACTAGTTTATTTTCAAGATGTTTATGTGTGTTGAGAGACTAAAGGTTTGCCACACAAGTTCTTTAAACACAACAAGATTATTCATGAATGTTCAATATATAAATGTATGTCGAGCAGTGACCAAATTTTCAAGAAACTCATTTGTTTAGTTTTCCAAGTTTTAGCATATTAGCATGTAATACTAAGTGCAACATATTGGTAGTTTAGGAAAGACAAAGACATAAGGTAGAGATGAAGTTGAGCCCTTACAGTAGGTGTACGAGGGATATGAGAACTCGAATGAGAAGTGAAGAGCCAAGAAAGACACAACCGAATGTAACCCACACGATCAAAGTATTATTCCGACAAGACTTAGACGATCTTGAAACATTCACCAACACCCTTTTCTTTTCCTATGTAGCTCGACAGAAAAGAGCTTGTGACGAGAGTGTTGTGAGTGAGATTTTGAAAAGTGAAATGTGTGAGTTGATGAGGAGTGATGCAAGGGAGGGTGGTTTTTATAGAGAAAGCTTAGCATGGCATGTGTTTGGTTTTTTTTTTGTCTTTCGTGTTTTGTGTTTTGTTTTGTGTTTTGTCGTTGCTAGCATGTGGGTTTTCAGGAAGATGAAAAGAAGAGCAGGTGCAGGGTGGGGCGTGTTTACAGAAAAGATGATAAGGTCTTGTGGGGTGAGCAAAGATGAAAGTGATATAACCATGTTGCGTTTGACTCGCTGGGAAGGAAGAAGCTAATAACAAGGATGATAGTGACAGATAAGTGATTTATTTTATTATCTTGTTTTGTTGCCTTGGTGTTTCCGTCGCAGGGTAGCAGCAAAAGGGGATGAAAAAGTAGAGTTAACCAAGCAAAAGTGAAGTCTACATGTTGGCATTGTTTTGCGTAGAGTAGCAGCAAGAAGATGGGAAAAATATGGTTGGCCAATTGTTTGTTGGCTTGCGTCCAACATCAGAGGAACAAAAGAAAAAATATATATCATGGTATATGTGTATTAGTGATTATTATTGTGACACAAAAATAAAAAGGGTTTTGTGCTCGTTAGTCTTACCAGGCCAAAACAAAACCACCACAAAAATACTACTTGAATTAATTGGGCTTGTTGGTTGATAGACACGGGCCGAAGCCCAAAGAAAAATGAATTGGATCGGGTTTGGGTTAAGTGGCCCGGTAGATAAAAAAATATAAAAGTATATTATACATTTATTTTATAAAGTTTTTATTATCGAGGTCGAGGTGAAAAATATTCCGTGACTTGTCGTGTTTAAAGTTTGAAAAGAAAGGAAAAAAAATATAGTCGCGAAAAAAAATCGGTAGGGAAATTTACGAGTGATTACAGTACCTACCCCTTAAAAGAAACCACGTCCTCGTGGTTTATGATGCAAGAATCATCGAGGTCGATACGGTGACGAGATGTGAGTATTCATACTTAAATGTGATATGGGAAAAGAGGCTAGTCGTTCAAGGAAAATTTAGTAACATGAGGCAATACGTAAACAAAAGATAAAAGATTCATTAAGCGGAATATTCAGAATACATCGCGATTACACAACAGCGTACAATAGATAGAAAAACTTAAAGGATTGCAATCTAAGAAGGCGGAGAATTTCTTTGTTGTCGTCAGTTTAGATAGTGTTGAAGTTGATCTTGACGCTCTTCTTTTTCTCCAAGGAAATAAGCTCTTCCTCGGGCTGGTTCAATCTGGGTTTTTCCATTCTGATCCCTTGGATTGGGACACTCATTCTTGTAGTGTCCTCGTTCTCCACACCCGAAGCAAGTTATGTTAGCAAGATCCTTTGACTTGTAGTCTTTGGCCATGTGCCCAATCTTCTGGCCGTTGCGACATTTCACATTACACTGACCACTGTGGTGGAGTTTACAACGGCTGCACAAAGGGTGCTTCCCTTCATAGCCCTTCTTCTTTTCGGTTCCAGCAGAGCGGCCCTTAGTTACTTCTTGCCTCTTGTTTTGATTGTTGTTGGTGTTGTTCTTGGAGTTATCATTCCACTTCCGTTTGTTGTTCTCTGCTGCTTCAGCGGCATCCTCGATCACTTGATCCATCAACTTGTTTGACACTTCAATAGTCTCGTGAAGGTCAGCAGCCTTGGAGGTAGTCACATTTCCTTTGATAGATGTAGGTAGCCCTCCGATGTATCGCTCTATCAAGTGAGCCTCAGTTCGTACCATCTCCGGGCATAGCAAGGCTAACTCTTGGAAACGTTGGTTGTAGAATGCCATATCAGTGCCCTTCACCTTGAGGTTCCAGAATTTAGCCTCCAACTTCTTGACTTCATTGCGAGGGCAATATTTCTTGAGCACCATATCCTTGAATTCTTTCCAAGGCATGGCATAAGCGCATCAATGCTGCAGACTTCGGTAATTATTCCACCAAGTTAAGGCAACCTCTTGAAAAGTGAACGAAGCAAACTTCACACTATCTTCATCTTCACAACAGCTGCAGATCCTAAACACGGTTTCAGTTTTTGAGGCCATGGTCAACACAACAGCCCCCTCCGTTCCATTATAACCGCCCATCATACAGTTCACGGAACTCCTTGCGTGCAAACGTTTATTACTAGTAGGTCTAGAAGTTCCGGCATCAGTGGTTGAGTTGTTTGAATTGATCGCAGCTAAGCGGCTGTTGCGCGCTCATTGACCAATTGATCAATCATAGCTTGATCCATAGCAGGTGGGTTTGCAGCAGCCCCGGGTGATTCTTGTTGACTTTCTCCTAGCCATCTTCTATGATACAAGAGAAGACGATAGTTGAGTTTAGAATAGAAGGAATAGTGTCGTATGAGGGTATGAAAGATAGAACGTATGAGTGAAATAAAAGGATGTGACCAGTGACAGAGGTGGTTTTAAATATGTGGGTGAAAATAATATAATCAAGTAGTTGTATGTTACATAAAGAAATAATGTATAAGCAATTATGGAAGCATAGCATAGTGCGATATTGTAATAGTGGGCATGTTAAGCAGTTTAACATAGAGATGTAACAAGTATAAGCATTCGTAGTCTACTCTACACTCTCCTTAAATTAATTATTCCTTAATATCATTAAGTTTGTTACATCAACATTATTCTCATTTAAACTTCGCGACCCAATCAAACAAGAACAACCTTAAAGTTTAAATGTGTGTTAATTAAGAAACTTAATGACTTTGAGAAATAACTAATTTAATTCAAATGAGTGCTTATACGAACCTAAAATATAGCAGTAACACATATAGCGACTACATCGTGTAACAGATAGTCAAGGCATGGCGACATCGGCTGACGTAGTGTTGAAGTGTTTTAGAAAAATTTGGTTATAGTTTAGGTTTTGAAAAACACCTAATTTCTATAACCTTGGCTCGATACCAATCTGTAACACCCCAAAATTTCCAGTGAGCGTTGGTCATGCGGGGTGCTACTAAATCAAATATCATAACACAAGGTGATAAAGAATGGAAAATTTTATTCCATTATCGAAAGATAGATTAATTTAAGAAATAGTTTTACGTCATTGTTTCAAAGTGCGGAAGTAAGGCCAATAAAAATATATGTTGTCCCATTAAAAGTTGTATTAAAATGTTTGGAAACACTTCGGATGCCAGTCTTCAACGAATGCCTTTGCCAATGCCCACGCCAATAAGTAAACCTGAGAAAAACATGCTAAAATGTCAACACAAAGGTTGGTGAGTTCATAGGTTTAAGTTTAAGAAATCAAGTTGGACCACAGTTGCACATATAGCATCTCCGTGAATGACACTATATGCAAAAAGGCTATTACGCTAGTACCAAGTTCATGCGACCGAAACTACGATAGTGTGCATGCATCTAGAAGCATGATAAATAAAAGCCCAGCAAGTGTATTTCCAGTACACTTAATTAATACGATATGATATCGCCCGCCGCGTTTGCCTATCCGGTCAAACTCGAACGGGGTGTCATCCCCAATAGATCTATTCATAACAATCGCGCCTCCCCAAAGGGTACTAACGGTAGCATAGTTGGGATTCAAGGTTGTTTCACGTAATAATGTTTTCGGTTTAGTCGAAAAGAGTTTTGCATGTTTCTCACCCCATAGTTTTATAAAGCAAGTAAATAAGAGTAAAGTGGGGCTATAAACTCACCTTAGCGATTCGGTGAATAAAGCACAAAGAGATCAAGTGTGATATAGTAGTGGATCCTACCCGGAACCTAAGAATGAGATGGCAAGACTCGGTTTGAACGTGTACTCACGACTCGAAGTTTCTAAATAAATGCAAGTGTTTATAAGTGGTTGTGTTTAATGTTGCTTGTGTGGCAGGATTTACGGTTAAATCATTTCAAAGTGTTTTGTAAGTATTTAGCTCAAGTATTATCAAAGAGTAAATAAATGCAAATCAAATTGTATTTATTTGATTTATTTGGTTTCTAGGTATGAACATACATATTTATTGAAATCGTAGTTAAATAATATATTTGAACAAATATATTATTTATAATTTACACCGATGTGGTTGCCAAATAAACGTGTGTTAAACGTATTTATCTAAAAGGAAAGTGGTAAAATATATAAGTTTACTAAGCTTATAAATGTTTTGGACGAAAAGTGTCAAAGTGTTCAACTTTGAAGGGTTAAAGTTGTAAAAAAATTTACAAGTTAATGTAAGTTAGGAAACTTATAAAAATTTTAGGAAGTGTTAAGTGGTTAAAATTGGAGGGGCTGAACTGTCAAGATGTGAAAGTTGAAAATAACAAAAAAAAAAAAAACTGTCACTTCCAGGATTCGAACATGTGACCGGGCGTTCACAAGCCAACGACGTTACCAACTGAGCTAGGTGAGTTTCTTTGTTATACCATGCGTTTAGATATAATTAACTAGTATCTAACGTTTTTATTTTAGTGTAAAATAATACTCAGTGAATACTTGTGTTTATGTTTGCATGCGTGTATGTATGAGTTTTATGTTTCTCTTCCAAAACAGTTTATTACCACTTTTCTCAAATAAGCATACCATGTATATGAAAAAGGCCAAGACTTGTGTTTATATGTAAGTTTTCGTTTATGTTTTCTTTGGTCATTACGAGCTCCACATTTCGAATAAGTTCGACATGTATACGGGTGTATGTCGATTTGGAAACCACACGATACTAGTTTATTTTCAAGATGTTTATGTGTGTTGAGAGACTAAAGGTTTGCCACACAAGTTCTTTAAACACAACAAGATTATTCATGAATGTTCAATATATAAATGTATGTCGAGCAGTGACCAAATTTTCAAGAAACTCATTTGTTTAGTTTTCCAAGTTTTAGCATATTAGCATGTAATACTAAGTGCAACATATTGGTAGTTTAGGTTTTGAAAAACACCTAATTCTCTATAACCTTGGCTCTGATACCAATCTGTAACACCCCAAAAATTTCACAGCGGAAGCGTTCGGGTCATGGGGTGCTACTAAATCAAATATCATAACACAAGGTGATAAAGAATGGAAAATTTTATTCCATTATCGAAAGATAGATTAATTTAAGAAATAGTTTTACGTCATTGTTTCAAAGTGCGGAAGTAAGGCCCATAAAAATATATGTTGTCCCATTAAAAGTTGTATTAAAATGTTTGGAAACACTTCGGATGCAGGTCTTCAACGAATGCCTTTGCCAATGCCCACAATAAGTAAACACGAGAAAAACATGCTAAAATGTCAACACAAAGGTTGGTGAGTTCATAGGTTTAAGTTTAAGAAATCAAGTTGGACCACAGTTGCACATATAGCATCTCCGTGAATGACACTATATGCAAAAGGCAATTACGCTAGTACCAAGTTCATGCGACCGAAACTACGATAGTGTGCATGCATCTAGAAGCATGATAAATAAAATCCCGGCAAGTGTATTTCCGTACACTCAATCAATACTGATATGATATCGCGGCGTTTGCCTATCCGTTCAAACTCGAACGGGGGTGTCATCCCCAATAGATCTATTCATAACAATCGCCTCCCAAAGGGTACTAACGGTAGCATAGTTGGGATTCAAGGTTGTTTCACGTAATAATGTTTTCAGTTTCAGGTCCGAAAAGAGTTTTGCATGTTTCTCACCCCAAAGAGTAAATAAATGCAAATCAAATTGTATTTATTTGATTTATTTGGTTTCTAGGTATGAACATACATATTTATTGAAATCGTAGTTAAATAATATATTTGAACAAATATATTATTTATAATTTACACCGATGTGGTTGCCAAATAAACGTGTGTTAAACGTATTTATCTAAAAGGAAAGTGGTAAAATATATAAGTTTACTAAGCTTATAAATGTTTTGGACGAAAAGTGTCAAAGTGTTCAACTTTGAAGGGTTAAAGTTGTAAAAAAATTTACAAGTTACAACCTTATAAATATTTTTAAGGAAAAATATTATGTGGGTTAAAGTTGGAGGGTTGAAAGTGTAACAATTAATGTAAGTTAGGAAACTTATAAAAATTTTAGGAAGTGTTAAGTGGTTAAAATTGGAGGGGCTGAACTGTCAAGATGTGAAAGTTGAAAATAACAAAAAAAAAAAAAAATAGCAAAACTGTCACTTCCAGGATTCGAACATGTGACCGGGCGTTCACAAGCCAACGACGTTACCAACTGAGCTAGGTGAGTTTCTTTGTTATACCATGCGTTTAGATATAATTAACTAGTATCTAACGTTTTTATTTTAGTGTAAAATAATACTCAGTGAATACTTGTGTTTATGTTTGCATGCGTGTATGTATGAGTTTTATGTTTCTCTTCCAAAACAGTTTATTACCACTTTTCTCAAATAAGCATACCATGTATATGAAAAAGGCCAAGACTTGTGTTTATATGTAAGTTTTCGTTTATGTTTTCTTTGGTCATTACGAGCTCCACATTTCGAATAAGTTCGACATGTATACGGGTGTATGTCGATTTGGAAACCACACGATACTAGTTTATTTTCAAGATGTTTATGTGTGTTGAGAGACTAAAGGTTTGCCACACAAGTTCTTTAAACACAACAAGATTATTCATGAATGTTCAATATATAAATGTATGTCGAGCAGTGACCAAATTTTCAAGAAACTCATTTGTTTAGTTTTCCAAGTTTTAGCATATTAGCATGTAATACTAAGTGCAACATATTGGTAGTTTAGGAAAGACAAAGACATAAGGTAGAGATGAAGTTGAGCCCTTACAGTAGGTGTACGAGGGATATGAGAACTCGAATGAGAAGTGAAGAGCCAAGAAAGACACAACCGAATGTAACCCACACGATCAAAGTATTATTCCGACAAGAATTAGACGATCTTGAAACATTCACCAACACCCTTTTCTTTTCCTATGTAGCTCGACAGAAAAGAGCTTGTGCGGAGTGTTGTGAGTGAGATTTTGAAAAGTGAAATGTGTGAGTTGATGAGGAGTGATGCAAGGGGAGGGTGGTTTTATAGAGAAAGCTTAGCATGGCATGTGTTTGGTTTTTTTTTTGTCTTTCGTGTTTTGTGTTTTGTTTTGTGTTTTGTCGTTGCTAGCATGTGGGTTTTCAGAAGATGAAAAGAAAGCGAGGTCAGCGGGTGGGGGTGTTCAGAAAAGATGATAAGGTCTTGTGGGGTGAGTAAAGATGAAAGTGATATAACCATGTTGCGTTTGACTTGCTGGGAAGGAAGAAGCTAATAACAAGGATGATAGTGATAGATAAGTGATTTATTTTATTATCTTGTTTTGTTGCCTTGGTGTTTCTGCAGAGGGTAGCGCAGGGGATGAAAAAGTAGAGTTGACCAAGCAAAAGTGAAGGCTACATGTTGGCATTGTTTTGCGTGGAGTAGCAGCAAGAAGATGGGAAAAATATGGTTGGCCAATTGTTTGTTGGCTTGCGTCCAACATCAGAGGAACAAAAGAAAAAAATATATGTCATGCTATATGTGTATTAGTGATTATCATTGTGACACAAAAATAAAAGGGGTTTTGTGCTCGTTAGTCTTACCAGGCCAAAACAAAATACTACTTGAATTAATTGGGCTTGTTGGTTGATAGACACGGGCGAAGCCCAAAAAAGAAAAATGAATTGGATGGGTTTGGGTTAAGAGGCCCGGTAGATAAAGATATAAAAGTTTATTATTTATTTATTTTATAAAAATTTTATCATCGAGGTCAAGGTGAAAAATATTCCGTGACTTGTCGTGTGTAAAGATCGAAAAGAAAGGAAAAAAAAATATAGCCGCGAAAAAAAATCGGTAGGGAAATTTATTTAGTGATTACAGATACCTACCCCTTAAAAGAAACCACGTCCTCGTGGTTTATGATGCAAGAATCATCGAGGTCGATACGGTGACGAGATGTGAGTATTCATACTTAAATGTGATATGGGAAAAGAGGCTAGTCGTTCAAGGAAAATTTAGTAACATGAGGCAATACGTAAACAAAAGATAAAAGATTCATTAAGCGGAATATTCAGAATACATGCGATTTTACAACAGCGTGTAGATAGAAAAACTTAAAGGATTGCAATCTAAGAAGGAGAATTTCTTTGTTGTCGTCGGTTTAGATAGTGTTGAAGTTGATCTTGGCTCTTCTTTTCTCTCAAGGAAATAAGCTCTTCCTCGGCTGGTTCAATCTGGTTTTCCATTCGATCCCTTGGATTGGGACACTCATTCTTGTAGTGTCTCGTTCTCCACACCGAAGCAAGTTATGTTAGCAAGATCCTTTGACTTGCGGTCTTTGGCCATGTGCCCAATCTTACGGCGATTCGCGACATTTCACATTACACACCACCTGTGGTGGAGTTTACAACTGGCTACAAAGGGTGCTTCCCTTCATAGCCCTTCTTCTCTTCTTCCAACAGAGGGTCCTTAGTTACTTCTTGCCTCTTGTTTTGATTGTTGTTGGTGTTGTTCTTGGAGTTATCATTCCACTTCCGTTTGTTGTTCTCTCTGCTTGCCCGGCATCCTCGATCACTTGATCCATCAACTTGTTTGACACTTCAATAGTCTCGTGAAGGTCGCCCTTGGAGGTAGTCACATTTCCTTTGATAGATGGAGGTAGCCCTCCGATGTATCGCCGCTATCAAGTGAGCCTCGGTTATCTACCATCTCCGGGCATAGCAAGGCTAACTCTTGGAAACGTTGGTTGTAGAATGCCATATCAGTGCCCTTCACCTTGAGGTTCCATAATTCAGCCTCCAACTCTGACTTCATTGCGAGGGCAATTTTTCTTGAGCACCATATCCTTGAATTCTTTCCAAGGCATGGCATAAGCGGCATCAATGCTGCAGACTTGAGGTAATTATTCCACCAAGTTAAGGCAACCTCTTGAAAAGTGAACGAAGCAAACTTCAACCTATCTTCATCTTCACAGCTGCAGATCCTAAACACAGTTTCCAGTTTTTCAAGCCATCGGTCAACACAACAGCCCCCGCCGTTCCATTATAACCGCTGTCATACGATTCACGGAACTCCTTGTATGTGGCCCGCGTTTATTACTAGTAGGCCTAGAAGTTCCGGCATCGGTGGTTGAGTTGTTTGAATTGATCGCATACTAGCGGCTGCCACGCCGCTCATTGACCAATTGGTCAATCATGCTTGCGATCCATAGCAAGTGGGTTTGCAGCAGTCCAGCGGGAGCAGGAGCGAGGAAAGGGAGTAGCGGCAGTTGGCCACGGGTGATTCTTGTTGACTTTCTCCTAGCCATCTTCTATGATACAAGAGAAGACGATAGTTGAGTTTAGAATAGAAGGAATAGAATATTGTCATGTATGAGGGTATGAAAGATAGGTATGAGTGAAATAAAAGGAATGACCCGATTGAGGTGGTTTTAAATATGTGGGTGAAAATAATATAATCAAGTAGTTGTATGTTACATAAAGAAATAATGTATAAGCAATTATGGAAGCATAGCATAGTGCGATATTGTAATAGTGGGCATGTTAAGCAATTTAACATAGAGATGTAACAAGTATAAGCATTAAGTAGTTTCCTACTACTACACTCTCCTTAAATTAATTATTCCTTAATATCATTAAGTTTGTTACATCAACATTATTCTCATTTAAACTTCGCGACCCAATCAAACAAGAACAACCTTAAAGTTTAAATGTGTGTTAATTAAGAAACTTAATGACTTTGAGAAATAACTAATTTAATTCAAATGAGTGCTTATACGAACCTAAAATATAGCAGTAACACATAGCACGACTACATGAGTGGCAGCATATGAGGCAAGGCATGGCGGACATGGTTGTTGAAGTGTTTTAGAAAAATTTGGTTATAGTTTAGGTTTTGAAAAACACCTAATTCTCTATAACCTTGGCTCTGATACCAATTTGTAACACCCCCAAAATTTCACAGCGGAAGCGTTCGGGTCATGGGGTGCTACTAAATCAAATATCATAACACAAGGTGATAAAGAATGGAAAATTTTATTCCATTATCGAAAGATAGATTAATTTAAGAAATAGTTTTACGTCATTGTTTCAAAGTGCGGAAGTAAGGCCCATAAAAATATATGTTGTCCCATTAAAAGTTGTATTAAAATGTTTGGAAACACTTCGGATGCCAGTCTTCAAAGAATGCCTTTGCCAATGCCGCGCCAATAAGTAAACACGAGAAAAACATGCTAAAATGTCAACACAAAGGTTGGTGAGTTCATAGGTTTAAGTTTAAGAAATCAAGTTGGACCACAGTTGCACATATAGCATCTCCGTGAATGACACTATATGCAAAAAGGCTATTACGCTAGTACCAAGTTCATGCGATCGAAACTACGATAGTGCATGCATCTAGAAGCATGATAAATAAAAGCCCAGCAAGTGTATTTCTAGTACACCCAATCAATACGATATGATATCACGACGTTTGCCTATCCGTTCAAACTTCGAGCGGGGTGTCATCCCAATAGATCTATTCATAACAATCGCCTCCCAAAGGGTACTAACGGTAGCATAGTTGGGATTCAAGGTTGTTTCACGTAATAATGTTTTCAGTTTCAGGTCCGAAAAGAGTTTTGCATGTTTCTCACCCCATAGTTTTATAAAGCAAGTAAATAAGAGTAAAAGTGGGGCTATAAACTCACCTTAGCAGTTCGGTGAATAAAGCACAAAGAGACCAAGTGTGATATAGTAGTGGATCCTACCCGGAACCTAAGAATGAGATGGCAAGACTCAGTTTGAAGTTCTGTGTACTCACGACTCGAAGTTTCTAAATAAATGCAAGTGTTTATAAGTGGTTGTGTTTAATGTTGCTTGTGTGGCAGGATTTACGGTTAAATCATTTCAAAGTGTTTTGTAAGTATTTAGCTCAAGTATTATCAAAGAGTAAATAAATGCAAATCAAATTGTATTTATTTGATTTATTTGGTTTCTAGGTATGAACATACATATTTATTGAAATCGTAGTTAAATAATATATTTGAACAAATATATTATTTATAATTTACACCGATGTGGTTGCCAAATAAACGTGTGTTAAACCTATTTATCTAAAAGGAAAGTGGTAAAATATATAAGTTTACTAAGCTTATAAATGTTTTGGACGAAAAGTGTCAAAGTGTTCAACTTTGAAGGGTTAAAGTTGTAAAAAAATTTACAAGTTACAACCTTATAAATATTTTTAAGGAAAAATATTATGTGGGTTAAAGTTGGAGGGTTGAAAGTGTAACAATTAATGTAAGTTAGGAAACTTATAAAAATTTTAGGAAGTGTTAAGTGGTTAAAATTGGAGGCTGAATCTGTCAAGATGTGAAAGTTGAAAATAACAAAAAAAAAAAATAGCATGTCACTTCCGGATTCGAACATGTGACCGAGGCTTTCACATAAGCCAACGACGTTACCAACTGAGCTAGGTGAGTTTCTTTGTTATACCATGCGTTTAGATATAATTAACTAGTATCTAACGTTTTTATTTTAGTGTAAAATAATACTCAGTGAATACTTGTGTTTATGTTTGCATGCGTGTATGTATGAGTTTTATGTTTCTCTTCCAAAACAGTTTATTACCACTTTTCTCAAATAAGCATACCATGTATATGAAAAAGGCCAAGACTTGTGTTTATATGTAAGTTTTCGTTTATGTTTTCTTTGGTCATTACGAGCTCCACATTTCGAATAAGTTCGACATGTATACGGGTGTATGTCGATTTGGAAACCACACGATACTAGTTTATTTTCAAGATGTTTTATATGTGTTAAGAGACTAAAGGTTTGCCACACAAGTTCTTTAAACACAACAAGATTATTCATGAATGTTCAATATATAAATGTATGTCGAGCAGTGACCAAATTTTCAAGAAACTCATTTGTTTAGTTTTCCAAGTTTTAGCATATTAGCATGTAATACTAAGTGCAACATATTGGTAGTTTAGGAAAGACAAAGACATAAGGTAGAGATGAAGTTGAGCCCTTACAGTAGGTGTACGAGGGATATGAGAACTCGAATGAGAAGTGAAGAGCCAAGAAAGACACAACCGAATGTAACCCACACGATCAAAGTATTATTCCGACAAGAGTTAGACGATCTTGAAACATTCACCAACACCCTTTTCTTTTCCTATGTAGCTCGACAGAAAAGAGCTTGTGACGAGAGTGTTGTGAGTGAGATTTTGAAAAGTGAAATGTGTGAGTTGATGAGGAGTGATGCAAGGGAGGGTGGTTTTTATAGAGAAAGCTTAGCATGGCATGTGTTTGGTTTTTTTTTGTCTTTCGTGTTTTGTGTTTTGTCGTTGCTAGCATGTGGGTTTTCAGGAAGATGAAAAGAAGAGCAGGTGCAGGGTGGGGCGTGTTTACAGAAAAGATGATAAGGTCTTGTGGGGTGAGCAAAGATGAAAGTGATATAACCATGTTGCGTTTGACTCGCTGGGAAGGAAGAAGCTAATAACAAGGATGATAGTGATAGATAAGTGATTTATTTTATTATCTTGTTTTGTTGCCTTGGTGTTTTTGTCGCAGGGTAGCAGCAAAAGGGGATGAAAAAGTAGAGTTGACCAAGCAAAAGTGAAGGCTACATGTTGGCATTGTTTTGCGTGGAGTAGCAGCAAGAAGATGGGAAAAATATGGTTGGCCAATTGTTTGTTGGCTTGCGTCCAACATTAGAGGAACAAAAGAAAAAAATATATGTCATGCTATATGTGTATTAGTGATTATCATTGTGACACAAAAATAAAGGGGTTTGTGCTCGTTAGTCTTACCAGGCCAAAACAAAACCACCACAAAAATACTACTTGAATTAATTGGGCTTGTTGGTTGATAGACACCGCGGGCGGCCAAAGAAAAATGAATTGGATCGGTTTGGGTAAAGAGGCCCGTAGATAAAAATATAAAAGTTTATTATATATTTATTTTATAAAGTTTTTATTATCGAGGTCGAGGTGAAAAATATTCCGTGACTTGTCGTGTGTAAAGATCGTAACTGAAGAAAGGAAAAAAATATAGTCGCGAAAAAAAATTGGTAGGGAAATTTACGAGTGATTACAGTACCTACCCCTTAAAAGAAACCACGTCCTCGTGGTTTATGATGCAAGAATCATCGAGGTCGATACGGTGACGAGATGTGAGTATTCATACTTAAATGTGATATGGGAAAAGAGGCTAGTCGTTCAAGGAAAATTTAGTAACATGAGGCAATACGTAAACAAAAGATAAAAGATTCATTAAGCGGAATATTCAGAATACATCGCGATTACACAACAGCGTACAATAGATAGAAAAACTTAAAGGATTGCAATCTAAGAAGGCGGAGAATTTCTTTGTTGTCGTCAGTTTAGATAGTGTTGAAGTTGATCTTGACGCTCTTCTTTTTCTCCAAGGAAATAAGCTCTTCCTCGGGCTGGTTCAATATGGGTTTTTCCATTCTGATCCCTTGGATTGGGACACTCATTCTTGTAGTGTCCTCGTTCTCCACACCCGAAGCAAGTTATGTTAGCAAGATCCTTTGACTTGCAGTCTTTGGCCATGTGCCCAATCTTCTGGCAATTGCGACATTTCACATTACAGCGACCACCGTGGTGGAGTTTATTTGCACAAAGGGTGCTTCCCTTCATAGCCCTTCTTCTCTTCTGTTCCAACAGAGCGGTCCTTAGTTACTTCTTGCCTCTTGTTTTGATTGTTGTTGGTGTTGTTCTTGGAGTTATCATTCCACTTCCGTTTGTTGTTCTCTGCTGCTTGTGCATCCTCGATCACTTGATCCATCAACTTGTTTGACACTTCAATAGTCTCGTGAAGGTCGCACCTTGGAGTGTAGTCACATTTCCTTTGATTGATGGAGGTAGCCCTCCGATGTATCGCTCTATCAAGTGAGCCTCGATTAGTACCATCTCGGGCATAGCAAGGCTAACTCTTGGAAACGTTGGTTGTAGAATGCCATATCAGTGCCCTTCACCTTGAGGTTCCGAATTGACCTCAACTTCTTGACTTCATTGCGAGGGCAATATTTCTTGAGCACCATATCCTTGAATTCTTCCCAAGGCATGACATAAGCAGCATCAATGCTGCGGACTTTAGGTAATTATTCCACCAAGTTAAGGCAACCTCTTGAAAAGTGAACGAAGCAAACTTCAACCTATCTTCATCTTCAAATGCGGATCCTAAACACGGTTTCCGGTTTTCAAGCCATCGGGTCAACACAACAGCCCCTCCGTTCCATTATAACCGCCGATCATACTGATTCACGTAACTCCTTGTACGTGCAGCCACGTTTATTACTAGTAGGCCTAGAAGTTCGGCATCTCGATGGTTGAGTTGTTTGAATTGATCGCAGCTAGCGGCAAGGCGCTCATTGACCAATTGGTCAATCATGGCTGATCCATAGCAAGTGGGTTTGCGGCAATCCCGGCAGGGAGCAGAGCGAGTGGGAGTAGCGGCAGATTAGGCCCGGGTGATTCTTGTTGACTTTCTCCTAGCCATCTTCTATGATACAAGAGAAGACGATAATTGAGTTTAGAATAGAAGGAATAGTGTCGTATGAGGGTATGAAAGATAGAACGTATGAGTGAAATAAAAGGATGTGACCAGTGACAGAGGTGGTTTTAAATATGTGGGTGAAAATAATATAATCAAGTAGTTGTATGTTACATAAAGAAATAACGTATAAGCAATTATGGAAGCATAGCATAGTGCGATATTGTAATAGTGGGCATGTTAAGTAGTTTAACATAGAGATGTAACAAGTATAAGAATTCGTATTCTACTCTACACTCTCCTTAAATTAATTATTCCTTAATCTCATTAAGTTTGTTACATCAACATTATTCTCATTTAAACTTCGCGACCCAATCAAACAAGAACAACCTTAAAGTTTAAATGTGTGTTAATTAAGAAACTTAATGACTTTGAGAAATAACTAATTTAATTCAAATGAGTGCTTATACGAACCTAAAATATAGCGGTAACACATATACGACTACATCGTGTAACGATGGCAAGGCATGGCGGAACATCGGCGTGGCGGCAGTGTTGAAGTGTTTTTAGGAAAATTTGGTTATAGTTTAGGTTTTGAAAAACACCTAATTCTCTATAACCTTGGATCGATACCATCTGTAACACCCCAAAATTTTCAAATGAGGCGTTGGTCATGGGTGCTACTAAATCAAATATCATAACACAAGGTGATAAAGAATGGAAAATTTTATTCCATTATCGAAAGATAGATTAATTTAAGAAATAGTTTTACGTCATTGTTTCAAAGTGCGGAAGTAAGGCCCATAAAAATATATGTTGTCCTATTAAAAGTTGTATTAAAATGTTTGGAAACACTTCGGATGCCAGTCTTCAAGCGATGCCTTTCCCAATGCCCACGCCAATAAGTAAAACTGAGAAAAACATGCTAAAATGTCAACACAAAGGTTGGTGAGTTCATAGGTTTAAGTTTAAGAAATCAAGTTGGACCACAGTTGCACATATAGCATCTCCGTGAATGACACTATATGCAAAAAGGCTATTACGCTAGTACCAAGTTCATGCGACCGAAACTACGATAGTGTGCATGCATCTAGAAGCATAATAAATAAAAGCCCAACAAGTGTATTTCGGTACACTCAATCAATACGATATGATATACGCCCGACGTTTGCCTATCCGTTCAAACTCGAGCGGGGTGTCATCCCCAATAGATCTATTCATAACAATCACGCCTCCCCAAAGGGTACTAACGGTAGCATAGTTGGGATTCAAGGTTGTTTCACGTAATAATGTTTTCGGTTTCAGGTCGAAGAGTTTTGCATGTTTCTCACCCCATAGTTTTATAAAGCAAGTAAATAAGAGTAAAAGTGGGGCTATAAACTCACCTCAGCAGTTTGGTGAATAAAGCACAAAGAGATCAAGTGTGATATAGTAGTGGATCCTACCCGGAACCTAAGAATGAGATGGCAAGACTCGGTTTGCGATTCACGTGTACACGACTCGAAGTTTATAAATAAATGCAAGTGTTTATAAGTGGTTGTGTTTAATGTTGCTTGTGTGGCAGGATTTACGGTTAAATCATTTCAAAGTGTTTTGTAAGTATTTAGCTCAAGTATTATCAAAGAGTAAATAAATGCAAATCAAATTGTATTTATTTGATTTATTTGGTTTCTAGGTATGAACATACATATTTATTGAAATCGTAGTTAAATAATATATTTGAACAAATATATTATTTATAATTTACACCGATGTGGTTGCCAAATAAACGTGTGTTAAACGTATTTATCTAAAAGGAAAGTGGTAAAATATATAAGTTTACTAAGCTTATAAATGTTTTGGACGAAAAGTGTCAAAGTGTTCAACTTTGAAGGGTTAAAGTTGTAAAAAAATTTACAAGTTACAACCTTATAAATATTTTTAAGGAAAAATATTATGTGGGTTAAAGTTGGAGGGTTGAAAGTGTAACAATTAATGTAAGTTAGGAAACTTATAAAAATTTTAGGAAGTGTTAAGTGGTTAAAATTGGAGGGGCTGAACTGTCAAGATGTGAAAGTTGAAAATAACAAAACAAAAAAAAAAAATAGAAAAGCTGCACTTCGAGATTGAACATGTGACGGGCGTTCACAAGCCAACGGCGTTACCAAGCTGAGCTAGGTGAGTTTCTTTGTTATACCATGCGTTTAGATATAATTAACTAGTATCTAACGTTTTTATTTTAGTGTAAAATAATACTCAGTGAATACTTGTGTTTATGTTTGCATGCGTGTATGTATGAGTTTTATGTTTCTCTTCCAAAACAGTTTATTACCACTTTTCTCAAATAAGCATACCATGTATATGAAAGAAGGCCAAGACTTGTGTTTATATGTAAGTTTTGTTTCTATGTTTTCTTTGGTCATTACGAGCTCATTTGAATAAGTTCGACGTATATCACGGGTGTATGTCGATTTGGAAACCACACGATACTAGTTTATTTTCAAGATGTTTATGTGTGTTGAGAGACTAAAGGTTTGCCACACAAGTTCTTTAAACACAACAAGATTATTCATGAATGTTCAATATATAAATGTATGTCGGCTGACCAAATTTTCAAGAACCTCATTTGTTTAGTTTTCCAAGTTTTAGCATATTAGCATGTAATACTAAGTGCAACATATTGGTAGTTTAGGAAAGACAAAGACATAAGGTAGAGATGAAGTTGAGCCCTTACGGTAGGTGTTATGAGGGATATGAGAACTCGAATGAGAAGTGAAGAGCCAAGAAAGACACAGCCGAATGTAACCCACTTCGATCAAAGTATTATTCCGACAAGACTTAGACGATCTTGAAACATTCACCAACACCATTTTCTTTTCCTATGTAGCTCGACAGAAAAGAGCTTGTGACGAGAGTGTTGTGAGTGAGATTTTGAAAAGTGAAATGTGTGAGTTGATGAGGAGTGATGCAAGGGAGGGTGGTTTTTATAGAGAAAGCTTAGCATGGCATGTGTTTGGTTTTTTTTTTGTCTTTCGTGTTTTGTGTTTTGTTTTGTGTTTTGTCGTTGCTAGCATGTGGGTTTTCAGGAAGATGAAAAGAAGTGCAGGTGCAGGGTGGGGCGTGTTTACAGAAAAGATGATAAGGTCTTGTGGGGTGAGCAAAGATGAAAGTGATATAACCAAGTATTTGACTTCATTTGGGAAGGAAGAAGCTAATAACAAGGATGATAGTGATAGATAAGTGATTTATTTTATTATATTGTTTTGTTGCCTTGGTGTTTCGCCGCGGGGTAAAATGGGATGAAAAATTAGAGTTGACCAAGCAAAAGTGAAGGCTACATGTTGGCATTGTTTTGCGTGGAGTAGCAGCAAGAAGATGGGAAAAATATGGTTGGCCAATTGGTTGGCTTCGTCCAACATCGGAGGAACAAAAGAAAAAATATATGTCATGCTATATGTGTATTAGTGATTATCATTGTGGACAAAAAATAAAGGGGTTTTGTGCTCGTTAGTCTTACTGGGCCAAAACAAAACCACCACAAAAATACTACGAATTAATTGGTTGTTGGTTGATAGACACGGGCGAAGCCCAAAGAAAAATGAATTGGATCGGGTTTGGGTTAAGAGGCCCGGTAGATAAAAATATAAAAGTTTATTATATATTTATTTTATAAAGTTTTTTATATCGAGGTCGAGGTGAAAATATTCCGTGACTTGTGGGTGTGTAAAAAGAAAGGAAAAAAATATAGCCGCGAAAAAAAATCGGTAGGGAAATTTACGAGTGGTTACATTAAGGTTCTGAACACTTTGTGCTCAGTTTAACATGTGGAACCATTTGATTCATATGTAGACATATACATTTTGGAAATGGGTGAATTTGAGTTATTTCGACTTGTATTTGGCAATAAAGTTACTTTGTGGTTTCATATATGTGAATTTCTTATAAATTCATGGTTTATATACTTTGTAAACAAATAGTTTGTAAACAAATACAGTAGAAATGAAAAAATGCAGTTGAAATGAGAAAAATGCAGTAGAAATGAAAAAACAATTGTTCAAGTCTTTCTTTCAGTCACTAATAAATTGCTATAAGTTTTTCTTTCAGAACCTATATTGACACATAATAATCAGACATAAAATCTAACAGACTTTTTGTGACTAATATTAAGCGTCAAAAAAGGCTTTTAGTGATGGTTCCTCTAGCGTCTCTTTTTCTTTCACTGAGATAAGACCAAAATGCCTTTAGCGACCGTCTTGTAGTGAAATTGCTATTACTTCACAACAAATAAAGTAAGGCACACTTATATTTTTGGAAAGCAATTCTCTTATCTAAAGTATAACCGTCCATGCTTCAATACCCAATAGAAAGAAGGCAAGTTCAAAAGAACCTGTAAAGATACCAACATCATACATGCATCATATTGTTTTCTCCATGTGTTTTGTGGACATGATGATTGCTGGCCATAAACATGTCATGGCCTGAATCATACAATTCTATGTTATTTTGCTCATGAATTTATGATGATGATTATGTTGTTCTAGAACCATCATAGTGGACCTCATATTTCCCATATCATCTTTTCATGCATGGTCATAATCCATATCATGAAACTCAACTATAAACCATTATTGCATCTCCCACCATTTTTAATATATAAATCACACAACACAACCTCATCATCATGTTAGTTCTAAAATATAACAAACAGAAAAGATAGTTTAACTCAATCAAATCAAAATATTATAGTATATAATGGAGAGTGTCCCATAATTAAAAATTTACAATATGGTTAATCATATATCGTCAACATCATCATCATGATCATCTTCGTCTCACCGTCGGTGGAGAGAGATGTACGCTATATATAATAATAAATAGTATAATTTAGTAAGGAAGTAACAAATAAAAAAACCAAAACCAAAATAAGCGGAAAGCAACAAAGAAAGCCTCAAATAGTAGTAAAAAGATAGTTGCTAGTTGTGCATGAGGAGTTGAGGACCAAGAGGACTCCCCAATGCGCATATAATTAGTTTGGTTAACCTCCATGTTCATACCAAAAATGGTTGGTGTCTGGTGGAGATGGTAGTGAGTGATCCTCGGGTGAATGATTGACAGGACTAGTAGAGTATTGGCGCATTCTCATGTGAACCACTTCGGCTTGTGACAATGCTAGTTGTGCTTGAAGTACATCAATTTGTTGTTGTAGGGACGATATAGCACCCACACAACCATAAACAGGATCCCTGATCCTAGCATTTGCCTCGTAAACCATTGAACTCACTGCATCGCCTCTATGATGCTCCGGTAATTCCTAGATTTTCAGCAATCAAATAGTTACTATAAACAGAAATATCATATAATTCACATGTAAACTTGATAAAAGGACACACATTAGCGGCTTCAAGAAATATCATATCATTCGGGGCCCAAAACCTTGACCTACGATTCGATAGAATAAGATTTCATATCAATAGAAGACAAGTTTGTCCATCGTCATGATTACATCTCATTTACTACATTTAACATCACGAATAAAATATTTTGTATTAAAATAAATGTGATTTTGAAACGAAAGAGACAAATTTAAAAGAATCCTACTGCTCATACTTCATACTTCATACTTCATAGCATGAATTGTAACTTAAACCAAAAAAGAAAAATGTTTTTACTTTCATAAACAAAAAAGGCTAGTTGATACCTCTTCCGTGCACATACTTTAATTTACTTTTTTATTTTTCACACTTCGAACCCAAGAATCATTTGACCAAATTATTAATAGATGACTAAATTATTCTTTAAGCTGATTGAAACACTTGTGGTTCACACTACCTTTATAAGTTATGTTAGAATAAGACTTTGCTAGCTTGATATAACTAACATAGTAAATTAACTCCATTTAAACTCAAAAGTAGAGGACCAGATACAATAAACTACATGTAATACGTAGTAAGTATTATGAAGTATGAAATGTTCTTAAACCTGAAAGTCAATGTATGTTTTAAGAAAATTAAATTATCTAATTAACTGGACAATGCTTTGGAATAATTATTATAATTAACCATTTATCTAATTATCTTGTTTTGAAACAATATTCAAGTAAGTAGGTTTCATATTTCAAAACCATCTCTCAAGACCCATGAAGTCTGATTGATCACTAATGAGTTGCAGTTTAAGGGATTGGAATTTCAGACTTCTTGTAACTCGTGATCTTTTACGGCTAGACATTCTCTTGGTGTTACCAATCTAGCTATTTCAAGTAGCTTGACTTTTGCGATGTCAAATGCTTGATCATTATGAATACCCCACTTGTATGATAGTTAAAAACGTTTTTTTTGCTGACAGTACACTTTATTTATTAAATTATGAAGAAAAACTAATTTTGAAAGCTTCGAAAATATGTGGTGGATTGTTAGTTGCGGAAAGCGTTTAAGTTGTTGGATTTTTGTGGAAAAAGAAAACGATAGAAGAAGAAAAGTCTAAGGAAATGATGAAAAATGATGATAAGAAACATAAAGGAGAGACAAGTTGTCTAATATGACTTGAAATCACAAAAGCCATTCACATATAGAACGATAACATGGCAAATTTTGAAGTACGTGCAAAGTACTTCATAACCATTCTTTGACTCTAAATTTAACCATGGCCCCGGTTGATCACTTTCAACTGTTTTTAACCGAAATCACTGCGAAAAAGTATGTCCAATATCAGTTACTTCATTAGTCTTATGAAAAGCAACATGAAAAAAGAAGTACTCACTCTCAGTCTTCCTTTTGCATGTTCGTGGCAAAAACGGGTTAGTTGTGCAATTAGCGCGCTAACCCGTTTTTAAACACTCCAGTATACAGTTGACGGCTTTAAAATTGCTTCTTCTAGTGTCTACTTTCGTAAGGGAATAATCATGTATTAAAGAAACATGTTTATTTAGCTATACAATAACATCCTATAAAGTAACAAAAGTACAAAATCAAAAAAAATCAGAGAAACTACACCAAAGTCTAGCATGGAAATAATATGGGCCGTAGTGAAAAAATACTATTTGTAGAATAGACATCAAAGATTTGGTTCAACATTGAAATCCAAAAGATGGTGATATCTTTCACTATCTAGCTACCAGTTTATGCTAAACATGGTTTCAAAAACGTTTATGTGTAAACGTATTAGACAAGAGATCGGTGCATCTACTATTATGTGTTCATATATATATAATTAACCAGTTTATGTGTAAACATGGTTTCAAAAACGTTTCAGCTGGTGTTAGTAACATGCACACAATTGGTGTAAGTTCAAATAGTCGCGCGGTGACATAATAACAAAATGTCAAAGTCGACGATGGAGTAGTTTTTCTCTTGTCCCACTACAGATTCAATGTACGTCTTTTGGTACATTTTTGACTTTCCTTATCACTAACTATAAAGGGTTTGAAGTTATTATCTTTAAATTGTTATTATAATGATTACTAATTCGTGAAATTTGTCATATATAAACGGTTGGTACGTAAATTACCATATATCAGTTGTCGTTAGGTGAGAGTAAACACATATATCGAATATTGATTGGACCTTAGTTTAATTTTTTACTCACCAAATCGTACTATACTAAAACACTCGAAAATGTCGTGATGCTAGCTAGGTTTTATGTATATAGACTCACATTATACAAATTCCTAGATCAACCACTATTACAAGGTATCAGTTGCATGAACTTTACATTTAGAATGTGTTTTTAGGGTTCAAATTAATATTCCATTTAGCTAGTTAATGAAAGTGATTACTTATCTCTTCACCTTTCTTTTTCTTTGTTAGTAGAACTGTATTGGAATTTAGATGATTTCTACACCTGAAAATGAATATTCTAATTTGTTTATAAACTTTTGCATCCCCGGATCTCCATGATTTTCAATTAACTGACCGATATTATGACCATCATGGAAGAGGTAAATCACTAATTAGGTATATATGTTGTCGACACTATTTATCTAGTTTCACATTATGGGACATGCTAACAAGTTAGAAACCATGCACGTTTATGGG
>OU343223.1:247791960-247836691 GCA_910596185.1 Chrysanthemum makinoi
TTTTATTTTTGAGAATCATATATGATTCAGAAAATCATATATATCATTCTGAAATCCATACATGATTTTTAAAATCATATATGATTGTAGTAAAAATCATATATGATTTTTCTGGACGGGATTTTTGAAAAAAATGTTTGTCGAAAATATGTAAAAGTGCATATCTATAGAAAGATAATTTAATTCTCGTCACTATGGTGTATTTTTTAGATTTTGAAGATTTACCGTTTGTAAGATATGTTGTTTTAAAAAAAATGTGGAAAATGATTTTGTATTAATTTAGATAAAAAACTATGGTTATGATTGGCTCATTTGTTCTATGATAAATACGATCTCACTCTGTAGACAAATATAATACACATCTGCTTTAAATTGATAATTACATAAATAATGCCACGCTAACCTTTCTGCTCGAAAAGCCAAGCTTTTGACTTCACATTCTTCATATAATGCCACTTCTTCCTCTTTTTTGTCTCTTCCAACTCAAAGTCGTAAAGATCTGCTGTTCTATGAAAAAAAAAAATCGTGAGTGACAAAGCATCTTCAGACATTAAATGAAACATGATATAGCCTTATACCTGTATAACAATATCGTATAACCTTACAAGTTCTTCGGGCTTTGTAAATTTCTCATTTTTCTCATCACGGGGATTTGTTAAGTTTACTCTTTGCTATGATAACCAGCAGTTGGTTGCGCTCAATGGTTCAAGGTTGCCCTAATACATCACTTATAGCTTTGTCAAGGCCACTCAAATCACCCTTTATGTTTTCAGAATTACCTGTCAGGCAAAGCAAACAAAATCGAAATAACTATATAAATCTATTTTTAAATGTGGACATGCTTATGTAATTTATACCGGGCTTTTTGCATATAATAACATCATACTTGTTCATTTGTCCCGTTTCAGTCATCGTAGTTTTTATTGTACATCTGAGTCACTGAAAAATGGATGATATGCGTCTCATATCATTCCTTTATTAACCAAACCCCCATTACGAAACGGAGTTTAAAAAATGATATTTTTCATACAAGAATGTTTAGCTTTACGTATCTTAACATTATATTCATCTACATTGTGACAAATCATATGAAAATACTTGGTGTATGGGCTACAAACGGACTCAAACGGGACACAAAACCATCTTAAAATGACTAACATGTACAAAAAGTGTACAATGTCAAGAAATAAGGTTTTACTACATACCACATCATTGTAAATGGTATTATATGCAAAAAAAAAGAGAGAAAAAAACATATTTTATCCACTTCATAGGGATGGAAATTGTTTTCCTGAGGGAATTTGACTAAAACAAGGACAAAGCGGCCAACTACATACAAAGTCATTGCGAATGGAGGCCTGGGATTCATCATATGTAGCAATTAATTTGTCAAAAATAGCAAGTCTTTTCTCATCAAGAAGAGTGCCTTCCATTCGATCCTGAAGCTCTTTCTCCATATCCTGAGCTGAAAGGATAATTGTACAATGTACACACATAAGTGATAAGGATTTAAAAGGTACACTTTTGAGGGGTCATCTAAGCCCTTAATTGACCACTTTTATATCCATTATTGCTTAATTTCGCTCATTTTCACTTTTGTCTCTTGAAGGCAAAATGCCAGAATGATGCTTATTTGGACGAAAAGGCGTGAATATGTGAAGAAAATGGCTAAAGTCAAGATCAAGACACTCAAGTCGCTAGAAATGCACACGGCTACGCCACAAACAAAGGCTTATCCTGTCCCTAATGCGACGGCTCGAGAGTGAAATTGCTATTTTGTACCGATGCCGCCGAAGCTTTAAAAGAGTAGCATTACGACCGACGCTGCCTAGATCCAGATTCGGCATAAGAAGATGAAACGACGCCACAACCACAACGTGGATGCCACAAAGTTGACTTGGTCAAGACGAAACCCTAATGGTGATCCATCACACAATTAAAGAGTGACGCTAGCAGCTTGTAACTCTATATATAGAATTCGAATTTTCAGGCTTTTAGAGAGGTAGAATTGTGGAGTAAAACCTTAAAACAATTTTGGTTGTCTTGGGTAGTATCTTAGGGTTCTCATACCCTATTTTACATCAAGATAAGTAATCTACTTCATTGATTTCATTATGTCTTTGATTGTATGTGTGTATGCTTGCATGTTTACCATGTCCGGCTAATTTACTTGTGTGTTTGCTTAGATCTATGAAACCTGGTTATTGAATATTGATTGGTTGTCTCTTTTCTTAATTGTAATTGGCTTAGGATTGCAATAGGCCATCGTTGTGTTTTTAATGCTTGAGTAATCTTTGTGAACATTAGTTTATAATCGTCTAGAGTTATTGTAGGCTAAAAATCCAAAGATAACCTTAGAGTTAGTTTATAAATCCTAGAGATTTTTTAGGCAATAACCTTAAGGTATCCTCAAAGATTTAGGAAAAAAGCATATCCTGCCTTAGAAGACACAACGCATTAAGAATAAGGACGGGACAATTCAACCATCAATAAAAAGATAGGGAGTAATAGTATCTAGCTAGAGACATTTTAATCATCATAATGAAAGCACACATCAATTAGACATAGACTACCCCTAGCTTAGTTAATTAGATAATTAGAATAGTAGAGTAATTGGTAGAAGTACTACCCCCAAATCCAATACCCCGAGATTTGTACCTTTCAATTTTCTAAAAAATATAAAAAAAAGATAAAAAATAATCTTCCTCAACCCCAACCTTAGCGTAGTAATTTCTCACTAGCATTCCTATTTCCCTAGAGAACGATATCAATCCCAGGCTTACCCTAATACTACACTACAACAATTAGGTTCACTGCCTAGGTGGTTGAAAAACTTTCTCAAAGAAAAGGAAGTTTCCTTTGACCTCAACGCACGCACGCAAGTTTTTAGCCGCCGTGAAATAGAATAGCTAGTTAGGTGTCGACCTCGTTTAGGTTCCCTTGCTTGATTCCTATCAAGTAAGCTTTTTTCCCATTTTAGCTTCCTCGTAGTATATCCCTTTTTCGTGACTTTGTTCAGAAACCCATCACTCACCATGATTCGCATCTTCGGCCAGAGTCTTCTACCACGCCCCAATCCTCCTCTCAATCCTCCTCCCAATCCCGAAATTGAAAACGCAATCCCACAAAACCTTTCACCTGTTCACCACTTTGGAAATCACCTAGGGCATAATGAAATAAATTGGCAACAACATAGTCCTTTCTATGACTTCGGATTCGGCGAGAGTTTGACTATGGTGAGGCACTTGATAACGGGGAGGTCATCGTTGAAGTTAACTTTGAAATGGAAGAAGACTTCTACCAATGTTTTGACCCTAGGTGTAGAATTGAGGCTAATGGCCCCTTTAACATGCAATTCCCTTGTAAGATAGGATTTGAAAGTTTTGATGATAACTTGCACTCATTCTTACCTTTAAACTCGATCTCAAGAAATCTATATAATAAAATTAAGGTGGATGAATTAGCCTATCAAGGGGATAATGTTGTTGATGCGGTCACTTACTTGGATGTGTTTGTTGGAAGTTTTGCCTATGTGGTTGAATTCATGGTCCTAGAAGATTTAGGAGAATTCATAAATGGGAGCCTCACTCAAGTAATATTTGGAACAAACTTTAAGAGAATGACTAGGTTGAATGAACGGATGATTGATGGTCTAATCACATTCTCCGATGGAGTTGAAGATTTTGTCTATCAAATGCCCCGTACACACCCAAGGTTTAAGTACAAAGATGTAGAGGCATGCAATCGGATGGCTCCCATTCCGATACTTTGTGAAAGAGATAAACAACGGGGACTTAGGCATACTTATGAAAAAAATGAGCGGTACTATAAAAATGCCTAGAGTTAGAGATGTACAAGAAAAGTGAGAAAAATTGGAATGGCTTAGATAGCACGAGCTAATGCGAGACTACGTAGGGCACGACTTGAGTCCAGCTACAAGACTCATAATAAAGAAAAAATCGTGGGAGGCAACTCATGCTTAATTGTTTGCTTGTTTGATGTCATATATCTTTTCATCATTGTCTATTCTCATGTTTGAATATGTGAAAATGCTTTTATTTTTTTCTTTAACCTTGTCTTTAATTATATATATAAAGGTATTTTACAAAAAGGATAAGTGTAGGGAAGATTACATTAACGCTTTTTAAAAAGATGAACGTGAACATGAGAATTATGATTATTTTGTGCATATATGTGTGTTTGTTAGAGCTGCTTAGACGAAATCATAATGGATGTTATGCGTGGAATTTTCCGATTATAAAGATGTATTTTTCCGTAAAAAACGAATGCACCGGGCTGTCAGATAACCCACGGCGTCAGATTGCAATTCGGGACGGCTGTAAGGAGCAGTAAACAACTTATCTTATTTTCTATCATTTTCTGGCTACTTATAAATTTTTGGAATTTCTCGTCTTTAATTTTCCAGTAAAAACTGTAGAACATCCATTCCACAAGCATTATATCCTAGTTTGGTAGAGTCATATATAGTTTTACCGTCGATTTTACGCGAAGGTTTCGGCCTTTCTTAAGTGTGTGATTATAATAAGAAGAAGATACATAAAATTGGATGGAGCTTTTCACGCATACATTCTTCTTGAAGAAGAATTTAACCACTACTTC
The DNA here is from genome assembly GCA_910596185.1 of Chrysanthemum makinoi. Lineage (NCBI taxonomy): Eukaryota > Viridiplantae > Streptophyta > Magnoliopsida > Asterales > Asteraceae > Chrysanthemum > Chrysanthemum makinoi. Next base: position 247,796,581 of record OU343223.1, read on the forward strand.
ACATGGATCCTACCTAGCTAATCAGGGGAGTATTAGTTTCTTTCACTTTTAGTTACCTTCCATTATCATAACTTTGATACTTTCGGGGAACATTTGAGACAATGTTCAGTTGAAGTGTAGGGAGGGAAAATAAAACGGGAACATTGAAACTATGCCTATCTTTGATTATTTGTCTTGCCCAATTTCATTTGTGTAATAAACCATGAGAAATATCGGTTATGGTAATTTTGGCACCAAATTTAAAATTTTTCATGAAATGTATGAGTGGGCCATTAGTCTTAATAAAGCATCTCATGGATAGGAAGTTATATGGCTAACACAAAACCCTTTACCACTCAAATTCCACCCAAAAAATGTGAGGTTTGCCCCTAGATTTGTAGGAATTAAAGCATTCATCTTTAATGCTTCGAGAGTGTACCGGTAATATAATAGATTCTAGAAATTGTTTTGTGATGCATTTCGAGATCGCTAGTGAGACTACACTTGTGTAGTTAGGAATAACTAAATGATAAGAGGCATTAGGATAACCCTTGTTTGATATTCAGATATATTACTTCTTCCACATGTTGAGTAATTCCACACCCTTGCGCTTTTACTCATATTTAGTACACGATACCCCTAGTTAACCCCTCAGAGCCTATCCTTTTCGCGGTTCACGTGATGTTTCGGTTTTCTGGAATATCAATGAAGAGCATTGTTTACAATCCACCCCCAAATGTACAGCCAAATCTCCTTAGCCTACCTTGTATGCACTCACTTTTAGTGCATTATTGTTATCATACTTAACCCTTAGTTCAATTATCTAGTTACTTGCATAAGTTGCTAAGTCGAGTCATATCCTTTGTATACATTTTTGGGACGATTGGGACTCATGGGAGAAGTTAAATTTTATGAAGTGACGGGAAAGAACGTTAAATTCAAATTCCCTTTATTTACGTAATAATGTACTCCAAGTGTTTTGATCTTTTCAATTCGGGTCAAATTAGTGTTAGAGTAATAAAAACTCAAGTGTAGGGATGTGCCTATAAATCCCTTATATTTTGATGTTATCGTAGAGGATGGTAGAGTAAAAGTGTATGATGAAAAAAAAAAACCATACGGGCTACCATCCTACATGTATCTTTATTTTTATGTTTGTTTGTTTCAGGTTATCTAGAGCTTAGAGTGTCGAGGCTTGGCTTAGCAACGCCATTCTTCTCATGCTTGTAACATAAAGATTTTTGACTTGCCACCACTAAATCACCTATCCAACCAAACCCTTTGTTTCCCTACCGTAAGCCTAACGTTACAACCCTTTAAAAGACCTCTTAGATAGTTTTTTCTAGGTGCTTACGCCAAAGCGATGGAGGTTTGATCTAGTTCCAAGCCTATGGTAATCTATGTACTAGGACCTGTTAATGAGTGTTTATCTTCCATTTCCAATATGATATATTTCATATACACCCGAGAGATGAGAGTATCCAAACACCACTTGTGAGGTGCTAGTATGTAATTTCCGTGCTTGTTATGACTTTTGCGGGTCTTATACTTGTTGTGAATTATTCTAAACCAATGCTTCATGCCCCTAACTTATAAATTAATTGGCCAAAAGCACATTTGCTTGAGGACAAGCAAATACCAAGTGTAGGGATATTTGATAAGGATTTAAAAGGTACACTTTTGAGGGGTTATTTAAGCCTTTAATCGACACTTTATATCCAGATCGCTAGTTTCGTTCCTTTTAACTTTTTGGTCTCTTGAGAAAAATGCCTATGATGCTTATTGGACGAAAAGGCGAATATGTGAAGAAAATGGCTAAAGTCAAGATCAAGACACTCAAGTCTGCCGGAAATGCACCCGACGGCCACAAACAAAGGGCGATGCCGCCCCTCTAATTGCGACGCTTAGGAGTGAAATTGCTATTTTGTACCTAATCTGCCAGTTTAAAGAAGAGGTATGTTACGACTTAGACGCCTAGATCCCATTCGCATCGGCCGAAAGATGAAGCCGACGCCACAACCACAACGTGACGCCGTCATAAAGTTGACTTGGTCAAGACGAAACCCTAATGGCGGATATCCGACGGCGTCACAATTAAAGAATGACGCCGTCGCGGTTGTAACTCTGTATATAGAATTCGAATTTTCAGACTTTTAGAGAGGTAGAATTGTGTAGTAAAACCCTAAAAAGATTTTGGTTCTCTTGGGCAGTATCTTAGGGTTCTCATACCCTATTTTACATCAAGATAAGTAATCTACTTCATTGATTTCATTATGTCTTCGATTGTATGTGTGTATGCTTGCATGTTTACCATGTACGGCTAATTTACTTGTGTGTTTGCTTAGATCTATGAAACCTAGTTATTGAATATTGATTGGTTGTCTCTTTTATTAATTGTAATTGGCTTAGGATTGCAATAGGCCATCGTTGTATTTTTAATGCTTGAGTAATCTTTGTGAACATTAGTTTATAATCGCCTAGAGTTATTGTAGGCAAAAAATCCAAAGATAACCTTATAGTTAGTTTATAAATCCTAGAGATTTTGTAGGAAATAACCTTAAGGTATCCTCAAAAAGTTACGGAAAAAAGCATACCCTACGACCTTAGAATACACAACGCGTTAAGAATAAGGATGTGACAATTCAACCATCAATAAAAGATAACTAGGGAGTAATAGTATCTAGGTAGACACATTTTTAATCATCATAGGAGCACACATCAATTAGACATAGACTACCCCTTAGCTTAGTTAATTAGATAATTAGAATAGTAGAGTAATTGGTAGAAGTACCACCCCCCCAAATCCAATACCCCGAGATTTGTAACTTTCAATTTTCTAAAAAATATAAAAAAAAAAGATAAAAAATAATCTTCCTCAACCCCAACCTTAGCGTAGTAATTTCTCACTAGCATTCCTATTCCCCTAGAGAACGATATCAATCTGGAGGCTTACCCTAATACTACACTACAACGATTAGGTTCACTGCCTAGGTGGTTGAAAAACTTGCTCTAAGAAAAGGAAGTTTTCTTTGACCCCGAACGCGCGTTGTACGCGTATCAATAAGAAAACAGGAAAGTGATTAATCATATACAATTAAGCACGTAGACATATCAAGCATGCAATTTTCACAACAATATGCACAACGTAATGCACAACAACGTCGTGCCATCGTAACATAGGCTGATTTTCGGTTGAAACCTACAACAGGATATCCAGGCATCTAGCATTGCCGAATTCGATATACACTTAAAGATCTACACATCGATAACTAACCTTTCAATTTGGCAACCCGAGTTTTTGCATTTGATGTTGGGAATCTATGACCAAGCGAATTAAATTATGTAATTGATGCAGCCTGCTGAGATCTAGCTTCAGCCATAACACCCTGAAATTAAAAAAATCAAACAGAAGAAACTAAGATTTGTATGATTTTGAATGTAGCGATTTTATACATCTAACGGCTGAGATCTAACTTCAGCCAAAATAAGTTATCCGAAGTTGATAGCCTACCTCCAACTTCAATTTTAAAAGGTCCAGTTCAGGGCCTTCAATTTCCCTTATGTGTGCGAGTTTAGAAGCTTGTATATTTGACTTGCCGATTTTTGTGCGAACAGTAGCATATATGTGGTTCTAGTTCCTCAACACGCTCACATCACAAAACTTGATTTTCCTGTTCCCCATATTTTCCAAGTTCCTCATATAAACTCTGTTTATATCAATTACCATGAAAAAAATTAGCAAAAGAGAGAAGAAATAACAAACAGAAGAACAACCTCCTTTTATAAATAAAAAGATAGAAAGGCAAGATGATTGCTTAGCACTCTTGAAACTCTTCAATTCGATGTCCAAATTCTGGTCTTGTTACAAATATAAGGCATAAGCCTGCAAATTGAAATCAACTTGCTCAATAAAAAGAGATCAACGGTGCGCCCCATCCAATTATATATACATTTCAGATTGAAATCTGCCCCCAAATGTAAGCGCCCGTAAAAAATAAAAAAATAAATAAAAAATAAAAAAATCCTCAAGTCATTACCTAATGAGAACACAAATTAAGGATTATTGTGTGCTATAAAAAAAATTATATATACAATGTATTACAATTCGACTTTTATTCATACACAAATTTTTGTTTACATATTTTTAGTACATTGACACATTTACAACGCTGATTTCATTGCTAGTGCAAATTTTATTTCATTACAATTACATGTGCATATCTATTTATTTAATTTAATTAAATAAATAAAAGTTTTCAGAATTCATATGCATGGACAATACACCCAATACTCCAACTAATATTTTTTTTACATTCCTACACATATTGGAGTGTTACAAAAATTCAATAAATTTATTATTTCACCCTTTCGTATTTATTTAACTATAAATACTTAAATGATATATAACTACTTTAAATTAAGTAATCACTAGACAATACATATTTTCTTAATACCCAATACAAACACAAAATACATTTTATTAATTTTTACAAATACATAACTCTTTTAATTACAAAATGACGCCCCCTAATATTTATTAAATAGCTAGTTACATTTTTTATAATTTAAACCGTACATACTTTTAAATACTTTTTTACTAGACTTTATAAATTAGTGTATAAACCTTTAATCCACAAAACAAAACTTGGTCAAAGCTAACATTGATGTGACTTAACCTCCCCCCTCCTATGGTCAGCAAAAAATAAGAACAAGGGACACCCTTTTGTATTTTTTTTAATAAGCTTTAGCTTATTAGCTTATTATTATATATATTACACCTTACTTTCGTAATCTATAAAAAGAACTCACCAAGCATTTGTAAAACACACAGAAAAACACACACAACACATTTCCTCTCTAGAAAAAATCGGCCAAGAAGAAAAATCAAGAAGAAATAATTATTTTTGCTTAATTAGTACTTATTAGTGCTTATTAGGGTATAAAAGAAAGTATACAAGTGTTTTCGAATATTGGCTTTGGGTGCAACTGTGTTCTTTTGCATATCATCTCTACTAAACACAAGTAAGTTATAAAAATTACTTTCATAATTTTTACACAACTTATTTATGCATTTTATAAGCTTACAAGTGCTTATTTCATTAATTATATACAAAATATATCACCAACAACATGTTTGTACATTTTTATTGTTAAAAACTAGTTAATATATTTTTATAAAATATATTCTTACTATTTTTGTGTTCACAAATGTTTCATCTTCATGTTTGATTTAATGGTAAAACTATAGTTTATATAAATAAACTAGTAAAAGTGTTACTTAATTATATAAATGCGTCATTCATTTAATCTATGATGTCATGGACTTTTTTTTATTATGTTGATAAATCACTAGTTTAATTTTTTGAAAATTTGTGGAAGGGTTAGGAATAAATTTGGTGTTGTTGTGAGCGGATTTGGATATTAGAAATTAGGAAAAATCGCGTTTTGACACTAATTGAATAGGGTTTGTCCGTTCAGATTAAAATAGAAAAATCAGTGGCTTTCTAGTAAGATTTTACCAAAGAAATGGGAAATAGACTTTATAACATAAACGTGGTCGATTGAACAGATAAAAACGGATTTAAAACGAATAAGTTATGTTAATTCTAAGTTAGACAATAGAAACTACTTTTCTGAAAATTGAGTTGCTGTTATAATATTTAAAAAGTTATTTTGAGCACTTTAGAGTCCAAATGAGCTAAAATGTCCTTAACAAATATTGTAGCGGTTTACATATATATTAAATACAAGTTGGAAAATTTTCAAAATATTGTATAACTAATTGATTACGACTTATTTACGAGTAATATTTGAGATATATTCTAAATTACACTATATGAATATAAATTGTAAACTTCGACATGAATCACAATTTACTTGTTAAATCTTTATGCAGACATGTATGGGTGACATAATATCTTATAAAAATGCATACACAACATATCATAGCATAACCTAAGACATATTATATATTTAGGTTGTGGTTTGAGTCACTCGACCTTGATTTTCATGCACATTATTCCGACTTGTGATACTATACTTGAGGTGAGTTCATAGGCCCACTTTTACTTGTTTTATAAATTCCCGTGGGGGAGATACATGCTATAAACCTGAACGCAAGTCTTTTTACAAATGTATGCTATTCCTAATATTATTATTGCCTAAGTACCTGCATTGCCACTAAAAGTCCCTCACTATCATGAGCCTTTAGTCACTTGCAAGTGAACGCAAATGCTGTGAATAGATCTATTGGGTTTGACAACCACATTTGGTGCTAGCCAGATAGATAGTCATGGTGCTAGCCGGATCGATAAACAAATGCACACTATTTGAGAATCCTAGGTAATTGGCAACTACTTACATGGGGCCACTGTTACTTATTTATATATCGTTAACATTGGTGTCATGAGCTTAGTGCAATAATAACTGTTTTTCTAAAAGATTGTCAACGTAGCAATTATCACTATTGATAAGTTTTAAAACGTACCATTTTGAGGGGTCGTTTAAGCCCTTATTTGATCACGTTTGTATCCATTATTACTTAATATCGTTCCTTTTCACTTTTTAGGTCTCTTGAAGGCAAATTGCGGAATGGCACTTATTTGGACGAAAGGTGCGATATATGAAGAAAATGGCCAAAGTCAAGAATCCACACCTGCTGCCAAATACAAGGAGCACGGCGCCGTGTTAACCGCGACGCCGTCGAGCACATGTTGTGGACGATACAATAGCCAAATTTCTTATTTTCAAGTGATGGTGTCGGCTTAAAAGAGTAGGTCGTCGCAACTCAGACGGCCTAGATTTGATCCGCACGGCGCCGAAGAAGAGACGGCCACAAGCATAAGGTGACGCGTCGCGAAGACTAACGCAAGGCAGACGAAACCCTAATGACTGCATTGACGGCCACAAATCATAAGGTGACGCCGTCGCGAATGTAATCTTATATATAGAATCCAAATTTTTCATTATTCGGTGTGTAGTCGTTTGGAGTAAAAACCTAAACCGAACCAAGGCTATCTTGTACAGTATTTTAGGGTTCCAAACCCTATCTTACATCTAGATAAGTGATTTACTTCATTAATTCAATTATGTCTTCAATTATTTGTGTGTATGCTTGCATGTTCTCCATGTCCGGCTAATTTACTTGTGTGTTTGCTTAGGGAATATGAAACTTAACTATTGAATATTGATTGGTTGTCTCTTATCTTAATTGTTAATGATCTAGTAATGCGATAGGTCATTCGTTGTGTAGTTAATGCTTGATTAATCTTTGCGAACCTTAGACTATAACACCTAGAGTAGTTGTAGGCTAAACCATCCAAAGAGTACCTTAGAGTTAGAGTTTATAAATCCTAGAGATTTTGTAGACGAGACTCTTTGGTAGTTTCAAAGAGTTAGGGATAAACGCATACCCTACGACCTTAGACACACAACGATATTAAGAATAAGGACGTGACAATTCAACCATCAATAGGAGATAATTAAGGAGTAATACAACCTAAGTAAACACATTCTTAAACTATCATACGAGCACACATTAATTAGACATAGACTACCCACTAGTTAGATTAGATAAGTAGAGTAATCGGTAGAAATACCAACCCCCAAATCCAAACCCCGAGATCGTACCTTTCCATTTCCTAAAAAATATAAAAAGCACAAAAATAATCTTCCTCAACCCTAACCTTAGCGTAGTAACTCCTCACTAGCATTCCTATTCCCCTAAAGAACGATATCAATTCCCGTGGCTTACCCTAATACTACACTACAATGATTAGGTTTCACGCTGGGTGTTGAAAAACTTGCTCAATTAAAAGGAAGTTCCTTTGGCCTCGAACGACGCCTGTAGCGTTATCAAGTTTTTGGCGCCGCTGCCGGGGAATAGAATAGCTAGTTAGAAGTCCACTTCACTTAGGTTTCCTTGCTTGATTCCTATCAAGTAAGTTTTTTTTTCATTTTTAGCTTTCTTGTAGTCTATCCTCCTTCTTCGTGACCTTTATTCGTAACCCATCACTTTTCATCATGGAAGGTGATAACCCACCACCATTCATCAACCTACCACCAAATGACCCGCCAAGAGCCGCATTTGGTGAATACTCAAAACCAAGCCACCTAGGCTATAGAAACACCATTGAGCTTCCCGACCAAGCCCAAACTACGGCCCTGCGATCCGACACCATCCGGTTGGTGCAAAACGGATGTGCATTCCATGGACTTCGTTCAAGATCCTAATCAAGATCTTAAGGATTTCCTTAAAATTTTCGATTCCATCGACCTTGATGCTACTACTCGAGGAGACCACGCTCCGCCTCTTCCAATCTCTCTATAGGACCAAGCTAGTAATTGGCTTGAGCGACTTTCCGCCGCTCCATCTCAAGATGATCTCACCTCTCGATTCCTTGCTCAATTTTTCCCAACGGGGAGAACCACTAAGCTTAGGAATGACATCTTGATGTTCCAACAACGTCAAGGTGAATCTCTACGGCATGGACTGATTCAGGACTTACTCCATAAAGTCCCTCATCATGGCATTAATCTTTGGATCCAAGTTCAAATCTTCTATGATCATGTCAATTTCCCCACCAAGCGATCCATTAACCAAGCGCCGTGGAAAGCTTAGTGATCTTACGCGAAGAATCGCGGGGGTATAATAGAGGACCTTGCTCTCTATGACAAAGAAAGTTGGAATGACCCCGTGAGTTGCCCAAAACCGTAAAGGCAATCTCCTTGCCTTCCCTTGACTCACAATCTTCCGACCGTAGGATGCTCGAGCTTGAAGATCAAGTTAAATTCCTAATGAGCTCCTACGAAAATCCTAAGTCTTCACACCAAGTGAACAAAGTTTCTTCCTCATGTGAGCAATTTAGTGACCCTCATAACACTCATGCTTGCACAAGATTCCCAGAACAAGCCTCCGTTGACTATGCATCCTCGCGTACCAATGGAACGGGAGGAAGATTCCCTACAACACCTGGACCTAGGACTTTCAATGACACCCGAGAAGCATGGAAGGGCAAGCCCTACTTTTATTGGGGACAAACCAAAGAATTCACATCCAATGATTTCTCTTGGCCCCCATCTCATGGCCCTACCCAACAAAACATAGAAAGGATGTTACAAAACATAGTCGCATCCCAAGAAGCTCAAATTGCTAAGCTCTCGGATCGTTTTAACCAACAACAAGCCGATATGGAAAGGAAGATAGATAACCTCTTGAAAGCCATGACTAATAGTGATAGGAAGGTTAATTCTATCTCAACTTCAACCTTCCTGTAGAGATTAAGGACCCAAATAAGTTAGCTAAGCACGTTCAATTCGTCAATACCATCGCCTTAGTGAAACCTAATAGAACACATGACGAAGCGAACCATGAGATGATACTTGAGGTTAAGGAAACACCGACGAATGAAACAACCGAGGAAGTAAATGAAGTAGACAATGACTATTTCAATAAGTTTCCTACGGAAGAAGAACTATCTCACCACCCTCACTTAGTGTGTGACCTCCGTCACATGTACGTTAGGAAAAGTCCTAGGATCAAGTTTGGGAACCCTTGGAATCTTAACATACCATGTTACATAGGACACTTTTTCGTGGCAAAGTCCTACATTTATCACAAGTCCCCAATCAATATAATGACTAGCACCTACTACAATTGGGTAATGAAGAAGCCTATCCCAACTAGGCAAGACCCCGATAATCCTAGGGATAGTTGCAATTTTCTTGGTAGAGTTAAGGGATTGCCCGTCCATGTAGGTAGTTTCACGTTTCCTACGGATTTCATAATAGTGGATGATATTAGTACGGCTATAGATCCTAGCTTATCCCACGTTATTCTAGGGAAACCTTTCATAGAAAGCACCGAGATGACCTATGATCCCTTGTTAGGAATAGTGCAATTCAAGGATGAGACCGATGACATAGCTTACCAAATGCCGTTTAAGATTGAGAAGTTTTCATCACTCTCTAATGATGAAAAGGAACTTAAACTATCGGTCTATTATAGTAATGAGGAAGATAAGGAGAAGGGAGTAGATTATGTTATGGCCAAGATTCTAGGTTTCTATGAGGATTGCTTGAACTTAGGACCGGAATATAGGACCAATTGGGGAGAGGACGACCTCTTAGAAAGGTGCATTATAGGGCACTTTTACAACATGGAACCCCCCAATGGAGACCGTCATAAGGAAGAAGGTGACGGTAATGAAGTTACGTAGGAGCACGACTACGAGTCTAGCTACAAGACTCATAAATAAAGAAAAGCGCTTCGTGGGAGGCAACCCATGCTTAATTGTTTGCTTGTTTGTGTCATATATCTTTTATTGATTGTTTATTCTCATGTTTAAATTTGTAAAAATGCTTTATTTTGTTTTAACCTCGTCTTAATCACATATAAAGGTATTTTACATAAGGGATAAGTGTAGGGAGGATTACACACGCTTTCAAAAGAAACGTAAACATGAGAATTTCAATTAATTAAAAGATATATATGTGTGTTTGTTCGAGTCAAATGCTTGTATCGAGTCATAATGGATGTTTTGCAGAAATTTTTCCGGATTCTAAAGATATAAATTTTCCGAATTTTTTCCGAAAATCATGAGTTTTGTCGGGATAACTCGACGGCATCGGAAGGAGTAAAAACAACATATTATTTTTTTCTTTTTCTGAGCTACTTATAAATTTTGGAATTTTCCGTCTTAATTTTCAAAAATTTCTGTCAAACATCCATTCCACAAGCATTATATCCTAGTTTAGAAGAGTCTTATATATATTATTACCGATTTTACGGAAGGTTTCGTTTGTTTTCATCAAGTGTGCAAGTTTTATTTATCAAGAAGAAGATACATAAGGTTGGAAGGAGCTTTTCACACATACATTCTTCTTGGAAAGGATTTAACCACTACTTCACACACGGATCCTACCGAGCTAATCGGGGAGTACTAGTTTTTTCTTTTTAATTACCTTCTATTATCATAAATTTGATACTTTCGGGGAACATTGGGGACAATGTTCAGTTTAAGTGTAGGGAGGGAAAATAAAACGGGAACTTTGAAACTATGCTTATCCTTGATTATTTGATTTGTCCAATTGTATTTGCGTAATAAACCATGAGAAAATGTCGGTTAGGGTAATTTTGGCACCAAATTTAAAATTTTTCATGACATATAGGAGTGGGCCATTAGTCTTAACAAAAGCGTCTCATGGATAGGAAGTTGCATGACTAGCACAAAAACCCTTTACCACTTAAATTCTACCCAAAATGTGAGGATCACCCTTAGATTAGTAGGAATTAAAGCATTCATCTTTAATGCTTAGTGTGTGAACCGGTAGTATAATAGATTCTAGAACTTGTTTTGTGATGCATCCCGAGATCGCTAGTAAGACTACACTTGTGTAGTTAGAATAACTAAATGATAAGAGGCATTAGGATAACCCTTGTTTGATACCTGTAATATAATTACTTCTTCCACCTCGGTTGAGTAATTCCCCCACACCCTTGCATTGTACTCACTTTTAGTACACGATATCCCTAGTTAACCCCTCTGAGCCTATCCTTTTCGCGGTTCTCTTGATTTTTTGGTTTTTCCGGAATATCAATGAAGAGCATTGTTTACACCCCACCCCCAAATGTACACCCAAATCGCCTTAGCCTACCTTGTATGCACTCACTTTTAGTGCATTATTGTTATCACCCTTAACCCTTAGTTCAATTATCTAGTTGCTTGCATAAGTTGCTAAGTCGAGTCATATCCTTTGTATATAGTTTTGGGACGATTGGGACTCATGGTAAAAGTTAAAGTTTATGAAATGATGGGAAGGGAACGTTAAATTCAAATTCCCTTTATTTACATAATAATGTACTCCAAGTGTTTTGATCTTTTCAATTCGGGTCAAATTAGTGTTAGAGTAATAAAAACTCAAGTGTAGGGATGTGCCTATAAATCCCTATCATTTTGATGTTACTTTAGAGGATGGTAGAGTAAAAGTGTATGAAAAAAAAAAAAAAAAAAATCGGAAAAAAAACAGAAAAAGAGAAAAAGAAAAAAAAGAGTGTTGAAAAAAAAAACATACGGGCTACCATCCTACATTTATCCTTTAATTTTATGTTTGTTTGTTTCAGTTATCTAGAGTTTAGAGTGTCGAGTCTTGGCTTAGCAACGCCATTCTTCGTATGCTTGTAACATAAAGATTTTTGACTTGCCACCACTAAATAGCCTATCCCACCAAACCCTTTGTTTCCCTACCGTAAGCCTAACGTTACAACCCTTTAAAAGACCTCTTTGATAGTCTTTCCTAGGTGCTTACGCCAAAGCGATGGAGGTTTGATCTAGTCTCAATCTTATGGTAATCTATGTACTAGGACCGGTTAATGAGTGTTTATCTTCCATTTCCATCTTGTTATATTTCATATACACCCGAGAGATGTGAGTACCCAAACACCCCATGTGAGGTGCCAGTATGTAATTTCCGTGCTTGTTATGACTTTTGTGGGGCTTATATGTGTTGTGGATTATTCTAAACCAATGCTTCATGACCCCTAACTTATAAATTAATTGGCAAAAAGCACATTTGCTTGAGGACAAGCAAATACCAACTGTAGGGATATTTGATAAGGTTTTAAAACGTACCTTTTTGAGGGGTCTTTTAAGCCCTTATTTTATTACTTTTGTATCCGTTATTACTTAATATCGTTCCTTTTCACTTTTTAGGTCTCTTGAAGGCAAATTGCTGGAATGGCACTTATTTGGACCGCGATATATGAAGAAAATGCCCAAAGTCAAGAATTGAGACACTCAAGCTGCTGAAATACAAGGGGACGCGGGGTGTTAATGCGACGCCGTCGAGCACATGTTGTGACGATCAGTAGCAAATTGCTTATTTTCAAGTGACGTGTCGCTTTAAAGAGTAGGTCGTCGCAACTCGGCGGCCTAGATTTGATCCAACGGCGGGAAGAGGACGGGGACCACAAGCATAAGGTGACGCCGTCGCACGACTAACGTGGCCAAGACGAAACCCTAATGGCGGCGACCCCGGCGTCTGCTGCACAAATCATAAGGTTACGCCGTCGCGAATGTAATCTTATATATAGAATCCGAATTTTTCATTATTCGGTGTGTAGTCTTTTGGAGTAAAAACCTAAACCGAACCAAGGCTGTCTTGTACAGTATTTTAGGGTTCCAAACCCTATCTTACATCAAGATAAGTGTTTTACTTCATTAATTCAATTATGTCTTCAATTATTTGTGTGTATGCTTGCATGTTCTCCATGTCCGGCTAATTTACTTGTGTGTTTGCTTAGGGAATATGAAACTTAACTATTGAATATTGATTGGTTGTCTCTTATCTTAATTGTTAATGATCTAGTAATGCGATAGGTCATTCGTTGTGTAGTTAATGCTTGATTAATCTTTGTGAACCTTAGACTATAACACCTAGAGTAGTTGTAGGCTAAACCATCCAAAGAGTACCTTAGAGTTAAAGTTTATAAATCCTAGAGATTTTGTAGACGAGACCCTTTGGTAGTTTCAAAGAGTTAGGGATAAACGCATACCCTACGACCTTAGACACACAACGCGATTAGGAATAAGGACGTGACATAAGGAGTAATACAACCTAGGTAAACACATTCTTAAACTAACATACGAGCACACATTAATTAGACATAGACTACCCACTAGTTAGATTAGATAAGTAGAGTAATCGGTAGAAATACCAACCCCCCAAATCCAAACCCCGAGATTCGTACCTTTCCATTTCCTAAAAAATATAAAAAGCACAAAAATAATCTTCCTCAACCCCAACCTTAGTGTAGTAACTCCTCACTAGCATTCCTATTCCCCTAGAGAACGATATCAATTCCCGTGGCTTACCCTAATACTACACTACAACGATTAGGTTCACTGCCTAGGGTGTTGAAAAACTTGCTCGACGAAAAGGAAGTTCCATTGACCCCGAACGACGCGTGTAGCGTTATCAACTATATATCTTATGTTCAAACTGATTAACTTTAAACCTATGGATTCACTCAACAATTTGTTGACTTTTTAGCATGTTTATCTCAGGTAACTAACTTTGGGCACAGAGTGGGCATCAAGACCTTTTAAATTGGTGTAAAATGAAGTTATCATTTTCTACAAACTCATGATTTTTTCTATGTAACTTAAACCATGTGGTATCACTTTTCCAACCATAAAAATTGAGTTTTTATTGAATGATAACGACTTTTATAAAAATGTCTCATTTAGAGTCATTTTCTATGACTTATGACTGTGATCTATGAAGTAATACCCCAATTAGCCTTTTGCTGCTACGCTGAAATTTTTGGGGTGTTACAGATTGGCATCAGAGCCATGGTTATAGAGAACCAGGTTATATTTTAAACAATTAGACTATAACTATGTTTTCAAAACGAACCATTTTTACACCCACTACCTTACGCCCTCCGTGCCTACATTTTACCAACACTATGTATTGAGATTTGCTTAGCAGACAATACATGACTAGTTAGACATTGCATGATATATTTTAAATGACTTACACTCACTATTTAGTTAGGCGTAGAAATTTTCTTGGCAGATGATGCACGACTAACTAAAACTTATTTACCACATGATAGTGACTTATACTTGTATTATTACATTCTGAGTTATTATAGTACCATGTCTTCTGCTTCACCACCATTATCTATAGCTCCACCACTAGATGTGTCGCCATCTTTTGTACCACCACCCCCATTACATCCACCATCACCTATTCCACCACCTTCACCCGTGACGACTTCTTCACTACCACCACCTACTACTTTCTTTTACCAGACTACTATCATTCCTGTATCACCTTTTACTCCACCTGCTTCTTCACCACCATGTGTTCAGAGTGCCTCATTGCCACCTCGCAAGAGGGCACATTTCTTGGTCCCATCATCATCTGATCCATATGCCGAGATGATCATTTATATTTCCATGGGTGTTGTGATTCCATTCAGACATTTTGTGATGTTGTATATGATTGCTTGGTTCTTACCTATGATGATTATGTCACATTGATTTAATGTGATGATCTCGACTATTATGAATTTTTATAATAATTTTCACTTATGTTAATATTGATAATTCTAAATTATGATGTATATTTCTTGATAATTTTATAAAAATGGCAAAGAAGAAAACTACATCTACTTCTACTCCCTCCTTAACTCCAACTGCTATTCGAAAGTTGATTGTTGATGGTGTTGATGCCGCTCTTGTTGCACCCCCTACTGAAGCTGTTCATTCCAATGAAGCTGATAATCATACTAATCAAAGTGAATTTGTTGTGACACGCAAATGCGGTTACAAAGAGTTCATGAATTGCAAGACCATTTTCTTCAAAGGGACTGAAGGCGCGGTTAGCCTTATCCACTGGTTCAAAAGATCTGAAAATGTTTTTCTCTTAAGTGATTGTACTGAAGACTGCAAAGTCAAGTTTGCTACTGGTACACTGTTGGAAGATGCTCTGTCTTGGTGGAAGGCCTATGCTCAACCTATTGGCATGGAGGAAGCGTACAAGACAACCTGGACAGAGTTGAAGCAAAAGAAGATAAAGCAATATTATCCTAGGACCGAGGTCAAGAAATTGGAAGATGAGTGATAACATCAAATAGTCCTGAATATTAAGTGTTAATTTCCCCCGGTATTGCTCGTTATTTATATCATTTATATGGATTTACGCTTGTTTTCCATTTTTTTCCACTTTCAGGTAAATTACGAGCATTGAGCTAAAGAGAGCGAAATGGAAACATTACTAAAGATTTATCACAGTATATGATTTTGAAGAAGTTACGGTAACTCCTCTCTCACATTACCGTAACTATTGCGTGACTCAGAATACCAACTTATCAAGAGGTTACGACGTAACTCTTCCCAAAGGTTACGACGTAACTACATTAGGTCAAATGAGGATCCACGCCGCTGATACTTACGCCGTAACTACTGCATCACTTACGACGTAACCATGTTTATTGAAGACTACGGCGTAACCACTTATTAGGTTACGCCGTAACTAGTAGATCTAGTGCATTTACGACGGAATAGAAGGTTACGGCGTAACTCCTATATTGGTTACGCCGTAACCCAGACCTGGCCTATAAATACCCCACGAATTCCATCATTTCTGTTAGGTCACTAGATTTACAACACAAGCTTAATAGAAAGAGATAAAGGCGATTGAACAATAAACCTAACACACACACACGTTAAGACTTAGACGATTATGCGTAAGATGTGTGTGAAAGAAATAAATTGAACAACCAACCCTCAAGTGAGGATTATACAAGAGTATTTATAGGAGGGAAGCTAGGGCAACGCTCCTAGTTCCCATCCTTTTCCTTATTGGGCTAGGCCTAGGCTTATGGGCCTTCTACATAAGCCTAAGGCTAATAACAAACATAAAGGCCATAATTAAGCTAACTATTACATGTGAATCACTAACATTTGATTAAGGTTTAGGAGTGATTCCAACAATCTCCCCCTAAGCGTTAGTGATGAATGAATGTAAACGGGGAAGGAGCAGATGTAATAGTAGCTTTGACGTCTTCTGACATTCTTCTTTCTTGTGAGAAGATTTGCCTTGATTTGAACAATCTCTCCAGTGTAGAGAAATTGTCTTCTTTGAACGTTCGCTTTGACGTCATCTTGACTTTGTTCATTGATCATTGTTCTTTGTGATGGTAGTGATAGTATGTTGTTGTTCCGCATCAAGTCTCATCGCCTCGTGCCCCATTTGCTTTCGGTGTCTCCACGTCATTCTTCAACATGCTCACACACTCTTAAACGTTGGAATTCAGTACTGATGAAGTTCTTTAAGTCTTTAAACTTTGTAGATTCTTTGATTGACGTAGAATCATTCTGACTTTTGTGTTGCTTTTCGAGAGAACTTCCATTAGTGATGATATTGGCATGAGCACGTGAAGAATCTGCACGATCGTTCCGCTCCAGAGCTTCCATAAGAAGAAAACATAAGAAAGGTTAGTAATAAGCGGATACCGGCACTTACAAGTTCGAACTTCGAGAGTGTTAACAGCATAGTGTGAAAACACAACTCTAATTCTCACAAAGGCCGTTCTTGAACCGGAGTCCCACAAGTGAGATAACGCGATGTACCGAAGTACATTGATGAGTGTGTAAATACTCATCATTTTTGGGTCAATCTGAACTGCAAAACACTTAAAAATGCTCAGAAATGCATCAAAATACTGAAAATATCTCAAAATTGCATTTTATATGTTTTAGATGCAAAATGTTTAAAATCGGATGAAAAATGAGCTAAGTTTGCATAATTGGCGCGTTTCAGGTCCCCAAGTTTCAAAATATTGTCAGAAATAGTCCCTGAGCACATAATTTCAAAAGAAAAATCACCAAAGGTCCTTTTAAAATCATAACTTGTCAAAATTAGTCCTTTGGTGAGAAATGTCAAAAGTTTTGAGAAATTATAAGTTTGGTCCTCCAAGTTTAAAAATTGGCAAAAATGGCCCTTGGAAATTTGAAAATGTCAAGTTTGGTCCTTGTATTATGGAAACTTGTCACTTTTAGTCCCTTGGAGCAACTTTGCAGATTTGGCAGCCTAGGTCCCTTGATTTTCAGAAATTACAACATAGGTCCTTGGTTATTAAACCCTTAAACCCATTTTGGACCCTGTCAAAAGCTTGTGACCCCTGCCTTTCCCTTTGGACCCTTACCAATTTGACCCTCCCTTTAATAATACACCTTGGTCAAATCTGGTCAAATAAACCAAACCCGCCAAAGTCTTTCTCCCCAACTGCTAAGCCTGCAACACACTATCTCCCATCCCCCCTCCTCATCATCCATTTTCCATGTCCCCCACCTCAACAACACTCCAAGAAAGCATTAAATGTTTCTTCTACCCCTCACTCAACCTCCCAGTTGATAAAAGCAGTTTTGGCGCCAAAACTTGATCAAACGGCCAATATAGCTTCAAGACATCCAATGGCCAAGGAAATTGATGGGAATTAATCAGAGAAGTGAGAGAAGAAAGTTTGGGTATAAAAGAAAGCAAAAGGATGAGAAGAAAGAGGGTCTTTAGTTTTTAAATTTTCATTAATGTCGTTTTTAATATAAAGTTTTAGTTAAGTTAAAAATCTGTAATCTTTTGTTGTAATGTACTCATTTTAAGTTATTTGATCAATATAAACCATTTTCAAGTACTAATTTAAGTTGCACTATCAATTTATATTGTTGTGTCCACTGTTGCAATTTTCCATTTTAAATTCTCATAACCAAGCTTCAAATAGCTTATTTCTCAATTCCAACAAGCTTATGTAAGCTAATTATAGCTTTCTATAAGCTCACATTTTAGTTTCAAGCAGTTTTGGAAATTGGTCAAAGGAAGTCAAACTGGAGCAAAAATGGTCTTGGAAATGGATAATGGTGAAGCAGTGCTAGCTTTGGGTTGATTCAGAGTTATTGGGTTGGATAACATAGGATAGAGTTCATGGGTTTATTGTTTCAAGCCATTGTGGCTATGGACCATTTGTAAGTTATTTTAAAGTTTCATTGCAAAATCTGTTCTTGTTGTCTAGGTTGATTTTTATTTGTTAATTAAGTTGTATTTAGGATAGATAGACTTATTTTGATAAATTAAACAAGCTGGTTCAGTGTTTATCTCAGTTTAAATTGCATATCAGTCTTAGTAAGGGTGTTTGGATTTACTGTTTTGTCTGTGATTTAAGTTTATTCAGTGGTAGGAACTTGTTGTTCTAAGCTTGGTTAGCTCTATTTGGCTCATATCAGTCATTAAATTGTGCCTGCAACTCTCAATAGTCAAAATCTTATGCCATCTGTCTTATAAGCAAATCTGTTGTGATTTTGAAAAAGCATAGACTTGTTTTGTGTTTAGAATTCTTAGATAAAGCTTGCAGTAGCTTCATTTAATCATATAACATCATTTTCAGTTGGGAAATTAAGATCAAAATTCATAAAAGTCAACTTTTCAAAAACTGCTCAAAAGTCAAATTTGCAAATTCCAGTTTTTCAACCAAATGGAGTGATTTTTCTTGGATTCATTGCTGAGCCAAATTAAGTGAAACTTGTTGTTTTAAAAACTTCAGCTGGTTTAATTCCTTATTACCATTTTTATAGATTTTTACAAATTTTTTATAAGCTGCAAAACTGCTTATCTAGATGGGCTTATTTGCCCTGGTAACTGACTCATTAACAAGTCTGCA
This sequence comes from Chrysanthemum makinoi, assembly GCA_910596185.1. NCBI lineage: Eukaryota > Viridiplantae > Streptophyta > Magnoliopsida > Asterales > Asteraceae > Chrysanthemum > Chrysanthemum makinoi. The sequence goes on from OU343223.1 coordinate 247,815,782, forward strand.
TTGGGACTTGAGGGCTTGGGAAAAGCTCATAAGAGCTTGTGAGCATCTGGTTTTTGGTTTATAAGCACCTTCCCAGTTCTACTTTAGGTCCCTTCTTTTAGTTTTGAGTTTAGCTTATTTGGGTGGCTTGTACTTAAGCTCAAAGTAGACACCTAAAAATGTTTTTAACACTTGAGCTCAATTCACCAAATCATAGCATTGTGTAATTTAGAGGTCCAAGCTAGTTGAATCTTGTTGCATTTTGGTACTTGTAGCTTATATTAGCTTCTGTAATCAGTTGGTGCTTATTGGTGTTCATTGGCTTATTCTAAGTGCTTATTTTTAAGCACTTTGCTTAGCAGTTGCATAATCCTACACACAAGCACCTGTTTTTATATTTTTCTCAGCTTTAGAATATTATTTTAGACTTTTCTTGAAATTTTCAGATTTTTCCAAGCCTGTTTGCTATTTTTCTTCATTTTAATCAATTTTTAGTACTTTTTAATTAGCATTTAATACAAATAATTCAGAAAAGTTTCAAAAAAAAAATAATTTTTCATTTTTATTAAGTTTAGATAAATATAAAAAGCCAAAAAAATATTTTTCCAGATTTTTCTTAGTTAAATTTGTATTTTTAAGCAATTTAAGTAGTTTTAAATAGTTTTTAATTCATATAAAATACAAAAATAATCAGAAAAATACAAAAATAGTTCTGAAAATTCTCTTTTGTTATTTTAGATTTTTCCAAGTCATAATTTTATTTTTCTAGCTTTATTTCCTATTTTCTTGTATTTTAGGCTATTATTAAATAGTTAAAATTAGTTTTTAATTAATAATAATTAGATAAATAGTAATAAAAATAATTTTCTTTTTCTAAATATTTTCTTTTATCATTAGGTTTGTAAAAATATCATTTTCATATTTTTTAGGATTAATACTGCTTCAGTTTCATATTTTCATTTGTACGTAACGTAGTATTTAATTCAGTTTTATAAAAGAAAAATCAAAAACATCATTTTGCAAATAGTGATAGCGTTTATTTAATATTTTTATATCTTTTTAATTTCCTTTAATTTGCATTTAAGCCTTTGTAATTATAGGCTATTTCTGTAGTTATAATAATTCAAATCCCTCTTTTCCGTTCAAATCTCTCGATCACTATACGTTTGGTGATCCATTGCATAGCTCGCTGGGACATAACGACCCGGGGAAACACTTTACTCTCCTGATCTTCATTGTATTTGCTTCTGAGCTGTTTTAAGTTTCTTACGGTCGACCATTCACAAGTGGCCGGCTTGTGTGAGAAAACTTGACGGTTTGGAGCAGATCATACATCTACGGTTCAGATGAGTCGATGAGGTACACCGAAGCATCACCTCACGACTGTAGACCATTTGAGACACACTAAGCGTAATCCACGGGGAGTTACCGAAGTGACCTGCTGTCAGGGCTGTTTGATGTTGACTCTGGCAGGAGTTTCCATTCAATCACCATGTTTTCTTATTAAACCAAGACTAGAAACATTTTCATCACGAAAGGTCGAAAGATTCGTAGGAACAAGTTTAATAAGAACATTTTACAAACAAATGGATTTTCTAAAGGATAATCATTAGGATAAGGACCGAAAGGATTACCTATATGTTATTGTTCTTAAAATGATTTTACAAAACATAAAACATGGGTTGGAAATCATTTGCTTATGATTTGTGCATCACATCAAGAGTTTACACCAAGCCTTCATGAACACTTACTATGATTTACTATAGACTACACACAAGTATATGTTTCTTTATATTAAATTTTACTAAAACCATCATTTTTTGGAGAGAGCCTTGACAATGCTTTCTTGTTACCAATCCTTTAAAACAATTTCAAAAAGCAAAATCCCTTGGGATGATCTCGACTTACCCACCTTTGCTATCGCGAACGAGTATACTTGCTCGTATGTGTTTATAGTAATAGCTGGATAAATCGTGTTTATAAATTTTTAAAACTTGCACACGGTAAGCACATCAAGTTTTTACGCCGGGGGATTTTGGATTTTTAAGTATTTTGATCTTGTTAAGATTCTGTAAAATTGGTAATATTAAAATTAGATTTCATAAAATAAAGCAATTTTTTTTTTGTTTTTGTTTAGAGGCTAACCGAATCGGTTGCGCGAGCAACCGAACCGGTTAGTGCTCTCAGAAAAGTTTTTGTTTTTGATTTTCATAGTTTTGCTTTATCTAGTGTTTTGTGTTATAGTTTTTAGTTTAATTCTTATCATTTCTGATTTTTATAGAGTGTCTTATAGATTGTTCATGCTTTTCTTAGTAATTTTTTTTAGATTTTATATTTAATCATTTTTAGCTTTATTTACTTTTTAGTTAATTTTGTCTTAATTGCAGTTATTAACTTAGTTAATTTTCAATTTTTATGGGTTAATAGTTTTAATGAGTAGTTAGTAGATTAGTTAATATAGTTTTGATTACTTAACTTAATTAATATTTATAATTAATAAGGATAATGAGTAGCCACAATTAATTAAGAGATTAAGTACAAGTAATGGTCTTTAACTAAATTAAATTAACAGGTTTTAAAAAATAAATAAATAAATTGGAAATTGATCCAACCGTTCGGTTGCAGCCCGCAACCGGATCGGTTGGAAGTTTTGGTTAAGAAGTTTTACCACCAACCGATCCGGTTGGAGCTCTCGGTAAATTTTTTCTAGTTTTTCGATTTTGAGTTTTAGCTTTTGTTTTTAGTTTTGTTAAGTGTCTTTACTTGTTTAGTATATGTTTCTGTAGTTTGCTTTTGTTTTTACTAACTCTAACGCCAATGATTTGGATTTTTGTCTTTGGTTTTGTTTTGTCTTGTTAGATAGTTGTTATGGATTGTTTAAGCGGAAAGCAATTGATATGTACACATAACACTTTTTATTCATACACATAAAGTTATTCTCCATGGACTATTATACCCTTATTTAGTTTTGACTCTTTATTCTACCCTAATACGACTTACTGTTTCTACATTTTCCTCTTTACTGCTACCAATCAACTCATGCGTCGCCCATGGATTCATCGCAGGTATGTATGCATTTGACTTGTTTATATGTTTACATATGAACCAATAACCAGGTTTTAATCATAATCAATTGGTTGAGACATATAAAGCATTAAATGTGTTTTGTATGTTTGCTATGTTACGATCTCTCTAAAGAGCGTGCGTGCCTTTTATTTTACACTAAAGGATATGAGCAATCTATTTGCGATTCGAAAAGAGATGAGTATGTCGCTTTGCAATGTGACCGAAGTGGTGCCTATCGAGATGTATGTAACCGAAGTGGTGCCTATCGAGATGTACGCTCTATCTATTGGAGAAAAACAAAAAAGAAGCACAACATCTCGTTTGATCGAATGCTCCTTCCACATTGTAGGTAAAAAAGGAACTCATGGTACTTTTATAGTGGTAAAGAAGATTGAAAATGGTGATTTTGGGTATGTTGAATAATTCTCTTATTGCAATGCAAACTCGATACTTCTGTATAGTGCTTACTGCATGTCTTTACAAGTGTGTTTAAAGTCATTGAACAACATCATGGACATTAATGATCATGTGTTACAGTTGCAATGGTTTCTATCAAAAAGCATTAGACTTGTATAGACATGATAAAAATACTTTGCTACCAACGTTGATCGGTTTTTACGCCAAATATTCGAAAGTTGAAGAACTTGTGATAAGATCTTCAAGAAACTGATAGAGAGACAAAAATGTCTTGTTAAAAATGCTTGACAAATTCTAGCTTAAATATTGCATTTATACACAATGATATAATACATATATGTATATAGAATTCAAGCTTTTAATCCATTATGGGCATCTTGTATATTGATTGAAGTCGTTGTGAAATAGAGTCGTTCAAAGAGAAGTGACAGTTAATTGGAACTATAAAATTGATGATGTTGGTTACTGGAAACATGATTATAGACCATAAAGTTGAGGCGAAGGAGGTGATGGAAGGCAACCGTAAACGACGGGCTTCCTGCAAGTTTTGAGGAGGAGGTTAAATTATAATATAAGGAAGGGTATTATAGTCAATTTACAAATGTTTTTATGTGTACAAATCAAATTTACATGTGTACATATCAATTGCCTAAGCGGAATTTATGAGTACCTACGTAACTTGGATGAGATGTTTAAAGACACCGGGAATTCGTTGGAGAAGATTGGGAATATTTTAGAAGAGAGTAAGAAGGACTTGGGTATTGATGCGGATAATGTAGAAGAAGTGGGAGAGAACAAGGTTCAACTTCCTAAGAAGGGTAGAGTTGTGGTATTCACGCAAGCATCACTAACGGAGTATGATTCACCACTTATGAGGTTCGGTACGCCTTGTAGTGTCGAGGGGGTGAATGCGTGGGACGCTCAACTAAACATGGCCTATGGTGAAAATTACATTGTGGAGAAAGTTCTTGATCAAATTTGTTAGGAATTAGAAAATTCCATGTTAAAGTGTCGGTCACCCCAATTATAAGTCTAGCATATGTTAGCTCGTAGACGTGTCGTTTGTTACGTTATTAAGTAGTTTATTTGTTAGTATTGTAGCGTAGTTTAGTTTAGAGCAACACCGTGGAGGAAGGACGGGTCTTTACCCACTGTATACCTGATCCACAGGCCGATAGGAGGTCGTGTAGTTTGTAAGTATAAATACCCCTTCCATCCATGGAAGGGGTGTGGCTTGGCAATCTAACCTTTCATTTTTATAGAAGCAACTCTCTACCAAGAACACCATCTCTCTACTTTCTCTCTCTAAAATGTATAACATGTATTTTCATCATCCAAGACCACCCGAATCATCAAACACAATAATATTTGGATCCTAACAATTGGTTTCAGAGCCAGGTTATTGTGTTTTCTTTGATTTGTGTGGTCCGTACCATGGTTATTGTTTGTTGTTCTTTTTGGTCCACGTAGTTAACTGGTTTTGGTGGTCGGATAATTATTTTTCATGTGTCTGCTTTTGTATCCTTTGTATCCTATCATTGGTCTCAAAATGTCAAAGTCCGGTCTTTAAACTGATCCGCTTTGTGTCCACTCTTTTTTGGTCCAATCAATATGATTTTTTTGTTATGTTACCAAACTGTGTGGTCATAAGTCAGTCTATACGAGGTCAAAACTGTGGTCAAACGGGTAAAAGGTGCAGTTTTTGTCACTTTTTCTGGGTAAACATGAAGATGAACGGAAAAGTAGCCGGAAAACTCATCGGAAAACATAAAAAATCTAGCTAGCGATTTGACACAAAACTGTCCAGATGCATTACATTTTTTATAGCGACTTGTCTTTACAAGTCGCTACGACTTGGCCTAGCGACTTGGTCGTGGCGACTTGGCCGTGGCGACTTGGCCATGGCGAGTTAGTCGTGGCGAGTTAGTCGTGGCGAGTTGTGTAAAATGGTTTTGCGACAGAAAGGATGAAGATGAAGATGCAATTAACCACGACCACAATCTCAAAACCATATACCAATTACCATGACCTCAGAATATACCATCTTTAGTCCATGAAATTTAAATGCATTGACTTGAAACTAAGACTCGATTCAATCCAAAATCATCCTACAAAAACTGTATCTAATCTTGACTCACCTAGGACCCTCATTCAAACAAAAAATTAAATCTTAAACTGAAATTTAAAAAGATCTCAGAAGGTTCACGTTTTTATCTTTCCAAGATTTTTTTTCGTGAATCCACATCCTCACAGATCCTCTTTTGAAGTCAAAGCTTCAGTGTTATATTCGAATCATTAGAAAAGAATGTTAACAATTAGGTTAATTTCTTTTCTTAATTCGTTCAACTCTCAATCGAAAATGACATTACAATATCCTTACCCGAGACCCAATTAGGATCTTGAAGCCCCAAATGATGCCTTCTTGATTAGTTCTATAATAATAATAATAACTAAGTATAGGTTCGGTTGGGTATATGTTGGTACACAGTCAATTTTTTTGTTGTGTGTGATAAAGAGATTTAATATACGACTTGATCAGTTTTGATTGAGATTGGGATGTGAGGAGATTCGTTTTTTTTAGGCGATGTGGTGTGATGTTAAGTGGGAGGCGCTGTGTGTTTGAGTTATCTTAGGGTTATGACCTAATTTTTAGGTTATGTAACTTATATTTGTGTGTGACGTTTTCCCTGTGCCTGGTATTACCACCTACCGAGTTTTGTTGTTATTGGGATGGGCTTTGGATACATTCTTGTGTACGGGCTGTGATAACTTGGGCTTTGGCATGTATTTGATATGGCTGGACTCGATTTGGGCCTTGTCATTTCTTGGACTGATATCATTTGTTGATTGGGCCGTATCTGGATTAAAACCGTGTGGTTTGTGATACTTCTTGGACTATGATGCGTCATCCGATATCGGACTAAATGGGACTTACAAATATTACATCCGAATTTTTGGTCTATTCTCAATATTAAGCCAAAATTTTTGATACTTATTTGTAAAATGATTGGTATTTTGGTATTGATATTGTTTTACGAAGGGATACAAATTCACAACTTGAATTATAAAATGGAAAATGGAATGATCACGGGGTTTTTGTACAGTATTATTAACGAGAAATTGAAGTGACGTTTCACAGGTGAACCTCATTATCTTTGAGACGTTGGTTGGTTGGATGCATGTCTCAAGATAACTTGTTGGGACATAACTATCACTTTAAGTGATTATGAATTGACAATCTGGTTATAACTGATGTAAGGAGTTACGTCGTCGTGTTCACAGTGTATAACTATCACCTTAAGGAAGTTGTAGTACTTAGTGTCACACGGCGTTGTAGATTGTTCAAAAAATATAGAACAAGCAGTAAGTCACTATGTTGGGATGTCTCATTTCTTTTCAAGTTAGTCGTATCGGGTTATCTCCATATGTGGTCATTTCTATTAGCCGATGAATCATTGGAGGTTCAATTTCAGCAATTTCCATGAGATATTCGACGCCACGTAATGTCAATGATACTTCATAGTCTAAGCAAAATCTTTCATGAATCTTCAGCGTCTGTGATGATTTTTCAAGATGTTTGCTTGTGACAAGAACTTCTCGTGCAAATGGTCGTACACGTTATGATGCTTCCGAAATTTCGAAACCATCATGGGGGAGAAACGTGTACTTTGATGTGTTACGGTTAACCTCCAGGGAAAAGGAGTTTATTATACTTGACTTAGTATGGTTTGTGAAGTTGTCTACATTCGGGTAAAGAATTGTTGATGGTATGATGATGATTGTTGTTGTGGTATGAGGGTTGATACTTTGGGGGATACATTCTCACAGATAATATTATGTCACGGCTTGAACTTATGATTAATCAATGTTGACTACGGGTTTGTTATTCGGCATGTCTTATTTGGATTTAAAGTGAGGTTTTCCGGACGTGTTTACTTATTTTCGTCTTCTTTCTTTCTACCCTTCTGCGAAGATGACTTGTTTGGGATTTTATAGAGTGTGATAAAGACTTGGCTATTTAGTTGCGTTTGTGATTCTTTCTCAACCCACAACGTAGCTATCACTTCGGTGTCTCACTCTATTGAGAATGTCAAGAGGTTTTGTACATTGGGTACACCGTTTCTTTTTCACAAGGATTAGTACAAGTTTAAGTAACAAATCTGGGGAGTTTTACTTCATGATCAAGTTTGGCATATCGGGTTTAATTCACCATGTTGTCACTGCAATAGCCGACAGAATATGTGGAAGATGTGCTTACCTTATGTGATCCTCGGAAATCCTGCGATGGGGGTGTTGATAAAGAAAGGATAAAAGATGACAGATACAAGTGGACTACACTAAACGACGAAGAAAGGTTAGCCAAGTTCTCAATTAACGAAGTGGAAGGGCCGCCCATTAAGCATTAATGCAAACCCTTACTCATCATGGAAGATGAGATTACTCACGCTTGGCCAACGTGCAATCCTTTTCGTGATTATTGCAACGGAGGAGGTAATGTGAAGAACGAAGTTTGGATATGCCCACACGAATCTGGGAGACACGACGTTGATTTTGGAAATCTATCATTCAGTGATTGGTATTCGATAAGATTCGGGACGCGATAATTAATTCAACTCTGTTCAGAAATCTGGAACTAAAGTATGAGAAACACATTCTTCGGGGAAAAACCATTAAGCCCCTCGATGATATTCCTTCTGAAGATGACAATGACAAAGGAGTTCGAAATCATTGGTGCGAACAAATTAAAACCAGCGACGGAAAAGTTTGGGCTTCCTGCACCCCTTTTGAGTATGAATGTGATGGAGGAAGCAGCGTTGAGAGAGCTGGGGAAGATGAATTCCTTTGGATTTCGACTAATGATTCCGAAAGAACGAACCCTTGGCCGATGATCTCGGATTCGACGATTGGGTCAAAATCAAATACGGAAAAATTGACGCGTTAACTAAAAAGAAAATCTGGGAAGGATGTATGAGTAAAGATCAACCTAATAACGATGTTCACCATAAAACAGAAGGAGACACCAAGGGTTCATCTAAGGTAGAAAATGAAGAATGCAAGCAAACACTCAAACAACTTGAAGATACCGATTCCAACGATGACGATTTCGACTATCTCGAGTTACAAGGCGAAGACGGTTTCATTGACCCCGATGATGAAGTACACGAGAGAAGAAGATGCAAGCTTCTCGGCATCCCATTTAAGAGACCGACACCAATTATAGCTGAAAAATTCGAGTTTACGCGATACCATTTGGGGCCTGAAGAAAAATTTTACAAGATACGGAAAATTGAAACCAAAGAATATCTCCGCACTGCCACAAATGTCGGATGGGTTAGGCGCAACTTAATTAAAGACATGGAAGAATTCGGGGATGGTCAAAGGCCCCCATAGGAGCCCCGCGACTCTGAGTCTAACTTAAAGACTCGTTAATAAAGAAAAGTGCTCTTTCGGGAGACAACCCGAAATATCCCTTTCTTTTGTTTTTATTTCCTTTCTGTTGGGTTTTGTGTTTTCTAACCATTTTGCAGAAACGAGGAACTATTTCTGCTACAGATTGCTGATCAACAGAGTTACGGCAGTAACTCATCTTGGTGATTTCGCCGTAACCAACGTTTTAGCAGCAGAACTCTTGACGCATTACCAATTACGGTGTAATTCCATCTTAGTGGTTACGCCGTAACTACTCGCTTTTACAGCTCATACCAGGTTTTGCCAGTTATGGCGTAACTCCCTCATAGGAGTTACGACGTAACTTTCTTCTGATTTAATTCTTTCATTTTAAAACACAGTAACCTTGTATTAGTTTTTAAATGAACTTTGTGGGTGTGTTCCCTGTAGACCCTCACGAGACTTCACTCGTCCACTTGGGACACCAAGTGGTTTAAAAGGCTTGTTGCATTCGCTAAATGCAACCGTGATTCCTACGAAAGTGAGTTAGGTTGTTTTCCTTTTTTATTTTTTCTTTGTACAATTATGCTTGTCGGTATTGTGATATCAGGAATTGAAGTTTGTTCATGACGCTTAAACGAAGGCATGATTATTTTTCGTGGGCCTTCTTCTTTTTGGAGCAAATTTCAGGGAAGTTCTCGCTCTAATTCTACCTTTCTCTTCACCTTTATTTTAATGCCTAGTAAAAAAGGACTTTGTACAATTCAAGTGGGGGGACGGAGTAGAATTATCTCTTGAACTTTATTTCGCCCTCATTTTTCTAGTTTATTTTGAAAAATTATGCCATTTTTAAAATTTTGACATGTTTTTCCGAACCTAACTAGATTAGACCTTAGCCGAGCACATACAACCCTTAACATTACATGGTGAGATTAGCCTTATCCGTTTCCAATATTTTACCCCAAATCCACCAAATTATGAGTGTGCCGATAGCTTGTAAACTTTAGAACTTGGCCTTTGCATCATTTCGAGACCATAGACGAGGTATGTTGAGTTAGCTCGATGTATTTGGACTTTTCAGTTTTAGAAGGCAATATTATAGGATTATCACCCAAACAGCCTACCATTATGAGTCTATCGATTAGTCACCTCGACTTTTCGACCCCCATGTGAAACCCTTTTGTTGCACTCACCTTTAGTGCAAGATACCCCTAGATACACCCTTCTGAGCCATTCATTTCATTTTGTCAACCCAATATATTGTTTCGTTACACCTATACACCTTAGCCTACCCTGTAGTCTTTATTTGTGATTGGGAAGTCATCATTTGCCTAAGTTCAAGGTTCGAGTGGAAAGGTTTGGAAATTACGCTTTCATCGACAACATTTATGAAGATCATTGAAGACCCCCTGAATTCCCATTGTTCATCTCAAGTGGGGGGATGTTATGTTATTATGTTATGATTCAAAAAAAATGATTAAGTTATGATATTGTAAAGTGCGATGTTATAAGCACTGTAGTATGAGCTTAATTGATTAGTATCGAGGAGGCCACCTCGGTCACATTTGAAGATTGAAGTTGGTAGTTTTGCCAACAGAAGAAGAAAAGGTGGTGTGCCCATCATGACGTCCTCTAATGACACATCTACCTTGCATTTCATGATCCGGTTTATAGACTTCTAAACTTAAACTTTGGGCGGACGGTAAGTGGTGATGACTTGGTTATAGATTTAGACTACCTGTTTGTTTTTCATTTTACACCAATTATATATCCCATGTCTTATCCTACCCTTTAGTCATGAAGCATGTCTAGGTGATGCAGCGAGCAATCTTTGGTGTCTTGGCAATGGATTTGGTCATGTATCATTGATTTTGTCCACTTCGCCATGACATGTTAGTAATGACGAGTCACCCCTTAAACCTTTGTCGTGTCTACCTATATTGCCTTCGAGAATTGTTTAGCCCTTAACTCTAGTGGTGGAGATTTGTGTAACCGCCAAGCTTATGATAGAATACATGCTATGACTGTGCGATTAAGTGATCACCCCAAAATTGACACTTAAATAGTTGAGAGATTTGAGTGTTTGTTCCCTTTTCGTGAGGTGTTCGGCTTTGTTTTATTCTAGCATAAGGGATTTGTAAACTCATATTTTCCAGGTTTTGGGAGATATCTTTTTAGGAATCTATCTAATAAGGTCTACTTGAGGGCAAGTAGAGTTCAAGTGGGGGGATATTTGATAAAATCAAATAGTCCTGAATATTAAGTGTCAATTTCCCTTGATATTGCTCGTTATTTATATCATTTATATGGATTTACGCTTGTTTTCCATTGTTTTACACTTTCAGGTAAATTACGAGCATTGGAGCTAAAGAGACATGGAAATGCAAACATTACTAAAGATTTATCACAGTATGCCCATTTTGAAGAAGTTACGGCGTAACTCCTCTCTCACATTACGCCGTAACTATTGCGTGACTCAGAATACCAACTTATCAAGAGGTTACGGCGTAACTCTTCCCAAAGGTTACGACGTAACTGCATTAGGTCAAACGAGGATCCACGCCGCTGATACTTACGCCATAACTACTGCATCACTTACGACGTAACCGTGTTTATTGAAGACTACGGTGTAACCACTTATTAGGTTACGCCGTAACTAGCAGATCTAGTGCATTTACGACGGAATAGAAAGTTACGGCATAACTCCTATATTGGTTACGCCGTAACCCAGACCTGGCCTATAAATACCCCACGAATTCCAGCATTTCTAATCATCCCATTCCATACACAACTCTTTGAGAACGTGGGAAAAAGCTCAAGGCAGGTCTAGGGGAGCATACAGAGCTGTTTCCAAGGGAGAAGTCACTCCATTACGATAAGTTTTAGCGTTTTATATTTCTTTTACTTTCAATTCATGTATTTCGTACCTTTGAATATTGAATTGATTTGCATGATTAATATGAGCGGCTAAGCACCTTTTGGTGCTAGCCTAGTTATGATTCCTTAATTGTTTTGTTTGCGTTTACCTTTACTTCTATACAATTATTTCTAAGTGTATGCATGCATAGTTCTTTGGTAGTCACCCTTGATTAGGTAGTTTTGAATGGCGGTAGAGGCCAACTTCCTAGGAGATATGACAAACTGACACTAGGTGAGCGGACTGAGACGGGAAGGGTAAGATATGACCAACTGACGACCCTTTCTACTTGTGCGATGTGACCAACTGATCACCTATCGTTTGGATGAACTTAAGAATTGGGGGGTGTAGTGTCTAAGTTCCTAACGGCCGGGCACTCACTATTTAGAATCTATCATGTAGCGGTACTTAATGACTTGGCTTAGGGGACCAGGAACAACATGACTTATGACGGTGCGCCTGATTTCTCCTGTGGTGGCATCTTTGCTGATAGGTTAGGGCGAATTGACCAAATGCTGTCCTCTCGAATTTGACCCTACCTGAAGTACATGGAAGTAGGTAGACGAAGACATAACTAGCTAGGAGGATTGACTAGGTTAGCACCACTATTCCTCTATTGATTTCCCTTTACCCATTTATCTGTTTTTATTCTGCATTAGTAGTTTAATTAATTAAATCCCTATCGAAACAATTATTCTGTGACACTAGACTTAGTAATAATTCAACACACATAACTCTTGGGACGACCTCGGCTTTACCATTTACTACACTACACGCGACCGGGCACACTGCCCGTTAGTGCATTAGGTAGACCATAGGTATAGCGAGACACTATAAATATTAAGACCTGGTCAGTAAAACCTGCATCAATGAGTTCTATTATTTGGTCACCAAGGGAAATGATCTCAAAGCTTACTTCAAACAATTCTAGGAACTGAGGGCCTTGTGTCCATCTATGGTTCCCGATCATGTTAAACTCTTAGAAAATCTCATTGGGGGTTGATAACGCTCAAAATGAACATGTTTTTAGTAGCGTTATTGTTGGTTTTGTGTATGATAATCGGCTATATTTACTCATAACTGTTGCAAAAGTGCAAAAGATGCGTATTGTGTATGTGTATGTAGCTAGGTATCACAAAAGATGAAGAAATGAAGTTTTCATGCACGTTTGGAGAATTCCCGAGAAAGGAAGTCGAGTAAGGAAGCTCTTGGACTCAATGACTAGGAGGCGCAATGATTTCTAAGTATCTACAACAAGTAAAGATCAAGTTTCGTCTTGGAAATCATCAGCGAAAACAAAGAAAAAGGGGCAAATCAAGAAAAGTCAACGAAAGTCAAAACTGGCAGTACGGACAGCGCCCAACTGTTCGGTTGAAGCCCACAACCGATCCGGTTGGGCGAGTGAAGAAGGCGTAACCGATCCGTTTGCGTAGCAACCGATCCGGTTGCATGAACTGGAGTTACACAATTTTCATTTAATTTTGCCATAACTCCCCATAATCATTAAAGACCGATCATTTCCTGTTATTTACTTGTAGAGAACGTCTTTGGCCAGTTAGTTATAGTTCTATGGCTATATAATGAACCTAGACTTAGTAGTCTAGGTGTGACACAACCCAAAGTGCAATAGTTTACACCAAAACTGTTACCAACCATTTTATTAATCCCAAAAGTTTAGTTATCACTGTAAAACGTTCAGGAGGTTGGAGAGACTCACTCTCGTCCATTGTTTTGATCATTCGGAGTTATACGGTTAAGCTAGGCAATTGGAGGCGTGTGGTTGCTATAATCCACGAATTCTAGTTCTTGTAATCCCAAAAGTTTAGGTATTCTATGAAACTTGTTATGGATTTCTATTCTTTTGAGTTATTGGAATTACTTTGTTATTACTTATGTTTTTTTATAATTATCATGGAGTAGTTCTTGAATATACTTGTGTGTAAGGATGTAGGAAATCATACTAGTGTTCTCATATGTGATGCATGTATATATGATCTTGTTTAAATGAGTTTGTTGGAAAATTACTAGTCTTGTTTGATTTGTCGGTAAAACATGTTTTAAGAAAAAGGACCGAAATGATTTCTCTTGTGTTTTATTCCAAAAGGTTGAGTGACAAACTAGTATGAGGATATGGTGATTGACAATCATCATGTTTTCTTATTAAACCAAGACTAGAAACATTTTCATCACGAAAGGTCGAAAGATTCGTAGGAACAAGTTTAATAAGAACATTTTACAAACAAATGGATTTTCTAAAGGATAATCATTAGGATAAGGACCGAAAGGATTACCTATATGTTATTGTTCTTAAAATGATTTTACAAAACATAAAACATGGGTTGGAAATCATTTGCTTATGATTTGTGCATCACATCAAGAGTTTACACCAAGCCTTCATGAACACTTACTATGATTTACTATAGACTACACACAAGTATATGTTTCTTTATATTAAATTTTACTAAAACCATCATTTTTTGGAGAGAGCCTTGACAATGCTTTCTTGTTACCAATCCTTTAAAACAATTTCAAAAAGCAAAATCCCTTGGGATGATCTCGACTTACCCACCTTTGCTATCGCGAACGAGTATACTTGCTCGTATGTGTTTATAGTAATAGCTGGATAAATCGTGTTTATAAATTTTTAAAACTAGCACACGGTAAGCACATCAAGTTTTTGGCGCCGCTGCCGGGGATTTTGGATTTTTAAGTATTTTGATCTTGTTAAGATTCTGTAAAATTGGTAATATTAAAATTAGATTTCATAAAATAAAGCAATTTTTTTTTTGTTTTTGTTTAGAGGCTAACCGAATCGGTTGCGCGAGCAACCGAACCGGTTAGTGCTCTCAGAAAAGTTTTTGTTTTTGATTTTCATAGTTTTGCTTTATCTAGTGTTTTGTGTTATAGTTTTTAGTTTAATTCTTATCATTTCTGATTTTTATAGAGTGTCTTATAGATTGTTCATGCTTTTCTTAGTAATTTTTTTTAGATTTTATATTTAATCATTTTTAGCTTTATTTACTTTTTAGTTAATTTTGTCTTAATTGCAGTTATTAACTTAGTTAATTTTCAATTTTTATGGGTTAATAGTTTTAATGAGTAGTTAGTAGATTAGTTAATATAGTTTTGATTACTTAACTTAATTAATATTTATAATTAATAAGGATAATGAGTAGCCACAATTAATTAAGAGATTAAGTACAAGTAATGGTCTTTAACTAAATTAAATTAACAGGTTTTAAAAAATAAATAAATAAATTGGAAATTGATCCAACCGTTCGGTTGCAGCCCGCAACCGGATCGGTTGGAAGTTTTGGTTAAGAAGTTTTACCACCAACCGATCCGGTTGGAGCTCTCGGTAAATTTTTTCTAGTTTTTCGATTTTGAGTTTTAGCTTTTGTTTTTAGTTTTGTTAAGTGTCTTTACTTGTTTAGTATATGTTTCTGTAGTTTGCTTTTGTTTTTACTAACTCTAACGCCAATGATTTGGATTTTTGTCTTTGGTTTTGTTTTGTCTTGTTAGATAGTTGTTATGGATTGTTTAAGCGGAATTTATGAGTACCTACGTAACTTGGATGAGATGTTTAAAGACACCGGGAATTCGTTGGAGAAGATTGGGAATATTTTAGAAGAGAGTAAGAAGGACTTGGGTATTGATGCGGATAATGTGGAAGAAGTGGGAGAGAACAAGGTTCAACTTCCTAAGAAGGGTAGAGTTGTGGTATTCACGCAAGCATCACTAACGGAGTATGATTCACCACTTATGAGGTTCGGTACGCCTTGTAGTGTCGTGGGGGTGAATGCGTGGGACGCTCAACTAAACATGGCCTATGGTGAAAATTACATTGTGGAGAAAGTTCTTGATCAAATTTGTTAGGAATTAGAAAATTCCATGTTAAAGTGTCGGTCACCCCAATTATTAGTCTAGCATATGTTAGCTCGTAGACGTGTCGTTTGTTACGTTATTAAGTAGTTTATTTGTTAGTATTGTAGCGTAGTTTAGTTTAGAGCAACACCGTGGAGGAAGGACGGGTCTTTACCCCTGTATACGATCCACGGGCGATAGGAGGTCGTGTTTGTCTGTAAGTATAAATACCCCTTCCATCCATGGAAGGGGTGTGGCTTGGCAATCTAACCTTTCATTTTTATAGAAGCAACTCTCTACCAAGAACACCATCTCTCTACTTTCTCTCTCTAAAATGTATAACATGTATTTTCATCATCCAAGACCACCCGAATCATCAAACACAATAATATTTGGATCCTAACAAAATTGGCCACGTACATTTGGATTATGAAGCTTACGGGAGGAGAATGGTTAAGAATCTTAAGGTTAACATTCATGGTCACATTTTCGAAGCAGATTTTGTTGTCTTGGAGGAAGGAAACACTGATGAGCCCAACGTATGTTTTGGGCGGGATTTTCTTGTGACAACCAAATGTCAATTGTACTTTGCTTTAGGGGATATGAGGATCAACATCACCGACTTGGAAGAGGAGAAAGGGGTGAATGAAATGCTTGTGAAATTATGTGCTAATATGGAAAAGGAAAATGTGGAAGTCGTTAAGATGGGGAAGGCTAATAGAAAGAAAACCTCATCTAACAAATTAACTCCTACCACATCCACCAACAAAAACAATGATTACACACCTTCACCACCCAATACACCAAACACCTTCAAACATTTAACCCAAGACCAAAAAGAAGCAATCTTGGAAAACCTTGAACAAAAATTTCTCATGCTAAACGAGAAAAAGCCAGTAATTGAGGTACTACAAGATTATGTTTTATACCACAAGAAACTAGATGCGGTAATGCTAGCAAGAGCAAGATTGGAGGATAAAGATCTATCGGAGGAGGATAGAGATAGGATTTTGTTTAGGGGTATGCCACGTAAGGAGAAAGAACCCGGAAATTTTGTTTTGCCGATTAAGGTTAACGGGACCACACCAATGTATGCTTTGGCGGACACGGGTTCGAGCGTCAATGTTATGCCTTATCCATTATTTAAGACGTTGGGACTTAGTAAACCACAACCAAACCACTCAAAACTTACCATGGCGGATAACTCCCAAGCAAAAGCGATGGGGGAGGTGAAAAACGTAAGAGTTCAAATTGGCTATCAACCCTACTTGGCCGATTTTCTAGTTCTAGACATCCCGGTTGATAAGAGTCTACCTCTTCTACTAGGAAGACCGTTCCTACGCACATGTGGTGCAATCATAGATATGGGTAGGGGTACGATGAAAATCGATGATGGGATCTCAAAACAAACCTATTATCCCAAACCGAGGGGACCAGTTGTGGAATTCATGGAAGATTTAGAATTGATGGAAGCGGACGATGACTTAACTTGTTTTGAAATTGGACGTGATGTCCATGGAAACCTGATGTATGGACCACTAGCTCCACCATACTTTGATATTGAGGATGAGATGGAACACGCACTAGCGGTGGAAGCATTTTACAATCCATTCAAAAACATCCTTGTTTACAAGAAGCTAGCTGATTTCTTAGGTTCTCTACGGTTCAACTAAAAAATTTGGAATGGGGACCGAGGGTCAAGTGTTTGCAAAAGAGGGATGGAGACAGTGGCACGTCAAATTTTATATACTATGCCCGGATGGGAGAAGATTTATAAGGAAGTTCAAAACTTACGAAACACACCGTGAATTGACGGGGAAATTTCTAAGTGAGGACATCTTAAGGCATGAGTATTTCGAGGATTAATAAGGAGAAGCAAAACACCATAATAATAAGCAATTGTTTGCTTGATTTTCATGAACTTTTAATTTTATGCATTTAGGATTTCTTGTTTTTCATTTCATTTTTATTTTAGTTAGGACCGATTAACATATAGATTTATGAGGTTTGGAGGTCTTGGTTGGTGAAAGTAGATGAAGAACATCATCTTTTCTAGTGAGAGAAAGTAGAGAGAGGGAGGAGAAAACACAAGATTTTATTAAGAAACACACACAATACCAATAACATAATGCTTCACTTCACCCCTCATGGAGAGTCATGAGGGGTATTTATAGGCTCTAACTTTGCCACTTACACAATACTAGTCCCTAAGGGAAAAGTATACTACGCATCTAGTCCAATTCACGTAAGTGACGTTATCTTTAGAAAAGCGAGGCTAACAATCTCCCTCCAAGATAGCGTCACGCGTGAATGGTTACAATGAGACCTATAAATACAAAACAAAGTAAATTACAATAGTAATGAACAATGTTGACTTTCTTGAAGCGGAGAGTCTCTGTAGTCTAGATCTTGAGGCAAACTTGAAGTTCTCCTTCCGATGACCTCGGCATTTGATCTTTGTGGCGGCACAAATTCTTGTAGCTCTGAACTTCAACTAGCGGTCTAGTTAGGTTATTACTCCCTCTAACTAGTGAGGCCTTTTACTTTTCCTGCTCCCTCACGAACCGACAACACTCTTCCAACCGTCTTTAATCTTGAACCGGCGGAGAAAGTAAACTCTGGAAGCACAATGGTTGTCGTTCTGGGAACATCAACATAACTCACTTAGTATTGCATCCAAGTTGGTAAAAGCCGTGTACACCACACCACTTCTCCTTCTTCAGTCTTAAGCAAAAATCCCTTCGCAATCCAATCACGGAAGATGAAATACCAACTTCTCCCTCCTGGTGGTTGCGAGCTATCGGAATCATCATAATGTTGCGTACATGCCGTATTACCTTCTTGATGCAATATTAAAACCTTTGATTGAGCAAAATTCCGTGAGAATATGTTGCAGAAATACTCTCAATAAACTTCTCTCAATCCAACCTTTTATCGAACCTCATTTGAATTCACCGACTAATAGTAATGACCACATATGGAGATAGCTCGATACGACTAACTTGAAAAAGAAGTAAACATCCCAACTTGTGACTTGCTGCTTGTTTTAAATTTTTTGAACAATCCACAGCTTCGTGTGACACTGAGCACAACAACGTAACTCCTTAAAGTGATGGTTACACTATGAGCACTACAACGTAACTCCTTACATCAGTTATAACCAGATTGTCCATTCAATCACTTAAAGTGACAGTAATACCCCAACAAGTTATCTTGAGACATGCATCCAACCAACCAACATCTCAACGATAAAGAAGTCCACCCGTGAAATGTCACTTCAATTCCTCATCAATAATACCGTACAAAAACTCCGTAGTCATTTTTCACATCTTCGCTCAAGCCGTGAATATATGTATCCTTTCGTGAAATATTACCATACCACAAAAATACCACTCTTAACCATTACAAAAAAAAGTTTGTATCCAAATTTTTCTATCCCAAAAAAATTCGGATAACACCCTTTGTAATATCCAATGCATCGCATGGTATGAAATACGAGACCCAGTACAGATTGTCAAAGCCCGAACACCAAAACAAATGAATAAACATTCACTACAATCCAAAAATTCACAACTGTAGTCGGTCCAATCCCTCTTAGCATATGCATGACAGCCCACATGCGAATGTTAGTCACGAGGCCCACAATACAAAAGCAGAAAACCAAACCCGATCCAAACTAGATATCCGGACATAATACGCCTACCACATCTCTTTATCCTCTCACCTACAAACTCAGATCATCAACAAACTCATCTCAATCATCAGTTATATTCATCATTATCATAACCGAATCACACAAACACAAACCCAATAAACAATCCCATCAAAGACAACGTCACTTACGTGAATTGGACTAGATGCGTAGTATACTTTGCCCTTAGGGACTAGTATCGTGTAAGTGGCAAAGTTAGAGCCTATAAATACCCCTCATGACTCTCCATGAGGGGTGAAGTGAAGCATTAGGTTATTGGTATTGTGTGTGTTTCTTAATAAAATCTTGTGTTTTCTCCTTCCTCTCTCTACTTTCTCTCACTAGAAAGGATGATGTTCTTCATCTACTTTCACCAACCAAAACCTCCAAACCACATAAATCTATATGTTAATTGGTCCTAACAAGTGGTATCAAGAGCCTCAAGATGATTTAGAAGTGTTTTTATAGTTAAAAATCGTGTCTTTTTTGTCAAAAAATCTCGTCTTAAAATTTTTTGGCAATTTTTTTTCTAGTATTGGCTTATAAAACTGCTTATCTTTTTGCTTTATACATGATCTTTTTGCTTATTTTAAGTCAAAAGTAGCAACTTTTAAGGTAAAAGAGTGCTTATTTGGTCCAAATATTGCAACTGTTGTTAAGTCCAAAAAATTTATGCTTTTTATCTGTCCGAAACATATTTCTGTCAAAAACAGTAGCAGCTGTCTTGTGTCCAATTTGTCTTTATTCTCTGGTTTGAAAATAGTTTTCCAAGTTCAAACAGTCATCATCTATTTTTCTGTCCACAAACTGTTTTTATGCTTATCTTTCTGTTGGAAATACATTTTTACGCATAAGGCCTTTCGACTCTCTTCAGATCTTTTACGACTTACTTGGAAAGTATTTCGTACGGTTTTTTACGCATAAACCTTACTCGTAAGAGTGTTTATGCATAAACAAGGCTATCTACGCCTAAGAGTTTACGCGTAAGGTCTTTTCCAAAAGATTACGCATAACGGTTTTCAAAAAAGTTACGCATAAGGTTTAAATCAAGTTTACGCATAACAATTTCCTGTTTTCGAAAAAATAATATATATATAGATCTCAGATTTATAACCTGTTTAAACAATCGTAATCGATCCACAAGTTTTTTTTCCAACAACCATCATCGATCGATCCATTGAAGCTTTCACTTCTATTTAATATTCGACATCTAAAGTAAAGAACATAACACACCTGTTACATTCTTTTCTCGGTTCGTTCAAGATAATCGTAAAACAAAAACAAAATACATTAAACCTACCTGTATTTAGGTCGTGTTCGGAACATAAAAGAAAAAGATACATCACGTCAGATTTTGATCTAAAGTCTTATCACAAGATAGGAAGAAACCAAGGAAATATTTGTGGGCCACTTGATCTAAAACGTTTATGGTATTTTTTGTTATTGAATTTGGTTGTTGAAAAGTAGTAGCAAAATATTTGTTGGTGCTTGCTTCAGTGGTGGTGAAAGAAACAAGAGTTGACTGCGTTTTTTTTAGAGTGAGATTAGGATTAGAGGATCAGGGTAAAGTGAGTTAAGTGGTTTTATT
>OU343223.1:247836791-247966965 GCA_910596185.1 Chrysanthemum makinoi
ATGTTCTTCAAAGAATCACGTGGGGATATTACAAAAGCCGTCAATAAATGGTTGCTAGAAATGAAACTATACGATTATGCGATTTCTAAAACTATGAAATGAAATAACATTAAGGATACGAGGATTGCCATAAACATTAGAAGTAAGATCCTTAAATATTGCATCCATCTGTAACTCAGAATACAAAGTTGCACCACCATGATCCAAATACACACTCCCTAACCAAAAAAAACAAAAACAAAAAAACAAAACAAAACAAAAAAACAAAAAAAAAAAATCACATAAACTTAAATAATAACCAAATTATATTAAGCCATTAAAAATTTATACCATCAAGTCTTTTAAACTCGTTAGCTCGAATATCATCAATGTGTTTGTGATCATAGCCATATGATTCACCATATTCCTTCAAAAACTGTTCTTTTGCAGTTTCCATATTAAGTGTTTGATATTTTGCCTCAAAGACTGTGTGTTTGGTAGAGAACAAGATGAGTACGACACTGATTCTGTTGTTGTTGGTTTGAAGTACTTAGATTAGATGTACTTGTTAGACCAATATTTATATGGCCCATGAAGAATATATATGATTTGGGTTTAGATTAGGATATTACGTAGCCCGTGAGTATGTTAGGCTTTAGTTTATTTTCTGTAAGAGTTCCAAATATGTACAACACCAAGGCCCAGTTACTAATTTATCTTAAACTTGTAACTAGAGGTGTTGATCGGTTCGATTATCGGGTTGTTCGATTCGGTTAGTTTGGTTAAAATAAAATTTGGTTCAACCCGAAAACCGAACTAAAATTCAACCGGAACCGAACCGAAAATTGAAATTGAATTCGGTTCGGTTCTTGGGTTGATCCGAATAACCCGAATTTCACTATTTATTTTTAAAAAATTAATAATTACATAGATATTTAGGGAAAAAATATTTCAAGCATAAAAAATGTTTTTTCATATTAAGATAACATTTTAATAGTATTTATATAAAAATATATATATACATATATATGTAAGAGGCACTTTAATTTGCTTACCTATAAATCCATACTTACTAAGGGACAAACCTTTACCATCCATCTAGTTTGATCTAATGGTGGGGATTAACCTAAGATTTAAAGGTAAACCTAAGTCCATTTTTTTTCTTGTCTTTTTGTCTTTCTTTTTTATTGACATATATATATATTTAAATTCACGTTTATTATTTTATTCACGTTTTTTTTAATTAAATTTTCGTTTTTTTTTCAATTCCCCTTTTTTTATTAATTCACGTTTTTTTAATTCGCTTTTTTTCAGCCATACGTTTTGGAAATGCATTGTCATCGCGTTTTCACGTTTTCCGCTATACATTTTCGCCCGTTTCATATGTTTTCGTCTGTTTTCATACGTTTTCGTCCGTTTTCGTTCGTTTTCATACGTTTTCGTCCGGTTTCATCAGTTTTCTTTCGTTTTTGTCTATTTTTCATACGTTTTCATCCATTTTCAAACGTGTTTTTACGCTTTCATACGTGTGATTTTCATTTTACAAACATTAGTTGAAAATTACTTGTAATATTCAGAAAATCACTTGTGAGTGAATAGAATATCACAAGTGATTTTCTGAAAACAGAATATCACAAATGATTTTCGGAATATCACAGAATATCACTTGTGATCATCTGAATATCACAGAATATCACTTGTGATATTCAGAATATCATTTGTGATACTCAGAATATCACTTGTAATATTCTGAATATCACAGAATATCACTTGTGATATTCAGAAACATATGAAAATGGCCGAAAACATTTAAAAACGGACAAAAACGTATAAAAACGGACGAATATGTATGAACTCTAAACCAAAATTTGACCATTTTCTCTTTATACGTGGTAAATATAAACTTACATATTTTTATAATTTTAAAATAAGCAAATTAAGCTTGTGAAACATAAACCGAAATCACATAAGCTCATAAGTAAATAAAATAAAGTTAAACAAATACCCCAAAACTATGTAGCTGTTATTCAAATTATATATTTGTAATATTCTAAATATCACTTTATGATATTATGAATATCACTTGTGACTTTCTGGATATCACTTTCTGATATTTTGAATATCAATTGTGATTTTCATGTTACAAAACATTAGTTGAAAATCACTTGTGATATTTAGAATATCACAAGTTATATTTTGAATATCAAAGAATATCACTTGTGCTAATCAGAATGTCACTTGTGATATTCTGAAATATATAAAAACATCTAAAAACGGCCGAAAACATTTAAAAATAGACAAAAACGTATGAAAACGGTCAAAAACGTAAGAAAATGGACGAATATGTATGAAAGCAGAAAAAGCATTATGAAAGCTTAAAACAATCATGAAAGCGGATGAAAAGAAAACGATGAATAATGAACAAAACGTAAGAAACAAAGCGGAAAACGTATGAAAATGGACGAAAACATAAGAAAATGGACGAATATGTATGAAAACGGATGAATACGTATGAAAGCGTAAAAACAAGTATGTAAACGGACGAAAACGTATGAAAACGGACAAAAATGGACGAAAACGTATGAATAATGAACGAAAACGTAAGAAAACGGGCAAAAACGTATGAAAACAGACGAAAACCTAAGAAAATGGACGAAAACGTATGAAAGCGTAAAAACAAGTATGAAAACGGACGAAAACGTATGAATAATGAATGAAAACGGGCGAAAACGTATGAAAGCGAAGAAAAAAACGCGAATTAAAAAAAAAAAAAAAAAAAAAAAAAAAAAGACAAGAAAAAAATCATTGACTTAGGTTTATCTAATAAATCTTAGGTTAATCCCCACCATTAGATTAAATTAGATGGATGGTGGGGATTTGTCCTTTGGTAAGCACCAAAATAAAGGTAAGCGAGATGAAAATTCCTCATATATGTAAATATATATATATATATATATATATATATATATATATATATATATATATATATATATGAATTTTCGCTTTTAGTTCGGTTCTTGCGGTTGATTTCCAAACCCATATCAAACCCTAGAACCAAATTAGTAGTTCGGTTCGGTTTTATTTTAGCAAATTCGGTTCGGTTATTAGTTTGATCCGCTTGTTTTCTTGGTTCGGTTATGCTCGCTTCGGTTTTGGTTTTCAGTTTATTCGATCATTTCGGTTTTTTTGCTCACCTCTACTTATAACTACAACTCTCTTACCTTTACTTTTACTCCTTCTAATATTATACTTTACACTCTTATACTTTTTCTCCATGACTAATTATAACTTAAAAGTTTCAACGAATAAACAATATTCATCCATTTTACACACGAAACACTTAACCACAAGTTCACAACTATAACTATTTACTACTTTAAATTTGGCGACGCTACTTCGCTAGTTGTTCCTTGTTGATGTACTTTGTTAGGTCATTATGAGATGATAACACAAGTATCTTTAAACGTAAGAATGATGAGAGAAAGGTGAAGAGTGGCCGGATTCTTTCACACACAAGAATAACTAAGAGTAATGCATAAATGAAAAGAACCAACACCCTTCTAAGAGGGTTACAATAGTATTTATAGGCAAGGGAGCTAGGGCAACACATTCTAGTCCTTTCCTAGGATCGTTTGGGCCTTTGCATAGGCCTATGGGCTTACTACATAAGCCTAGCACTATTACAAACATATAAGCCTAATTAGCAACCTATTACATATCTAATGACCGACACTTGATAATAGTTACACGTGATCCCAACATCTCCCCCTAAGGGTTGGTCATCTAGGTTGCTTGACGTCTTTCTAGCATTATTCTTTCTTGTGAGTAGACATGCTTTGGTTTCTTTGACTTTATCGGCCTGACATCTCGTGTTTCTTTGTTCTTTGTTCTTTGTGGCTGTGGTGATCATATGTTGTTGTCTGCCATACGTCAACTTCTGTGGTAACAGTGCTTCACGTCTTTCTCCGCCATGTTCATACTTCTTTTTACTTTGAAATCTCCGATGTTGTGTAGTTCTCAAGTCTTAAAAGTTTGTAGATTCTTTGACATTGACGAAGAATCATCTTTAGTTTTGTGTTGCCTTTGATTTTGGTGAGAACTTTCTTTTGTTGTGATGTTGGTTTGAGCATGTGGAGATGGTGCGGTCTTTCCTCTACGTAGCAATCATCAGTACCTTCATGAATATGTTATTTTAAAATACCAATCGATCACGGTGGACTTTTCTTATAGAATTAACCACTACGATCACGATGAATGTCTTGATTTCATTCACCTTTGTCAGGCACATCAGCCGTCTGAATCCCGTTGAGGGACAGTTATCATTAAATAGAATAAATTCAAGTAATGACCCACGTCTTCAGAACTCGATTCATGAAAGGAATCTCCTTTGGCGGGATTTTCAGCACTTACAAGTTTGAATGTCGAGTGTGTTTAACAACATAGTTTGAAAACACATCTCTAATTCTTACAAAGGCTGTTCCTGAATTGGAGGCCCTCAAGAAGGCTAACAAGATATACCGAAGTATATCAACAATTCAGGTGAGTCGTTGAAGTATACCAAATCATCACTCCACGACTATAGACCGTTTGAAACAAGTAACCACACTAAGCGTAACCCACAAGGGATTCTGACTCATCGTGGTCGTTTGATGTTGACCACGGCGGAGTTTCCATTCAATCGAGCAGGTGGTTGGGTCGAAATACTTCCTTTTCTATGAGCAAGCTTTACAACCCTCAGGCAAGCGATTAGCTTAATCGTTGTAGTGTAGTATGGGGTAAGCCTAGGGGGTTGATCGTTCTCTAGGGGAATAGAGATGCTAGGAAGAGATGTATGACGAGAAGGTAAGGTTGAGGGAGATTATTTTTGGTCTTTTTTATTTATTAGTAAGCAAGTAAATATCTCGGGGTATAGGAGTGGGGGTAGTACTTCTACCAATTTTAACTACTTTTAATTAAACTAATTGACTACTTAAACTAAGGATAGATTATGCTAATGTAAGTGTGATCTTATGATGATTAAAAATGTGTTTAATTAGATGTTCTTACTCCCTATCTCTTATTGGTCGGTTGAATTGTCACATCCTCATCTTAATTGGTGCGTTGTATTCTGTTTGGTCATAGGGGGTGCCTAATTCCCTAGTTCTATAAATCGTAACTCTCCTCTAGACTATCCGGGATCGCCAAGTACCTAAGTATCTCCCCGAATACTCTACTATCAACAAGCTACAACTCATGCAATAAACACAACGAATGGCCTAGGTGCATGATGAGTGCTTATTCACTCATCGTTTTTACCCACCTAAGACCACAAAAATGACTAAAAACACCCAAATATGATCAAAATATGTCAAAAATATCCTCGGAGTGTGTTTTATGTCTTGCAGGTACAAAAGGATTGAAAACGGAGCGAAAACAAGAAAAATCGAGCCTAAATCAGATAAGTGCTTGCACGGCCGAGGCCGAGAGTGGATTTTCTACATTTTGAGCCCGGACGCGTTTTTGGATGAGAGTGGGAAAACAAACCTTAAACCTAATCCGAAACCAAAATTTTCATTTTACCCTTCCCCGATACCCAAATGATCAAATTGCTCCTTAAAACCAAAAATCCAAATAAATCCGATTTTACCCAAAACCCCATTTTTGTAAAACTCATTTTTCTAAAACCAATTTTAGTTTTCAAAAAAACATTTTACACTTAAATCCCTTTTAATAAATTAACTTTTACTTAAAAACCTTTAAGCCATCACTTAACCCTTTTTCCTTCTCTTTTAACCAAACCACGAACACAAAGTAAAACCCGAAAACATAAAAATGGCCACTTTTTCCTGTCCCTCTCACTTCCGGGAACCGGATGGCTTCACATGCTCACCTATGTTTCCCCCTCTTCACATGTCTCCCCTCCACCTCCAAATGGCAATCCAAGGGTACACAACCCCAACAGATGGCTTAGATTAACTCCAATCTTGTACTTAACCAATTGGATGGTGGGGATTTGTCTAAAGAAGCACAATGTTGGTTTTGGTACGTTTCATCACACAAAAGAAACACATATGCACAAGAGCGAGGAGAAGACAAGAAAAGAAGAAAAGACTTTATTCAATTATGTATAAATAGGCGCTTATAATTAGTGAAAAACTTGTCTAGAAATTCCGTTTCTAGTCCCCTTTTTAGTTTTTTGTCATTTAAATTTCATGTAATGTAATTTTAATTTAAGTCTTTTAATTTCATTGCAATTTCAATTTTACTTCATGTTCTTGAAAATCTGTGATTTGGTTCTAAATAGTGTTTGTTATAAGTTGTTTTACTTCAATTTAAGCTTTTGTTGATATAGCAAGTCAGTTTTCTTTAAATTCAAAAGTTTTATAGCTTAAAAAAAACCAAATTCTGTCCAATAAGGACTGTTTGGAACAGCACATTGTGTGGGGTCAAAAATCCATTTTTGACCCACTTTGGGTCTCAAGCCAGTGTTAAACGAAGTTTTTCGCTCCTTTGGTTCTCAAGTTTTAAGGTGTCAAGCATTTTGTGTGTTAAAACAGTTTTCCAAAAATCTGTCAACATCCCTCTTTAGCCAAAACCCCTTTAGTTTCTGATTTTTAATTTGCTCATTTTTAGTCCTTATGATCTAAAAATTGGTATGTAGGTAATTTGGTTGCTCATATAGTTGGTAGTATTTTTTGTTAATTTTTGTGATTTTGTTTTCATAGCCTTTTGGAAGCTCAAATAAGCTGCCTTGAACCTGCAGCCCTGTGCACCAACAGCAGACCACAGCAGCAACCATCCTTGTTAGATTTTAGCTTTTTCATGTTTTCTTGTAGCTTATTAGTGTTTATTGTTAATAGTTGACTGCTTTCTTTCATGTTCTTAGCTTAGGATCTTCCCTAGTGTAGCATTATGCCAACTGCTCTTCCTTTTTTTGGTTATTGCTTTTTGAATGTTAGTTGCTTATTTTAGATTAAACAATGTTAATTTAGCTTAATGTTAGCTTTTTGTAGTTTTTTATGTCCTAGCAGCCTCTATCCCAAACAGCCCTTTAGTTAGTATTAAGTTTCTTTTTCACTTATTTATCCTTCTAACAGCTTAGTCTTCAGGATTTGTAAGTTTAGAGTTTGTAAAAAATCTTAGTTTGCTTTCTTATTCAAAGAGCTTTTTAGTTCAAGTTAGCTTGTTTTAGTTTTATTTCACTTTGCATGTAAATGTTTGTTTAAGCTTCAAAATAAAATCACATTTCTGTCTTGATTTCAGTTCTTGATTACTCGCTTATTAGGTGTTTTAACTAGTTAGGAGTAGTTAAAAAGTTATTTGTTTAGCTTATTCATAAGTTAGTTTAGCAAAAAAGTTCAAAGAAAATCAAAAAGTGCCAAAAGGGTGGCTCTGAGGTTCGAACCTGAGACCTGCTGCACACCTTTCCCACGCATCTCACACAACTCACAAATCCATCTTTGCCCTTGGGTCTTTCTTGTCATTCTTTGCACACTTAATTGCTTTATATACGTTTTAACTTTTAATACTAAATAAGGCCTTGATGAGTGTGTAAATACTCATCATTTTTGGTTAAATCTGAACTGCAAAACGTTTAAAAATGCTCAGAAATGCATCAAAATACTGAAAATATCTCAAAATAGCGTTTTATATGTTTTAAATGCAAAATGAGTAAAAACAGCTAAAAAAACGAACAAAGTTTGCATAATTGGCGTTTAGGTCCCACTTTCAAAAATAGCAAAACAAGTCCCCGGGATTTTCAAAAATGGAAAATATTATTTAT
The DNA here is from genome assembly GCA_910596185.1 of Chrysanthemum makinoi. Lineage (NCBI taxonomy): Eukaryota > Viridiplantae > Streptophyta > Magnoliopsida > Asterales > Asteraceae > Chrysanthemum > Chrysanthemum makinoi. Next base: position 247,844,533 of record OU343223.1, read on the forward strand.
GGTCCTTGGTTAATAAAGTTTGTCATTTATGGTCCTTATAATAATTTTTGGAAAAGTGTAGTTTCAGTCCCTCTAGTTTGGATGAATTACAAATTTGGTCCTTCAAGTTTAAAAATTGGCAAAAATGGTCCTTGGAAATTTGAAAATGTCAAGTTTGGTCCTTGTACTATTGGAACTTGTCACTTTTGGTCCCTTGGAACAACTTTGTGAAATTGGCAGCCTTGGTCCTCCAACTTTCAGAAATTACACAAAAGGTCCTTGTTTATTAAAGCCCCTACCCCTTTGGACCTGCCATTACCCATTGTGACCCCTGCCATCCAATTGACCCCTGCCTTTTGACCCTCCCTTTTAATATTAAACTGGTCAAATCCGGTCAAACAAACACACCCCGCCAAAGTCTTCTTCCCCAACAACTAGCCGCCAAACCCAGGTCCTCCCATCCCCCAGGCTACTTTCATCCCCTTTTCACTCCACCTCCTAACAATCCAAATAGCATTTAATGCTTCATCCTAAACACTCAATCTTCCCCATTTGTCAAAATACCATTTCCTTAAAAGTGATCAAATGGCCAATATGACCTCAAGTCATCCAATGGCCTCAAATACATGTGGGATTTGCTCAGGGAGGTGAGAGAAGCAGAGTTGGTGTATAAAAAGGAAGATAGAGAATCAAGGAAGAGTAGTAGTTAGTTTTAAATTTTTATGTATGTCGTTTTTTATGTTTATGTTTTAATTAAACTCTAAGATGTAATCTTTTTGTTTCTATGTATCAAACTAAAGTTGTTTTATAGTTGTAATCCAGTTTTAAGTATTAATTCAAGGTTTCACTTAAGTTTTATATTTTGATGTTCCTTTGTTTCAAAATTTAGTTTCAAACTCTTATATTTAAGCTTCAAATAGCTTATTGTTAAATTAAAACAAGCTTACTTAAGCTTATTATAGCTTTTGGTAAGCTTGGAATTCAGTTTCAAGCAACATTGGAATTCGGTCAACAAAAGTCAACTGAAGCATCAAATGGGTTTGGAAATGGATATTGGTAGATCAAAGTGCTTGGATTGGGTTGGATTTGAGTAGTGTAGTGTAGTTTGGGTTACGTATAAGCTTCTTTATAAAATTTGGACTTCAAGTTAGTCTTCAATCTTTTTTTCCTTTTAACCACTTTGAATCGCATTGCTACTTGTTTGATCTTGTTTATCTTAGATCGGATCGTGTTGGTTTGTATTGCTTCAATAAGGTGCATTTGAGTTTAGTTAATCTGATTTGAGGGTAGCTTTAGCTTGAGTCAGTAATTGAGTTCACATAAACTTCATTTGAGCTCAATAAACAGTGTTTGGTTTAAGTGACATTTGGAATTGGCAGTGCTTAAAAGTGGTTAGATCCAGTTTACTCAGCCTCCTTTAGGCACATTAGGGTCATTTAAGTCACTCATTTGTGTATCAAGACTGTGAAAGTCAAATTTCACTTGAGACTGCCTTTGTTATCAAATCGCTTAGTTATAGGAGTATGCAATCTTGCATTTAGGCACAGGAGTTAATAACATAACCTATTTTAGTTTCATTATACCATAAAACATCAATCTTAGTCCATTAAATTGGTTGCAAAGTTCATTAAAGTCAAAATATTCAAACTGTCCAAAAGTCAAAAGTTGTAAAAAACCAGTTTTTCCAGATCTTTATGGATTTTTCATTGATTCAGTTTTGGGCCAAATCAAGTAAAACTCTGGGTTTTATAAGTTCAGTTGGTCTAGTTTCTTATTATGATTTTTATAGATTTTTAGCAATTTTTTAGAAGCCCCAAAATAGCTTGTCAAATGGGCTTAAATTGCCCCTGCACCTTGACTCGATTAAGACCGAGTGCACAGTTTTGTGCGATCCTTGCACCTGAGCTCAATTGAGCTTAACTTGGTCTAATTTATGGTTTACAACTAGCTAGCCAGGTCTTCTTGAGAGTCCAACTTTTGGTTTTCAGTTTCTTGCTTATTGGATAGCTTATTTTCAGGCCACAAAGTAGCCCCTAAAACCTGTTTTCTAGCTTTTAATTCAAATAATCAAATCTGAGTAGTTAGCATTTAAGAGGTTTAGGATAGTGATAATTAGTTTCATTTGAGTAGTTTCAGCTTATTATAGCTTCTGTGTTGGATTGGTGCCCAGTTTGTACCATTAGCTTATTTATAAGTGCTTATTTATAAGCACTTCTCTTGCATATTCAATTTCTCACACACAACCCTCTGTTTTTATATTTTTCCTAGATTCATAATAATATTTTAGACTTATCTTGAATTTTTCAGATTTTTCTAGGTCAGTTTGGTATTTTTCTTCATTTTAATCAGTTTTTAAGTCATTTTAATTAGCATTTAATACAATTAATTCAGAAAAATTTCAAAATAACAAGTTTTCATTTTTCCTAGGTTAAGATAAATATAAAAAGTCAAAAAAATATTTTTCCAGATTTTTCATAGTTTAATTTGTAATTTTTAGTAATTTAATTAGTTTTAAATAGTTTTTAATTCATAGAAAATAGAAAAATAATCAGAAAAATATAAAAATAGTTTTGAAAATTCTATTTAGTTATTTTAAATTTTTCCAAGTCATAATTTCATTTTTCTAGCTTTATTTCATATTTTCTTGTATTTTAGGGTATTATTAAATAAGTAAAAATAGTTTTTAATTGATAATAATTAGATAAATAGTTTTAAAAATAATTTTCTTTTTCTAAAAATTTTCTTTTATCATTAGGTTTGTAAAATTGTCATTTTCATATTTTTAGGATTTATATTGTTTAAGTTTTACATTTTCTTTTGTACGTCACGTAGTTTTAATTTAAGTTTTATAAAAGAAAAATCAAAAACATTAGATTTTACAAATAGTGATAGCGTTTATTTAATATAATTTATCTTTTTAATTTTCTTTAATTTGCATTTAAGCCCCTCTAATTTATAAACTTTCTCTTTAAGTATAATCAATATCATTTTCCCATTCAAATTCTCTCGATCACTATTCGTTTGATTATTCTCGCACAGCTCGTTGGGACATAACGACCTGGGGAAACACTATACTCTCTTGGACTTCATTGCATTTGTTTCCGTTGTTTTAAGTTTGTTACGGTTAGCCATTCACAAGTGGTCACTTGCATGATAAAACTTGGACGGTTTGGGGCGGATCAAATTTTGGCGCCATTCGCCGGAGCTGTGCTAATTATCTTCGTTTAGCGATTAGTGATTTGAATATTCACTCCTTGTTCATACCATCTATATATATCTATATTTTCTTATAAAAATCCAAATAACCCAAAAACATCTCAAAACATATAAAACACAAAAATATTTTTCTTTTGTTTCTACATATATATAAAACCATAAAACCCAAAAAGATTTTCTTTCTTATTTTTTTTCAAAATGTTTATCCAAAAATTCAAAAATATCCAACTTTACCCTCTCACATCTTTGATTCTTCATCCCAACCCCTCTGTAAACCTTTGATTCTTTCTATGTCTTATCATCACCCTCTTGGTTGTCAATGGTGTGGTGGTCCTTATAATGGTGGCAATTGCCCGAGTTGTAGCATGGTGGAATCAGGAAACGGGTCTGTCTATAACCAGGATCCCTATTCTTACCATAACACAACCTGATTTATTCCATCGGCTACCACTGTGAGACTCAGCAGTTTTCTTGTTGTGAGTACTGTGGTGGTTCACACTCCGGTTCGATTGTCAATCGGAAACACGCTTGTCTATGAGCGGGTTCGATAACAATTATGACTACCACACATATAACTCACAGCCACATCAGTTTTCTTTGTTGTAGTATTGTGGAGGTCCACACTTGTAGCTCGATTGTCAAACAAGGAATCCATTTCCTTGTAACAATTACGACTCTTCTTATCATGACCAACCTCTACAGTACCAAATAAATCGGCACCACCTCACTGAGCCACTTCCTCATAATCTTCTCCTTGATCTTTTGGATTTAGTGAAAGATTTGAAGGAATGTAAACATTCCCAAGATAATCCAAATCAAAAATCCATGGAAGAATTGTTAGTGAAGAAGCGGTGCTAAAATAAATTCCCAAATTGCTTTTGAAAAATCTATTAGGGAATTAATTGCAAAAGAAAAAGCAGCCAGATCTAGCTCTCAATTTCGTTTTATTCCGATGGCATGATGATGAGGATACACTTGATATCCTTCAATTCTATAAAGATTCATCAAGTTCATCGTTGATATCCCGCAGCTTGAGATTCATTCTCAAACAACTGCTATCACACCCGATATTCCCACTCACTCTCTAAACATGGGGATGAGCATCTTGACACTTGTTCACGAAAAGGAATCGGACGAATTCATAAAGTCTAGTGTTGAGAACCTTGTCCCAATCCCGAGAGTCACAGGAACTTCGATCATATGTGATTCTTCTTCCCCTTTTGAGTGTTCAAAAGATCATTTTGAAACTTTCTCCGATTTTAGCGACGATTGTGCTTCTTATGGAAACATCGAGTATGTTGAGGCATCACTTCCACAATCTGATGCTGATCATCTTCTTGAGGAGTTCACCGATGAACTCACTCACATCAATCCACTTTCATCAGGAAGTGATGATGGTCTCTTTGATTTCGAAGCCGATCTAGGAGAGATCGAAAGTCTCCTTTATAATGATCGTTCACTCACTTCTTATCCCAAGAGTCCAATAGAGAATGTTAATCACTTTGTTCCTGAAGCATTCAAAACAACTTTCACCAATCCTCTATTTGAATTCGACTCTGAATTCACTTTAATTTCTGAGAATCCACTCTTTGATACTCAGATTGAGGATAGTGATAAGTCTACAGTGGAACAAGAATTCACAGATTTACATCTTGTGATTGATTCTCTTCACGAGGAGTTCACCGGTGAACTCACTCATATCATATCTCCGCCGGAGTATGATAACTTCCACTTTGATCATGACACACCAGGGATTTGTCTTGATCACGTGAGCTTAAATGATGACATTCATATCTGAAATTATGGATTCTTCTATGGATGAAGATGAGTTAGTCATGATTTTCATCATGACTTTCTTTCTTTTCTTCACCTATCCCGTGACTTCTTCTCTTCTTCACTCATTCAGGAGTGAAGATACCATCTTTGACCCCGGCATTTCCATGTACCATTTGTGAGCCGAGTCGTCTATGTATATCTCATCGGTGTGGAACTTTCGCGTGCTTCAAATGTTTATACAAACATCTTGAATGAAAGTCCGATGGAGATTGTCTCTTCCACTTACTTCCCCATGAACAAATTAATTCGAGGTCGAGTCAAGCTAGCGACTTCGGGAATCAAAACAGTAGCACACCATATGGGTTTTCACCCATATTTCTGACTTCTTTCTACTTTATACCACCCTAGTGTGGGGAGTTGCCTCCACTGTTGTATATAAGTTTTCTAAAAAAAAAGTCTTTCAAATAATGGCCGTAGTATTTCCCTTTCACGTTCTATGTTTCGGCATAACCGCGGTACTTTGAATATTGAGGGCAATATTCATTTCTAGTGTGGGGGAATTCTCACGAATTTTATCATGTAATTATACCACCCTATTCCCCCATTTTTGGCCAAATTTTTTTGGAGTAAGTGTTTTGCACTTACTCGACTTACGATTATCGGTCCGCCATGTCTAATAAACAAAAGGATTGGCTAATCCAGGAGCAAACGGCTCTTGGTAAAGATATCTCAAATCCGTTGGCGGCTTGCAATTTGCCCAAAATTGTATGGTGTTCAGCACACCATATCTTTAATTAGTGAAAAGTTGGCTAGCCCGCAAGTTTATGGCTTGTGGTAAAGGCGGTTGGAAAACCATAATTGGTAATCGACTCACCAAAGATATTTTATCTAAGAGTTGGCTAGTCCGAAGCAAACGGCTTCGGTAAAGACAAATCAAATCCGTTGGAAGTCGGTGATTTGCTCAAAATCATTTGGTTATCGATGTACCATAGTTCTTACTTGAACTGAAACATTTGGCTACTCCAGAAGTAATGGCTTTTGGTAAAGAGATGAAATCCATTAAGTTTTTCTCAAAATATTGCTAGGGACTAGCAATAGTTTAGTGTGAGGGATTGATGAGTGTGTAAATACTCATCATTTTTTGTTAAATCTGAGCGCAAAACGTTTAAAATGCTGAAATGCATCAAAATCTTGAAAATATCTCAAAATAGCGTTTTATATGTTTTAAATGCAAAATGAGTAAAAACTGACTAAAAACGAACAAAGTTTGCATAATTGGCGTTTAGTCCCCGACTTTCAAAATAGCAAAACAAGTCCCCGGGATTTTCAAAAATGGAAAATATTATTTATGGTCCTTGGTTAATAAAGTTTGTCATTTATGGTCCTTATAATAATTTTTGGAAAAGTGTAGTTTCAGTCCCTCTAGTTTGGATGAATTACAAATTTGGTCCTTCAAGTTTAAAAATTGGCAAAAATGGTCCTTGGAAATTTGAAAATGTCAAGTTTGGTCCTTGTACTATTGGAACTTGTCACTTTTGGTCCCTTGGAACAACTTTGTGAAATTAGCCCTTGGTCCTCCAACTTCGAGAATTACACAAAAGGTCCTTGTTTATTAAAGCCCTACCCCTTTGGACTGCCATTACCCATTGTGACCCCCGCCTATCAATTGACCCCGCCTTTTGACCCTCCCTTTTAATATTAAACTGGTCAAATCCGATCAAACAAACACACCCGCCAAAGTCTTCTTCCCAACAACTAGCCTGCAAACCCAGTCCTCCCATCCCCAAACTCACCTTTCATCCCCCCTTTTCACTCCACCTCTCCTAACAATCCAAATAGCATTTAATGCTTCATCCCCTAAACACTCAATCTTCCCCCACTGTCAAAATACCATTTCCCGCCAAAAGTGATCCAATGGCCAATATGACCTCAAGTCATCCAATGGCCTCAAATACATGTGGGATTTGATCAGAGAGAGGAGAGAAGAGAGTTGGTGTATAAAAAGGGAGAGAAAGAAGCAAGGAGGAGAGTAGTAGTTAGTTTTAAATTTTTATGTATGTCGTTTTTTATGTTTATGTTTTAATTAAACTCTAAGATGTAATCTTTTTGTTTCTATGTATCAAACTAAAGTTGTTTTATAGTTGTAATCCAGTTTTAAGTGTTAATTCAAGGTTTCACTTAAGTTTTATATTTTGATGTTCACTGTTTCAAAATTTAGTTTCAAACTCTTATATTTAAGCTTCAAATAGCTTATTGTTAAATTAAAACAAGCTTACTTAAGCTTATTATAGCTTTTGGTAAGCTTGGAATTCAGTTTCAAGCAACATTGGAATTCGGTCAACAAAAGTCAACTGAAGCATCAAATGGGTTTGGAAATGGATATTGGTAGATCAAAGTGCTTGGATTGGGTTGGATTTGAGTAGTGTAGTGTAGTTTGGGTTCTGTATAAGCTTCTTTATAAGTTGGACTTCAAGTTAGTCTTCAATCTTTTTTTCCTTTTAACCACTTTGAATCTGCATTTACTCTGTTTGATCTTGTTTATCTTAGATCAGATCTGTGTTGGTTTGTATTGCTTCAATAAGGTGCATTTGAGTTTAGTTAATCTGATTTGAGGGTAGCTTTAGCTTGAGTCAGTAATTGAGTTCACATAAACTTCATTTGAGCTCAATAAACAGTGTTTGGTTTAAGCTGACATTTGGAATTGCAGTGCTTAAAAGTGGTTAGATCCAGTTTACTCAGCCTCCTTTAGGCACATTAGGGTCATTTAAGTCACTCATTTGTGTATCAAGACTGTGAAAGTCAAATTTCACTTGAGACTGCCTTTGTTATCAAATCAGTTAGTTATAGGAGTATGCAATCTTGCATTTAGGCACAGGAGTTAATAACATAACCTATTTTAGTTTCATTATACCATAAAACATCAATCTTAGTCCATTAAATTGGTTGCAAAGTTCATTAAAGTCAAAATATTCAAACTGTCCAAAAGTCAAAAGTTGTAAAACCGTTTTCCAGATCTTTATGGATTTTTCATTGATTCAGTTTTGGGCCAAATCAAGTAAAACTCTGGGTTTTATAAGTTCAGTTGGTCTAGTTTCTTATTATGATTTTTATAGATTTTTAGCAATTTTTTAGAAGCCCCAAAATAGCTTGTCAAATGGGCTTAAATTGCCACAGTGACTGAAGACTGAGTGCACATGTGGTTTGTGCATCCTTGCACAGAGCTCAATTGAGCTTAACTTGGTCTAATTTATGGTTTACAACTAGCTAGCCAGGTCTTCTTGAGAGTCCAACTTTTGGTTTTCAGTTTCTTGCTTATTGGATAGCTTATTTTCAGGCCACAAAGTAGCCCCTAAAACCTGTTTTCTAGCTTTTAATTCAAATAATCAAATCTGAGTAGTTAGCATTTAAGAGGTTTAGGATAGTGATAATTAGTTTCATTTGAGTAGTTTCAGCTTATTATAGCTTCTGTGTTGGATTGGTGCCCAGTTTGTACCATTAGCTTATTTATAAGTGCTTATTTATAAGCACTTCTCTTGCAGATTCAATTTCTCACACACAACCCTCTGTTTTTATATTTTTCCTAGATTCATAATAATATTTTAGACTTATCTTGAATTTTTCAGATTTTTCTAGGTCAGTTTGGTATTTTTCTTCATTTTAATCAGTTTTTAAGTCATTTTAATTAGCATTTAATACAATTAATTCAGAAAAATTTCAAAATAACAAGTTTTCATTTTTCCTAGGTTAAGATAAATATAAAAAGTCAAAAAAATATTTTTCCAGATTTTTCATAGTTTAATTTTTAATTTTTAGTAATTTAATTAGTTTTAAATAGTTTTTAATTCATAGAAAATAGAAAAATAATCAGAAAAATATAAAAATAGTTTTGAAAATTCTATTTAGTTATTTTAAATTTTTCCAAGTCATAATTTCATTTTTCTAGCTTTATTTCATATTTTCTTGTATTTTAGGGTATTATTAAATAAGTAAAAATAGTTTTTAATTGATAATAATTAGATAAATAGTTTTAAAAATAATTTTCTTTTTCTAAAAATTTTCTTTTATCATTAGGTTTGTAAAAATGTCATTTTCATATTTTTAGGATTTATATTGTTCAAGTTTTACATTTTCTTTTGTACATCACGTAGTTTTTAATTTAAGTTTTATAAAAGAAAAATCAAAAACATTAGATTTTACAAATAGTGATAGCGTTTATTTAATATAATTTATCTTTTTAATTTTCTTTAATTTGCATTTAAGCCCCTCTAATTTATAAACTTTCTCTTTAAGTATAATCAATCACAATCCTTTTCCTATTCAAATTCTCTCGATCACTATTCGTTTGATTATTCTCGCACAGCTCGTTGGGACATAACGACCGGGGGAAACACTATACTCTCCTGGACTTCATTGCATTTGTTTCCAGACTGTTTTAAGTTTGTTACGGTTAGCCATTCACAAGTGGTCACTATGTGATAAAACTTGACGGTTTGGGGCGGATCGAACCTTTAGCTTATTTTACTCGCTTATTGGTTCTTTGAATTTTCAAGTTTCTAATTTTTCTTAGATTTAGTTTACCAAAAAGTATTTTCCTGAAAAGTTTAGATTTTTCCAATTATTTTTGATATTTTTAAACATTTAATTTCTATTTATTAGTTTTTAATTCATAATAAATAAATAAAAAGTCGAAAAAATACCCGGCTTTTTCCTAAAATTATTTTTAGTCATGTAGAATGTAGGAAAATTGTTTTTGAACTCGTAGGACTTAAATTGCATCTTTTTCACTTTCAGGGCTCGGCGTGTTCCCGGTTTTTAGCGTTTTTGCATTTTAGCACCCTAGGATGTAGTTTAGCTTTGTTTTATTGTTTCTTAGGCTTAGTAGTAGTTTATTTAGTGTTTACATTATTTTACATGCTTTATTTTCATTACCGTGCTTTAATTTATAGAATAGCGAAATCAAATTCCAAAATTCATTTAACCAATTCAAGTCTTAGTCACGAAACTCAACGACACCATCAATTTCACACCTCGTTGGGACACGACCCGGGGAAATCACTTTCCCGGTATCACTTTTATCACACTCGTGAGCTTTGACACATTAACCCTTTTCCTAAAAGGTTGATTTGTCAAATTTCACGATTAATTTGATATATTGATATTTTGTTTATTTTCACCACTCACAACGATCGAATCAGTGCACTCCTAAGATTTTTTGCTATTTAGGACGTTCAAGCTCGCAACAATTAAAGAAGAAGCCAGTTTCCTTACTCTAGCGTCTAACAATTAAAACAAGAGACAACCTAACAATAATTAACAACTAGGTTTCATAGATATAAGCAAACACAAGGATAATTTAGCTACTCATGGTAAATAAGCAAGCATACACACATACAATTAAACAAGGGGTAGACATAATGATAATATGGATTAAAAAACTTATCTTATGATGTAAAGAAGGGAATGGAACCCTAAAATACTATCCAAGTCAGACTACAACCGAATTAGGGTTTTCTCTCCAAAGTTCTACCTCTTTAAATGCAGAAAAAATGAATTATATATATAGATTTACAAGTGCGTCGGCGTCAACTTTTGCTAGTGGCGCCGTCAGGTCGCCGTCATTAGGGTTTCGTTTGGGCCAAGTCATCATTGGGACGGCGTCAGTTGATAAGTGTGATGCCGTCAGTCTTCATGAGGGACGTCGCTTGGGATTGGTTCTTGGGCGTCTGGTGTAGAAAATTAGGGAGACGCCTTCTAGAGTTTAGGCGTGACGCCGTCAGGTTGTAGAACCCAAATTTCACCTGAGTCGTCGCATGTAATTTGATCAAAATCTTCAAAAAGTGACGGCGTCGCCCTTTGAGATGGGACGCCGTCAGGCTTTAAAATATGCTTGAGTTTTGACTTTGTCGTTTACTTCATGTTTTCGCTCCTTTTCGTCCAAATATGCTTCATTCCAGCATTTTGCTTCCAAAAGACCTAAAATGTGAAAAGGAACGATTTTAAGTAGTAACTGATATAAAATGTGTCGATTTATGGCTTAAATGACCCCCTAAAAATGTATGTTTTAAATCCTTATCATGCACAATTGTGAATCCTCTCATAAATGTTCTGCCAGATTGCTAAGATCTGTGTAGGACTCTAGAATATATCACTTGTGTCCTTATTGTTGAACAACAAGTGATGAAATATTAAGTATTCCTAAGAGATCTTTTAATGAATCTCGTAGCTCTAGACTCGATTAGTGCGATTTGGTTTTAGTAGTCAGAGACTGGAGCTGTGTCTCCTGTTTCAATATCAACACATCTCGTAATGAGAGGTCGATATATTATGCAGGGTTCCCCATGAGAATGAAACAAGCTCTTTTGAGAGAACTTGAGTGGCTTAGAAGGTTTAGTGCAGTGCGTCACTGGGTCCATGACGACTTTGTTTTCAATACCGGTGTCATCTTTGTGACAACCAGTAGCATATGAGTTGAACCCGGTTTCTGCCCTAAGTTGAATTATATGGAGGGCTATTTCTTTTCACCCTTTTATTTAACTTTTTTTTATAATTCTTCAACTCCTTCTTTCTCCGTTTCTCATATTCTCCTTTTTTTCAGTCATACCTAAGGACTCCTAATTCTAACTATTGGTGATGTCCTTGGTTAGATCCTTCTAGCTCTGGCGGATCATAGGACATTTATTCCTAACCTTAGTCACCTTATAACTCCATGACTATTCCTATGTTGCCATAAAATCATTTACTTGAAAATCTCTCAAAGTGTTTATGATTAGAAACATATTTTGTTAACACCTTAAGAGTTTTGTATTTTCAGAAATACTCCCCCTCCACATGTGCTTATGATTTTTGACTTAAATCACCACAGTGAGGGAAGAGCTTGCACTTTTGAATTGATCGGCTCCTGATAGACAATTCCCCGCGAGACATGGTTACATTGTGTAGTTAAAGAGTCCCATTGTCAGCTTTTAGGTGACAACTAGCTCTAATAACTACCTGAAAGATGTGAACACTCCTTGGTAAGGATGTTAAACCCGTCAAAGTTCATGTCTATCAAGAGTTTCTCGAATTAGTACATTCTACTAAGACAAGTCTTTGAAAGACAAGTCTTTTCGATTACTGACATTTCAAAACTCGTCAATTCATGGGTTAAGTCTGAGTTTGAGCACTTTCGAGATTCCATTTACTTTACAACATATTTTTGATCACATATTATTTTTCTCCCCCTCAAAATGGCATATTTATGTCTTTTTTGATGAAATATTGATTTTAAATATGACCATTCTGAGTTTTGCGAGAAGATTTTCACAAGAACCTTTCATTAGAACAAAGTAGTTTGCAAATACTCCCCCTCAACAAGTAATAATAACTTTTGAGGTTTTGAAATAATGAGAGGGAATACTTGTTCTTTTAAGCATAATTATGAAAAAATATAGAAAATTTGATTAATCCTACTCAAAAGTAAGAAGCTTTTGCTCCTTTTATGAGGATTGTGGCACTGAAGCGTACCACATGGTCCTTTCTTTACAAGAACGGGTTGTACACTGTTATATGTGCACAAACCATATATATATATATATATATATATATATATATATATATATATATATATATATATACATTATATATAAGAGGAGGCATGCCACATAAAATGCCACTTGTCATCCCATAATGCCATGTCATATTTCCATGTCATCATTGAATACATGTGGCATTTTTTTTAATTTGTTTTGATTTTAGCGTTTTTGTAATTTTAAATTTATAAAATTCGGATATTTTATAGTGTTTTTATAATTTTAAATGTATAAAATTCGGTTTTATTTAAAAAAAGACATGCATTGAAAGAATCGAACCTGGGTCTGTTAGTCCACAAACAAACATGATAACCACTAGACCAACACATTTTTTGAAATATATTTTGCAACTCCAAATCTATAAACCTATGCAACAATCTTCTACAATAATAATCCCCATACAAATCATATTATCCATTATTAAAAATAAACATACGTATATTTTTCCACAAAAAAAAAACCCTAATCATCAAAACTCTCTCCATGAAGAAAACTCCATCACGGTTTTTAGGATTTTAATGATTTTTAATGTATTTTTATGAAGCTTTGTTATTGTCATGCATAAACTTAAATTGACACACGTATCAATTTTATATGTATCTGTAGTTTACTGCGTGATCCCTTTCATAAGCTTTGTAATATTGATGCTATTAAATATAAGCATGAGCAATATCCTAAAAAGTAACATCCATCTTAACATAAACTAATGGTTATTTTGAAGCTGAGCAGTTCTACAACAAAGGCCATAGCCTTTGAAAAGGAGGGTTGAGAATGGTTCCTGGAGAAGCATTTGCAGAAATACTTGGTTTCTATATACGTTTTTTGATTTTTTTAATAAATTATATCTGGCTATAATACCTTTGTTGGGGCTCCTATGTTATATTACATCATTTGCATTTGTACGTTATCATTCATTATCAGTTATTATTTTGTGTAATTTATTTCAGGTGCCATTAGTTTCTGTTACTCCCTTTGCACTTATGAATGAATCAACTCGGTATGTCCATTGCTTACTTTCACATTGTTTCAAGGGTCATATATTAGATGAACTGTTCTATTTCGTAATGAATAATTCTAATATGTTGTTTTAATTTGTGAAGGAATGTTTCGTTGTTGTTAGATCAAGGTTTCAGAAAAGGAGACGCTGTAACTCCATAAGTAATTTTACAATGATTAGGACTGTAGTTTATGTGAACGAAATCGTATGTTGGGCGGTTCAAGGGTTGTGTTCAGGGTGTGGGTTCAGGGGGTGGTTAAGGGGTGTCTTCAAGGGGGTGGGTTCAGGGGGTGTCTTCAAGGGGGTGGGTTCAATGTTATGGTCCATCGACAGGTTCGACGTTTAACTACTCTTTTTCTTAAATTAATGGTCATGGAGAAGACCTCTTGGAATAACATTGGCCCCAATTGTTGGTGGGGGTAGCTTGAACCCTATTGAGTTTAGACAAAAAATACCACAAACGTGGAGCAAGTTATCGGCCGAATCAATGGTATTGCACCTCAGTTCATAATAGGGGAGGTATATATATTCATAAAAGTCATTTTTACATTCCACTTTCATCTATTCAAGACTTCATATGCATATATTTGAATCTGATTTTATGTATTTGATGGGTATTGAATTCAGGATGAGAAGTCAGTGGATCCACCACAGTTGGTGCAAAGAGGTGTGACTGAACTTGTCAAATATGCTCTTTTGCCAAGAAACTTATGCATGATGGACCCAACTTGGCACTCATGGTTTTAATTTTTGTACATACGCAACTAATAATTATTGTTAGAGGTTTTCTTACTCGACTCCATTATGATTGGTTACTTGGGATTTAGATCATCATATTTTGCATACACATGTATAAAAGCTAAGCTAAAAAAATGAACAGGTTGCATCAATATTTGTGTCGCTTCTTAAATTTTATTTTCAAAGAATTTAGAAAGCTGCAATTTCAGGTACTAATTCTTCTCGAATAAACTTAAAATTAGTTAAATATGTTGTTCTTAGCATTGACTTTTTCTTTGTCCTGCAGCGATGCCTGAGTTACATCGTTTAGCAAAATTAGCCGTACAGAAGGGTTGTTCCAAGGTCGCAATGAGTCCTATGTAAAAGCAATTGTCTGACTATATCATACCAGCTCTAATAGAGGCGTTACACAAGGTTAATTTTGTCATATTCCCTCTCCTTACTTCTGGGCGTTTCCATTATTTACTACATTTTTGCTTATTGAAACCCGAGACTTAAATATGCGCAAGTATGCTGCATGCAATCAACGAGTGTGTTCAGGTGCACATCATCTATTTCTCCAATTATACACACTGCAAGAAACTCAATGACTAATAAGTATGAGCCATATAAAATGTTGTTTTTGATTTTATGGTTCTACTTTTGCTTGATTTTCCATAAATATAATGTAACTTGAACTTTAATTGTTATTTTATGTTTGACTTTTTGTAGCTAGAGTAGTAAAAGATATGCCATTAGGCTGTCAAAAGGGTTTATATTTGTGTGATATTCTTGAATGGGCTACTGCCGATATAAAGGGCATGTTACATTGCCAAAATGGATTGGTTTGGTTTGGTTAAAAGCAAAGATTGCAGGGCCCTTCAATCAGACGAGATTATATGGCGGTGAGCATGACCTTGAGTTTAGAATTTGAATATGACCATTGTTTGTTGTTTGGGTGTTTACATATTAAGGTTTACCTTGAAGTTAGAATTTAAAGGTTTTGCAGGCCTTTAACTTACTCTCTAAAAAAGAAGCAAAGCTTTCTGTCAGTACCACCGGCTCCCATCACCATACCTCTCTTAAATGAAAGCTCTGCATCTCCCCAACATTAGTCAGGTTTTGATTAAACTTGCTAATTATCAAAGTGTTACAACAAGATGGTACACGGCACCTGAGCAATGTGGATCTTCATTATGACTTTTGCATTGACTTGAGCACTACATGCTTGATGTAAGTTGATACTTACCTACAGTTTTTCATATGGCTAAGTACAACTTAAATAAATTCTTATTGTGTACTTTTAAGAACATCAATTACATCTCAGTCATCTTAAAATAATACCCTGTTTCATGAACATGAAAAACTATAAAGTTTACTGTTTTTCAATGGAGAAAGTATGGAAAGGACAGATTTGCAGGTAGAAATAATGATTACATGCTTCTAAGTATAGTACCATCCCATATACTTGCACACTATGGCCCATGGATGGTGTCTTGAGTCTAATCTGTCACCTGACAATCATGAGGATGCAGCTGTAATGCGTGTGGGAGCCTGAGGGCGTGAGCGCCATGGTGCAGGCCCCATAGGGTTTACTAGGAGCAATGCCCTTGGTTGGTGACATGTTGATATACTCATTTACAAAAAACTAACAAGGTTAATTGAGTCTCAACCCGTATATGATCTAGCCTTAATAATAAATGATGTTCAACTAAATGTTTAATGACATGTAGTAATGTATTAATTCATTTACTACAATCATGTTGTGCAGAACAAAGGAATTTTCCTACGAAGTGTGCAACATATGAAAACTTAAAAGGCATGATATTAGATGTCTTCCGTGAGTATTTGAAAAAGGCAAAAGATCATCTTTCTAAAGTTGTAAATTAAAAGCATGATGATATTTGAAGTGTTGCATTGACTAATTTGATAAACGACATAAGCTTTAATCTGTAAATGAAACAAAGTCTCATTAACCTTTTTTTATATATTCCTATCATTTGATAACATTGAAAGTTGTACGTGTTTTATGATTTTTTTGGATTTTCATTTGTAGTTGAATCATTATTTGAAAATAGGAAATGGTGTAGACTGCGGATCAATGTGACCGCACCTTATTATAATGTTTTGCAAGGATTTGCTACAAGGTATCCAATATAGTAATCTTGGTGCATATAATAGTTTTGCGTCCTCTCTACTAGAAGAGTTTAAGAGCAATAAAACTAAGTCCTTTGAGCTTGCTGAAATTGTTGGTCACATCATTGAGTTTAGGTGCGTGGCAAAATTTATATTTTTGTTTTTTTAATTGTTTTAGCATTTAAAACTTAATGGTGATTGTGGTTATCATTGCGGACAAGTATGGTAGTCGTTTCATTCAATAGAAACTTATAACTGCAGGTACAGAGGATAAAAACATGGTTTTCAAGGAGATTCTTCCTCAAGCTGTTACTTTGATGACTGATGTCTTTGGAAAAATCATGTGATTTACAAGCTTTGACGTGAACAACTTCTCTTCAATTATCTAACTTTAAATTAAAAATCACTTTTCTTCTCTTTGAAATTCTTGAATTTTCTGATTTATTATTTTAAATTATAGTTCTTTGAGCATGGATTATCGCCTCAAAGAAGAGAATTGACTGGAAAGTTGTTGGGTCATGTTTTAACACTTAGTCTTCAAATGTACAGCTGCCGAGTTATCCAGAAGGTAATAACAGAGTTATTATTTATTTTGTTTAGTCATTTATACTTAATTTTTTTTCATTTTCTTTGATATGCTGCGAGGAGAAAAATGGTTACTGGGTTCTATTTGCCTTATGGGTCCCCAGATTGAGTAAATTTCCTAATAATGATTCTATTTTAGGTGATTGAGGTTGTTGACATGGACCAAAAGATCAAGATGGTGGGAGAGCTCGATGGTCATATCATGCGTTGTGTACGTGATCAAAATTGAAACCATGTTATTCAGAAGTGTATTGAATGCGTCCCTGAAGAGCATATTCAGTTCATTATTACAACTTTCTTTGATCAAGTTGTGACCCTTTAGACCCATCCATATAGTTGTCGCGTTATACAAGTAATCTAATAAAAAAATGTTTCATATTTTGAGTGAGGTTTGAGTTTTTACAGGATAAATGGAGTATTTTTTTTTAAGAAATTAATTAACTAATTTTACATTTATCATATTTCAGAGGAGGCTTGAGCATTGTGAGGATCTGAAAACTCAGAGTAAGGTGATGGATGAAATCCTTGCATGTGTAAGCATGCTAGCACAAGATCAGTATGGAAATTTTGTTATTCAGGTTTGTACGTCATCTATACCCCTGTGAGCTTTTGTTCAATAAAATTCACATTCAGATATCATTTAATAAATAATTTTGCCATATGTAACTAAATATCATACAATGTTATAGAAATGGTGCTTTCGAGATATTATGACTTTAGTGGATCTCTCATATGACCAAGAATCTACCTTAATGTGAAGGTCGTCGAATTTTCCTCTGTTGAGACCACTGCAAATAGAATTAGATTTAGGTGAGGAAGAATTTCTGGCTATATCTGTTAGTGATAAACTATCTCATCTTGAAAAATATACCTCCATTATAATTTAGTATTACAATCGCTTCCTTTCAGAAGCTCAAATGCTAAACCAGTGTTTAACCGAGGTTAAGTCAGATTACCAAATTGAAGCTGACTTAGGAAAAGTTATCTTTATCGTACGAGAGGAATTTGTTTCACTGAAAAGGAAAGAATATGAGTTGTCCCATAAAAGTAGCTATTTGGAAGTTAATACGGTAAGCTGATAGAACAGCTTGGCAAAGCAAAGAAACAATTGAGATGTTGAATTCAGAGATCGGAAAGCTCAATCGGGAAGTTGAATTACAGAAGAAACGGGCTGCTAATACCAAAGAAAAGCTTAACTTGGCTGTGACCAAAGGTAAGTCATTAGTTCAGCAACGTGACTCACTAAAGCAAGTGATTGTTGAGAAAAAAAAATGAGTTAGATAAATGTTTGATTAAACTGCAAAAAAGTCAACTGCCCTAGTCAAGCTAATTCATTGAAAGAAGCCCTATTGCAAAGGGACGTGGTGCTCAAAAAGTGTGAAGAAGTTTTGACATTTAGTGGTGTTGGAGAGTAACTTCAGTCATCCGATATTGCTGATAAGGTCACGCGGCTTGCAAATGAATCTATCAGGCTACATGATGAAATAGATAGAACAAAAGAGGCTGCACATGCTGAGATTGATCACCTTACGGTGTCATTGGTGGTGAGCTCAGGAGAAGAACTATCTTGCAGAGATATATTGGAGCTGGATAAGTGCTCGAATAAGATATGAAATATATTTGAAGAACTAAGTGTGGTGAAAGATCAAAATGGGTCTTTCCAAGTTGATCTTTAATTATCTGAGGATAAAGCTGTCCTATTAAGGGAGAAGTTGTCTATGGCGGTTAAGAAGCGCAAAGGTTTGGTTCAAGAGCGTGATAGCTTGAAACAACAAATGGCTGAAAAAAATGCTTATATTGAAGTTTTAAAGACCAAGTTAATACATCAAGAAGAAAGAGATGTGGGGCGAAATGCAAAGCTGGAATCTGATCTTCAGTGTTTTATAAAAGAAAGGTATCAGGTTGAGCAGTTTTTAACTGAGAGAAATACCATATTACAGCGGGTAACTGAGGAAACTGATGAAATTGCTATTCTAATTGATGTAACAGATCGAGTTTAAACGCTATGCAACAGACATTTGGGGACAATACAAAAGATATTCGGCATATTTTACTAACCAATGAAAGAAAAACCCTGCCGAACCATTATGAGGTTCGCTATCACCTTATTCCAGTTTAAATAGTTCTAAAAGTTGGCATTTTCGCCTTATTTATTTATGGGTGAGTTGATTCTGGGTTTATCTCAGACAAGTAAAATAATAAAATCTAGCTAAAAAGGAGCGGGGCAAAGTCTTTGCAGGTCAAACCAACATGACACGGCTCATTTTAACCCAAACTCATTTTGACCCTTTACATGACCCACATATCTTTGCCACCTTTATTAGTTTTTGTACCATTACTAAGTTGACTAACTTTTCATTGTAGGAAGAAAGATGTCAGCTGATGACAGAACTGGCTAATCTCCGCCATCAGCTGAAGGATCCATCTCAAAATAGTTCGCGGGACCAAACAAGCACTTCTACAAAACCCTCCGATACCTTCACACCCCTTACAATCGATGCAGCATAACAAAGGTCATATCAATGCTCTGTCAGCATCAATGCTATCTCGAAAGTCCTCAAATATGTTTGCTCTTCTGCCTCATTATTCTAGCCACCAACCATCAGTGGTTGAACCCACAATGTCTGTTGCAAGCACCCCATTGCAGCATCCTTTACATATTAGTAGCATGCCTCAGATGCCACTTCAACCTCCACTACCATCACAGCCTAGACCACCTTCTAGGTCACCTTAACCTCATCAAAATTACTCTTACAAGGGACCCAATGCCGGTTATTTGTACCCAGGTGCACCGCAACTACACCATTTACTCTCACCAGTTAATTGATGTGGTTTGACTTTTTATGAAATGCTTTATATCTGAATTTATTTTGAAGATTGAAAAAAAATTGTTTTGTATAATGGAATACAAGAAAGTCATGAAATTGTTGTTAAATGCAGAAGGTATTGAATGTCACACATATATTTTAGATGTCAATCCTGATCTTTTCATTTAATCGCTTCTTTTTGTTTTGTGGTTCATGAATTAGGGTTAATGAGAGATCAATCATGCTGATGACACACCCATTTATCCGTAATCAGGTATGTTTGATATCCAGTAAGTGTTTTTGTTTAGATTATAAATGTGCCGACGTTTCTTCCTCCGAAACCAATTACATTAGGTTGCAATTAAATCGGCCTGTGCATATATTATAGAAAGATAGCATCATGTAAAGAAGTTGTAGCATAGATATAAAGAGCAAATACGATTCGCAGTATTTTTTTAGCCTTTTTGTCTCAAGACACAGAAGTAGACAATACTATAAACATGATACGGTTAGCTGATTTAGGTGAAGTAAACCCGCAAAACTATGAGGTTCTACTTGCGTTAGCCTTTGTTGAGAGCATAACCAATGTTGTAACTACTAGAACAACACTATTTACATTAACCATATCGAGTATGTGGTATATTTCAATGTAGAATATCATGTTTATATACAAATGGGTCAAATGGGTCTTGCGTTGTGTAGTGTGTTTGTTTTTATATGTGTTTGGTAGGATATCTGTGTCGTTAGCTTTGAATGTTGTAAAAGCTTCCAAAATAATAAGTGTTTATCATAGGGAGGTTGTATTTAGAATGGTGTTATCTTGTAAACATTGATAATCTAGATGCTTTACATCTATAATCCTAGATACCCAAGCGCGCAAAATACTCATGTTTTGCCGAGTCACATTATCAGGACAATAAGCGTATTTAACGCTTGATGGTATTATTTACCACCAATTAGTACTCGATCTGATAATGTCAAAATGGTATTATTTATGAGATGCTATGTTTCACAACATGTATGTTCAGATGTTATTTTGTTGCTAAAACTACTTATGATGGCTATTTAGCTTCATTCTTTCACCCTTTTTAGTTTTTATATATTTTCTGTAAGAATGTGTTTGTCGAAAGCATATTTAAGGCTTGATGATATCTATGTTAACATGAAAAAGATGTGTTAGATTTTAGCCTTTTCCTCTAAAAATTGAGCCGGAATTCATGTCGTTTTTCTATAGAATTTTACTATAAAAACATAAGTTTAAGTATCAGTTACGGAGTATATCTATATAAGATATTAACAGTAGTCAAGTAATTTAAGCTTAATTATTCTAGAGATAAGTTGAACTCCTTTTCATATCTAAATCTAGCTTGCTCATGAACTGTATTTAACAATAGCACAACTCAATTATAGACTTAATTATAGTAAACGTATATTGTTGAATGTGGTGTCTTCTACTGGTCAAACAGGTTTGAAGTTGCCAAAAGTCTGTTGAATAGCCTTAAAGCTAATAAATAATACACTTGGTCATATGGTTCGAAACAGATAAAGAGATATTGTTCTTCAATGTTATAACTATGATATTAAGAAATCAAGTTATTAATTCTTTTACACCTTTACACAATGATATATTGCACAATGATACGTAACCGATACTTAACTGAGTAATCTGTTAGAAAACTGGTAATTTCAGTATCTTCATCCTAGATTGGTCAAATAATGGAAATAATGATCATTTCGGATCAACAACAACCCACTAATACCATCTACTTTCATTCTTAAAGTTAGCATATTTTGATCTTTTTCATGTAGGCCACCCGAGCTTCATTTGTATGGAGATACGCTTGAATAGCCGATGGCCCTAAAAGGCTAAAAATGCAATCTTAAATTTGTTGGCTCTCTCTGAAAGAATCCACTATGGTAAGTTTGAAGCAATAGAAAAGTAACGAGCTTAACCAAAGGATTATGAAGCTGCAATTAAAGCACATGTATATATTCTCTCATTATTCCTTCGTTTTTGTTTATACTCTTCATCTTCTAATGAATTTTCAATTGGGGTTTTGTGTGCAAGATAGGGGAATGCTAATGGCTCTGTAGACATATCCGGTTGTGGAGGAAATGATACAAATACTAATGGGCAAGTGGTCGATGTGGGTTCTGTGGAACAAGCAATGTTAGCCAAAAGTTGGTCTCATTATATGCTTATAGGTCTGTCTACTTATTAATGGATCAAATCAGGTGATGTTTTATCTTTAAATGCATAAAACATTCTCAAACTTCTATAAAATAAGATATTAATTCTTAATAATATAATATAAATTAACAGGATCTGATAAGCTATTCATTTCTAAAAAATTTAAAATAATTGGATTTTCAGAGCTTTGAGGTTGAAGCAGACCATGTGGATGATCGTTGATTGTTCAGTTGATGACCTTTTGTCATTTGTTAATGGAGAAAATAGAGGTACCTCAGTCTAATTTGTTGGCTTTTAGTTACGAGTTCTTTGGAATTAATACCATATATTGTGCAAATGCTACTAAAGGACCAACAATCTCATCAGCAAATGATGCTTGAACAGTTATTCAAAATCAGATGTTAGATGGGCGTGGGAGATCACGTAATGATGACGTGAGGTCCAATTACAGGCTTGATGAAATTCTTCTCAATCATCAATTTTTTACTGAACTGCAACATCATTCACAACTTCAGCAAAGACATGTTGATCCATCACAAGCCAAATATGGCCAAATACCTCATCAAGGACAGAAAAATTAACCACCGGGCTGAACCACCTTTGAGAAAAGAGGTTGTGGAGTTTATGCTTGATACGGGATCACACATGTGGAGTATGCGAAGAAGTAAAGCTAATTTCTTCAGAATCATGGACACTTTGGGTGGTTTGATCGCAGTTGGTAAATGGTTTGATGAGATATGTAACCGGAAGAATCCCATGACAACCATGTTCATCTGTATCTGGACTTGTATCCCCAGATAATTCTGCCCATTATTTTCCTATGTCTCTTTTTATATGGATTATTGTGCTACAGATGGAGACCAAAGAACCCACCCTATATGGATACTCGTATCTCCTGTGCAGATAACGCACTCCCCGATGAACTTGATGAAGAATTTGACACATTTCCAACTTCTCGTCCTGCTGATATCATAAGGATGAGATATGATCGTTTGAGGAGTATTTCTGGTAGGATTCAGACTGTTCTTGGCAATTTAGCAATACAGTGTGAGAGACTTCAATCTTTACTCAGCTGGAGAGACCCCAGAGCTACAGGGCTGTTTGTGATTTTCTGTTTGATTGCGGCTATTGTTCTGTTTGTCACACCTATTAAGATTGTAGTATTTCTGACTGGCTTATATGTGTTAAGACACCCGTTGTTGCAACGCAAGCTACCTCCTGTTCCACTCAATTTCTTTAGAAGAATGCCAACAAGGACTGACTGCATGCTTTGAGAAAACCTATGCAGCTTTCAGCATCATTCATTAAAAAAAATTCTTCAATTAGGAGATAGTCCAGTTTCTGCTAGCTATATTGGTTTCTTGATGACCATCTTAATCATTTGGTTTAGTTAGGAGTTCATGTGAAAAGTAGTAATTCTATATTTTGGGACAAAAGTTCCAAATATTTTGTGAAATATTACCTTTGAAATGGTTAAATATATTGCAAATGAAATAGCCAAAAGTGGTAGGTTGAGTTTCAAGACTACGAAACTAAGAGTTGAGACTAGCCGCACATGCTATGTGCCTTATAGTCTAAGTACACTTTTATTATTTTTGTAACGTAAGCGACTCTTCTTCAAGGATTTGATAGATCGAATATGCACCTAACAAAATGTGTATATATTGCTTCCTTTTAGTTAAACTCCAAGTTTAATGACCACTTAATCTAAACCTAGATATCCCTCATTTTGTTTTTGGCCACTCATCATTTTTTGGTTGGGTTTGAGTTGGTAAATATGATACTCGCTCCGGGAGCACGGTTATTACTTTTTCACTAAACCTACTCAACACGTTAAACTCGTGAAACTCATGATCGATTGATCGTAAGTTAGAGATAAAAACTTGATATCATAGAATTGCCATGACAAATCATCATTTTAGTTTTACATAATCTATGACATTTCGTAAAATAAATGCTACACACAACCATAGTCCTAAAAGTAAGTCACGAGGTTGGGACATAGTCAAGGTTATAATTCTCACGGTCACATCCGTACTTATTAGGATCAAAACTATAATTTTATCGAAGTCATCCGTATGGTCGTGGTTTTGGTTAAAAAGAACTAATACATGCCATACATGCTCCACAAGTAAACAAAGCCCAACCACAAATAAGCTCATAAATTATTGAGGATATTATAGATGGACAATTTTGTCTAAATGTAACGCAATACAATCAAAGAATAATCACAAGTCATACATATTCTCATCACAACGAACATTAAACCAAACCATAAATCCATTCACAGATATTTCAAATTCGTCAACATCATCTAAATTTGATAAAAAAAAATCAGCTCGAATCACCTATATACAATAAGTAAATAAACATAGTTAACAAAAACAAAATAATAATAATAATAAATGTTAATAATATTATCAAATGTAACAAATGTTCATGATTAATATTGTTTAGAACAAAATGTTAGAAAGTATCT
The DNA here is from genome assembly GCA_910596185.1 of Chrysanthemum makinoi. Taxonomy (NCBI): domain Eukaryota; kingdom Viridiplantae; phylum Streptophyta; class Magnoliopsida; order Asterales; family Asteraceae; genus Chrysanthemum; species Chrysanthemum makinoi. Next base: position 247,868,984 of record OU343223.1, read on the forward strand.
ACCTCCTTTTAGCCGTTTTATAGATTATGTAAACATCAATTATAGTTCTTAAGCGTTTAATTTAACTTTTAATTACTTTTTAGTATATATTTGTTCTACTAAATCCTAAAAATAAAAACAACAAATCAAAGTACTTACCTGCTTTTAGCCGTTTTATGGATTATGGTAACATCAATTATAATTCTTAACCGTTTCATTTAACTTTTAATAACTTTTTAATAAATAGTTCAACTTAATCCTAAAAATAAAAACCAAAAATTAAAATACTTACCTGCTTTAGCCATTTTATGGATTATGGTGACATCAATTATAGATTTTAACCGTTTCATTTAAATTTTAATTACTTTTTAGTACATATTTGTTCTACTAAATCCTAAAAATAAAAACCACAAGTCATACCCGTCCATCGGACGGGTTTTGACACTAGTATATATATATATATATTGAAAATTCACAAAATACATGTCAAGAATATCAATCAATCCAAAAGATTACACAACACTAACCAATTATTCTGGACGTTGAAACGTCAGAATCAGAAAGCCAGGTCTTCCTCCAACATAGCTTTCTAGCCTCCGCATATGATCTCAGTGCTTTAACCTCTTCCCAATCCTTCCAATAAACCATCGAACTTATCGTTGTTCATGAGAATTCTAACGATGTCCCCCTTTGTACAGCTCGATGTCTTTCAACCGAGAATCTAAGCCATCACGAACCGTCCCAAAACTTATGAATCTCATCAAATGCCATAAAGTAATTGCCGAGATTGGCACTTCTGTAGACGAACCCGAACTTAGGTTTGCCGAAGAGTTTATATTGTGGCTCTTTGTTGACCTCGTTGAAGTGAAGAAGTGGTTGGGTAAGATTGAGCTACTTCTGATAACTTTCAACCGCGAGCTGAAGATCTTCAACACGTTCTTGGATAATCTTGCTTCTGATGAAAATGAGGAGAGCGGTGATGTACTTAAATTAAAGATCCATCGGAAACTGACGCATCCTGCCTTGGACCTTGAGTAGATACATATCCTCAATGTCGTTGAGAGACAAGTCTGGAAAGTCAGCTTCTGAGAACTCGTACTCCTTTTCATCTTGTCTTTTCACCACGATCTTTGTCAAGAAGGAATAATCCCACTTGGTTGTCATGGAAATTGACATAATAGCAACGATCCTTTGATTACGCCTAACATCCTTTTGTAACTTGTTGAGCTTGCTGCTTCGGTAGAAAAGCCTTCGCCTTTCTGGCCAATTCCTAGCAAAGCATCTTTGTCGTACGTCACCTTTTTTTCAACGAACAAACTGGTGGCGTCTTCCTCAATTTCCTTGTTAGAGAATGATGCAGCTGGGATGTTGAATGCCAAGGAAGTGGCATACTTCTTGCTTATCGAGCTTCCATGTTGAAAAAGTTCAAGGTCGTTGTTGAAGAAGAATCTGAAGGGGATCTTCGGTTGTTTTGGTTTACCGATCATAGGAAGTGACTTGGTCCAGTCTGTGTAGTAAGGTACATGCTTCTTTGACGTGTGATCAACGTTGAACTCTGGAATGAGCCATTCGATATCATTTGACATTGCACGGGCAATGTTTTTGAGGTGATACTCGAGCTCAATTGCGTTTCTGGATATTTCCTTGAGCAAGTTGAAAGCTTCGTTCTTGATCCTTCGAAATTCTTTCTTTGTCATCTTCTTTATCTTGAATTGACTCTGTAGCTGTTGGACCTGCTCCATAGTGCGACCATCCCTGGTTCTTGATCGTATGGAAAGGGTGGTTGTGCCTTGATCATTTTTTTCAAACTAATCGTACTCTTATGTGTTGTCATTGTCTAACCATGAGACAACATCAGATTTCTTTCCTTTCTTGCTTACGATGGTCCTGGTCTTGATCTTGGCGACGGTTTAGGTGAAGCTTGAGGTGTCTGGTTGCTCGAAGTCATCACCACTAGTGTAGGTAAAGCGGTCATCGGTTTTTGGTGCGGTCTCAGATGCCTTCGGTTGTTCTGATGGTTGCGGCTGAGTAGCTTGTGGTTTAGTGGTGGTAGAGGGGTTGACTTTTGGTGGTGGCATGGATGATGATCCTTCGTCCCTCTTTTGTTTCTTTGCGTTGGGATTAGGATCTTGATCATCATATTTTCTTGGTCTTTTCTCAACGCCCGCATCTTCTTTGCACGATGTTCGAAGTTGTCTTGCAACTAGAAGATCATAAAGATACTCATCTTCTTTGCTCATTGTAGCAACTCTTGCAGCCATTTTAGTTACTAGTTCAGTGATGAGATCTTCTTCTGTAATGACTGGGGAGTTGACCGGTTTTGTCCTCATTACCGCCAATGTTGTGGTGACAATCTGCTTGATCATTGTTTTTAGCATTGGTTATAGTTGATGGTTTCACAATCTATTGGTTGCAGTTGGTGCTTACTCGTAAACTGCTTCTTAGTCGTAAACTTCCACTTACTCGTAAAGTAATCTTACTCATAAACTATTGTGGCTTATACGTAACCTTACTCGTAAACTCAAGTCTTAGTTTTAAAGTTCCTTACTCGTAAGATATTCTCTTATTCGTAAAGTGCTTACGCGTAAGATATGACCTTATTCGTAAGAATAGGTAAAAAACCAAAACTCTTTCAAACTTATCCAAGTAAGAAAGATATCCACAAGTCGAAGTATTCCAAAAGCTTATCTAAGAAAGGGAAGTACTTAGTCACAAATAACTTTGAAGATTGAGGAAAATTGCTTATTCATAAGATTTCTTATTCGTAAACTCCAGGCTTGTTCGTAGGCTTATTCGTAAGACCAGGGTTTCCTTATTCGTAAGATCAGGTTTTGCTTACTCGTAAGATAAGGGTTTTTCTTACTCGTAAAAAAAGAGGATTTTAGCTTACTCGTAAACCAACTAGAAATCTCCAAAACGACTTTTTAAGCTATAAAACGCATTGTACACTTGTTTCTTTTGATGAAATAGCTTCAATAACACTTAAATAACAAGAAAGTTTTAAACTTTAACACATAAAGTGAAATTTGAGCTTGTTCGTTAACTTGACGAAAAACTAAAAAACGAGTGAAAAACGATTTTAAACACGTAAAGTTCCAAACCTTTTGCCAAAACTAAGATTACAAATACTATATCAACCTTAAAACTTTCCAAGCTTCAAGATTTGAGTGTTAAAACCAAAGTTTATGCGTAAGAAATGATGAAGAACGAGAGAAACTAATACGTAACACCAAAAACTAAACCAAAACACGTTCCAAAAACGTGGCTCTGATACCACTGTTAGGTCACCATGAAATGATAACACAAGTATGTTTAAATGTAAGAATGATGAGAGAAAGGGAAAGAGTGGTCGTATTCTTTCACACAAAAGAATAACTAAGAGTAATGCATAAATGAAAAGAATCAACACCCTCCTAAGAGGGTTACAAGTGTATTTATAGGTAAGAGAACTAGGGCAACACATTCTAGTCCCTTCCTAGGATCGTTTGGGCCTTTGTATAGGCCTATGGGCTTACTTCATAAGCCTAGCATCATTACAAACATATAAGACTAATTATCAACCTATTACATATCTAATGACCGACATTTGATAGTAGTCACACGTGATCCCAACATACTTTTATTTACTTCACATACTGAAAATAACATTATATATACATTTGTCGCTCGAATGATGTCACTTTATCGAACGAAAAAAATTCAAAAAGTCCCCAGACTATGTAGCGAGTTATGAAATCATCTTGTACTTTTAGCTATTTATAACTTTTTTATATAACAAACTATATTTATCAAATATCTAAGAAAAATCTAGCAATTTATTTATAAAAGAAATATACCAATTAAAAAGACTTTAAATTGCGAACAAAATAAGCTTAATATTGAAATACTTTTGACATGCGTACGATTTTATTAAAAAATGTCAAATTTTAAAATATATATTTTTTGTAAAAATAAAATAAAATTCAAAACATACCCTTAAACTATCTAACAATTTACAAAAAGTGCCTTTGACTTTATTCTAAATAGAGATATCCGCAACACTCCCTAGACTATTTGAAGAGTTACAAAAACTACCTTGTACTTTTACTCATTTGCGGTTTTATATATAACAAACTTTATTTATCAAATATCTAATGATTTCTTTATAAAAAAAATAACCGGCTAAAAGGTCTCTAAATTGTAAACAAAATAAGCCTAATATTCCAAACTTTTGACATATGTACGATTTTATAAAAAAATATTAAAGTTTAAGATATATTTATTTGCAAATCAAGATCATTGATAAAAGGACCAAAAGACAAAGTGAAATACTAAAAGGTCTCTAGGCAGATGGTTATAGCTGAATATTATAAAGCTTGAGGTCTTGGCTTCGAATTTACCCAGATGCAACTTTTTTGTTTTTTACTTGGGGGATTTAGAAGTAAAAGTTATAAACAAAACAAACGGAAAAGGCTTAACATAGAACAAGTTTTTACAAGATGGTTAAGGTAGATTTTCAACGTCTTTGGAGTTGAAGTTCTTTTCTTCTAGCTATATAAAATATAATTTTTATTGGTTAGTAATAAGGATCCACTAATCTTATTTTAGGCTAAAAAAACTTTTCCTCGATAAGGTATTGCTACAAAATTTCAAGAGGATGCAAAATGTAGTTATTTTTTAAGAATTCTGTAATTAATTGTGATAAAATGAAATTTTAAAATATTTAAAAGGGGTAAACTGCAAATGTAACAACCCGCATTTTCGAGTTACTTTTCATATTTTTGAAAAGTTACTATTCATTTTTACTATTCATCCCGTAAAATTTTTTATTTTTATTTTACCATAATGACAAGATAAATGAAACTCGACAAGTTGTCTTGACGACGTACGTCGAATCCATCCAGAACCGATTTCACAAAACCGTGTCCGAGAACTACTTTAGGGTTTAAAAGTCATTCGGGCATCCCGATATGTCCATAAAACACCGTAAATATTAGAAATATGTATTTCTACCATTTTACGACAATTCCACAAGTTTTGGAATTTTACGTTTTCCAGTTCTGGTTTTACGCAAAATACGCGTTTTTTACCCGCGTTTCCAGCTTTAAACAACGTTTAAGCAAGCCGATGGAACTTACCACTCATTTTATATTTTATTATGGAGTATAATGATGATTTTCGTCACTCCTACAAGTTTCATATTTTTATAATACCCGGTTTTACGTTTCGTAACTTAACGGCTTATAGTTAGCGATTAACGGAACCAAAACTCAAACCGTAAACAGGATAATACCAAAACTAACTTAGTCATCTTATCCTCTTATTGTGACAGCCAGTATAGGGGGGGAGTCACCATGGCATGTGTCTTGATCTCATGACTTAGGACTTTAGATGTTTACATGTGTTGAAACTTACCTTAGAAGCTTTGACTAGTCATGAAAAACTAACCTCCTCAAACCCATATAAATACCCCCTCCCCCTCCTATTTCGTCCAATATCACCAACAAAAATACCTTCATTTTGCTAATTACTTCAAGTATTATTCAAGAAACACAAGCTCTATGTCAATTCCAAAACTCTTGTTAAGTTTTGTTTGATCCAAAGTCCGTGTTTCATCCTTCTATTTGCAATCTCCAAGCTAATCAAGAAGTGTTCTAGTAGAATACTTCAAGTGCTTTCTATCCATATTCACTTGCCATCAAAGGTGTAGAAGTGTTGCCAAAAGTATAGAGACAAGTGCTCAATCAAAGTATTATCCTTACTAAGTTACTCATTTCTTTAGAAAGCCAAAAGATGTAAGCAACTAATCACCACAATCACTCCATTATCTTATGTTTAATATTCCTAATCTTGTCAATTTCATTCTATATATATGGTTACTAAGTTAATTCATGATGTACATATACTCAATCATATATTTTAATTCACATATTGTCGTAAAAGTAACAAATTAGTAAACTAGTCATACTCTACACATTTGAGACCATTAAAACCAGTTAAATATAGACTTGGTAACTTACATATTATAGTATACAAGATAAAAAGGGAAACATAGCAACTTGAATCACCCGAAACGGACAAACGAGTCAAAAGTTATAGTAAAAAGAAGTTAGGGAAAACCTAGAAACGCCAAAATGCTTACTGCCGGGTTTGTCCAAATATTAAGTGGTACTTCTGGTCCGAATCATCAAAAAGTTAAAAAACGAAAGTTTTTCGGAGCGATGTTTTACGGCTACCTCGTGGGAACTCGGCCTAAAAAGACCAAACGATATCATTTTTTGCCTAAACTTTGTAAAACAGTTTTTACCGGCAAAAGTTGGATTTTCACAAGTTAAGAATATAGAAACTATGTTATTTTCATAGCTAGTTACATATTAAATTAACAAAACTTCATTCAACCTTCGGAATAGCGTTTTCGCAAGTAACAGAAAAATGACCATTTTACCCTTTTTTGACGATTTTTACCAAAACTTCATTCTTGACCATGTTAATAAGTTATGATCACTAGTAATCGACGAGAACTTGTAAAAACTAGATATTTACTAAAAACATGATAAACTTTATGATATAACAATCTCCATTCAAAACCTATGTTTTATCTACTAAGTGCTACAAAACTAGGGAGCTTCATGTGAGGGGTTTCATTTGGGTAAAACGTATCGACGAGTTGCTGGATTTACGATTTAAAGTGTCCTAGCTCCTCGAACGTTTACTACATGACCTCTGAATTATGATGGTCCGAACAGTAGTACGATATCTACAAACTAAATACGTTTTCACATACTAAACTGTTACTATGAGCAACAAACTATAAATGACTACATCATGATCAACATAGAGACGTATATAGGCTGGTTTATGTTTTCCTAAACATTATTCCAAACCTAAGTCGCAACATTCCATTTTAGGTTGCACGTAGAGATTTCCCGGCTTATCCATCGCATCCGTTAAAGCACTTAACATCATCAACTCACGGTGAGTTCATAGCCCCACTTTCTATTACTTAATTATTTTACAAACCCTTGGGGGGAAATACGTGCTATTTTTAAACCAAACACATTGCTTTGAAACTGTATGCTTATCTGAATGTATTATTTGCACTAAGTACCACTATTGCCAAACTTAAGTCCCTATTATCATGAACCATTAATCACTTGCGGGTGAACGCGAATAATGTGGATAGATCTATCAGGATTGACGAATCCTGTTTGTTTGACCAATTACGGTAAACAAACACACTCTATTTGAAGAACCATAGGTTTATTGGCAAATTACATATTAGGGAAACTGTTACTATTATATCAATTTCTATTGACAAGCTGTAAACGTTTTCGGTGTCATGAGCTTAGTGAAATACAAAAGCGGGCTCAAGTATCACATACTTGAGGCAGCTGTACCAAACAAAAGCGGGCTCAAGTATCACATACTTGAGGCAGCCGTATCAAACAAAAGCGGGCTCAAGTATCATATACTTGAGGCAGCCGTACCAAACATCAAAGCGGACTAAGCAATAATAACTGTTTTGTTTTCAAACTATTGGTGTGAGTCTAATTAACTCACACTACCAACATAATGTGTTCAACCATCAAACGAACTCTATGAACTTCACTCAACCTTTGTGTTGACAGTTTTAAGCTTGTATTTTAGATCCATAATGTCGGAAGCTGGCACGGAAGGGCAAGGACTAGATCAAGAAGGCTATAATTATTTTATCATTCAGTAAAAGACATCAAAAGACTTTATATTGATGCATTTTGTAAAAAAATGGAACCAACTGGGACCTATTTTGTAAACTATGATATATTTAAATAATTTGAATGAGAAATCCTTTTTAAAACGACTCATTTAGAGATCGTTTTCTATTATTATGACTGTTGTGCCGTCGAGTAACACCCAGTTTGAATTTCGCTGCGTATCACGAAATTGGGGGTGTTACAGCAAAACAAAAGTCCATGTAGTTTGCCATTTTTGCAAAAAATGTCCATGTGGTTTCTACTTTGTTGCGAAATAATCTATTTTGGCTAACGGTCGTTAAAAATCCCAAAGTGAAAGTCAATGCAAACCATAAGGACCATTACTCTAACTTTTCTAAGTGAAAAAAAAAGTCAAGTGGTGACCGGTGGAAGTCAACGCAAGCCACATGAACCATTACTGTAATTTTTCAAAGTTTGTAACTAGATAACCTACTAGTTTCCAGTCATATTATGTAGATCGTTTCAAATTTGAAAGTATTTTGCGTAAAATGATAACTTTTAAAATTCGTTGCGTAGATCGTCTGTTTTGAATAAATATATTACGTATTTTTAGTTTTCGCCATTAAAAATATGATAATTTTATAAGCAGCAAATATAGGATTGTAGTCTCGATATTTGTTCTTATCAAACCGGCTGTTCTTCTTTTGATAGTAGTAGTTGTTAACTAACACAGAGATTTTGGAATACAAACAATGAACAAAATAAAAAATCATATAAATCACGTGTAAAGATAGATTTAGTAATAGCTAGTTTGCAAATTGCAATTATAGTATTTCGATAATACATGTTGAAGCATAATCTGGCGCGGGCAGGATTCAACGACTCTCCTTGGCCGTTAGTCGTCTTCTCGAGCCCTAATAGACCTATCAACAAAGAGAACCAGTTAGGAGTGGACCCGAGGCCGTAGCCCCGGGGTCCACCTCCGACGGTCAAGTTAGTATGCGATGTAGCATAGCCAAAGTTGTTAGGGTTAGAGATAACATGTCATGTATATATAGGGGATAGATTAGGGTTTAGGCGTAGAGTGGGCTGCATCTGCCGAGCCTGACCCATTCCTGGCCCAGTCCGGACCATACGTCCACAAGCCCCCCAAGTCTATTATGAGATAGCGCATGGCTGTGTTATGCTAGACTTAAGTTCTATTCATGGCCGCGTAGGTGAAAGTGGATTCCGCATGCTGCATCCTGGGTAAGGGCGTACCTTTTGTACCAGTAGCGACGCAACATGGTGCGACAGAAGACGTGCTTCTGTAACAGAAGTGCGCGCTGTGCGCGACAAAGAGGTGCGACAGAAGACGTGCTTCTGTAGCATAAATGCGCGCTGTGCGCGACAAAGGGGTGCGACAGAAAACGTGCTTCTGTAGCATAAGTGCTCGCTGTGCGCGACAAAGGAGACGTATGCGCATACGGAAACAGTGGTATATATACCCTGGTAGCCCCCCAAGTTTGATGGTGCTACTCGTGTAGGAGCATTAAACTTATTTAATCTGCGAAAAAAAACTGAATGCAAAGATTAAAGTATATGCGCGAATCGCAGCATATAAAACCTAATTAATTGAAACAATAGACAGCACATAGCATGAGTAATATATTGCGCATAGCATAAATAATATTTAGCACATAAGAAAAGTGGCAGTGCGCACCCGTCGTGGGATGCGTACCGACGAAATAATTAATGGTTTTGTTTTTTTTTTAATGTATAAAATAAAAACTCGGATGGATGTACCGTGACCGCGACTAATAGACGCAAATGGATTTATCGTAACCGCATAGACTCGAACATTTGTGGATGATCGCAGATGTTTATAGCACGGCCTTTGGTCCAGTGCGCTCATGGCGATTGACTAGCATTGTGGTGTTCGCGCGTACGCGTTCTCTGCGAAGATGTCTGAACGCACGGCCTAATGCGGGTAGATTTATCGCAACTGCGTTGTTCGAGCGCGAACAGGCGTACCAACCGTAAAAACAGTATATGCGCGAATTAATTCGTGGCTAAAAGATAAAATAGCTCCGATCGTGCGGATATTTTCTTAGGTCCGATCGTGCGGACTAAAAGATAAAATAAGTCTGATCGTGCGGACTTTTCTTTTCTTGTATCTTATGTAAAGAAATATCATAATCATTATATTTGTATGATCATGAGAATATAATTACTAATACTTACTAATGCAGTAATATATTATCAAATTTTGGAATTCGCTATTAACAAATTCGGATAATCGCAGTAGTGTGGTCAACTTTTAATAGCTTTAACACGTGATATATTGCATCAAATAAAATAAATGTGTCATTAATCAAGTGATGTATTACTTTTAGTTCAAACTGCATCTTACTCGCTGATGATGAGGAGAGCGTTATTGACTCCCGAACAATATTAGATCGTAAGCGCATATATGTCACAGTTTCTATGCAAAGGTTTTAGAGTTACCGACTTTAGAAATTGATTTCTGTTTTTCGGTAATACGAGAACACGAAACATAGTTTATTCGTGGTCCCACGGATGGCGCCAACTTGTTGAAGCATAATCTGGCGCGGGCAGGATTCAACGACTCTCCTTAGCCGTTAGTCGTCTTCTCGAGCCCTAATAGACCTGTCAACAAAGAGAACCCGTTAGGAGTGGACCCGAGGCCGTAGCCCCGGGGTCCACCTCCGACGGTCAAGTTAGTATGCGATGTAGCATAGCCAAAGTTGTTAGGGTTAGAGATAACCTGTCATGTATATATAGGGGATAGATTAGGGTTTAGGCGTAGAGTGGGCTGCATCTGCCGGGCCTGACCCATTCCTGGCCCAGTCCGGACCATACGTGTAAAGATAGATTTAGTAATAGCTAGTTTGCAAATTGCAATTATAGTATTTCGATAATACATGCATTTATTTTTTAATCTTTACCCAAATAATAATAATACATACATTTTGTCGATTTTGGTATCACATGGTATTATTTTAATTACGTAGATAATCTACCAATAATGTAAATTATAGTCGTGACTCATGAACAAATGCTAAGTCCAAAATTATGCTAATGATAATTAAATAATAGTTTGGATATCACTTCTACAATTTATTCTCTTTCACTTTGCAACTTCTAGCGTCAGCCAATCAGATTTGCTAGATTTTGAGTTTTGTATTACGTCAAAACATAAAACTATAATTCAGAACGAAAAAATTTGCACCACTAAATGTTGAAGATTACGCGTGGATGAATAAGAAAATCGTAATTACAAAAGTTAATTTTATTTTGTTTATTAATCACCCAAAATCTTAACAGATCGTCCCGATGTATACACGTTGGGCGGTGGCTTTACAATAATATTTTTCTTTAATTTACTTTATCCGTAACAATTACTATATACTTGTGGTAATTTCGTTTTTTTCTAGTATGAATAGTAATATTTTGATCGTTTACATTATAGTTTCATTTTCTTTTTAGCGTTGATGTATGAAAATGATTAGTGCAAGGCTAATGATTTGCATATTTTCATTTTTGATTTGCACATTTCAAACTGTGTTTTAACCAGTTGTACATTTATCATATGATGATTTTAAAAATTGTACATTGAAGTGCGCAGATCAAAAATAAGAATGTGTCAATCAACACTATTATTGCAAAGTTAGTTCTAACGTATAATTTCCATCGCACAACTAATTTTAGACGTTGATATATCACGTATTACTTTTAAGGTTTAGACGTTGATATAATTAATCGCTATTCATCTAATAAGGCAATCCAAAGTATGTCTAAACCTTGGAGGTAACACGTGATACATTTTCTTTACGAACAATAAATTAGTTTCAAGTTTTTTTAAAAGATGATTAGGAACAACAACACAGAACCTAAAAGATCGAGTGATTCTGAAAACTAATTCAAATACGTCTATAACATAACATCACCGAATACCGAAATTAAAAAACAGACACTTCTAACAACAACAATAACAACCTAACACCACCTTTAATGACAAAGATAATGAATCATAATCATATTCATCTAGGAATAAGCATATAGACCCGAATTTCGGTATTGAACCAGAACCGTACCAAACTGGTATCGACTCCCGGTGAACAATACGGGACGAGTACCATGAGTCGAGCAAAACAAAGTCCTCTTTTTTTGCTGGAGAGAAAACCAAACATCCATTTTTTCCTGAAAACAAAAAACTATTCCAAAAACCCTCCAAAAATTAAACCTTAAACTATTATTAATCACTCAAATCATCAAGTTTACATCTATTTACGTATGGTATGTAAATTGATTTAGAGATGTGATGTGAATGGTTTTGTTGTTTAGTTCCCGTGTTGAACGGTAAGGACCCGATGAGATTGATATATATCAAGAAGCTCGGGTACACTTAAACAAGAACCATATTACACTGCTGTGAGACAGTATTTACCCAAGTGTGTGAAAAACTTGTGAAGTTGTATGTGTTGCTCTCCTTTTATAGAGAGGCTTGTAGGGTTTAGAGATAAACCCTTTGGGGATGATCAACGGCTGTTAGAGAGCCAGGTGTTGATCATCCAGGAGCAGACAAGGAGGACATGTTTCATTTTTCCTATAGCTCGTACATAGTGGTGCTTGTCGTGCGTCCCAACTGCGCAGTGTCAGATGGTACATCTTAAACGCTGGTGACAGTTGGGGAGCAGTAGTACTATCTTACTCAGCCAGGCCTGAGAGATTTTACCAGGCCAGGCATGGCCTGAGATTTAAGCCGTGTTTCCATAAAATGTTGATGGGCTTTGGTAATGGGCTTGATTCGAGCATGTAATTAGTGGGCGTGAATCACTAATATTGATACGCTATCAAGTTCCCACAGTCTAGTATTAGCTCATGCACTGATATGATGTCGGATTTTGTAACTGAGTCACCCTAGTTCGTGCAACGTTACTAGGGTTTTTTCCCAAGACTTTCGTTTCCAGGTCTCACTCATATTTGTCCTTTGTGATAATGACTAGATGTAGGCTTTTTACCTCAATCAGGGTTGTAAGCTGAGTTGGGAAAGGTGTGTATTTGATGTTTTCGTGGGGAAGTGTAGGAATATCATGCTTTGGGTTTATTCGCTATCTTTGAGATTTGACGCATCTTTATTGCCTTTGAGGCTTTAGATGACGTTATCCTAATATTTCTTGAGCGGTGTGTATAACATGTCCCTTCGACTATACGTGATGTATGGGTTGACGTCACTTGTACCCGCGCCTTTGCAGGGTGTTTATCACGCGCTTTATTAAATGTGCTTTGACCCATTGGGCGTTTGCCGAGTGTAACTCATTGATTCGTTTTCTTTGCCTATAAATAAGGCTAGAAGGGTGGGGAGGTTACAACTTGAAACAATAGAGCCTCTTTTCTCCCATTTTTCCACATCTCTTTCCAAACTCTAAAAACTTATTTGTAGAAGATTTTTCGTAGGTTTTTCATTGTATTTTTAACGAACGACATTTGTCTTTCTTCGGTTTTTGTAGTGTGAGATGAACACTACTCGTTTTGATGGTGTATACGTTTGTGGTCTTGGATCCTTTACCCATGTATGTGGGTAGGATATGGGGATGCTTGCTCCTCTTCCATCCTTATCTAAGTTTGCCATCCATTGGGTGTACTTGGATCCTAGTGGAGTTTTGCAAGTGATTGTTGGGATGGAAGGCGTGGAGGGTCTTGCATCGGACATTCTATCATCTTTCTTTAAGACCTATCAGGGTGATTTGGTCGTCCTGATAAGAACTTAAATGTTACACCATATGGTTCAGGTGGTCCTGTTTAAGTCTGTGGGAGACTTAAATGTCACACCGTATGTCCGTGTGTCATCATAGGGCGTTATGTAGCCGGTGATGTCTACACGGTGTCAGTGTATGTGACATTTAAGAGTCTCCCATGGGTGTAAAAGTGAGGCTACGGGAGTCGTGGCTTCCTTTAGGGACCCCCTCTTCTCGACCTATCAGGTGTGCTTTGTTGCCCTAATGCGCATCGGGTCATTACATCGCACGTCCGGATGTGGGTAACGTAGCCATCTTAGGCTGTGATAGGTGGGAGTGAAATGGCGAAGGCTCTCTAAATGAATTTGGCTGATTCAGTAGAATCTTCTCTCCCATTTTCAGTTTGTTCGCGGCCTTGGATGGATGTTGCTCATGAGTTTCGGCCACCTCGACTACAAAAAGGTTCAATTTGAATCCTGGTGGGGTGACCTACATGTCATTGCACTCTTTGGCTTAGTTTTGATCACGGTTTGCCCTTGAATCAGTCAAAGAGATGGAGCCTTGTCTTAGTTAAATAAGTTAGAGCATAACTTTGTCAGGTCGCTTATTAGCTATTGGAAAACTTTGTAGTTGGTTATTTGTGATTCGTGATGTATTAGGATTATTTTGTAGAATGTACCAGACATGTATTGTCATGGATTTTGTAATGGGGTGGTTTACCCTGATTTTATAATGAAATTAACTATTCGTCAATTTATTATTTTAAGTTTACCAGGTTCATGTAGGCCTGGGTTTTTAGTTAGGATGTTGTAATCCTGCAATCTTAATGAAATTAGCTTTCAAGCCAATTTATTGTACGTGTTTTACCAAGCTCGTGTAGGCCTGGGTTTTTAGTTAGGATGTTGTAATCCTGAACTCTTAATGAAATTAGCTTTCAAGCTAATTTATTGTACGTGTTGTATTCCTATGTTTAATGATTAGTTAAACATGAAGAATTTGTAGCTTGGCTATGTGCATCCTGATCGAGGATCGGTTTGACCCTGATTTTTGTGATAATAAGTACTTATGTTTTGCCATGGACATTATAACTAGTAACTATCGACTAGCTATCTTCCAGCAACTCACTAATGACAAGTTGTGTGTATGTATACTTTAGAATGGGCTTGAGCAATGAAACCTTATATAAAGCGTTGTCCGGTGTATTCCCTGCTTTATGACCCGTAGGCCTATTTTGTTCATGAGCATGTTCATAAAGGCTAATTTACGTTCGAATAAATGTTTGCTTGTATGAATAGTCGTATGTGACACATGGTAAGAAAAATGTTGAATTTGTCATTGCATATTATAGAAATAGTACAGATAAGCTATCTTGTTTGTTGGAAGCCTTCATATTAAGAGTATCAAAAGTTTGCTTTGATTCAGAGATCCACCTTAGATGTAGCATCGTTTAATGTTGGATGTGTGCCATGTTAGGGGAATGTCATCCCCTTCAGGCATTGTCAACATGTAGGAACTATTATCGTTTACTTGATGAATGGTGTATGGCCCTTCCTAATTGGGAGCAAGCTTGCCCTGGCCTGCGGCCTTATTGACCTCATTTTTGCGCATTACATGGTTTCCAGGTTTGAAAGACGCTGGGCGAACGCGTTTGTTGCAATACTTTGCCATTCTATTTTTAGAGTGTGCTAGGTGGATGTCGGCCAGGTCACTCTTTTCCTCGGCTAGTGCTAGGTACAGCCTGAGGGATTCTTCATTTTCATCGTCGTTTACCATAGCAACTCTTTCTGTTTGAATGAGAATTTCCACAGGTATAACGGCTTCAGTTCCATAGACCAAAATGAAGGGTGTTTCTCATGTTCTTTCCTTTGGTGTGGTTCTGTGTGCCCATAGTACGCTTGAGGGCTCGTCCACCCAACAAGTCGTGTATTCCTTCATTTGTTTCGTCGATTCCTTTCACAGTTTCTCTGTTAGCTACCTCTTCCTAACCATTAGCCTGAGAATGGTAGGAAGATGTAGTAGCCTTTAGAATACCCTGATTTTTGCACCATAATTTGAATGGTTCACCAATAAATTTGGTTTCCGTTTTTAGTGATGAGTGTTTGTGGCGTCTTTGATCAAATGATAATTTGATCATAGAAGAAGGTTAAGAATTTTCTTGAAGTAATGGAGGATATCGATTTTGCTTTGACCCGTTTGGTGAAGTAGTCTACCACTACAATCATGTGTTTGACGTTTTGATAACGCTACACGCGTCGTTCGGGGTCAAAGGAACTTCCTTTTCTTCGAGCAAGTTTTATAACACCCTAGGCAGTGAACCTAATCGTTGTAGTGTAGTATTAGGGTAAGCCACGGGTATTGATATCGTTCTCTAGAGGAATATGAATGCTAGTGAGAAGTTACTACGCTAAGGTTTGGGGTTGAGGAAGATTATTTTTTTATCCTTTTTATATTTTTTTAGAAAAGGAAAGGTACGAATCTCGGGGTTTGGATTTGGGGGTTGGTATTTCTACCGATTACTCTACTTGTCTAATTATCTAATCTAAGGTGAGGTGAGGATAGTCTATGTCTATTTTTGTGTGCTCGTATGATAGTTAAAGATGTGTTTACCTAGATGCTACTACTCCCTAGTTATCTCCTATTGATGGTTGAATTGTCACGTCCTTATTCTTAACGCGTTGTGTTTTCTAAGGTCGTAAGGTGTGCATTCTCTACCTCTTTGAAGTCACCTTTAAGTGTAGTAAACGAAATCCACTAAGTCATTCATAAACTAACTTTGAGGTTATCTTTGGGTTTAGTAAACGAAATCCACTAAGTCATTCATAAACTATCAAAGATTCATCAAGTATTAAACACAACGATAGCCTAGTCGCACTCCTAAGCCAATTACAATTAAGATAAGAGACAACCTAACAATAATTAACAACTAGGTTTCATATATCTAAGCAAACATACAAGTAATTTAGCCGGACATGGTAAACATGCAAGCATACACACAATCAATCAAACATAGGATAGACATAATGATAAATTGAATATATGGATTAAGATATAATCAACAAACCATTACAAGATGTTTTTGGAGTGATTGAAACCTTCAAAGTTGCTGGAAAAACACCTATCTAAGCCCTGGAATCGGAGTTAGGGTTTAGAGCCTACAAAAAGTGAAGTTATAATGTTCTATTTATAGGCAGATTTTCTGTCGGAAAAGGGTGACGGCATCACACTTATAGAGTGACGGCGTCACAAAGATTTTTTCACCAAACTATAAATTTTCTCGTTCCGGTTGCGTGGGCTTTTGAATCACCTAAATCCGAGTTCGTATGCAAAAGTTATGGCCAAAACAGTATCAGCTACTTCGCGCGCATGTTGCAACTTGTGACGGCGTCACCTTATGGTTGTGACGCCGTCGGCTTCATCTTCTGACGCCGTCGGGATCAAATCTAGGCCGTCTGAGCTGCGACGCCCTACTCTTTTAATACCTGAAGCCGTCACTTGATATTAAGCAATTTGGCTACTGAGCCGTCACAAAATGTGTACGACGGCGTCGTAGTTAAGCGGTGACGCCGTCGCCTTCAGTTCCAGCAGCCTGAGTGTCTCGATTCTTGACTTTGGCCATTTTCTTCATATATTCGCGCCTTTTCGTCCGAATAAGTGTCATTCCAGCATTTTGCCTTCAAGATACCTAAAAAGTGAAAAGGAACGATATTAAATAATAACGGATACAAAAGTGATCAAATAAGGGCTTAAACGACCCCTCAAAAAGGTACATTTTAAAACCTTATCAAATATCCCTACACTTGGTATTTGCTTGTCCTCAAGAAAATGTGCTTTTAGCCAATTAACTTATAAGTTAAGGGCCATGAAGCATTGGTTTAGAACAATCAACAACACATATAAGCCCCGCAAAAGTCATAACAAGCACGGAAATAACATACTAGCACCTGACATGGGGTGTTTGGATACTCACATCTCTCGGGTGTATATGAAATATAACAAGTTGGAAATGGAAGATAAACACTCATTAACCGGTCCTAGTACATAGATTAACATAGGCTTGAGAATAGATCAAACCTCCATCGCTTTGGCGTAAGCACCTAGGAAAGACTATCATAAAGGGTTGTAATGTTAGGCTTACGGTGGGGAAACAAAGGGTTTGGTGGGATAGGCTATTTAGTGGTGGCAAGTCAAAAATCTCTATGTTACAAGCATACGAAGAATGGCGTTGCTAAGCCAAGACTCGACACTCTAAACTCTAGATAACTGAAACAAACAAACATAAATTTAAAGATAGATGTAGGATGGTAGCCCGTTTTTTTTTAATCACTCTATTTTTTTTCTTTTTCTCTTTTTACTATTTTTTTTCGATTTTTTTTAATCACTCGATTTTTTTTCTTTTTCTCTTTTTTCTATTTTTTTTTTCGATTTTTTTTTCCTACACTTTTACTCTACCATCCTCTACGGTAACATCAAAATGATAGGGATTTATGGGCACATCCCTACACTTGAGTTTTTATTACTCTAACACTAATTTGATCCGAATTGAAAAGATCAAAACAGTTGGGGTATATTATTACGCAAATAAGGGAATTTAACGTTCCCTTCCAGTCATTAAACTTTAACTTTTCCCATGAGCCCCAATCGTCTCAAAATTGTGTACAAAGGATATGACTCGACTTAGCAACTCATGCAAGCAACTAAATAATTGAACTAAGGGTTTAGGGTGATAACAATAATGCACTAAAAGTGAGTGCATACAAGGTAGGCTAAGGCGATTTGGGTGTATATTTGGGGGTGGGGTGTAAACAATGCTCTTCATTGATATTTCGGAAAAACCAAAACATCACGAGAACCGCGAAAAGGATAGGCTCTGAGGGGTTAACTAGGGGTATCGTGTACTAAAAATGAGTACAACGCAAAGGGTGTGGGGGAATTACTCAACCGAGGTGGAAGAAGTAATTATATTACGGGTATCAAACAAGGGTTATCCTAATGCCTCTTATCATTTAGTTATTCCTAACTACACAAGTGTAGTCTTACTAGCGATCTCGGAATGCATCACAAAACAAGTTCTAGAATCTATTATACTACCGGTTCACACTCTAAGCATTAAAGATGAATGCTTTAATTCCTACTAATCTAAGGGCGATCCTCACATTTTGGGTGGAATTTAGGTGGTAAAGGGTTTTTGTGCTAGTCATGCAACTTCCTATCCGTGAGACGCTTTTGTTAAGACTAATGGCCAACTCCTATATGTCATAAAAAAATTTAAATTTGGTGCCAAAATTACCCTAACCGACATTTTCTCATGGTTTATTACACAAATACAATTGGACAAAGCAAATAATCAAGGATAAACATAGTTTCAAAGTTCCCGTTTTATTTTCCCTCCCTACACTTAAACTGAACATTGTCCCCAATGTTCCCCAAAAGTATTAAAGTTATGATAATGGAAGGTAATGAAAAACGAAATAAATAAATACTCCCCTGATTAGCTTGGTAGGATCCGTGTGTGGAGTAGTGGTTAAATCCTTTCCAAGAAGAATGTATGCGTGAAAAGCTCCTTCCCATCTTATGTAACTTCTTCTTGATAAATTAAACCTGCACACTTGAAGAAAACAAACAACCCAACGCATCAAACCGAACAAAGAAAAATCACAACAAGATGTAATTCCAGACTTAAATAAGATATAATGCTTGTGGAATGGATGTAATTCCAGACTTAAGACCTGGAAAATTCCAAAAATTTATAAGTAGCACAGAAAACGAGAAAACGTAATCAGTTGTTTCTGCTCCTTCCTGACGCCGTCAGGTTATCCTGACAGAAACAGGTCTGCGATTTTCTGGAAAAAATTATGGAAAATTTACATCTTTAGAATCTGGAAAAATTTCCTGCAAAACATCCATTATGACTCGATACAAGCATTTGACTCAAACAAACACACATGTATATCTTTTTAATAATCGTTATTCTCATGTTCACGTTTCTTTTGAAAACGTGTGTAATCCTCCCTACACTTATCCTTTATGTAAAATACCTTTATATGCAATTAAGACGAGGTTAAAAACAAAATAAAGCATTTTTACAAATTTAAACATGAGAATAAGCAATCAATAAAAGATATATGACACTAACAAGCAAACAATTAAGCATGGGTTGCCTCCCACGAAGCGCTTTTCTTTATTTATGAGTCTTGTAGCTAGACTCGAAGTCGTGACCCTACGTGACTTCATTGTCGTCCTTCTTTTCTTCCACTAAGCCTTCATCATAAGGTTGTAGACGTTGTATGCTTACCGTGAATTCTCTTCCAGCATCATCTATTATGATAACGGTTTTATTTTTTAGATTAGTTTTTTTCACCGTATACGGTCCAAACCATCTTGGCTTATTCCTTCCCCATAATGCTTTTATTCTTGATTTATACAAAAGCACCTTTTCTCCATTCAAAAATTCCTTAGGGTTCTTTTGAGTTTGTGGTGTTGTGGTATAGTTATTTCCTAACTTTTTATCACGTTTCCACAATGTCGCATTTAACCCTTGAACCATGAATTCTCTAAGCCCTTTTTCCCATTCAGCCATTTTCTTCTTAACGGCATTATTGGAGACTTGCAAATTCTTATCTTTTACCTTCTCCATAATCTTCAAAGGATATCTCGGAACAATAGGTATCCTAACTTGTCCTTTTCCACTTTTGAGTATCATAATCCCTTCACCGCATTTGATGGTTGCCTTAGCGGTGGTCAGGAAAGGTGTTCCCAGGATTAATGGCAGGTTTTTATCTTCCTCAATGTCTACAATTTCGAAGTCCATCGGATAGACAATATTGGCAACCTCAATTAAGACATCCTCTGCTATTCCTATGGGGTAAACATATGAATGATTTGCTAAGGAAAGTCTAAGATTGGTCTTGGTCGGTTCCTCCTTAGTCAACTTATTATAGACTGACAGCGGCATTATGTTTACATCGGATCCCTGGTCGGCCAAGGCATTAAGGTTCTCTAAGTCACCTATGCTACATGGAATTACAAAGTTCCCAGAGATCTCTTGCTTCTTAGTTACTGGCTTTCTCAGAATCGACTCGTACATAGGTCCAATAGGCATGGTGTCATACTCTTCCTCTCCTATTTCACCTAAGAGGGCTTTCCTAAGAACATCATTGCACCTAAAGTTTTTCACTTGGTTAACGATTGTTTTCTTATTGATCTCATGCTTAAGGTAATGCTTGATGAATTTGGGTTCATCATCAGTCGGAGCCTCATTCTTATCCTTACTATCCTTGCTGCTCTCAGGCTCCTTCTTCTCAACTGCTCCATCCTCATCGGAAGCAATGGAAATGGCGTTAACAGACAAAGTGGGGGAGGCGTGCTCATCGTTCCTCACTAGCACCTTCTCGGGAATCTTCGTCTTAGTGTACTCTTTCACTAAGTCCATCATCTCCGCCATTTTTTTTTTGTATTTCATCCCCTTGTCCATTGAAGGCTTTTAAGAGGGTGTCGAGCTTGGTTGTCATCTCGCTTTGTCGTTGCTTGAAATCGGCTTCAAGTTGCGTCAATCGAGCTTCTTAAGATGACATGAATTTGGACACCATTCCCTCAAGACTAGTGGAAGTTCCGGTGTTTGGAGGGTTGTTGTAGGATTTTCCTAAGTTATTTGGCTCGAGCTTAGGAGTCTCGTAGGAGCTCATTAGGAATTTGACTTGATCTTCAAGTTCGAGCATCCTACGATTGGAAGGTTGTGAGTCAATGGGAGGCAAAGAGACTGCCTTATCAGTTTTGGACAACTCACGGGGGTCATTCCAACATTCGTTTTCATAGAGGGCAAGGTCCTCTATTGTACCCCACGATTCTTCTGCGGTGAGATCACTAAGTTTACCACCGGCCGCTTGGTCAATGGATCGCTTAGTGGGGAAGTTGACATGATCATAGAATATTTGAACTTGGAGCCAAAGATCAATGCCATGATGAGGGACTTTATGGAGTAAGTCCTTGAATCGGGTCCATGCTTCGTAGAGAGATTCACCTTGACGTTGTTGGAACATCAAGATGTCATTCCTAAGCTTAGTGGTTCTCCCTGGTGGGAAGAATTGAGCAAGGAAGCGAGAGGTGAGATCATCCCAACTTGAGATGGAGCCGGCGGGAAGTCGCTCAAGCCAATTACCAGCTTGGTCCCGTAGAGAGAATTGGAAGAGACATAGACGCGTGGTCTCCCGAGTAGTAGCATCAAGGTCGATGGAATCGACAATTTTAAGGAAATCCTTAAGATGCTGATTAGGATCTTCGGAACGAAGTCCATGGAATGCACATCCGTTTTGCACCAACCGGATGGTGTCGGATCGCAGGGCCGTAGTTTGGGCTTGGTCGGGAAGCTCAATGGTGTTCCTATAGCCTAGGTGGCTTGGTCTCGAGTATTCACCAAGAGTACGGGCTCTTGGCGGGTCATTTGGTGGTAGGTTGATGAATGGTGGTTGGTTATCACCTTCCATGATGAAAAGTGATGGGGTTACGAACAAAGGTCACGAAGAAGGGGGATAGACTACGAGGAAGCTAAAAAATGAGAAAAAAATTTACTTGATAGGAATCAAGTAAAGAAAACCTAAACGAGGTGGACTACTAACTAGCTATTCTATTCCTCGGCAGCAGCGCCAAAAACTTGATAACGCTACACGCGTCGTTCGGGGTCAAAGGAACTTCCTTTTCTTCGAGCAAGTTTTATAACACCATAGGCAGTGAACCTAATCGTTGTAGTGTAGTATTAGGGTAAGCCACGGGTATTGATATCGTTCTCTAGGGGAATAGGAATGCTAGTGAGAAGTTACTACGCTAAGGTTTAGGGTTGAGGAAGATTATTTTTTTATCTTTTTCATATTTTTTTAGAAAAGGAAATGTACGAATCTCGGGGTTTGGATTTGGGGGTTGGTATTTCTACCGATTACTCTACTTGTCTAATTATCTAATCTAAGGTGAGGTGAGGATAGTCTATGTCTGTTTTTGTGTGCTCGTATGATAGTTAAAGATGTGTTTACCTAGATGCTACCACTCCCTAGTTATCTCCTATTGATGGTTGAATTGTCACGTCCTTATTCTTAATGCGTTGTGTTTTCTAAGGTCGTAAGGTGTGCATTCCCTAACTCTTTGAAGTCACCTTTAAGTGTAGTAAACGAAATCCACTAAGTCATTCATAAACTAACTTTGAGGTTATCTTTGGGTTTAGTAAACGAAATCCACTAAGTCATTCATAAACTATCAAAGATTCATCAAGTATTAAACACAACGATAGCCTAGTCGCACTCCTAAGCCAATTTCAATTAAGATAAGAGACAACCTAACAATAATTAACAACTAGATTTCATATATCTAAGCAAACACACAAGTAATTTAGCCGGACATGGTAAACATGCAAGCATACACACAATCAATCAAACATAGGATAGACATAATGATAAATTGAATATATGGATTAAGATATAATCAACAAACCATTACAAGATGTTTTTGGAGTGATTGAAACCTTCAAAGTTGCTGGAAAAACACCTATCTAAGCCCTGGAATCGGAGTTAGGGTTTAGAGCCTACAAAAAGTGAAGTTATAATGTTCTATTTATAGGTAGATTTTCTGTCGGCAAAGGGTGACGGCGTCACACTTATAGAGTGACGGCGTCACAAAGATTTTTTCACCAAACTGTAGATTTTCTCGTTCCGGTCGCGTGGGCTTTTGAATCACCTAAATCCGAGTTCGTATGCAAAAGTTATGGCCAAAACAGTATCAGCTACTTCACGCGCATGTTGCAACTTGTGACGGCGTCACCTTATGGTTGTGACGCCGTCGCCTTCATCTTCTGACGCCGTCGGGATCAAATCTAGGCCATCTGAGCTGCGACGCCCTACTCTTATAATACCTGAAGCCGTCACTTGATATTAAGCAATTTGGCTACTGAGCCGTCACAAAATATGTACGACGGCGTCGCAGTTAAGCAGTGACGCCGTCGCCTTCAGTTCCAGCAGCCTAAGTGTCTCGATTCTTGACTTTGGCCATTTTCTTCATATATTCGCGCCTTTTCGTCCGAATAAGTGTCATTCCAGCATTTTGCCTTCAAGATACCTAAAAAGTGAAAATGAACGATATTAAGTAATAAGGGATACAAAAGTGATCAAATAAGGGCTTAAATGACCCCTCAAAAAGGTACATTTTAAAACCTTATCACGTTTTCAGAGGCAACCATGAACACAAGCATATATCAATGCCCCAATGATAGAATGGCCAGGGTGTAGTGGTGGGGATGAGGTTATGTTTTGACACGCGTTGAACATTGACGTATGCGTGAAATTCTTGGCATGTCTTCAGCTCAGCCTCTACGTCATGGTTGACTGTTGGCCAATAATACACCATCCTGATTGCTTTGGCTGCTACAATGCGAGACCGTGAGTGCTTGTCGCACATTAAATTATGGATGTATTGAATGATTGTTCGTGCCTCTGTTGGTCCAACACATCTCGCCATTGGTCCTTTGAATGTTTTTTTGTATAGTATGTCGTCCCTGGTATAGTACTTAATGGCCTTGCGCCTGATTCTCAGTGCCTCTAGTTTTTCATGTGGCAAGATACCTTGAGATAGCCAGCTGAAGATAGGAGTGATCTAAAGTCATCTGTCTCAGCCTGGGAGACTTTAGCAGGTTGGAGGATGGATTTCTCATTGATGAGTTCTACCATGACCTCTTTTCTGAAGTGTTCGAAAGTAAGACCAACGAGTATGCTTAGAGCATCTGCTCGCTGGTTCTGCCCCCTGGGGATTTGATTGATTGTGAATGATGTGAAGTATGGTAGGATCTAGTTGACCAATGCGAAGTATAACTTCATCGGCTCCTCCTTTCCAATGTATTCACCCCATACTTGGGAGCTACCAACAATGAATTTGTAAACACCTTGATTTTTTTGACTTTCACTGTTTTGGCTATGAGTAAGCCTGCTAGTAGCGCTTCATATTTTGACTCATTGTTTGAGGTGTTAAAATGTAACTTCAGGCCATACATGAAGTCTTGCCTAGATGGGCATGTAAGCACTATCCCTACCCATGAACCTTGTTTACATGACACACCGTCAGTGTATAAAGTCCATGTTTCATTATCATGGCCAGTGGGTGTTAGCTGTGTTATCGATTTTTTGCCTGTATTGTTGGAGGTCGTGTATCGACTTCAGTGAGAAAGTCTGTCATGATTTGATCCTTAATTGAGTTCCTGGATCAAAAGGAGATTTCATGTTCGCTTAGCTCGATCGCCCATTTTGCATTCTGCCTATGTACTCGAGGTTCGATAAAAACTGTTTCAAGGGCTTGTCTGTTAGGACATGTATGAGATGTGCCTAGAAATACCCTTTGAACCACCTAGATGATATTAGTAGGGCAAATGCCAGATTTTCCAGCGAAGGATAATTGACTTGTGTGTCTTATAAGATCTCGCTGAAGAGGTAAATTGACCTTTAAATCTTGTCTCGTTGTGCTAAGAGTACTTACCCGATTGCTTCCTTGGATGCTGCTAGGTACATGGTGAGGGTTTTACCTGGTACTGGAGCCGTCATGATGGGTAGGTCCTGAAATCACACTTCAGCTTCCTCCATCCACTCATATACTTTTTATTGTTGTATTCGATCAATACTTTGAAGAATGACAACTCTTTTTCTGATGCTCATGAGAGAAATCGGCTAAGAGCTGTGAGCTTCCCGTTTAGGCTTTGTAGCTCTCTCAGGTTCTTGGTAGGATTCATGTTTAGTACAACCTGAATCTTTTTGTGGTTTGCCCTGATTCTCGTAGCGTTGATTATGTGACCCAAAAACTGACCCTCTTCCATTCCGAATGTGCACTTAGTTGGGTTTAGCCTCATGTTGATGTGTCAGAGGTTTTGGAAGGTTTCTATGATGTCGCGAAATAGGGCATCCTTCGTCTGGATTTTGATAACCATGTCATCGAAATATGCCTCAAGGTTGACGCCTATATGAGATTTGAATTCTCTGTCTACCAGTTCCTGATAGGTAGCGCCTGCATTTTTAGACCAAAAGGCATGTTGGCGTAGCAAAAGACACCCTGATTAGTGTAGAATTATGTTTTGTCTTCGTCATATTATTTCATTAGAATCTGGTGATATCCCTTTTATGCTTCGAGAAAGCACTTGTATTTGAAGTCGACCAAAGACTCTACTTTCCAGTCAATGAGAGGTAAATGGTGGTTGTATTTTGGACATGCCTTGTTTAGGCTGGTAAAGTCGACATACATGCCTCACATGTCATTGACTTTCTTGACCGTAACTGGGTTTGAGACCCAGGTCTTATATTTGATCGGGCGTAGGATGCCTGCCTAGATTAGGTATGTGACATGAGAATCCATAGCCTGAGAGTGTTCTAGAGAAAGACTACGTATTTTTCTACCTAATAGGTGGTGATCGGTTTAAGCACAGGATGTGTTAAATTCCTGGAGATACCCATTATGTCTGAAGTTTCCAGGAAAATACGTCCAGGACATTTGCTAGTAGTTTTACAAGTTGGTTATGAACTTGGGGTGAGAGGTTAACTCCGATTGTGATGGGTTGATCTGGGTATTCGGGGTGTATGATGAATTTCACATGTTTGAGGTTGTCTCCTAGAATAAGTTCCCACGCAATCTCCCTGATATTACTTCCCTCCACCGCGGTTGCTAGACTTGCGTCTTTGACTGGGTAGTCGCTTTTTACCATAGCGACTCCTGCTCTTATTGGGAATTATACTAAAGACATGATGGTGGAAACTTCCATACTAAGCTTTTGAAGTGTTTTCCTTCCTAGTATAACGTTATAATTGGATATAGATTTAACAATGTAGAATTGTAGCATTATTGTTCTCGACAGCGGGTATGTTCCTACTGTAAGCTATAAAGTGACTATTCCTTCAGGATATGATCTCTCCCCTAAAATCAGTTAGTGGTGTGGTTGGAGACTTAAGGTTTGACCTGATGTATTCTAAGAATTTGTTGAAACAGTGTTTGTACGTTATGTCGATTGAACTCCCCCTCCATGTATATCATTGTTGTTATGACTACGGGATTGGATGATGGTATGAATGTATCCCATGGAATGTTTCGCGATGGGGTACGTTGCTGGGTCTCCAAAAATTTTTTTTGCCTCTTTTTGTGCCCTAGTTCCATGATTGAATCATGTTGACACTTCCTATCTGTTCTCTGCGGGATTCTTGTTCCATTTGGATATTTTTATCTACCCAGGGTTATGTGTTAGGGTGGTCGGGATTAAGTGAACTGGCTAAATGCTTTAGTATACTCTCAGTGAGTTCCCTATTGTTTAACTTTGCTATGTACGTTTTTGAGATTTGTTTTAAGCTAGATTTTATCCCTTAGCTTGGAATAAAGTTTCTCTAAAGGGATTTAGAAAATAAAATATACAACCTTGGAAAAGATGTTTATTAGGATAAACATATGTGGTTAAATAAGTCTAACACAAAATGACATATCACTGAGATAGAACACATGTATGGAAACCTTGAGCTTAGCTAAAGGGTTCATCATGAATATTATATTATGTATTGGACTATTTATATCATTTGCATGAGTGCAGGATGAGTTGATAACATTAGTATCTAAGTGAAGGCCGTTAGACAACTATTGAAAGAACATTTTAAAGGACCTGTGAAGGACTAAAGATATGTTCATCGTTTACGTATTTTAAATAAAGAGATTAGTGTTGTTTTTTACACCTATGCTGGATTTGATTGAGATGGTGTGTAGGATATTGGATTTCACAAACACATCACATAACAATATATGGTTCGAATTATGTATAGTTTAGAGAGAGAAAGTGGGATCCTTTCTAGAGAGAGAAAGTGAAAGAAAACATAGAAGGTTAGATTAAGAGTGAAAGGTCCAACCCTCTACCTTGGGAGGTAGAGGGTATTTATAGTTACAAACATAACGACCTCCTATCGGCTTGTGGATCAGGTATACAGTGGGTAAAGACCCGTCCTTCCTCCACGGTGTTGCTCTAAACTAAATAGCTAACTAAATAACTAGTAAATAACGTAATTAATGACAAGTCTACGAGCTAGCTTAAGCTAGATAACATTTGGGGTGACCGACTCTTCACTATGGAATTTTCTAATTCCTAACAATCTCCCCCTAAGGGAGGTCACCCCATGTTTTACATTTCGAATCCTAGCATTCTATTCTTGACTTTGTTCTTGAGCTCGTAGACTTCAATTCTTCAATTCCGCAATCTTTGTGCTTTTGTAGCGATTCTTCAAAGTCCGCATTGATTTGTACTTTTAGTGGAGGCCTTTAACTGATCCACATCTTTGATGATCTTCGAGCTTTCATTGAGATCATCAGCCACAGCAAATCTCTCTGGATCATCCATAGTTGTGTTGCCTTCATGTGATGTTGTGACTTTTGGACCGACATGCTCACACTTTTGAATCATGACATCTTTCCATCAGAGTAGCGGAAGCTTTTACTGGTTCAAGATATTTGCAGCAGCGCAGCACGAACATAGTATAGAAATATCTGAGCCAGGTTATGTAGAAATGCATCAGTCATGATTTCTTCAAATTAAGTGTGGATGGTGTGAGCATGCGGCTTTGGATTGACTCCTCAATTCTGATCAGCTGCAACCGTCTAAATGTACCTGCAAACAACAGTTAGCAATAAAACACACGAAAGTGTCTTTGATCACTTTCGTTGAATTGAGGTACACAGCCCACGGTTCCCCGTTGATCAGTACAAGTACTGCATGTGATCAGGTAGGATTCCTAAGAATCTCCTTGACAGGGTTTCGCAGCTGCTCTAGCTGTTCTCAAACCGGAACGTCTCAAAGAAGACAACACGGAGTGAGTGAACCAGCGAATTGAGATTCACTGATTGATGAAAAATGATTTGAAAAACAATCGCGTATTGCTTAGAAGAAAGAGTTTTGCAATACGACGAAGGTTTTATGAGAACGATCAATTTTCAATCAAAATACTTTTTGTATTTAAAAGAGTACACATTCGACGTGCTAGAGAAATGAAGATTTGCACATCGAACGGTTTTTCCAAAAGTATTTTTTCAATCAGAGATACTTTTTGTGTTTGAAAACATAAGTACACATTCGATGTGCTAGAGAAAAGAAGATTTGCACACCGAACGGTTTTTCCAAAAGTATTCGTCAATTCCATTCCTGGACCAAGGTTGATTCAAGAATGAATCTCCCCATCGTTTCTATCCAGTTGTCACAAGCTTGATCTTTTGCAAGATTTCACATGTCACCCACCAAGAGCTTGTTTGATGTTGGCTCTAGAGGGATTTCCATCTTCATTGTGAATATTTTTACATATCACTCGGATGTTCTGGCAATACCACAAGGATAATGCGTAGGACTCTTAATATATACTTACTTTCCACATTGTGTGAAAAAGCAAGTCTTCAAGAATTTAGTGTCCTAATGAGATAATGTGGATGATCTCTTGGCTCTAGACTCAATTGTGCATATTTGGTTCCTATGCCGGAGACTAGGGAGAGGGTCTCCTTCTTCAATATCAACAATCTCTAAGAGAAAGTCGATAGATTATGTAGGTTCCCCGTGAGAATGAAACAAGCCCTTTTAAGAGGAACTTGAGTAGCTTGGGAAGTTTAGTGCAGTGCGTCACTGGGTCCATGACGTCTTGTCTTCAATACCAGTGTTACCTTAGTAACCAACAAGTAGCATATGTATTAAATCCGGTGTCTGCCCTAAGGTTGAATTATTGGAGGGCTATTTCTTTTCACCCTTTTCACATTCAATTCTTTTTCATTCTTCAACCCCTTCAGTGCTTACCGAGACTTCATAACTAGAACCTTGTTGGGTTTATTCCAGTACTAGCTCTGTCTCAGTCCGCACTCTTCCCGTATCTCACTTTTCTCCTTTTTTCAATATACCTAAGGACTCTACACTATCTAGTGGATTGTCCCTGGGTAGATCCCTCCGGCTTTGGCGGGATCGTGGGAACAAATACCTAACCTAACCATCCTTATAACTCCATACATAAAGTAAAATGGTCGGTCTTTTGGTACAGTTCATTCTTCCTTGAAACCAATTAAAAAATCATTTGGAAAAACAATCAAGGTACTTGTGATATGAGATCAAAGCATTTTGTACCTTAATAGTTTTGATCATTTAGAAAAACTCCCCCTCAACATGTGCATATGATTTAGAAATTGTTTATCACATGGAGGCAAGAGGACTTTGAAATATTTTCTTTGATCACAATTTTCATACGAAAAAGCCATTTGATTTTCTTGGTAAAATTCTCTCCCTCAATATGTGCATAGGATATTTGAATACATTTTATCACATAGAGGCAAGAGTTCTTTTGAAGCACATCCACGATCACAAAATCCATTAAGAAAACCATTTGAAAACTCAATCAAGGTACTTTATAAATCACTTTAAAAGGCTTTCGTACCTCGATAGTTTATTTGCTCCCCCTCAATATGTGCTTCAAGATTCGAAAGCGTTTAGCACATATGAGCGAGCAGCGTGCACAATTAAATCAAAACGATCACCTTTTATCAAATTTCATTATTAAATCACAAATTCTCCCCCGATCAAAAATATCAAACCCTTTGAGATTTTGGATCCCAAGTGATTTAATTAGGTTTAGAAAACATGGGAGAAAATGTGGCCTTGTTTAAATACTCATCTGGTTTTTTGATAAATCCTCCTCCTCAACATGTGCATTATGTATATTGAAATCGTTTGGCACATGGAGGCAGGAGTGCCTTTAAAGGACTAAAACCAATTCCATTTAAAACAGATTTGAGATTTAAATCACGATCTCTACCCCGATCAGAAATATCAAACCATTTGAGATTTGTGATCCCAACTGATTTAAATCATTTAGAAAAATTTGGGGAAAGACGTGGCTTGATTTAACTTTGAAAAATGACAGATAAGGACCATTTTAAGACATTAAAGATTGTTAGTGTCGGGTATGATTGTTTTAAGAGATCTTTAAGTAAAATAAAACAATTTCACAATCAAACAAGAACGAAAAAATTTCATTTTGTAAGACCTTGATTCAAAAGAAAAATCATACCATGACATAACATTAAATCTTTAGATCACCACTTATTAACGTACAAAGCGGAACTTTTGTGAAGAAATATCGTTTGAAAATATTTTATTTTAAATCACTCTCCCCCTCAATCCATGACAGAAGTCAATAATTGAGTGACTTAGGTTTTGATAATATGAAGTCCAGTGATTTTCAAAAATTAGTCCAATATATTTTCAAAACAATATTTTCCATTTTCAAAACAATTTTATCAAGTTTGTTTTAAGAAAAATGGTATCATCCACTACTTTATCCTGCACAAGATACGTTAGATGGTTGAGAAGCTTATGTTGTTGCTGTAGGGCTTGGAAGAAAAACCGTCTGCTGATGCAGTGAGACTTCTTCTTACGTTGCATTTTGAATGCCATTTGAGGTCAAATTAAGCTTCGTTTCTTCAATCACTTAGAAGAAAACCATCTGCTGATGCAGTAAGACCTCTTACGTTGCATTTATGCCAACTCTCCATAGAAGTCCAATTAAGCTCCGTTTCTTCATTTGTCAACCCAAGATATAGTTACCCTTTCCTTTCGGCATCCAAACATCATATTATGTGGGATCCGGATCGGGAACATTCTTATACCAAGATACCTGCATACGTTAGTGAACACACATACAGATATATGGTGGTCGACATCACCCAAACAGCAATCGACTAATAAAAGTCAATCCAACATATCAATCAATTCATATATGGCATGGGAATAATGTGTTTATCAAACTCTAATCATCTAATCCTAATAATCACATCCTAGAAACCTAGTCCTTCAACATAGGCAATTGTATTTAACAGATAAGCACGTAGGATGATTAAGATAATCTTTTTAGATGATACAGATTTGAAAGCATTCTCCCCCTCAATCAATGACTTCAATTTCTGAAAAGTTTAAAAGCGCTGAAGTCATTTCTTGAGTTTGCAAATTTTATAAAAACTCTGAATCTGATTATTGTTAAAGAAACTCATTTACCACCATTTTTGAAAAACAACAAATATTTTTCTGAAGAATTTTAGACGGAAAAACATTTGTGTAGAAACAACAATTTTTTTTTATTATTTATTTATTTATTTTTTAAGACATGATTAGAAAAGAATATTTATACCTTCTGTTTGAACTTCATCTAAAGTCCCGTGCCATTATTGAATGACATTTCTAAGACCGTAGATGTTATCGATACCAGAAGACATGTCTTGAGAAAACAATATTTTTGGCCTTTTTCAAAATTTTCTTATTTTTTATGGGTTTTTGTTGATTTTATATTTTTCTATTTTCTTTTGTTGGTTTTATAATTTTATATTTGGTTTTTGAAAAATATTTACAAAGATAGAGAAATAGTTTAAGAAGATGATGATACGAGTACCGAGATAAGGAAGTCGTTCAGCACTTTCTAGAAGATAGAAGTCATCATCTCTTAAACTTTCACCACCAAAGCATTCGAGGCTCCTGAATCGTCGAAAGAACTTGAGCCTTCAACAAGTGAGTCTTTGGTAGCTTCCCCTCAAACCGACAAACTGAGTATAAAGACCATTTTCTAAGAAGTAGAAATGAATGAAAACAGACTCATTGAATGAAGCTCTGCACCCCGAAGAACACGAGAACACCAAAGTAACAAGTTGAAACATAGATCGTATCAGTGGTTATCAAATCCGGAATAACTGATGAACTTCGATCACATGAACCTGTTGTGCGTCTCCGATGTACACATTACTCTTCGAGATTGACCAGTTGTCTATTCAGGGGAACAATACATCAACATCTTCATATTTCCAAATGCATTCCAATTATCTTACATATAACCAATCAGCCCATGATGTACATGTACCCAACAAGATTAGAGACGATGACATTCAAGTAACATGTTGAGTCACTGATCATCTCTGCAGATGTCAACTCCAGAATAACTGATTAAGCCCGATCAGGTGAACATGTTGTGAGTTCTAGATGTACCCATATCTCTCCCCCATGATGGTTGTGATCTTATCGGAATCAACATAATAATGTGTACATGAAGGAATAATCGGAAGCACTTTACCATTATTCATATCGAAGATGTCGATAAGCAATATCATCTCACGAACCAAATATTCTTCTCATATTTCCTTCTACTGAGGGCTGAGTTAACACATACCAAAAGTATCCAGAGACCACTTCCTCCCAAATGGTTGGAATAATACATCAAAGGTTATGAGTAAACACTGAGTTTCTCTACGGTTATGACATTTGTCTTTCCCGGGATTACTTCAACAGAAAAGAAGTATTAGGTTCATCACGTGTACTCGTTGTGTGTTTAGATGTATATCTCCTTCCCCTTGATACCTCAGAATCAGCAACACATTATACATACCAAATATTCTTGAAATAGAGAAGAACAAAAATTAGCTCAAATGAATCTTGTGAGAATCAACTGCTATAGAAACTCTCTCTGACTATCTTTATCAACCCATTCGTAGACATTTTGAAGTGACCACTGATGAAGAAAACCCGATGTACCAAACTTGAAACTGAAGTAGAATTTCCCGCATTTGCATCTTAAGCTTGCACTAATGTTGGAAGAACGGTGTCGAGAATTTATGCTCCAAGCAAATCTCCAAGTACTCAATACTCAACCAAAGTATGAGACATTAACACCTCTTGCGATTATCCACAACGACATAAGCGTGTGTCACGAGTAAAACAACGTAACTCCTTGAAGTGATAGTTAACCAGGTCTTCAACCATCCAGCCCGACTGTTGGTAACTAGATAAACCAAGTCTTCAACTTAAATTCAATCACGAGCAAGTTATCATTGAAAGTCATGCATCCAACCATCCCCGACTTCAAGATAAAATAAGAAAACGCCTTTGTGAAGGTCAACTTCAATCTCAAATAAGTGATAAACGATTAACTCAGAAGTAATCAACTTATGTCAAATACCCAACACGTGAATAAACATACAATCGGATGTACATTCACCCACTGAATGAACAGGAACAAATGATGCCTCAACATCAATGCATTCTTCCTAAAAGTATACATGTAGTGACCGATCTGGAAGATTCACCAATAATGTCTTCGAGCGGATGAGGTAGTCATTTTCCTTAATGTTCATGTGGTTGATTTATAGCGTGCACAATGAGAGGAACAATAATCCGTGAAGATTTGGCGAAGGAATACCAAAGAGCGGATCATTATTCATGAATAATAATCCGTGAAGATTTGGCAAAGGAATACCAAAGAGCGAATCATTATTCATGAGTGCAACTGCAATATTATGATAGTCATTATCAACGCCTTGAGGAATAACTGGAGATTAGGCTTCTTGAGTAGTCTAAGAAGTACTTCTTGGATGATCAACATTCGCTAGCGGTTGGAAATACTCATCAAACATATCTTTGAAGAACAATTCCCAAACAATGAATCCCAGTTATCCTTAGTACGTGAAGCATTAGGCGTTGGAGGAGTGTCATCAAAAATCAAGCAATGAACCATTGCTAAGGAATATGAACAAGTCTAATTGGGGATTAAATTTTGGCATTTCAATCTCCCCCAATTAGTGCTCTCCCCTAAACTGACGAAGATTTTCAAGTGTTCTTCTCAGCCCAGATTAAGAAGAAGTCTTTAGATCATCAAATGCAATTCGTCTTTAGTCTTCTAATCATGTAGCAGAAAATGTAGATTTGACTATAGACTCGACCTTCTTCAAGATTGTCCGAATGGGGAAATAGACAGTTAACATCTTCTTCACACCAAAGGCATTCCTGTTAACTTGTAAATAGCAAATCCCCTTAATTAAAATCCCTCCTAATCAAACAAGAACAGAAAGATGTTCATCAAAGAAATCAGCCCAGCAACTAGAAGCACTTTGTGATTTAATCATATCAGCCCGTGTGAAGATGTCAACCAATGGCTCTTAGAAGAAACTACATGTGAAGATGATCCGATAAGAAGAATCTCGGTTCTTACATGAGTTAGGAGCCGTTTTACCATATATTCTCAAGTATCAGTCAACCATGCAAAAAATTCACACTTCTTCTCCCCCTCAAGAATCGCATACGGAGATGCCATTCTTGATTAAACAAGTGATTATCATCCAAATGTATTCTATTCACACTTCTCCCCCGCAAAATTAGCACATGATGTCGCCATCTTCATTATATTGAGCAAGTGGAATAAGAGTAATTATCAGTAGTCCGGTTCACTTGATGACTGAAGCGCATGGAAAAAGCATGAAGCATGTTGATGAAGAATGTCGATGAGAATGGTCATAAACATGAAGATTTCTCTTCTTCTGAAGATAAAGCGCACTGAAGCGTACACCTTTCTTTTCTTTGAGGAACGGGGCATGAAGTGTTATCTGCAGACGCCATAATGATGAAGTACGAGGCCTGAACTGATGTGTTCAAACGTCATTGCAGATTGAATATCAAGGTTGAGTAACTTGAACCCGTGAGTAATGAGATATCAATCCATTTGTTATCCATACTTTAAGCGAGTCCATGTAGTGAAGGATCGAAGTATCAGCAACTGAGTAAGGAATACCTGCACTAACATTACAAACTTGATTGCATATATATTGGTTAGTGACATTAGTATCCAAATCCTTTGGGGTTTCACAATCAACCTTGATTTTGTCTTCAGTAAACAGCTTTCCGGTAGGTATCCACCTAAGTCCAGTATCCTTAAACATTCTACCAGACGGTATCCACTTATGGCAAGGTCTAGGATTGTTAGGCTTTTTATGCACAGTGGAAGACTTATCCTTATTCCTATTTTCCAAAGATTTAGCAGTTGGTAACCATCTAGGCGAAGTTTTTGGTTTGTTTTGCTTCACAACATGTTGAACCTTAGTCACATTAGTAGTCTTAGTGGATTGTACCTTAGCATGTGAATTAGGAAAATGTTTCTTTTGTGGAAAAGACTCATAATTTCTAGTTTTGTTTTCTACTTGCTTAGCATTCATATGCACATAGCTATTCTTAGATGCACGCCAATCCCTAGTCTTTTGAGTGTTCCTAGGTAGTGGTTTACAACTACTAGCAGTGCCTTGAAATCTCGTAGAATTCCTCACCCTGGGTCTTGCACCTAAAATTCCGTCTTTTCGAATCTGTGCCTTTTTCCTAGCTTTTTCTAGATAATAGTTCTTCCACACGTCATTCATATCATATGAATTCTGGGTTTTAATGCTTGGTTTTGACACTGTTTTTGAACTAATCCTAGAGGTGCTGGGAGTAGAAGTGCCTACGTGTTTAGGGTTAACGGAGCTAGAAGCCTTATTCTTAGGTAACTCAGGTGAAGTGACTGGTTTTGACAAAACTTGTATCTCATCAACTTGGGAGGCAAACCGTGTTTTTGAAAATTTTGTTATTTCAGATTTAAATGCAGTAGGCTGCCTAACAACGGACCGGTCTCTAGTGAGATGAGAAACTGGCTTCCCCAAGGTTGATGGTTTTGTAAACTTAGTGTTCACACTTTTTCCTACGGTTTTTCTAAGCTCATTCTTTAAGGCAACAATGGCGAAACTCTTTTCCTGAAGTTGAGCTTTGAGTTCATCAATCTTTGCTATCAAATGGTTTGTTTGTTCCATTGAATTAGTTCTAGCTTCTTTGACAGAGTCACTTAGTTCTATGTGACGCTTTCTCAAAGACTCATTTTCCTTTAGTAATTTAGCCACATAAATTGACAATTCATCATTTCTTGTTATAGTAGCATCAATGTCTTGTGTATTCATGACTAAATTACTTTTCACATGCATATCAGAAATATGTTTCTTCAAATTGCAGATTGTCGAGTTTTTGTCCTGAAGCTGAGCTTTTAAATCATTAATTTCAAAAAATTCACGAAATTCAGGGAATTCCGGATTGTTGCTAGGTTTCATAGTTTGAAAACTTTCTTCTTTTCTTTGGATTGCAATTTCAAGTGAAATGCAATGTTTTTCAAGTTCTGAGAATTTATTTGAAAGTTCATCAAAATTTATCTTATCAACCATATCATTAGTTTTGAAACACTTTATCTCAGACTCAGCTTCAGTTACAGAACATGTATCAAGAACATGTTCTGTGATGTGATCAGTTTGCACAATAGTATTTTCAGATGTATTATGTGAAACAGTTAAGAGTACCTCATCAGTTGACACATGTTCATTCATCAGTCTGACATCTGCATCCTCATCATGTGTCATAAGAATCACTGAACTATTGGCTGTGTCAAACTTATTTGTTTCTAAGCCTCTGTGTTCAGCTCCAACTGATCCATCAAGTGATGCTTTACCCGACTCACCACTACAATCTTTTGATTGTGCCTGACATTCACTCCCCATTCTGATTTCAGCATCCACTTCTTGTGTGATAGGAGTTACTGAACAACTGGTTACATCATTCTTTCTTGTCTCTGATGTTCTGCATTCAGCAACACCCGATCCTTCAACTGATACATTACCCAACTTATCACAAATATCTCTCAACTGTACCCGACTCTCATCTACTTTCTCATCTACTTTTTCATCTTTCTGAGTAACTTCCTCAATATACTTCTCCACATTATCCATGAGATGGATAAGTGTCTCCGTGAACACGCTAATTTCCATTCTAGTGTGTCTCTTGAAGGACATTTCAGTCATGTCTTGATCATAATCAGATGTGAATTCCCTTCTAATGAATGATTGAAATAGTTTGTAGATCACTTGAAGTGCAGCGCTGGAATTATCCTTATGAACCTTCTCTTTGTCAAGTTGTAGCTCCAATTGCTCTAGGTTTAACAGCAGAGTTCCTGTTAATGTGGATAAGTCCTGACGGAAGAGGGCAAGACATGTTCGTTCCATTGATGTGGGTAGAAGTAACATGAGGTGAGAGTGAAGTTGTTGATAAGGTTCAATGCTGCTTTCCTTTTGCATGGCATTCTGTAGCCTGAACAGGTGCAAATCTATCTCATTGGACTCGGAGCATGAAGAACTCAAATCATCATTGATTGATTCCATCATCTATAACCGTTCAGTATAGCTAATATTCTCATGGTTGTCTCTGACAGATCATACGGTTTGAGTACTTCTGAAATCACTGAATCAGGAGTGTAAGACATGATGTTGATGAATCCACGGGATTTTACAAGTCTATGATTTAAACCGAGAAATAGAATCTTTCGCGGGATTTTACTAAAATCAAGACCAAACCGTTAAGCAATGACCAATGGAACGTGTTAAGATGACTGATGAATTGTCACAATGATAGAAAATTGTGTGTTAGGACTTAGGATTGTTTGTAGGAATAGCAGATATGTTGTTTGGTTGAGATTTGGACTGGTTGATGCACGATTTTACGGAGAAATTTAGGTCTAAAAACTTAAAAACCTTAATAACTTCCTTCCGGAGGCGATTTGGGCCTCAAAAAATTCGTTTCACGGCTTTGCTATGAAACCTCACCATATTCAGCCTGTTCCGCTCGTTTTGACTGGTATTTCGCTGAAAACGGAGTTACGGTTCAAAAGTTATGGCCGTTTGAAGTTTTTCCGTAAAAAAATCAACTTTTGGTCAAACCGCTTCAATCAACTCGCATCCAGGACAACTCGCTTCCAGGACAACTCGCTTCCAAGACAACTCACTTAAACGACAACTCGTTTAAGGCACAACTCGCATAAGATGACAACTCGCTTAATAGACAAGTCGCATGAAACACAACTCATAAACAGACAACTCGCTTAATAGACAAGTCGCATAAAACACAACTCGCATAGGCAACTCGCTTAAGCAACTCGCATAGGCAACTCTCTTTAGATACGTTGAATCTGGACAAGTCGCATAGGCAACTCTCTTTAGTATCAACTCGCTACACAATCAACTCGCTTAAATAAACAAGTCGCTTAATAACCAAGTCGCATAAATAGTCAACTCGCTAAGTAGCCAAGTCGCTTATACCAACTCGCTTCTAATGAAGAAGCAACTCGCATCCAAGAAACTCAACTACGAGTCTCAACTCGCTTTAGTACCAACTTCAAAAATAACCACTTTATCAATCAAAAACAACCAAACCACAATGATTTAAGCCTTCCAATTCAAAACATAAACACATATGATGATCATAAACACAAAAGTACTAGCAAAATTCAAACTTTAACACAATAATTTGTCCAAATGAATCAAACTCTCCTAAACCCTTAATACCCAAAAACCTTATGAAATCCACCAAAACAAAGAGCATGAAAGATGAATGATCCAACCTTGGCTCTTGATACCAATTGTAGGATATTGGATTTCACAATCACATCAGATAACAATATATGGTTCGAATTATGTATAGTTTAGAGAGAGAAAGTGGGATCCTTTCTAGAGAGAGAAAGTGAAAGAAAACATAGAAGGTTAGATTAAGAGTGAAAGGTCCAACCCTCTACCTTGGGAGGTAGAGGGTATTTATAGTTACAAACATAACGACCTCCTATCGGCCTGTGGATCAGGTATACAGTGGGTAAAGACCCGTCCTTCCTCCACGGTGTTGCTCTAAACTAAATAGCTAACTAAATAACTAGTAAATAACGTAATTAATGACAAGTCTACGAGCTAACTTAAGCTAGATAACATTTGGGGTGACCGACTCTTCACTATGGAATTTTCTAATTCCTAACATGGTGCTAAACTCTAGTAGGTTTTCATCATGATTGATGATACAACTGACTAGACGTGCTTAAATGAGAGCATTCTTGCGCTATTTTTTTTGAAAGAATAATAATATTTTATAGTTTGAGAAGTTGTTAAATTATTTGTCCCAAATAGGTGTTTTACTGGCTTCAAACATCTTATGAAATGTATTATGGATGCTAGCATTGTTATACTAGTACTTGAACACACATATATAGAATGACAATCATTGTGTCATTCAAAACCTTCACTGTTTGTGAGTTTTGAAAGTTGTATTTTGAAAGTTTTGAAGGATCATAACTAATTGACTTGTTCGTGAAACCTATATCTGTCAACAAGCGTGATTGATATGCGTACAACGCGCGTTCGGGGGTCAAAGGAAACTTCCTTTTCTTCGAGCAAGTTTTTCAACCACCTAGGCAGTGAACCTAATCGTTGTAGTGTAGTATTAGGGTAAGCCTTGGGATTGATATCTTTCTCTAGGGGAATAGGAATGCTAGTGAGAAATTACTACGCTAAGGTTGGGGTTGAGAAAGATTATTTTTTTTTATCTTTTTTTATATTTTTTAGAAAATTGAAAGGTACGAATCTCGGGGTATTGGGTTTGGGGGTGGTATTTCTACCGATTACTCTACTATTATCTATTCTAATTAACTAAGCTAAGGGGTAGTCTATGTCTAATTGATGTGTGCTCGTATGATGATTAAAAATGTGTCTACCTAGATAATATTACTCCCTAGTTATCTTTTATTGATGGTTGAATTGTCACGTCCTTACTCTTAACGCATTGTGTCTTCTAAGGTCGTAGGGTATGCTTTTTTCCCTAACTCTTTGAGGTTACCTTAAGGTTATTGCCAACAAAATCTCTAAGATTCATAAACTAACTCTAAGTTTATCTTTGGATTTTTAGCCTACAACAACTCTAGCGATTATAAACTAATGTTCACAAAGATTACTCAAGCATTAAAAACACAACGATGGCCAATTGTAATCCTAAGCCAATTACAATTAATATAAGAGACAACCAATCAATATTCAATAACTAGGTTTCATAGATCTAAGCAAACACACAAGTAAATTAGCCGGACATGGTAAACATGCAAGCATACACACATACAATTGAAGACATAATGAAATCAATGAATTAGATTACTTATCTTGATGTAAAATAGGGTATGAGAACCCTAAGATACTGCCCAAGACAAACCAAAATCGTTTTAGGGTTTTACTCCACAATTCTACCTCTTTAAAAGTCTGAAAATTCGAATTCTATATATAGAGTTACAACTGCGACGACGTCACTCTTTAATTGTGACATCGTCGGATCGCCGCCATTAGGGTTTCGTCTTGACCAAGTCAACTTTGTGACAGCGTCACTTTGTGGTTGTAACGCCGTCGGCTTCATCTTCTGACGCCGTCTGAATCTGGATCTAGGCCGTCTGAGTTGTGACGCCCTACTCTTTAAAGCCTGACGCCGTCAGGTACAAAATAGCAATTTCACTCCTGAGCCGTCGAAATTAGAGGGACGGTGTCGCCCTTTATCTGTGACGCCGTCGGGTGCACTTCCAGCAGCTCGAGTGTCTTGATCTTGACTTTAGCCATTTTCTTCACATTTTCACGCCTTTTCGTTATCATTCCAGCATTTTGCCTTCAAGAGACCTAAAAAGTGAAAAGGAACGAAATTAAGCAGTGACGGATATAAAAGTGGTTGATTAAGGGCTTAAATGACCCCTCAAAAGTGTACCTTTTAAATCCTTATCAAATATCCATACACTTGGTATTTGCTTGTCCTCAAGCAAATGTGCTTTTGGCCAATTAATTTATAAGTTAGAGGGCATGAAGCATTAGTTTAGAACAATTCACAACAAGTATAAGCCCCACAAAAGTCATAACAAGCACGGAAATTACATACTAGCACCTCACAAGTGGTGTTTGGATACTCTCATCTCTCTGGTGTATATGAAATATCAAATTGGAAATGGAAGATAAACACTCATTAACCGGTCCTAGTATATAGATTACCATAGGCTTGAGACTAGATCAAACCTCCATCGCTTTGGCGTAAGCAACAAGGGAAAACTATCTAAGAGGTCTTTTAAAGGGTTGTAATGTTAGGCTTACGGTAGGGAAACAAAGGGTTTGGTTGGATAGGCGATTTAGTGGTGGCAAGTCAAAAATCTTTATGTTACAAGCATGAGAAAAATGGCGTTGCTAAGCAAGACTCGACACTCTAAACTCTAGATAACTTGAAACAAACAAACATAAATATAAAGATAGATGTAGGATGGTAGCTCGTATGTTTTTTTTTTCATTTTTTTTATTTTATTTTTTATTTTTTTATCTAACACTCTTTTTTTTGATTTTTTTTCTTCACACTTTTTCTCTACCATCCTCTATGATAACATCAAAATATAAGGGATTTATAGGAACATCTCTACACTTGAGTTTTTATTACTCTAACACTAATTTGACCCGAATTGAAAAGATCAAAACACTTGGAGTACATTATTACGTAAATAAAGGGAATTTGAATTTAACGTTCCTTCCCTTCACTCCATAAAATTTAACTTTTCCCATAAGTCCCAATCATCCCAAAACTGTATACAAAGGATATGACTCGACTTAGCAACTTATGCAAGTAACTAGATAATTGAACTAAGGGTTTAGTATGATAACAATAATGCACTAAAAGTGAGTGCATACAAGGTAGGGTAAGGCGATTTGGGTGTACATTTGGGGGTGGATTGTAAACAATGCTCTTCATTGATATTCGAAAACCGAAACATCACGAGAACCGCGAAAAGGATAGGCTTGAGGGGTTAACTAGGGGTATCGTGTACTAAAGATGAGTACAACGCAAGGGTGTGGGGGAATTACTCAACCGATGTGGAAGAAGTAATTATAATACGGGTATCAAACAAGGGTTATTCTAATGTCTCTTATCATTTAGTTATTCCTAACTACACAAGTGTAGTCTCACTAGCGATCTCGGGATGCATCACAAAACAAGTTCTAGAATCTATTATACTACCGATGCACTCTCGAAGCATTAAAGATGAATGCTTTAATTCCAACAAATCTAGGGGCGAACCTCACATTTTTGGGGTGGAATTTGAGTGGTAAAGGGTTTTGTGCTAGTCATATAACTTCCTATCCGTGAGACGCTTTATTAAGACTAATGGCCCACTCCTACATGTCATGAAAAATTTTAAATTTGGTGCCAAAATTACCCTAACCGATATTTCTCATTGTTTATTACACAAATGAAATTGCACAAGACAAATAATCAAGGATAGCATAGTTTCAAGTTCCCGTTTTATTTTCCCTCCCTACACTTAAACTGAACATTGTCCCCAATGTTCCCCGAAAGTATCAAAGTTATGATAATGGAAAGTAATTAAAAGCGAAAGAAACTAATACTCCCCTGATTAGCTCAGTAGGATCCGTGTGAAGTAGTGGTTAAATTCTTCTTCAAGAAGAATGTATGCGTGAAAAGCTCCATCCAATCTTATGTATCTTCTTCTTGATAAATAAAACCTGCACACTTACGAAAATAGACGAAACCTTCGCGTAAAATAGGCGGTAAAACTATATATGACTCTACTAAACTAGGATATAATGCTTATGAAATGGATGTTTACAGGTTTTCTGGAAAATTAAGACATGAGAAATTCCAAAAATTTATAAGTAGCACAGAAAATGAGAGAAAATAAGATAAGCTGTCTCTGCTCCTCCTGACGCCGTCAGGTTGCAATCCTGACACCGTCAGGTTATCCTAACAGAAACTGGTCTGCTGCATTTTTCTAGAAAAATTCTGGAAAAATTACATCTTTAGAATCCGGAAAAAGTCCTGCAAAACATCCATTATGACTCGATACAAGCATTTGACTCAAACAAACACACATACATATCTTTTCAATAATCGTAATTCTCATGTTCACATTCTTTTAAAAACGTGTGTAATCTTCCCTACACTTATCATTTTTGTAAAATACCTTTATATGTAATTAAGTCGAGGTTAAAGACAAAATAAAGCATTTTCACAAATTCAAACATGAGAATAAACAATCAATGAAAAGATACATGACACACAAACAAATAATCCAACCAAACAAGTATTGGATAAACCATACCACAAAAAAATATATGCACATCAAATTGTTTCAGATTCACCACATCATTACCAAGTCAAAATAGTCTAAATTATTACATGCCCAAATAAAATTGTTTCAATCCACAACCAACCATAATTATCCATAAACAATCCACAAATAAACACATGAGTCACTGGGGAGGGGGTCCACAACGGTAGTCATAACCAGGAGGGAGGTGGCCCAGGTATCCATAAGACGGGTAATCCTCCTCCAGCTCGGGGAATGGGTCAATCTGCCGGTGTGGGTCAAGCTGATCGCGCATGGAAAAATGCTACATCTGTCTGACGGTATGATCATATGTCCAGCTGGCCCTCTAATCTTGCTGCGCCATCCACGTGTCCATACGGCCCATCCACGCTCCCTGGTGGGCTTGGCAGTCTCCACTGGACATGTGCATGTAGGCGTCAGCGGAGCCTTCTGCTCCATCCCCCTGCTGGTATGCTGGCATCGGCTGCTCGTCATCATCATCATCCTCCGGGGTTGAGCACAGAACCATGCGTAGCCCCTACCATAATCCATGATGACCTCCATAGCCTTTAGGGACTTAGCTCTGACGACCTTCGGCTCTGCCACAACATGGAGGTACGTGGGTACCTCCCCGACCAGGATGTCAAAGGACTGAGCCAATCGGGCGACAAACATACCACCATACACCCTATCCTCATCTCTCATACCGTAAGCAGTCCTCAAGTATTCGGCCAACCAGAATGGGATGTTACAATGCACATCCTCGACCAATATTCAGTAGAGATAGAATAGATCTGGTAAAGTGACACGATGACCCATGCCCTGGAGCCCCGCTATGGTGAAAGTGATGCAACGGTGCACGAGCCTTATTCGCGGATCCCAGATTCGTGAGGCAAGGGTACTCCCAGTAACATACTCCCCGTTAGCTATTGTGTTCCAAAACTGAATTCCCCATATGTCCTCCCTATTGGCAAACCCAGCTCCCAAGGTAGCTCTAAATACATCGCTCTCAGTATCCCTTGCTGTATACAATCCCACTCTCCAACCAAACTCTAGTACAGACATATCCCTCCATTCTCCACCCAGCTTAAACCGAATCCCCCGAAACCCAATGTTATTCCGACATGAAATAATATCCATCGAATAAGATGCATGAAACTCACGCACCAACTCGCCATACATGGGCTAACGTATCCTAAACAACCTTTCCCACTGGGGATCAGTGAACTTATCTTTCCTAAAACTGTTCCAAAATTCCCTAGCCAGATTATGCTGCTCAAGAAATCCCCAATCCACAACAGCCCCTGAGTCAATAGATTGATGAAGCAAATCATTGTAACGAGTTTTACACTCTTCCTCAACAAACACTCCCCATCTAGCAACAGTGTCAGCAATGTTCTCCTGGGTACCAGAAGATTGTCCCTTTGTTCTTCTTGTCCTCTTGCTCATTTTCTGAAACAGGAAATCAAAAAGATTTGGAACAAATGAGTAATACTCAAGTTGATAAGAACGACATCAGAAGGTTCTGACGGCATCACGACAAATGCCTAACGCCGTCACACCAAGAAAAATTCAAATCCGACGTTTGCGAGGGAAAAATCCAGGTTTTTAACCATAACCCTTGACCCAAACACCCCTGTTACAACAGCAATGGTGCATTAGCTAGGTGGTTTTAGTCCCTAAGACGTCTAGGCTTCTCGCACAATCAAACCCACATGATAACACCACTATTCGCCTAATCTTAAGCCTAATTAACA
Organism: Chrysanthemum makinoi; assembly: GCA_910596185.1. Classification (NCBI taxonomy): domain Eukaryota; kingdom Viridiplantae; phylum Streptophyta; class Magnoliopsida; order Asterales; family Asteraceae; genus Chrysanthemum; species Chrysanthemum makinoi. The sequence continues at coordinate 247,913,947 of OU343223.1, forward strand.
AGATTCATGGGCGACATTTAGCATTAATCAAATCAATTGGGGGTTTTCGTATTGAAAGGGGAAATCAAAATTGAGCACGGAATAGAGCAATTGACTAGACAAATATCAATGTATATTACTTACCTTGTGGAGATTGACGCTGCAAAATGGTGAATTTGATGTGGAGAAAACGTAGTAGTGTGGTGTGGGGCGGATATAATGTGTAGGGTAGAGAATGAAAGAGATGGTTGGTGTTTTTATTCGTCTGATCTGGCTTAGTGACGGAGTCACCCTTTGAGTGTGACGGTGTCACGCCCAGATTTTTGCAAAAGAGGCTGTTTTTATTAATCCACCCGGATCAAAAGTCTGGTTACTATTTTTGACAAAGATTTTGGTTCTTATTTTAAAATTAATTTTGTCAATCCACTTGCAATCTCCACAAAGGTGAGCAACGCACATGTCAAATTGTCTTTCAACTGGGATTCTAGAAATATCAAAATATCGAGGATGAGGATTTTTCGATCCCGGTTTAAAACCAAAAGAACGTTTACTTATGTTAGGAAAGTCAGGAAGTGATACGTGCACCCTTCCAATAAATATGTCCCTAGGAAACATTCAGGGAGCGTTGAGGCAAGAATTCAAACCACGATGCGATTCCTTTAGGGGGGTTGCCCTGCTTAATGGAATTGGAGAGGGTTCGGGAATCATTCTAAAGAGCTCTGGTATCGCATATACGTTTTCTATCTTTTTAGGTACATTATTCTTTGCTATTTCTTCATGGAGTTTCAGCATGAAGTTGTCAGCCAGCCCCAGAAAAGTGTCATGAGTTTTCCTCATTTGAGCTTCGAGGCGTTTTATTTCCTTTTCTTGCTTGTTGACACAAATGTCAATATTATGTCCTCGAATTCATCTTGCCGGGATTTTCTTGGGAGCAAAAATTCCTTGACCGCGTTCACATGCTCATAATCACGGGTGGTTACTTCCATTAACTCATTCACTTGTGCCTCCATACTCATAAACATTTGTGCTCGGGAATCTAACCCATTTTCCTGGATTATTGGAATTTCCCATCCTTCTTCTTCGTATTGTGCTAAGTCTTCGATGACTTCCCAACAGGCTTCAACATTGAGGTTACTTATCCTTCCACCGGCGGCGTAATCAATGGTTTATCGGATGGAGGGACTTACATGATCGTAAAAGATTTGGACTTGAAGCCAAAGATCAATGCCGTGATGAGGGACTTTGTGCAGTAAGTCCTTGAATCTAGTCCATGCTTTGTAGAGAGATTCACCTTGACGTTGTTGAAACATCAAGATTTCATTCCTAAGCTTAGTAGTTCTCCCCGGTGGGAAAAATTGGGCAAGGAAACGAGTGGTGAGATCATCCCAACTTGAGATGGAGCCGTCGGGAAGTCGCTCAAGCCAATTACTAGCTTGGTCCCGTAGAGAGAATTGGAAAAGACGCGAGCGCGTGGTCTCCTGAGTAGTAGCATCAATGTCGATGGAATCGACGATTTTAAGGAAATCCTTAAGATGCTGATTAGGATCTTCGGAACGAAGTCCATGGAATGCACATTCGTTTTGCAACAACTGGATGGTGTTGGATCAAAGGGCCGTAGTTTGAGCTTGATCGGGGAGCTCAATGGTGTTCCTATAGCCTAGGTTTCTTGGTCTTGAGTATTCACCAAGAGTGCGGCCTCTTGGCGGGTCATTTGGTGGTGGGTTGATGAGTGGTGGTTGATTATCACCTTCCATGATGAAAAGTGATGGGATTACGAACAAAGGTCACGAAGAAGGGGGATAGACTACGAGGAAGCTAAAAAAATGAGAAAAAATCTTACTTGATAGGAATCAAGCAAGGAAACCTAAACGAGGTGGAAATCTAACTAGTTATTCTATTCCACCGCGGCGTAAAACTTGATACGCTGCACAACGCGTCGGGTCAAAGGAAACTTCATTTTCTTAGAGCAAGTTTTTCAACCACCTAGGCAGTGAACCTAATCGTTGTAGTTTAGTATTAGGGTAAGCCTCTGGATTGATATCTTTCTCTAGGGGAATAGGAATGCTAGTGAGAAATTACTACGCTAAGGTTGGGGTTGAGGAAGATTATTTTTTACCTTTTTTTTATATTTTTTAGAAAATTGAAAGGTACGAATCTCGGGGTATTGGATTTGGGGGGTGGTGTTTCTACCGATTACTCTACTATTATCTATTCTAATTAACTAAGCTAAGGGGTAGTCTATGTCTAATTGATGTGTGCTCGTATGATGATTAAAAATGTGTCTACCTAGATACTATTACTCCCTAGTTATCTTTTATTGATGGTTGAATTGTCACGTCCTTACTCTTAACGCGTTGTGTCTTCTAAGGTCGTAGGGTATGCTTTTTTCCCTAACTCTTTGAGGATACCTTAAGGTTATTGCCTACAAAATCTCTAGGATTCATAAACTAACTCTAAGGTTATCTTTGGATTTTTAGCCTACAACAATTCTAGGGGATTATAAACTAATGTTCATAAAGATTACTCAAGCATTAAAAACACAACGACGGCCTATTGAAATCCTAAGCCAATTACAATTAAGATAAGAGACAACCAATCAATATTCAATAACTATGTTTCATTGATCTAAGTAAACACACAAGTAAATTAGCCGGACATGGTAAACTTGCAAGCATACACACATACAATGGAAGACATAATGAAATAAATGAAGTAGATTACTTATCTTCATGTAAAATAGGGTATGAGAACCCTAAGATACTGCCCAAGACAAACCAAAATCATTTTAGGGTTTTACTCCACAATTCTACCTCTTTAAAAGTCTGAAAATTTGAATTCTATATATAGAGTTACAACTGCGACGGCGTCACTCTTTAATTGTGACGCCGTCGGATCGCCGCTATTAGGGTTTCGTCTTGACCAAGTCAACTTTGTGACGGCGTCACGTTGTGGTTGTGACGCTGTCTGAATCTGGATCTAGGCCGTCTGAGTTGTGACGCCCTACTCTTTAAAGCCTGACGCCGTCAGGTACAAAATAGCAATTTCACTCCTGAGCCGTTGTAATTAGAGGGACGACGTCACCCTTTATCTGTGACGTCGTCGGGTGCCCTTCCAGCAGCTTGAGTGTCTTGATCTTGACTTTAGCCATTTCTTCACATATTCACGCCTTTTCGTCCAAATAAGTATCATTCCAGCATTTTGCCTTCAAGAGACCTAAAAAGTGAAAAGGAATGAAATTAAGCAGTAACGGATATAAAAGTGGTCGATTAAGGGCTTAAATGACCCCTCAAAAGTGTACCTTTTAAATCCTTATCAGTGATCATCGTGATTGAAGACATGAGCCTTTAACTAGGATCATCATGCATTGATATTTAGTATTTGAATTATGGAACATTAAGCTGTTGAATTAAATAATAAATTGATATACTGGGTATGGTCGTCTTCATTTATACTACTATGTTCTATATTTGCATGTTTAAATCCACGAATAAATATTTATTCTAAATTATCCATTTTCTTTTCATGGTATGGGAGTATCATTGAATTAAGATAAATGTGAGCGTGGTGGTAATATTCATCAAAGAATGAATATTTAAACAATGTGTCCTCCAAACTTATATGTTATTCACACGTAATGAATATTGGACTTACCCAACCTACGAGAATTCACTGCATGGATCGACGTCAATAGTGAATTTCATAAGTGGTTATGTCTCTCATCCTTAGACTTAAGATGCAAGTAGGTATTACATGTGTGGAATATCATTTCTTGATACGGTTAAATGCTGATAGAACAAGGTAGTTATAAAGACCATTTTTAAGAGTGGTGTAAAGCACGTGAATGACATGTGCAGTCAAAATAGGATTTGTTCATCCACGTGTTTTTGGAGTTAGATACTACTGGCCTCTCAATAATTGTACATATGCATATGTGGCCGTACCCAAATGTAATTAAGATGAGGCTTGATTAATTTGGTAATCTAGTTCAATATCTATATCGAGAAACAGAATCGTTAAACAATTAGAGTGACTTATGATCCATGTCTAATGTTTAACAAGGTATCTGTAACAAAGGGATGATTGATTTATAAACCATTTAAATGAGACGTTTGAGAAACTTTCCTCATATATTTCTAGGGGTATTGGCGTGTTGCTAGACGCTAACCTTTGGTTTTATAATTATTTGTGATTCTGACGTTTGCAAGTGAGAGCTATTGAGAAATGCTCATATCATAATAAATAATTATATGGCTAGAAATATGTGATCATATATGGTCACGCATGTATACACAAAGTTACCATTTATATAACACATACATTGTATTTATGTTATATATAACTCACGTTTAATGAGATCAACTAACGGGCTACCAATTAACTAAGTTAGAGTTAGAGTTATTGGGCTAGACCACAATAATATAAAAGCCCATAAATGGATCCATATGGCTGGCAATGGAAACTTAAGTAAAGGGGTGGGAATGTTTTGGTGGTTAAGTGTAACTTAACATAAGTTATTATGGGATGGGATTAGGATAATCCCATAACTTAACACAATACCTTATTAACCAAGAAAAGCTCCTCCATCCTCCTCCAAAGTCATGAACAAATTTGGTTGTGATATTCTAGTCTTGTATTCTTGAAATTTAAGACTAGGCAAATGCTTTCCGGGTTATCCTACTAGCATCGGGTGGTACACAAGGACGTTTAGTTTGGACTAACATTGAGGTGATCTACTTTGATCACTATAGGGTTTCGTGTGTATTATGGGGTTGCCGAAAAAGGTAATATCTGTTCAACAGTGCGGTTCACACCATGAAGGTATGCGTTTAGTTGTTATTATTGATTAATCACATGACACTATAGATTCATCATTAGTGACCTTTTCTGTTGCTATATTTACTTATTTATATGTAAAATCACCAAAAAAAATTTAGTCTCTGCGAGATATCCTGACTAATTAAGATATTAGATTAATTATTTTTATTTTTCATTGAGTTTTGGCTTAGGTTTCAGTTACTGTGTAACAGTGTAACGATGTGTACTAATGCTCAATTCAGTGGCAGGTAAAAATGGGCGATCTAGTAGTCAAGAGGGAATTTGCAGACTCTTTGAAAGATAAGTAAAGATATTATGGGCCCTTCGTAGATAAATTTAAGTATAATTGCGTGGCCGCCTGAATGAATGTACTCCATGTCAATGTTACATAGAAACAAGAACGAGAATAGAAAGTATGCTAAACCGCGGTCCATGTTATGGTACTTTATTGAATATTAATTGCAAAATGATAGTCTCCACTCTTTATGAACCTTATCCAATTGAGCCAACTGGCAGTAATCCAGGAATACAATTACAAGGTGTGAGAGCTCTTATAACCTGATAACCTTATATCTGTCTTGTTATGGATCTTTGTAAGGGAGTGATTGCACAGGTATATACTTATCTTGCACAAGTGGGAGTTTGAAGGGATAATGTGCACATGTAATATATATAATTATATATTTAATTATAAGTGAACCATGTTCGGTAATTAAGGGCTCAAGGGTCACATCAGTGCATCACAAATTAAATTAATATTTATTATAGAAGTAATAAATAGGGTAAACAGCAAAAATGTCCCTGTGGTATCTTGATTTTGCACCGTATACCACTCGAACTCTTTTTTTGTGTGCAAATTATGCCATTTTTGTTCACTTTTAGCTGCAAATTATGTCACTTTGTAACAAGAAATGACTAATACCCTCGTCTTCTCCCCCTTTGATTTTGTATTGAGTTTTCAATGTCAAGAACATCAAATTCAAAACCAAGAACTTAAAAAGAAAAAGAGAGAGAGAAAAAAAACATCCACCAAGAACATAAACCCAGATTTGATCATATACAAACACAATCAAAATTCCCTCACTCGAAAACAATTAATCGCAATTCAATCAATCAAGAACACCACTTTATTAATACACATTCACCACTTTTATTCATACACTACTTTTTATGTGGGCCTGTAATTATTTTGGGTATGTATTCATACACCACTTTTTATAAGGGTTTGTAATTATTTTTGGTCTGTAATTATTTGGGTACGAAAACAGTAAAATAAAGAAGAGGAACAAGCCGAGAGCATAAAACGTTAACAAGAACTATCTTCTTTAAAAAGAAAAACCAACAGAACCAGTAAAAAACAACATCATCTATCCTAACCCATCATCACTGTAACAACAACAATCAACAAACCCAACTCCCATCCTCTCAACAATAAATAACTACAATAAATCCAAAATCTACCTCAACAATCAACAACAGATCGAAACATAAAGATACAAGAAAAACAATATCCCAGAAAGAAACCAATGAAGGGTATCGTTGACTGAAAAATTCGTTGATAGATGTGTTTCAGTTAGGGTGTACTATAATGGTTAATAGAAATACTTTTGAGGTTTGAATAAAAGTGGTATTCTTGATTGATTGAGTTTGAAATTAATTATTTTTGATTGAGGGGATCTTGTTTGTGTTTGTATATGATCAAATATGGGTTTGTGTGTTTGTGTTCTTGGTGGATATGTTTTTTTTTAAGTTATGGGTTTTGTTTTTGATGTTCTTGATTTTGGAATCAAGTTACTTAAAAATTCAATAGAAAATCAAATGGGGAAGAAAACGAGGGTATATTAGTTATTTCTTGTTACAAAGGGACATAATTTGCAGCTAAAAGTAAATAGCAATAACGTAATTTGGAAAAAAAAATGGTTTGAGTGGCATAGGGTGCAAAATCAAGATACCATAGGAAATTTTTGTAGTTTACCCTATTAAGGGTCAAGAGAATTAAAATAACTGGGTTAATTTAATAAATTATAAAGATTATAACTTGAAGTGTAAACAATTAGGGAGATTGATGGTCAAAGTAAAATGTAGGAAGTTTCCTTGTTGGACAAGGAAAGCTAGCCTATATAAACCAAGGCACCTCTATCAGTTTCACACAATTCACAAAACCAACACATAACCCTAAATCCCTCTCTCCCGCTCCCCTTTCTAGTTTGCTGATCGGTCCAAACCCCAAGTGTTACACCCGATTCTCATTAAGGTATTATTGTATTATATAAGTAATAACATTATATTGTTTTAGAATATAATTCATGTGAAAATGGTTAGTTATAAGTATTCAAGTGTTAAGTCATAGGAAATTATGTGGCCAAATAGAAAGGAATGATACTAGAGGGACTAATCTTGAATAGTGTGCAAGCTTAAAAGCTAAATATGGATAACTATCCATCATTAACTAGAAAAATCCAAAGAATTTGAGAGGTTTTTGTTGAAGTTGCTTCATAGAGAAGAAAAGGGAGGGAAAAGGAGAGAATTATCTAACTTTGTACAAGTAATTAAGAGGAGTCAAGAAAAACTAGCAAATTGAGGGTTTTGATCATAACCCTATCACACGTAAGTGTTAATCTTTAATTAAGGATCAAGATTTTTAAAGGAATTGGGTAAAGTAATTAAAGGTTGCAAATTTACTATTTTATTATTATTTTAGATACTAATTAGGGTTGACTTGTACTAATTTTCAAGTAGAACCTAGATTGGTGAATTGAGGTAAGTACAATAGTAATGAACTTGCTATAGTTTAATTTATGATTTTATGATGACTAGTGAGTAATATGGAGCACGTTATAGTTAGCTTTGAATCCATTGCTTGTTAATATGTTTAAATAGCATGATTATATGCTATGATAAGGTATGTTTATGTGTTATAGATTTTCTCCTATAATGCTATTTAATTGTTGTTCTTACTATGTACTTACTAAGCATTAGCTTACATGTTATAGTTGTTGTGGTGGGTTATAGGTACCGAGGAATCGAACAAATGTAAAGATAAGGTGTAGGTGAATTGCTTGGTGTAGTGGAGTTTTGAAACGAAAAGTTAGAAGACTTTTGTCTTTTGGACTAAAGAAGTGAGGTCGGAGGTCCTCTTTTGTGTTTTGGTATATTTTGTTAATATGGGTCGTTTTAGTATGTATGAGTCTTGTCCATGTTTATGCTTAAGTTTCAAATGGAGTCTAGGTTAAAATGTTGGATTTTAATGTTAAGTTAGTGATGGTAGTAGTAGAAAGGGGTGTTTGGCGTTATGCCAAATTTACCCGTTTGACCCATTTTTGGTCTTGGTACGGGTCTAGCGAAGGTAAAGTGTGTTGGGAATGTTTGTATTAAAGGTATTTTGTTTTAAGTTTGGTTAAATACAGTTTTTTTTGTAAGTGATGTTTTCGCAGTTTAGCAATTTTTCTTTGTACTGTTGTATTTGTTACAACGATACGGCGTATCCATAGGTTAGATACGGCGTATCGATTGGTAAAACTCATATGGCATATTCCATCTAGGAGATACGCCGTATCCGGTTTAAAGATTAGATTTGAGTAAATACGGAGTATAAAGTAATATGGCGTATTCAACAGGTTGGATACGGCGTAAGGGTAAGTCTGACATAGTGTGAAAGTGTCACTTAATGAGTTGGTAAATACGGCATATACAACTCTATATATACGGCGTATGGAATTATAATCCCATATGGCATATTCAAATGATGAATACGACGTATTGACTTGGTTAACATAATGTTTGTAGCTTTTCCATGTTTTGAGTTTTTATTCTTGGGTTGTTATAGGTTGTTCTTATAAATGTTTTTAAGATAGTATATGTTAGTTGTATTATTTTATAATCTCAAATTTTATTAGTTTGCTTATAATAGCTCATACGTGGGTATTTTTAAAAAAGAAAATTATTGAGTAATTTTGTAACAACTTGATATCAGAGCTTTGATCTAAGAGATTTAAGATTGCACTATAGGATTCTTAGACTTATACCTAGTTGAGATGCGTTGGTAATAGTGCTTGTTTTAGTGTACCATTTTTAAGATTTTGAAGACACACGTGTTGCATATTTTTATGACTACGCCTGGCCACTGTAGTAATAAAAGTATGGCGTATGTGTGGAATCAAAATCATTAAGACTATGCATATGTGACAAGCTTAGGATGGTTAATTATGAGAATATAAGCATAAACGGTCATTCATGCATCGATTATGTATTGAATTGTGTTCGACCAATGTAACGTGTTAAATTTCAGTAAGAAGAAAGGAAGGATAATACTCACAATTCAGAGGTCGAGAAAGCCACGAATTCTAAACATGTCGAATATGCGGCAAGTTATGGTGATTCTTCTTCTAGCTTTGGAGGTCCTAAGCTTGAAGGATTCTCCAAAGAGAAATCTAGGGCTTTGTATAGGATGTTGAGGAAAAGGGTGGGAAAGGCAATATAATGCTTCATGCCATAATATATCCAAGAAACAACTCTTAATATTCAAAAATTGATGCATGATGGGTTTGAAGAGATTAATAAAAGTAGTGGGTTTGTGAAAGATACTAAGAGCGATAAATCTACTTATCATGATTTCACGATGTACCAAAGTTCACAGGAGAACTTGATCCAATCACTTGTAAAAGGTGGCTTACTGCTGTTGAAGCCACTTTTCATACCAGTGATTTTGAAGAGAAAATGAAAGTCATCTATGCCACCAATTTTCTTCACGACAGTGATAGGTCTTGGTGGGAAGGAAAGATTTGCAAGAAAGGTGAAGCGTGGGCCAAAACATGTTTGTGAAAAGATTTTAAATAATTGTTTTATGTAGAATATGGTCCGGTAGAAGAAGTTGACAAAATTCAAGTAAAGTTCCAATCTTTAATGCAAACGAATGAATCGGTGCATGAACCATGGAAGAAATTCATCGATATGGTTCCATATTGTCCCGAGTAGCACAATAACGAGAAGCTCAAGGTAGAGAGGTTCCAAAGAATGCTTAAAGATGATATTCGAGACGTGATTTCGCCTTTCAAGTGTACCACCCTCGATGGTATTTTAAGCAGGATTGCGTCAAAGAAGCAGATCTTATGAGAAGGAAAGATAAAGAAGTTAAAGATGCCAAGAGAAAGATGGAGTATGTAGACAGAAATGTTAAAAAGGTCAAGTTTGATCAAGGTAAGAAGGGTGGGACTAGTTAGCCTAAAACTCCGTATGGTGAACGTAGACTTAATATACCTGGGTGTTTTAAATGTGGAGCCTTAGATCATTTTAGTAAGGATTGTACGAAGCCAATAATTGTACACTATGGGTGTAATCAACAAGGGCAAAAGCTAATTGATTGCCCAAAGACAAAGGAAACTAGATTATCGTTAGTCAGAATGGTGAAGGAGGAGAAAGTGGAGATTCCAAATCCGAAAGCTCGTGCTTATCCTATGACAAATGAAGAATCAAAGTCGAAACCTGATGTCATCACATGTATAATCCTTGTAAATTCACTTCCATCTCACGTTTTATATGACTCGGGTGCAAGTTTATCGTTTGTGTCTTACGACTTTAGTAAATGACTATCCACTCCATTAAGTAGACTCACAAAACCTCTTGAAGTCGAAATAGCTGATGATAAAGTAGTTACTGTGTCTAGTGTGCATTGTGGGGTAGAGATAGAAGTTGACGATGATGTTTTCAAAATCAACTTAATTCCTATTATGCTCGGAGATTTTGATGTCGCTATAGGCACTGATTGGCTTGGTAAACATAATGCAACCATTATATGTAGATGAAGATCATTCGGTTCGAAAATTCTAATGGTCGGGAAATGATTATTCATGGTGAAAAGGGGAAGGGTGAATTGATGATATGTTCGGTGATGAAAGCTAGAAAGTATCTATCGCGTGGTTGCTATGCCTTCTTGGCACACATGGTCAATAAGAATCTAGATAAGAAAGACATTGATAATGTCCTAGTAGTAAATGAGTATCGTGGCGTCTTCCCTGAAGAATGGCCGGGCATACCACCTGAAAGGCAAGTCGAATTCCGTATCGATCTAGTTCCTGGTGTTACTCTTATTGCTAAAAGTCCTTACCGTTTAGCTCCATAGGAAATGAAAGAGCTAATGAGCCAACTCGGGGAACTGCTTGACAAAGGTTTTATTTGCCCTAGTAGTTCGCCGTAAGGCCCTCCTATTTTATTCGTAAACAAGAAAGGCGAAAGTATGAGAATGTGTATTGATTATCAGGAACTAAATAAAGTTACTGTGAAAAATGTGTATCCTCTATCGAGAATCGACGACCTCTTTGATCAACTTCAAGATGCAAGATGGTTTTCAAAAATTGATCCACGTTCGGGCTATCATCAGTTGAAGGTCCAAGATGCAGATATTCCAAAAACGGCTTTTAGAACTCGATATGGGCATTAAGAGTTCATGGTTATGCCGTTTGGTATTACAAATGCGCCGGAGGTCTTCATGGATCTCATGGACCGTGTGCGTAAGACAATGTTGGGAAAGTCCGTTATAGTGTTCTTTGATGATATTCTCGTCTTCTCCAGGAGTAAGGAAGAACATTAAACGTACTTACGGGAAGTCTTCAAAACTTTGAGAATAGAAATATTGTATGCTAAATTTTCCAAATATGAATTATGGTTCCAGGAAGTCTTCAAAACTTTGAGAATAGAAATATTGTATGCTAAAATTTCCAAATATGAATTATGGTTCCAGGAAGTCTTCAAAACTTTGAGAATAGAAATATTGTATGCTAAATTTTCCAAATATGAATTATGGTTCCAGGAAGTCCATTTTCTCGGTCATGTCATAAATTTTGAAGGTCTCAAAGTTGATCCGTCAAAAATAGAAGCTGTAATGAAGTGGCAAGCACCGAAGATTTTAAGTGAAATTCGAAGTTTGCTTGGGCTCACAGGCTATTACCGCAGGTTCATTCAAGATTTTTCTAAGATCACGTCTTCATTAACAAAACTCACGAGGAAGAACACTCCTTTTGTCTGGAGCAAAGAGGAAGATGAAGCCTTTAAAACCTTAAAGAAGAATTTGTGTGAGGCATCGATTCTTATACTACCGGATGGGACGGATGATATGGTAGTCTATAGTGATGCATCTTATTCTGGTCTCGGGTGTGTTCATATGCAACGGGGAAGGGTAATAGCTCATGCTTAAAGAAAATTAAAGAAGCATGAATAAAATTACCCGAAACATGACCTAAAATTCGCAACGGTTGTCTTTGCTTTAAAAATCTGGAGGCATTACCTATATGGTGTAAAGTTCATAATTTATAGTGATCATAGAAACCTTTAGTATTTCCTTGAAAAGAAAGATCCAAATATGAGACAAAGAAGGTGGTTGGATTTGCTAAAGGACTATGATTTTGAAATTCGCTATCATCCTGGTAAGGCGAATATTTTAGTAGATTCTTTGAGTCGCCAGGATAGAAATGATGTCACAAGAGTCCACTCTTTACGAATGATTGTTACGTCTGACCTTTTTGATAGAATCAAGTTATCCCATGAAGAAGCTTTGAAAGAGAAGAACTGGAAGAACGAACGTATTGCATCTCATATTCCTTACCTTGTTGACGATAGTCGTGGGATAAAGAATCGGTATGGGAGGGTATATATTCCTTTTCGAAGTAACATTAAGGAATTACTCTTGGAAGAGGCACACACATCTAAATATTCTATCTATCTGGGGGATACAAATATGTATCTTGACTTGAAAAGAGATTACTGGTGGCCACGTATGAAGAGAGACTGTGTCAGATATGTAGAAAAGTGCTTGACATGTCTTAAGGTTAAAGCTGAGCACCAGAAGCTGTATGGTAAATTTCAACCTTTAGATATTCCGGTATGGAAGTGAGAGAAGATCACAATGGACTTTGTTACTAAGTTACCAATGATGTACAGTATGCCACGGTAACCATGACCCTAAAAGAATTCGCCTACAATAATAGTTCTACGGTGGCATACCGGAAGTGGGAGAAGATCACAATTGACTTTGTTACTAAGTGACAGTAACCATGACCCTAGAAGAATGAGGTGTCCCCTTAGAAGAATGCGTTGTGGAGAAGATGATGATATGACAGCCATGTCATTGTAAACATCAGCAAAGAAATGACGTGACATGTACATTTGGATTTCCAAAGATGTTTCGGCTAAAAAGGTACTGCGTGTGCGGATGGGAGCATAATATAAAAGTTCTTATAAAATATGAAACAATTTTTATTTCATGGACTAAGACAAACCTTTGAAGAATAGACCTTGTTATTTTTTTGACAGAAACCCAATTTTTTTCCATTTCGTCTTTCCCACCTTTGAAATACAAGCTTTTAGGTATCATCATAAATTATATAAGCACAAACATCCTATGTATTTGACTTGTAATTTTAATATAAAAACAAATAAGTTTAAATATTATGGTTATAACTTACCTACGGCGGTGCTAAGAACAAGACTCTCTGTTTCTTCGAAGTGATATTTTTAATGCATAAAGCCTCTACCGAAAGTTAGACCTATAGATGTGATTGATATATTTAAAAATTTGGTTAATAACACATAATGAAAAACAATAAGGGTGTGTTTGTTTTCTTTAAAAAAAAGTCTTACCAGCCTTCGAATCTTACCAGTAAGAGGCGGTCAGACACATAAGCTTGTTTGTTTTTTCATTTCCAGTCAGACGCGGTAAGACCTATATTGTCTAACTGAGTAAGAGTTGGTGATTAGGTCTTACCGGCTCTAAATCATTCAAAATTTTCGCGACGTCTTTGAGACCTTTGTGTTTCATAAAAAGATAGAATAAAGAAAAACATATGTGTACCATAAACAACAAAATAAAGATCTCACGTTCTTTTTCGAAGAACAAAATCTTTAAAGATTTGAGTTAACTCATCACTAATCTTTACAAAGAGCCAATAACAACAAAATAAATTATCAAGTCATTTTTTTTTCTTTCATGTATATACACTTTACCCGAGATTCTTAAACCAAGATTTTTAGCCGTAACATACAATAATTTGTGGTGCTGATTTTCAAAATTGATTCTCGATAAAGTCGATAGATAATTTTGGGATTGTGTTTCGAGATTTAAAGAAAAGAAAGAAGGACTCGGTAAGATCTTGGTTGATTTGTTTTGGTAAAGAAAAGAAAAATATATAGTATCAAATCTCAAACTGAAATTTTGTTTAGAAAGAAACAAAGTATGCGAGGAAGGGATCTGTAAAGTTGAGAAATGGGTGGCGTTTGATGAGTGTTGCACACACACAAATGTGATAGGGTTGTGGCATGTGTGGTTGAGATAGTAGTACAGTATTATATACCTAGGAATAGTCATCAGTGAGATTTACTAGTATTTGGTTTAGGTTATAACATTTTTGATGGACTAGGATATTTGTGGGCTGAAATTTTGTGATAGATTTTTAGTTGAACTACATTTCGGGCTGATAACACTTGTTTGAATTTGTGAATTGATGATTGTGCTTTGTTTGTAGGTCGAGTCTTGTTGAAAAAGTGTGAAAATGAAACCGTTATATCCACATCTTACCAGTAATATTTTTTTTTCATGTTTACACAAGCTATTTTATTTTATCGTATTGCTATGGTTTATTATATACTTAAAAAAACAGACAATGAAAATTATTCTGACAATTATGCAAAAACAAACAACATTATTTTATTCAGATTCAGACATTATATCCACATCTTAACAGTAAAATGTGGTAGTCAGATTTAAACCTAAAACATATTAATGAAACAAACACACCTTAAGTGTAAAACAATGATTAAGAAGTAAATAGATTAAGTGTATCAATAATTCTTTTTGTTAGACCTATTAATCATTACTTTATTTTAACAAACTATTTAACATTTAAATTTTAAAAAATGTTAACAAACAACAACCATTAGAATTGTTGAGTTGTTGACGATTTCCACTATTTTCACATTAAAAAGTTATTATTATTTTAACATAATCAACAAAAGTCTTTATTATTATTATTATTATTATTATTATTATTATTATTATTATTATTTTATTTTATTTATTTATTTTTTTATAAATCACACTTTTATTAAAAACTCATAGGATTGCAAAAGATTAGTGGGGAGCCTCGAAACGAACTGAGCCCCCACACCTTTAGCAATGGTAAAACCAATCCTATTAAAGATATGAACTGCTGCACGCGCTCCAATGTCCTGAGTCATCGAGAAACGTCGAATGCGCTTGAGTAAGGTGACTGCATCTTTCTCAAGTTTTCCAAAAGAGGAAAAAGAGAAGGGGAGAAAACCATACCCAATATCCGCACATTTGGCCTCGTACTTGACCCGTTTACGCTGAGCAGCATCACTGATCGCTCGCCCCGGTATAAAATCAATCAAACCGGATTGCGTCAAGGGCGACGAACCCGTAAGATCAACACATACATCACGTCCACTATCCCAAGAGTAGAGTAATATGTCAGCCGGTCGCAATGATCTGTCCCCATCTCCAAAAAGCCCAATATCCACCTCCTTGCGAGCGGAAATCCCTGATCGAGAGCATATGTCAACAAGAACATCACGCACAAGGTTGTGACGATGTTTAATGCCAACAATACCCGCACACGAAACAGCGTGATCCCCGTAAATATCTCCAGGAAAAACCTTAGAGCAAGCAGAACACGGTACCTGAACAGTGAAAAGAGGAACACCCAAACGATAACACAGTACACACCGATAAGCTCTGGCACTCATAGTCTGTCCCAATCCAGATACCGGAGCCACCCTAAGCCAATCCGAAGTGTGATCCTCCTTTAAAGAGCTCCATAACGCCATCTGTCGAGGGGAAAGATGAAAAGTAGATTCAACAGTTTGGGAAACCCGACCGAAGTATATATCTGCCAATTTCTTCATAAGTTTGGGGGCAGCGACCTCGCTAGGGTTACTCAAAAGGTCAAAATCCATATTCACGTTGAAAGTACATAGAACATCATCAAAAGAGGGACCATAATAATAATAATATTATTATTATTATTATTATTATTATTATTATTATTATTATTATTAGACTAAAATACACCGTTGGTCCCTAAACTTGGCAAGGCGCATCATTATAGGACAAAACTCGGCCTTTTCATCGCCATAGGTCCAAACCTTGGCCATTAAATGCCAGAATCGTCCCTTGACCAGGATTGGGATAGTCAAACCGATTTCCTTCGAGGGTATTATAGACCATTCACATTTTTGACCCAACCTAGTTAAAATGTAACCCAACCTTCAACCATATATGTATCGGCTACGACCAAGAGTGAACCCTAAAATACAATCAACACACATTCTACCCAAAGCAAAAAGGAAAACAATAATGTCACAAAACGATAAGGGGAAGGCTTTATTGAGTTCGTTGAGGAAAGCAGACTGCCCAAATGAAAAGGGTTTGGGTGTTAAGAAGGAGAAGGAAGAGGATGACATCTTGTTATCAAAGTTTAACGATTTGGGAGAAAGGATTAAAAATCTGGAAATTTTGTTTAAATATCTTAAGGAAAGGAAGGAAAAGAAGGAAAACGATGATAGGGAGAGTTGTGGGTCTAGCTAAGTGTATGTTTAGATAATAGTAAACATTTGTAGTTCTTGAGAACATGAAATCGATGAATAAAAGATTTGGTTCTTATTTAAGTAATTGTGTTTGAAATCGTTTTGCATTTCTTAATAGGTTTGACTTAGCCAAGTCATACCACAATAGTAAGTTACAATTTGTTGGCTTTCATAAGTTTGTTTGACTTTGGTAAGTCAAAATTCAAGATGTTATAATACAACATTGTCAATACATTGTTGTTTACTGCTAAAGCGTTTGCATTTTCAACCCGTGTTTTTAAACCACTGCCTCTAATTTTGCTGATACGGGGGTGTTTGGTTTTGCTGTAACAACTTTTGCTGATAAAAGGGGCCGTTTGGTTTAGCTGATACAAGCGGATGTTTGTTGATACATTATGATTTAGTGCTAAAGTATTTGCATTTTCACCACATCTTTTTAAACCATTGCCTTTGCTTTTGCTGATACAAGGGGGTGTTTGGTTTTACTGATTAAAGTTTTGCTGATACAAGGGCCTGTTTGGTTTTGCTGATATAAGGGGATGTTTGGTTTTGTTGATACTAATTACACTAAAATACACCCAATATCACAATACAAGAACAGATTAAACAACACATAACCCAAATGATATTTTATCATTAATAAAGTCTGTTAAACATCATAACCAACTACATCAAATCTAATTTACATACCCTTTTTAGCAACCTATATTCCCAAAACTATCACCCAAAAGACCGCCTTTATCTACCCCATGGAAAACCAAAAATCCAGGCATTATGTTCAGTCATTTTCTAAACAAACTCTTGGTTGAACCGAATACCTTCATCTGTTTGACCAACAATCTGTATGCGTTGGGCAAGTTGCTTTGTGTGCCTCGACTGGATTTTGGTCAGCGCATCCACACAGTCAAACGCAATTCCACGAGGTCCTAGAGCTTGATTCTCTTCTATCAGCTCCCTACGCTTGATGATTCCTGTCTTCAGATGCTGAATGCATTGAAGAACTAGCTTCTTTAGAATCCCTTCTTGGGCAGCCTCTTCTTCAAACCAGATAGCCATACGATCATTCAAATTTGGTGAATCAACAACCTCCATGAGTTCGTTTAAAATGGGGAAATCTGCCATTGGAAAATTGTTTGTGTGTGGAAAAAGTGGTAGATGAGTTTATCATTTGGTGTGCACTAGTTAATATCGTCTCCGGTAAGAGACGGTCAAGGGTCTAATAGTTACTTTTTTTTCACACTCGGTCCCTGAATTTGTCTTGGTTGCCGTTTTCATACTTAAAACTCCCGCCCAATAATCACTTTAGAATACGCAATTGGTCCCTCAAGTTGCCAACTTACGTAAAACCATTAGAAGTTTGACTTTGTTAAGTCAAACTTCTAAAACATATCAAATTATCAATTCACTCCAAAATAAATATTGAGTAATGGTTTTGCAATATTGACTTTACAAAGTCAAATACCATTCTATATATTATTGAACATTCCACTAGCCATCCTTATCATCAAACTTCAAATACCATTATGCCTTTTGCACTTAATCTTCCAAAGGTTTTCAATCCTTTTGACATTACGACTCTCGTTCACAGTTAACCCATTCACCATTTTCAAGTATTGACTAACTAAAGTAAACTGGAAATGCAATTTTACTTGCTACAATCAAATTAAAATACTAAATGAAAGTTTGACTTTCGAATGTCAAACTTTCATCACTTACAATACGCACAAACAACAACATATGAACAATCTAATTTTAAGCAAACCATATAAACAATTACTGTACAAAATTACCAAAACTATTTTGCAACATTAATTGTCTTAGGGTATTCAACCCAAACTTAAACTACAACCAGTTAAAGAAATCTACCACGGCTGTGGGGGAAGCTCGGTGGAGTTTCAACAGCTTCCTAGCCAACTCCCAGTTGTTCCTGGTATTTTCATTCCCATCATGACTCATATCGCTTTGCCTGATATTGATTGTCTTTAGCGACCTTGAACACGCAAGTATACACTTTATTAAAGTTATTTCATGCTCTGTTCTGGGAAAAGCTCGAAACACCACCGTCAGTCTGGCCATGCTGAATGTGTTTCTGTTTACAACAGTGGAAATTTTTTGCAAAGGTAGATCACTAAGCGTGTTTGCAGCCTGAAAAATCAAATAGTGTTGAGATACACAAACATGGCAATTTAGGAATGTTTTATTTGATACATATACATTACAGCATTACACTTACTCTGGTATCTAGCATTTTCAAATTCGAAGATGACCGAATCATTACAATGATGAACGCTACCATAACACTATTCCCAAAATCGACATTGGACATTAATCAGGGAAACAAAGGGCACCTTCATCCTAGGATTAGCTTCATTTATCAACTACAAGAAGTTTTAAAGATTAAATTTCATTATTGTTACACATCTCTTTAACATTGTTAAATTATAAGTTGTAAAGCTGAAATTGTTCTTACCGTGCAATCACCAAAATCCAATGTAAGGGTCTCAAGATTTTGAAGTCTAGTCAAGTGAAAGATATCGGATGTTGTGATTGTCGTCACAATATTATAACGACCTAATGACAAATGTAACTTCTTCAAATTCCCAAGTTTTGCAATATCCCATGGTCTCATCTCGTTTGTACTAGGACGATTCATTTTAAGAGACTCAAGTGAGGGACAACCAGCAATAAAGTCCCAAACTGTACCGCTTAGAAAATTGACATGAATCAATTCTAAGCTCAGTAGATTTGGAAAACCATGAAAATATTCCAAAGTAGCCATAGCACAAACATGAAGTACCAGATGTTTCAACTCACTACGAGAGTAAAGTTGGGTTGGGAACGTAATTGGGTCACCATACCAGTTTGTAATAATCAGCTCCTCAATTCCATTGTCACCCAAAAACAAGAGCCACTCATGAATCTGTTCATAATGAAAGTTGTCTATTCCAATAATTGATCTTGGCTCTACAGCGAAGACAAACTTTCTTATTGGACCCATAAGCCGATTTAAGAATCTAGTAACAAGCCTCCCATCAAACTCGTATGTTAAATAATAAAAGAAATCCTCATCAAGTATGACATCGATGAGCAAAGTCCACTTAGATCTCCAGTTTCGCGCTAAACTAGAGGTTCTCACCGCTTCTAACAAAGGCAACCGATTCAAAATGTTAGTGATCA
Source organism: Chrysanthemum makinoi (assembly GCA_910596185.1). Lineage (NCBI taxonomy): Eukaryota > Viridiplantae > Streptophyta > Magnoliopsida > Asterales > Asteraceae > Chrysanthemum > Chrysanthemum makinoi. Next base: position 247,933,510 of record OU343223.1, read on the forward strand.
CTTCATCTGGCATGTTGGTAATACGATCGATCGACATGGTTTTGTTGGAAGTTGGGTTGGTCTTTTGAGTTCTGGAAATGAGGATTTATATTCTTGATTTCGATTTTCAGTTTAACGTTTCTGGATAATGGTGTATTATGATTGGTAAAGTTGTTTGTTGGGTGGGTGTATTGGTTCCCGCGAAATTAAATGCAAGTGTATCAGGGAAGAAACGGCTAGTAGCCATACTCACAATTGGTCCCTGGGTTGAAGGTTGGGTCAAAAATATGAATGGTCTATAATACCCTCGAAGGAAATCGGTTTGACTATCCCAATCCTGGTCAAGGGACGATTCTGGCATTTAATGGCCAAGGTTTGGACCTATGGCGATGAAAAGGCCGAGTTTTGTCCCATAACGATGCACCTTGCCAAGTTTAGGGACCAACGGTGTATTTTATTATTATTATTATTGTTGTTGTTGTTGTTGTTGTTGTTGTTGTTGTTATTATTGTTATTATTGTTATTATTGTTATTATTATTATTATTGTTGTTGTTATTATTGTTGTTGTTATTATTATTGTTGTTGTTATTATTATTATTATTATTATTATTATTATTATTATTATTATTATTCATTTATTTATTTATTTATTTTTTATTTTATTTTATTTTATTTTTATTATAAACTTCATTTTATTAAAAAATTATAGAATTTTTAAGAAATGAGTGGGAAGCCGAGATACTAACTGGGCCTCCACTCTTCTAGCTATAGCAAAGCTAATCATACTAAAATTATGATTAGCAGCACGCGTCCCAATGTCTTGAGTAACCGAGAACTTCCGGATCCGCTTCAATAATGTCACCGCATCGTTCTCAAGTTCCCCAAAATAAGAGAATGAGAAGGGGAGAAACCCATATCCAATATTCGCGCACTTAGTCTCATACTTGACGCGTTTACGTTGTGCGGTTTCAATCACCACACGACCAGGCACAAAATCCACTATACCAGTTTGTGTCAAAGGTGATGATCCTGTCAAGTCGACACATACATCAAGCCCTCCATCCCACAAGTAGAGCAACATATTATTATTATTATTATTATTATTATTATTATTATTATTATTATTATTATTATTATTATTATTATTATTATTATTATTATTATTATTATTTTTTTATTTTTTATTTTTTATTTTTTTTTTAATTTTTTTTTTTGTTATAATCATCACTTTCATTAAAACAGAACCATAGGATTACAAAAAATTAGTGGGGAGCCGCGAAACTATCTGGGCCCCCACACCTTTAGCAATAGCAAAACTAATCCTACTGAAGGTATGAGTAGCAGCACGCGCCCCAATATCTTGAGTTATAGAGAATTTCCGGATCCGCTTAAGTAAGGTCACCGCATCTGCCTCAAGTTCCCCCAAAGAGGAAAATGAGAAATGGATGAACCCATATCCAATATCCGCACGTTTGGCTCCGTACTTGACGCGCTTACGTTTTGCGACATCAATCACCACATGAACTGGCCCAAAACAATCATACCGGTTTGCGTGAGAGGAGGCAACCCTGTCAAATCAACACATACGTCTTGCCCTCCATCCCATGAATAGAGCAAGATATCTGTTGGCCGTAAGACTTGCTCCCTTTCTCCACCCAATCCGATGTCGACCTCTTTACAAGCCGAGACCCCAGATCGAGTACAGAAATCAACCAAAGTATCAGGCACCATGTTGTGCCGATGTTTAATGCCAATAGTGTCAGCACACGATTCAGCATGGTTCCCGTAAATATCTCCTATGAAAACCTTAGAGCAAGCTGAGCACGACATCTGAACAGAGAAAAAGGGAACGATAACTAACTATGGTGATTTTGTTTAAGCATCGGTGATATTTTCTAATCAGCAAGGATAAAAGTAGTTATTCAGTGTTATTAGCGAGGAAAATCAACCAACTTGATGACTATTTTACTATCGATCATTTGAATTTGTATTATTAAACATGTTCAACTTACATAGCTCTCTTTTGTTTTTTTACAGTTGATCATTTGTATCATTCAACATGTTCGACTTGTATACTTCGCTTTTTCAGCTACATTCGTCTATTTTCATTAGTATATCAAGAGTTTAATATGTACACAACCTGAAATATTTAATCAAATAAAACCTGATTAAAATTAAATTGAATAATGTGTTAGCAAGACTGCAAGATATAGTGGAGTTGCTTTAGGCTAGCCCCAATGAAACCAATCGCCAGTCGATCGAGTGCTCCTGGCGATCGAGTAGACTCGATCCTTGTTGATGTGGTGAAATCGATCGCCTACCAAAAACATACAAGTGAATCGTCTGGCCGATCGAATGGTTTTGCAATGTTTAAGAAACAATAGCATAACTTTTTTAGGCAAACTTATAAGAAGAAATAAAATAAAGTTTGTTACCTTCTTGTGGTGGCAAAACTGATTCAACACATAGCATCATAACAAAACTTAGCGTAATAACCAACATCAACTTAGATTTTGTTGCTGCCATTGTTGAAGAAATGAAGAATATGATGAGAGGAATAAAAATATAGATATGAATATAGGATGATATGGGGTGAAATTAGTCAAACATGTACATAGTATAGTATATAGTAAGTTGAGGTGGCTAACTCAAACAAAAATCCAACATATTTACAAAGTTACCGTTTGATTTTATTAAAAAGAAAAAAAAATACTGCTAAACTATCATATAAATACACAACATTTTATACGCTAATTGAATTTGGTTTATGTTAAAAATATTTTTTGTTAAAAAAAAAAAAAAAAAAAAAAAAATTGAACTTGGTCGCCTTTACTGGGGCACCTAATTGCCAGAAGGTCGCTGGAGAAAGAAAACTGATGTGACAGTGAAAAGTAAGGGGATTGAATCCCCTGGGGGTAGCCTTAGAAAAAAATGCATGATGGATTATAACTGAAATGGGTTTAAGTCAACTCAGGTGGTTAACCCATTGAGCACATTATAGAGAAAAAGTAGACACCATAACCCCACACGTACCACCTCCCAAAACCTTTTCAACACCATATCCTAATCATACATAACACTAGTCATTGCCTATTATTTTGACTACCCACACTTACTTAATTCACAAGTTCTATTTCTGTACATCTATATTTTACTCCAAAAATGTTACACCACTATTGAATAAATAAGGAAAAAGAATGTTCACGTACTTTAATTTGCAAGCTTATACTCCCTCCATCCCAAAATATAAGTCCATGTTTGATTTTTCAAAGTTTTTTCTTTCTGACTCTGACCGTAATTAATTTTTTTTGTGCTATATAATACTTGATGAAAAGTATACCAATGAAAATACATTTGAAACACGAATCCATTTATATATTTTGCATAAGTTATTATATAACACAAAAAAGAATAATTACGGTCAAAATATGAAAAGAAAGACTTTGAAAAGTCAAAAGCGGACTTATATTTTGGGACGGAGGTAGTAACATTTAGATAGAACTTGAACAAATTAATTAAGTAATAAACAAATATAAAAGAATTATCGTGGACATCAGGATATGTTAAAATCTAAGAAAACAATACAAGTCTAACATGATTAAAATTTTATTTTTTGTGCTTTCGATATGATAGGTTAAGGAAAAGATCAAGCGAGAAAAATAATTAAAATGAGAAAAGTAAAAAAAAAAAAAAAAATTAGTCACATATTTCAAATAATGAAAAAGAAATACATGAAAGATACATCTATTTTTATGAGTGTTTCTTCTCACCTTAATTCTCATTTGATAATTGATTCTATAATAAAGCCTCAAATCTTTGTAACACTCTACATGACAACATGTGTGACCTTATAGGAGGAACAAGACGATGATCATGGATATTGCCAATGTTAAGCATAATGAAGATGACAATGGAGTGATCGAAGACTGAAAGTCGAAAGACGGGTTGAGAATGGTAAGATTAATATGGTATGATTTTATTTGAGAACGGTAAGAAACATTAAAAAAAAACTCGGTGAATCAATATGTGTCTTTAGGTAAAAATACAACTAATAGGATTCGTATTAAAAAAGCACTGATAATTTGCATGGACTTAAGTATTTACTTGTCTCTATGTAGTATGAACCTTCGTCGCATTAATATACACTAGTGAAGTATCCATGCATAGCGGCGAAAATTTAAAACACCAAATAATTATAGTTGCAAAATTATAAATAAGTGTTTCGTATATGAACCGGATGAATATTGTTTATTATGTCAAACTTTCAATTTATAAGTAGTTATGAAGGGAAAGCGTGTGAATGTAATGTATATGAATCGAGAGTATGGGTAGATTAGTAATTTTACAATTGTTACTCGGAGAGTTTTATGTTTTCTCGTTATATATACTTTAGAGATGGATGTATAGTAGTATCTGTTATTTTGTAATGTTTTCTTCCTGAAATATATATTTTCATTTTCGGTCTATAATGTACCGAAATTTTGGACATTATTCACCGAAAATGAAAACATATATTTTACATTTTCGGTGTATTAAGCTTTTCATAACACGAATAACAAGCAACGTGGACAATTTGTTAACTACAAGGGTATTGTAAGTTTGTGTATCTTTATTGAATAATAATGAATGGTACATCAAGATTATATATAGGATATATAACGGGCCTAATATACAATGGGTCAAATACTAATCCTAATATTAATAGTCTAACACTCTCCCGCAGTTTGAGCGGGAGGAGACCGAACACTCAAGCTGTCACGAAACTCAGTAAACAAGGCAGATGATAACCCCTTAGTAAAAATATCATCTTACTGAAACCGAGAAGGAACATGCAGAACTCGAACTTGACCAGTAGCAACCAAATCACGAACAAAATGAATATCAATCTCAATATGCTTGGTGCGCTGATGCTGAACAGGGTTAGAAGACAAGTACACTGCACTCACATTATCACAATAAACAATAGTAGCATATGACAATGGTGTATGAAGCTCACAAAGTAAATTCCGAAGCCAACATGTCTCAGAAACAGCATTGGCAACACCCCGATACTCAGCCTCAACACTGGAACGAGAAATCGTCGGCTGACGTTTAGAGGACCATGAAAGTAAGTTTTTGCCAAGAAAAACACAATAACCTGATGTAGACCGGCGAGTGGTAGGGCAACCAGCCCAATCAGCATCCGCATAAGCAACCAAGGACTCAGTAGTAGAAGAAAATAACTGTAAACTATAAGCCAAAGTCCCCTGAACATACCGTAATATCCGTTTGAGAGCAGTGAAATGAGGCTCTCGAGGATCATGCATATATAAACAAAATGCTGCACAACATAAGTAATATTTGGTCTAGTGAAAGTGAGATATTGAAGAGAACCTGCAAGACTCCGATATAACGTAGGATCAGAAACTGGATCACCATCATCACCCAACTTAGACTCAGTGTCAACAGGAGTCCGAGAAGGGTTACAACCAACCATATGTGCACGCTCCAAAATCTCCATTGCATACTTATGCTGTGACAAAAACATCACAGAAGAGTCACGCGTAACTGACACACCCAAAAAATAATTAAGAGCACCCAAATCTGTCATGGAGAACTGCTTATGCAAAGAAGCAATAATAAACTATCAGAGGAAGCAGTAAGCACAATATCATCCACATACAGTAGCAGAAAAGCAGTATCATCACCATGTAGGTAAATTAATAAAGAAGAATCACATCGACTCGAAGTAAACCCAACAGTAAGAATATAAGCAGCAAATCGCTGAAACCATGCCCGAGGAGCCTGCTTAAGACCATAAAGAGAACGCTGTAATAAACAAACATAATCCGGATGCTCAGGATCCTGAAAAACCAGGTGGCTGATGCATATAAACAGTTTCAGCCAAATCACCATGCAAAAATACATTCTTGACATCAAGCTGATGAACAGGCAAATGTCGAGAAATAGCTAAACTAAGAACAGTCCGAATAGTGACCGGCTTAACAACCAAACTAAAAGTCTCACCAACATCTACTCCCTCCACCTGTGTGCTACCATTGGCAACAAGACGTGCCTTGTACCGACTAAGAGTGCCATCAGCCAAATACTTATGGCGAAATAACCACATACACCTAACAACGTTGACACCCGCAGGACGAGGTACACAAGTCCAAGTTTTATTCTTAATAAGCGCATTATATTCATCAATCATAGCATTTCGCCAATTTGGATCATCAAGAGCATCCTTATATGACCTAGGTGATGGAGAAACAGTGGACACATGACCAGCATACTTAGGATTAGGACGAGTAGTCCAGACACGAGAACGTATGACCATGGGATGAATAGATACAACAGGTGGTGGCGATGGTGGGTCAGGAACAGGTGCGGGAGAGACAGGTGGTGTGGGCGTTGGTGTAGGTGGGGCAGGGGAGGTAGGTATGTTGACTGGTTCGTGAGGTGTAGGTATGTCAACGGGTGGTATAGGAGTCGGGTTTAAAGTAGGACCAAGTGGGGTGGTGTTGATAATGGTAGAAATGAGATTGGAAGAATCTTCCAAAAAATCATAGGAGGGGGTGGGTTTGGACGGATTGGTTTGAAATGGAAAAACCGTTTCATCAAAGGTAACATGACGAGAGATAATAATTTTGTTGGTATTTAGATCAAGACAACGATAGCCAAAATGATTGGCAGCATGTCCCAAAAATATGGCAGGTGTAGCACGAGGTCCTAATTTATGGTTGGTATCAATATGTGGGTAACAAAGGCATCCAAAAACACGAAGGACACTATAATCAGGTGTAGCACCAAAAAGGCGGGTAAACGGTATGTCATTGTTAATGGCACGGGAAGGTAGGATTTCAATAAATAAACAGCCATATTAAGAGCTTCAGTCCAATAGTTAGGTGGTAAATGTGCTTGGAACAATAAAGTACGAATAAGGTTATTGATGGTACGAATCATGCGTTCAGATTTTCCATTTTTTTGAGAGGTGCGGGGGCAAGAAAATCTAAATTGGATGCCATGGGTTGAAAATAATTTATGAAAGGCAGTATTATCAAACTCACTACCATGATCACACTGAAACGACTTAATTTCACACTTAAACTGAGTACGAACATAACTACGAAACAACTGAAATTTAGACAAAACATCAAATTTATTCATTAATGGATAAACCCAAACATACTGAGAATAATGATCAAGAAACAAAACATAATACTTGAAACCGGAAAGACTCGGAATTGGGGAGGTCCACAAATCCGAGTGAACAATGTCAAAACAAGAAGTAACAAAACTAGACGAACTTACAAATGGAAGCTTCACGTGTTTACCAAGCTGACAAGCATGTCAAAGAACGAGAAGCTTCTCTTTATTACAAGAAATAGAATCACTAGACACAAGACGCCGCAACACTTCACTTCCTGGATGTCCAAGTCGTTGATGCCACGTATACTGACTGGTAAGATATGCTTGAGGAATTGGAGAAGGCTTCGTAACAGGGTAAAGATCACCCGTGCTATCACAACGGAGGAGTACCCGTCGAGTTAGGAAGTCCTTCACAGAAAAACCAAAAGGATCAAATTCAACAGTGCAATAATTATCACGAACAAATTGGCGCACAGAAATAAGATTTTTGACGATATGAGGGGTATCTTTATTGAATAATAATGAATGATACATCAAGATTATATAGGATATATAACGGGCCTAATATACAATGGGCCAAATACTAATCCTAATACTAATAGTCTAACAGCTACTAGTAAAACATAATTCCTATATTCATTGGATTTCCATAACTACATAAAGAAGTAAACAATCTTTAACTATTTAGCCTATGACCAAAGGGCGTGAAGAAAACATGACTAACTAAACACTAAAACAAAAACATGGGGATGTAATGATTTTACTAACCAAAGAGAATGGCAAAATGTCTCACATTATGTTAACAAATTTGTATCAAGAAAGGGCTTCATGCTTTAATCTCCCATATGTTTACATTTATAAAGTTTTCAGTTCCTTTCATTTCCTTTAACTTATGAAAAGGTTAATATGAGATTATAAATAAATGACAAGCTAATTAGGTATGGCAAAAAACTTACCTAAAAAAAGAATAGGTAAAAAAGAAAGAACTGAACACACTATATGTTGAAAAGATTAAGCAAGGTTTAACATATTTAGTCTAAAGTGACAAACAATAAATTGACATTATTTGGGTCATTGCTTATGAAACACAAATTCTCATTCAGCTCGTCACGTCATATTTCAAACAGCACCATAGTTTGTTCACGAGTTTTCCATAAAATTCTTACAATAATTCTACTTTTTAGTTGCTTAGATTATTCTTGAATGTGACACAATCAAAACAATAAGATAAATCACTATGCATTCCCTTTTAAATTTCAAGATTGCTAAAGTGTTACATTTCATAAGATAATTCTTAATTAGTGACCGTTCTTGACTTATGTTGTTCTTTTAACAATGGACATTTTATCATAAAAGTTTATGATCGATATCTTGTAAATACTCCGTATGTATTGTCTTTGTTTCGGTAGTTCAATGGTATGGATGACATGCACTATAAAACTGAGATCATGAGCGCAAATCCTCGTATCCCCTGAATCACGACATTACGCGATTTTTCTATTCTTATTGATTGAAGGTTAGTTTTTTCAAGTCTATGTTCGCGCAAGATGGGGTCTGAAAAATGTAAGGGTGATTTTTTGGAATATTTGAAGAAATGAATGGGTGAAAGTGTTGATTGATTGAAATAGGGTGCTAATGGAGTGGATTAGATATGTTTAAGTGATGATGAATATTGTAATCTTAGTTAAGCCAATAGCACGTCTTTGACGAAGACATTTATTATTATGATAAACAAGAGTGAGTGGTGCACTAAAGAATAACAAATTATTTATTGGATATAAAATTATAATTAGCGGAAAAACCATAAAGTAAAACTCATTATCAAACTGATGTTACCTTGCGTGCCTCCAAATGACATCACCAAACATAACAAATCTTTTCCCAAATCTTCTTCTCCAAGTCTTGTCATTCTTGATGTTAACAAACTACTATGTTTGATTTAATAAAAACAAAAAATCTAATTACCTAGATCTAAAGAACTGAAGGCAGTTATAAATCACGTAGTGTAAGGTAAATTACATGGTTAAGAATGAAAATAATGCTTCAAAGCATTCATGTTAATGAAATGGTTGGCGAATTGTTCAAGAGCGAGCTTATGTAGTCTTTCATTGTCGTAAACTCTTATGATCGACCCACACTTGGTTAATATGAATTGTAGTATTCTGATTATACTTTTACAAATATATCGTATATGATATCTAATGATTTGTTACACACGGAAAACAATACTAGGCAGTAAGTGTATAGGTAATAATTGTCTCCATATTTCATTTATGTTATCCATAAGATAAAAGTACGAGTTTTAGCAGAAATACGTATGTAATTTGGATGTGTTAGGTTGGTCCTTTTGGTTGTTATCACCTCTGTGGATACCTAACTCTGTATGCATTTTTGGACCACTTATTGTGAGGTTAGGAAGGTTGCAATATGTGGCTGATACTTGATAGGAGTGTGGATTGTCAATGAAATGTTGTTAGTAGTCTTGGTCTTCCATTGGGAAGGGATGTGTCTAATTCATTGAATGATGCCTCCTCTCAGATTGCTTCATGTTGTCTTATAGCGTAAAGTTTGATGGATGTATCTAATATTTGGATGATGGCGCCCCTCTGATTGCTCCGCTGGTCTTATAGTGTGAGGTTTGGTGGAATTCTACACGTACTATTTTAATTCCATCGGTTTGCTATCATAGTTGGAGGACATATAGTCTGTGGTAGTGTGGTTAGACCATCATTGGTGAATTATTTAGGTGAATTTGAGCTCTCTCTAACTAGATTTAGGTGCTCTTGCATGTATTAGTCCCTTGCAGCATGCAATTCATCTTTTTATAAAAAACAAAAGAAAAAATTACTGAGAAACACGTAACAGACTTGATAGGTGAGATGATCCCATAACTGATTTTAGGTTTGAATATAATTTTAAGGGAATGCTAGCAACGACCTTGTGAGTTATGTTTAATTATTATATGTTTATAAAAAGGGTAAATTGCAAATTTCGTCCAGTTTTCGAAAAATGCAAAAAAACCACCGAAAAAAATCCAATTTAGTCACAGAAGCGGATGTGACATTCCAAACACGCCACTAAGAGCTAACGACTGTTAGTACTCCCGTTAAGTGGCTTTACCCGATTAAAGACATGAGGGTATTATCGTCTTTTCACTGTTTCCCGCCGAATATTAGCCACGCCTGGCAAATATTACAAAACCCAATAAACTACCATGTTCCAAATGTTATATATATGCGTGTTTCATTTTCTTCCATGAACTTGAATATCACAAGGAAAATCAACAAGATCTTGAGAATGGTTAAGTTTTGGCAAATCGTGTACATAGTCCCTCATCCTTGATTTAGGTCTTCTTTATGGTAAACTTATTTTTGTTTGAATATTTTATATTGTTTTGTCCATTGTGTAGCTAAGACCATGCAAATGAAAACTTTTTGATGTTTTATATGTTGCACAGATTTGAATGAAAATATGTTTACTTTGCAAATCCATCACAATGGTGAATTTATCTTACCACCAAAAAGAATATATCATTTTGGAGATATTCACTGTGACATGTTTTCAATTAACTTATTTGAAGAAATGTTTAAGGAATTGGGTTACATATATGGTAGACTTTTGTTCACGCATTTTAGGATACTTGGGGAGTCATTAGATGTAGGTTTGCTACTACTACTATCTGACGAAGATGTGATCAGATTTATGGTGTATGTTCCTATATTTAGAGAAGTGGAGGTGTATATTGAAACCAATTTTTCATTGGTAGAGAGGCACATGATGGAGCGAATGACGTGTAAGGGTGAGGGTGTGGTGATAGAAGAAATTGTGGATCATGATGTCAGTGATGTTGTTGGAAAGGAGTTTGATGGAAAGAGTGGAAAAAATGGTAAATTACCATTGTTAGAGTTGAATCAGACCAGCCAAGCTAGAAAGGATTGAATTGTTTTTGATAATGATTATGGCAATGAGTTCCCACCACCATGGTTTGCAGAAGAAATGCTTGCAAATAGGACAAAAAGGATGAGTGATGAGTTTGTATTCAGAAAACTATTGGCAGAGATTGACCATGATATTAGGTTAGATAATTTAAGTCAGGATTCCCTAGAGTTTCCAAATGAGGTCGATTTTGATGATGTCAATTTTAAACAGGGGATGGAAGAGCTTTGTATTATGACACAGATGATAATGCTACCAGTAGTGGAAAGAAAAGGGATCTTGAGACTTGGTTTAATTATGAAGAGGTGGATCAAGGCATAGATGTTGAATGGCAAGATGATCCATACCATTTAGTTGAGAGATTAGTGACATGTTGGCTGAAATTGATCAAGCATTGGATGAACTTGATCAAGTAATTAAAGCTGAAGATGTAATAGAATTGTTTACTTTTTATGATCAAGCAATTGATGATGAAGGGGATGTGGTTCAAGTTAAGGTGGTAGCTGAAGAAATGGTTGAAAAAGAGGCCGTTGATGGTGATGATGATGAACAAGTAGTTTATGATGGGGATGTGATTCCAGATGATTTGTATCCTGCATTAGTTGCACAAGAGGGAGTTTTCTCAGCTGATGATGGGGATGTGATTCCAGGTGAAGTGGTTTCACAAAAAGGAGTTGGGCCAGATGAAGTGGTTGCAGAAATGCTGGAAGACCAAACTAGATCAATTAAGAGGAGAAAACTGATGGCTGACAAGAAAACTGAAGATGTTACTCAATAAATGCTTTTATGTTTACTTGCATAAGCTGTTATACTTCTGCTATGGTTATATAGTTAAGATTAAGACAATATGTAGTTTTTCTAAACTTTATCTAACGGTTGTGGAATAGTCTAGGAATACTTGCAAAATTTTGTGATCTAATGGTATGGAAGCCTACCAATTAGGCAACTTTGGGCAATTGTATGCATTTAGATTGAGTTGTAAAGTCAAAATTTAAAAGTCAAACATGGTATTCATATGAGTTGGTGCTTTAACATTGTTCTTTGGGTACAATCGGATGCTAATTTCACATACTTATGCAACATTATCGACATGAAACAACAAAGTTGAGCATTCATACTATTCCCATAAACCAGTTTTCAAACACCTTTTTTATCAACACGAAGATCAAAAATACGACCATATGAAGAACATATGGTCTAAGCAAAATACAAAGATAAAGATAATATGGACAAGTAAAAGTGTAAAAACAACAAACATTAGTGAAATATTCATAAACATAATCCATTAAAGCATTATATTCATAAACATAAGGACCTTACAAAACCCCATCCCAAAAGCCAGAACTATAAAAACAACATACTAAAACTAAACACAAGATCCAAAACCACAACCCAAAAGCTACACAACACAACCCGTGCACCAAAACCATAAACCTGGTAACCCGTCCTTCAACTTTGTAGCAATGTTTCACCTCGTGCCCGATTGGACCAAAAATTAAAGCGTTTTCTCGGAAGAGGCTTGACTATAACGGACCTGCAGTTACTCTTTTATGAACTGAAAAATATCTATTACAATCTAACTCTTGAAACTACTTTTAAATAAAACTAGACTCAATTAAATTTAAAATGACATGTGGCATAACTTCTAACGACTTATAGTTTAGGAGATATGATTCTTCGAAAATCAACAAAATCTGAAAAATACACCATTTATACTCTGACCGAAGTATATTGCCATATGCTGAAAATCCATATGGGCATATGCCCCTTTACAAAATCTTTGATGCGACCATATGCCCATATTCTGGAATTTCATATGGTCATATGCCTGCTGCAGATTTTACAAAGAAAACTATATTCGCTCTAATTCCGGAAAACCAACTTCCGAGACTTGAAAATTAACAAAACTTTTAAGAAATCATTAACATAACATAATACATCGTTTCTCTAATCATTCGCTGTCTAAATGACCCACAAACATATATTTTACGGGGTTTGCTAAACGCCCTTTTTACCCATTTTCAAACACAACATAAATATAACACCTTTAATCATGAAACCAATACTTTAACTTGAACCAAATACTCATTTAACATTCAAAACTTTGACAAGTTTAACCCACGGCCATTGACCCGTTTAAATCCCAAAATGGGTATAAATAAGTACTAATCCAAACATCCCTTTAATTGATTTATATACACTTTAACCCGTTACCATAACAACCATTTGACATACATAACTTTAACAAAAAATACATAACGTTGACTCATGACAACATACTTACAACCCAATTAAAGACTTACAGGGGCATCAACTATGACTTCGAGCTCGGTATTCTACCTAAGCTCCTACTTACTTTCAAACCTTTTAACATTAACTATTCCAATCCTTAAGCGTTAATCCAAGCCATAACACTTCCATAAGAACCTACAAAACATTGTAACACTATAACGTAAGTGATTACGCTTAGTAATTAAAATGATAATAACATACCATCATATTTCAATCAAACATATAAGCATCACATATATCTTAACACTTACTTCGCGGCTCAACCTTCTAATTCTTACTTTAACACATAACATCAACTTACTCTACAACCAAAATCATCACTTAGATCTCATTCATCGAAACACATAAGCACATCTTAAGTATACTATTACTTAACACAAAACATACATAACACATATATGTTAGAAATCCATATAACACCATGCCATTATTATTTTACTTACCTTAGCTCTAAACTATGCATATCAAGACATCATCCTCATCCTAGCACCATCATCATCATCATCATCCTATGTTAAGATCATCATACACATAAACACTTAACATATAATCAAATAACTATGACAATGGTTTATACAACCATCATCTTACCTCTAATAATTACTAATCATTATATTATTATATCATGATTAAATGATGATCAATCCCATAAATAACTAGCTTAATTGAGATTACTTACTTGTGAGAAGGATCATTGATAAAGCTTATCTCATGATATGGAATCACTAACTTATAAAATACTTGATCATCAAACTAGTTTCTTCCCTCATTTTCTCTTGTAAAACCGACATATACACACAATCTCTCATTTCTAGAACTTTATAGAAAATATGAAATAAATCGAAGACTTATCCTCATATTTCTAGTTGGTTGGAAGTTTGACCAAATAACACCTTTGGTCTTTAAAGTCTTATTCCTTTCTACTTTGGCCACATTTAACCTTATAGCACATTTAACACATTACCACTTTAGTCCCTTAAATTCCATTTTCATTATATCTATGACACAACATATCTTTTATAACCATGTTACCCATTCTTTGACTATTACATTGACTACCGAGTTTGACTAACCAACCACGTAAAACCTTAGTCAATTTCATCTACGGTGGGTGTAACAATTCACAATTTATGATGTCGTTATTTGATCATTTACGTCATTTAATATTTTCGTTTCAAGTAGATTTACTTTTACGAGTAGCCGGATAAGCTCACTCGCGTATGTGCGTTAAGATTGAACCAAGCGTGAGCAATAGCCATTGTACACACTTCTAAGAATTTTATATTATATTTATAATATAAAGTGAGTTTTAGGCAAGTTGAATTATTTTTACAGTTTACGATACTTTTATCAAGAACATGTGTCATCAAACGCGATTTAACACTTCCGGTTTTAGACTTAATGTACATTTAACATAAACCGACACTAGAATAGGCCCAATCTACACATTATATATCTTTTAGGTTCTTTACAATCATATTTGAAATGCCACATTTCAGTTTTTCTATTTTCACGTAAACTTCGTACGTTTTACGTTTACGCGTATTTAAACTTACATTTTTAGGTTTTAACAAACGTTTACGCTCTTCGGTGAACTTATCACTCATTTAATATGCCAAGATATAGTATATTGATAAGTCTTAAGATTTTTATAAGTTTATTATTTTACCCGGTTTTAAGATTCGTGATTTAAATACTTAACGTTAGTAATTACCGGGACCAAACTACACTCCGTAACTTAGTTATATCACAAAGTCTTCCAATTAATCACCTCATATATGTGTATGTCGACATTTTTAATGAATCAACAAGACAATTAAGTCTTGGTGATGAGTCATTTAGACACCTATATATTCTTAAGACTTAAGTTACTAATAATATCTAGATATTATCAGACGCGCGTACCTAAGTCTTTACTTATCACTTCATTTGTAAAATAAACTCATCCAAAACTCTCCTTGTCCCTCATCTTGAACGCCCAATAGCAAACACAAATCACCATCAATATTTGATTATTTTACTTCAAGTTATACATAGAAGTTGGAAGTCCTTAGTAATCTCTACATGAATTTTGAGTTTATTTGGTGATTCCATGGTTGAATAAGGAGTTGTAAAAGGTGATTATGGGCTGAGATTAGAAGGTTATTACAAGGGTTTCATAAGGTTGATACAAGGATTTCATAAAATAATCTAAACGTGTTTAATATGTTGAGATATGAATATACAAGTGATTAGAATATATGAATTCGGGACAGCAAGTTGTGCATAATTTTATGCTAACTTTGAAGGATCTTAGAGAACTAACCGTTTGTCGGATTAAGGTGAGGTTAAAACCAAACTTATAGTCCTCTGAGTCTACTTTCTGATACAATTGGTTACATGTTCTAGTTGCAATTTTAAGTAGGTCAAATCTTCAATTTACAATAAACTGTCCAATGCAGATTTTGCAATTTCACATAAGTTAGCGAAATGATATAGGTTATGTGTACAAATGTTATAGTAGGATTTAATAACTATAAAATGATATATTTATGTGTTTATGCCCGAGGAATGTCTAAGCCAAGAGTAATGGTTTATTAGTAGCTCATTTATGCGAGTTTTCATGTTAAGCGCTAGAACTAGTTTATGTTCATGTTTTAGCAAAGTTTATAAACTATGTATGTGTTATCCTTCAATAGTAAGTCCAGGTATAGTCCTATGTATTGCGGATTATTGCAAGTGCATAAATATGTAGTGTTGTTCTGAAAATGCAAGTGCATATGGCATATGTTCATTCACTCTCATACGGCGTATGGACCTGAAGGCCCGTACGACGTATGGACCTGAAGGCCCATACGGCGTGTGGCTTCAGAATGATGTTTTAATAGGCTTATGTTGATAGCTTTAGTCAAGAACGAATAAGTATGATACGATGTGCATTGGTCCATAAGATAAAAGAAAATATATGATCCATAGCTTATGTCACGGAAATTTTAATTATGTATCATTAGCTACGTTGATGTCATAGCTCCGGACATAATTGAGAGTTTGTTATGTTATTAGCATGATTCAGATATAGCCGAAAACAAATCATGTTTAGGATGATCACAAGAAGCATCGTTTGTAAAGTCTATAGTGCCCAAGAAACACACTAAAATTCATGCAGCGTGCCTAAGAAGTGCACGATATAAAACTCCCGTAGAAGCATCATTTGCGGATGACCCATGCTTACTATAGTGTCTACATCCGATGCGGATGATTTATGTTTAGAACCAACATGTCAAGTAAATATGGTCAAGCATTCTTTTTGGATGACATAAGTTTAGAAATGCAAGATAACATGTTAGAGCCCCAATAAGAGTACTCGTCAGCTTGAGAAGTTCTCACTTATAGCAAGACGACTAAGTCTAGTCAGAAGCACGTGCTCAGATTTCAATTCATGATTACGAGTTCAGACTGAATTATATACATCATGTACAAGTAACAAGACGACTAAAATTCGTACCATTTATAGTATATTAAATATTAATATATTCATGTTTAGAATTGCAAGTAACAGTTAAGATATAGCATTAGATCCAGAAATGTGCTTATTCACCTATGCACAAACTCATATAGATTATAGTTCACGTTACAAATTTAGACTGAGACCCGTTTACTCACTAAGTCATCAGGACTTACCGTGTTCAGTTTTCATGTTTTGCATGTTAGGTTATAAGGACTTTAGGGCTTGTAGATTAAGAAGATAACTTAAGGTATCGGTAATGCTCGGGTATATAGGTGACGAGCATCTCAACCATTCTTTGTTATTCATCTTGTTAACATCCCAAATATCTATAGTCATTCGTCTTTACAAGTAAAGATTTGTAATAAACATGTTTTAATACCAAAGTATATGAAGTAGATTATGTCTTTGGGTACGGCTCATCAATGGGAGTGTTTAGGTTAACAGTTTAACACCCACACCCGTAGTATTTTACGCTTTCGCTTATGTAATTTATGTACAATATATATGTGTTTTGTTGATGAAATATATTTGAGAGTTCAAAGTTTTCAGAATCAGATTTCAATTTATGCGATTTTCGTATTCAGGTCTATACGGCGTGTAGGGTAGATCCTATACGGCGTATGACTGTATACGGCGTGTAGAGTTTAGGCGTCTACGGCGTATTCAACATTTTCTTAATTTTTTTTACATGCATTTCAATAACCCTCTCGAGGACATGTTCATTTAGGAATAAAGAATATTACTATTACATAAAGAAAGATTGTTTCTTCATGATTTATTAAACTTTCACACTACAAGGATTGGAAGCATTATGATGAACGTCTTAGCGAGGACACGATGTCCTCGCCAAAAGCTGCTAAAAAAAAGTTTCAGACTTTGATTTTATCAAAAAGCAAAAAAAAGAAGTGACATAAAACTTTGGCGATATATATTATTTCGCCAAAACCTTTAGCGATGATATATCATCGCCAAGGGCCTAAATAGTCCTTGCCAATTAGGCAGATTGGTTCTGTGTCAATTAATATTTTGTTCGATATACTGTACTATCAAAATGCGTATACAATAAAGTCATAGGCAAGATCTAACAGCATACAACATGATTCTTTATTATATTAATTAAAGTACATATAGGAACTGAAAATACATAATCGTGATTGTTACCTATGACTAAAGTCACTAAACTAGAATGACCTGTTATCTCTCCCCTACCCTTTTGCGTGTGCTTACTTTAAATTCTTTGGTCTATAATTCAAATATTTATTATTTTAAGATAATAACATCTTGTTAAATTTCTTAATAACACCAAAACTTACTATCGAAAAAGTTGATTAAAGTGATGATCAAATTTAAAATCTAGTAGGAGTGAGACCAGCGACAAAGCTACGTCACTATGTAACCGTGTGTCTCTTAGAAATTCTTTATGAAATAAAACCAATATTAAAAAGATAACTTGTAACATTATTTTTTAGAGAAAAGTTATTTTACATACAAAAGTTTTCTCAAATACCAAGAGACTTATTCCCGCCCTCCATTTAAAAAAAAATAATGGTTGAGATTAATAACATTTTATTATTTCACTTATTTTTTATAATTTAAATATTTTTTAAATTGTTAATCGTTAGGTGAAAATAATTACACCATCGCGACGAGCATTTAATTATCTTTATATAAACGGGCATTTTGATATACTTTCGAAAAAAGAAAAAAAAAATCGTTTTTTCCACGTTTTTTCGTCTTTTCTTCCATTTTTTTTAATATGATATTTGCATGAAAAAATCACATGTGATTAAACATTAATTTGAATATCACATGTGATATTTAGTGTTAAATCACATATGGAAAGGGGATCTATTGCAAAGTGTGATAGAATTAAAAAGTATAGAAAGCCATTCATAGTGTGACACATGTCCCCCATCTTAATTTATACATAAAATTCGTCTAGGGGTAATATGGTCTTTTGACCCGTTTTTCTTTTTCCACCTCAAATTTTAAACGCACGTATCTCTTAAATGGCAAAATTTTAGAAAAAAAACCGATTTCACCAGAATTTATAAAATTTAATCCTCTTTAATTTGGTATAAAGTTTGTTAAAAATTTTGAAACTTTTTTTTTACATATCAAATGGGTGTTAATTTTCTTGATTTTTTGGGCATTTTCAACCTTATTTTTTACCCTAATAAATGTCGATTCGTGAAAAATTAAAACATAAAAGTTATAGATTCTCGTTCACCCTTTACATAGGTTTTTGAATCACTCGAATCCCATGTCATATGAGTAAGATATCATCCGTTAAAGATGACGTTTTACTCATATTTGTTACAAACAAGATGTTTGATGAAATGTGTAGCTTAGATTTTTAGTGTTAAAATTGCGTCAAATGCTCTAATTTTTTTAGCACAACGCATTATTAATCATTTTATTAATGTAAGATTCAAAAAGTAAAGTTTTTTAACCGTTAATTTTCTTAAAGAAATGTACATTTTGTTCATCAGTTAATCTTTGTTCATCAGTTATTCTTTGTTCATCAGTTATTCTTTGTTCATCAGTTAATCCTGTTCATCAATAAGTATTGTTTATCAATTAGTCTTTATTCATTAATAATCTTGTTCAAGACTGATGAGGTGATGGACAATATTAATTGATAAACAAGACATACTTCAGTTCATCAAAACGAGATTTTGTTCATCACACGTCTTCCCATTTTACTTGTGTTCATCAATATCACCAGTTAGTTTTTATTCATTAGCTAACCTTGTTCATCGGTTATTATTAACTGATGAACAAGACATACTTTCGATGAATAGTAACTAATGAACAATATTTAATGATAAAAACATTATGAATAATAATTGACACTAACTGATGAACAAAAAACAATAACTGATGAACAAAAACATGTTGAAAAACAATCGACACTAATTGATGAACAAAAACAAGTTGAAAACAACCGACACACTAACTGATGAACAAAACAACCTAATAAAAAATATTGTTCATCAATAAATAAAAATTATAATGTTCATCAGTTGTCTAAAAAATCACAATGTTCATCGCATTATAGCAGTGTTCATCATGTGTTACTTGTTGTTCATCAATAAAAAATTGGTCATCAATAAATAAAAATTATAATGTTCATCAATTGTTATAAAAAAACACAATGTTCATCAGTTATGGTAAAGTGTTCATCAGTTTATCATTGCTTGTTGTTCATCAACAAAAAATATTGTTCATCAATAAATAAAAATTATAATGTTCATCAGTTGTCTAAAATAATCACAATGTTTATCGGTTATGGTAACATGTTGTTCATCGGTTTATCGTTGCTTGTTGTTCATCAATAAAAAATATTGTTCATCAATAAATAAAAATTATAATGTTCATCAGTTATCTAAAAAAATCACAATGTTCATCAGTTATAGTAATAGTGTTCATCAGTTTTTCAGTTGCTTGTTGTTCATCAGTTAGTTTGTTCATCATTAAGTGTTTGTTCATCAGTTAAAAAAAAGTTAAAAATAACAAAAATAACAAAAGATGTATTGTGGTAAACCAATTCGTGCATTTAAATGTACTTTTATAAGAAAAATCTCTTTTAGGCATTTTATCAAACACTTTGTGTGCACTAAAAATGACTAAGACATCTTCTTTAACGTACGATATCTCGCTCATATCAAATTGGATTTGAGTGATTCAAATTTCTGGTTAAAGAATGGGTAAAAGCTAAAATTTTCGTGCTTTGAGTTTTGCATAATTCGGCCTTTAAACTAGATAAAATTATAGCCGAAAATGTCAAACATTTCAAGAAAATCAACACCCACTTAAAAAAAAATTCAAAAAAAAGTTGTGATTTATATATCAAAATGCATACCAAATTAAAGAGAATTGAATTTGAAAAATTATGGTGAAATCGGTTTTTTGTAAATGTTTGTCGTTTGTAGTTTAGGGTGGAATAAAAAAAGTGAGTTAAAAAGACCAAATTGCCCCTAACCGAAAATAATAATAAAAAAAAAAAGGTGGGGACATACAATAGCTCAAAGGCTTTTAGATTTTTAAAGCTCCCCTTTAAGGATCGCAACTAATCATATGATATTAGTGTTCACATATGATATATTATCATATATGATTTAACACCAATATCACGGATATTCAAATTTATCGTATGTGATTTAACACTAATATCAAATATGATATTCAAATTTATCATTTGTGATTTAACACTAATATCACATGTGATATTAAAATTAGTGTTTAAGCACATGTTATATTTTTATACAAATTTCAGTAACGAAAAAATGAAAAAGTGAAAAAGATGAAAAATTTTTTGTCAAGTATATCAAAGTGCTATCTATAGAAGGATAATTAAATGCTTGAATTGTATATTTTTATCTTTAACGATTAACGGTTTGAAAGATATTAATATTTGAAAAGAATGAAAGTGGGTTTTAAAGAGAAAAGTACAAAAAATAAAGAAAAATCTTTGAAGTCCCTTGTGGTCAAACTTTAACCAATGTCCAAAATCATGCGCAACCATGACTCCTAACTCCACCCAAAATTTCGCCACGGTCCCAACTACCACTATACTTTTTTCACTTTATTACTATCAATAACTTCCGATATTTCGCAGAACCGCCGGCTACTCAACCGGCGGCCTTGCGAACCGGCACCATGATTTGACATAAAGGTAAGTTGACTGTTTTAATTTTCTTGATATCCGTTTAATTTCTTGATATCCGATCGATGGTTTGATTGCTACTTTTAATTTGATTTATTGTTTCATCTTAAATACACACTCAATATTCACACACTCAATCCGATTATTGTTTCATTCCATCATGAAACCGATGGTACTCTTCGATCTTTTGTTTTTGTTTGATTGATTGTTAGATCTATGCTTATAATTGTTATTCTTAGGTTTTATGGTTTGTGCTATAACCGATAATAAATTAGTGTTTATGTTTAGTTTTAGCAGTTTTATGTTTAAGCAGTTTCAAGTGCTTAAGCAGTTTCAAGTGCTTGTTTCAATAAAGTAGTGCTTAGTGTTAAGCAGTTTCAAGTCCTTGTTTGACCATTTTTAAGAAAATAAGCTGTTTTGAAGTGCTTATTGGGTCATTTTTAAAAAAATAAGCAGAGTTGAAGTGCTTATTTGGGTATTTTTTAAAGAAAATCAGCTGTTTTGAATTTGTTATTGGGTAATTTTTAAGAAAATAATCAAATTTTCAAGTGTTGAAAATTGACTCTTGTGTTTGAGAGTTCTGCTTAGTTCTTCTTAGTTCTTCTATGCTTATTCATGTCTACATGAAAATATGTTAACATTGCTCAATGCTATTCTACGTTGTTTATAAACCTGGTTCAAATTAGACTTTTAAGTGTACTGTTTAGGTCGAATATTTGAAAAGTGTTAAACTAGTTATAAGCCTAGTATTCTGATGTATATAAGCCGATATTTCAATTGTTTTAGAAGCCCATATTTCAAGTATAAGCCCATAAGTAAAAGTTCTTCTTAGCTTATTTCGTGTCTGCAATAATTTGGTCTCATAATCTTGTTATCTTATCCCAACGATGCTAATTCTTGTATCTTGTAATCTCTTTAGGAATATCATGCGAGGGTACATGTTAGAAGCAAACTCAATTACTTTCCGTTAATGAAAGACAGACTAGGTTTGGACCGATGTGCACTGTTTAGGTCGACATGTTTTGGGCGGTGGCTGGATTTGGATTATGTTGACAATGAGGAGGGTCTTATACATTTTATGCCTTAAACAAGTCTTCTCCGATAATGATCACTATGATTTACCCCTCATTTATAATGTTAACAATCATTTGCTACACTTTGATCGTCGTGAATTTTGCCTCATAACTGCATTTAAGTTTGGGATGGTCGGCCTGTAAGTTTAGGGAGGGTGATATCGGTGATATCATTGCGGATCGTGTATTTTCGGAGAAGATAGGTCGCTATGTTAAAAACATATATCTTCTATCTGTGATTGAGGATGAAGTGCGTTTACGAAACTATCGATGAAGACTTAATACGAGTTTGTCTTTTGTTATCTTTGGAAGTTATATTTATGGGTCGTGAGTTAGGATCTGTTGTTGATGATGTATATCTAAGGATGGTAGATAATCTGGATGCTTGGAATGAGTTTGCGTGGGGAGAGCACATCCGCGGGAGTTATATCGCCATTAAATGTTAACTCAAATCATAAGGATGAGCACCATAAAGCATTGGACAAAGACCCAAAGTTTGTTCCATCGTATTCATTGTCTGGATTTATCATGTGTTTGTCTGTATTTTAGTCCAAATCATTGTCAAGTTATTTTATGCTAAGATTTTGTTTCTCATTTGACTTATACATTTACTGTTTGTAGATATGGATTCTAGAGTCTTCATCTGCACACATCGTTGGTGGAGTAAGGACCCGGATGTGATCCCGAGAGGTTCTCTCGGAAGCATTTTCCATTTCAAAATGGGAGCTATACAACCAACTTTTTCCCATGTCGTTAATGTGTTGTCACCTTTCTGAATTGCATATATGCCAACTTTTTTCCTTTGATTGTAAGATTTATAAGTTCTTGTCTAGGTTAATTGCATATATGCTTAACATGTTAAATGCTTATCTAAGATGTTTTGTAATCTTAAATGCTTATCTAGTCTGTAAATTAGTTTATTTATTTGTTTCTAAAGTTTATTTGCTTTTTGAAACAATTATTTTATATTTTCCTTAGGTCAAAAATCCAAATTATGACCTATATCCCAATAGTCTGAGGCCAATCAATGGTTTAGATAAAGCCAATTTTTAAGTGGTATACACCAGCAGCACCTCCTCTGTTGAATACGGGGGGTTGGTGATTATCTAAAAAAATTGTCATCAGCTCGCACAACTAAGGACAAAGATAGAGAGGCACATCCACTTAGGCAGAGTTGTATTCTTCGGTTAAGGCTTTGAGCGCTTATGTGACAGTTGATTCTACCTAAAGAGATCAAGAGTTTGAAAGAACGTGTCTACAAATTGGAGACTATTATTCATGTTAGTCTTGACACAAACCCTTTTCTACGTATGCCCCAATTTAACTAATGTCTAATTATCATGTTTTGCAAAATACTTTTAAAGATATTACTCGGAAAACAAAAGCTATACGAGCACAAAGTTATTATCTGACAAAAGGTATATATATATATATATATATATATATATATATATATATATAAATATATATATATATATATATATATATATATATATATATATATATTTATCTTTGCACATTTTATTTTTTCTTGTCATTTACTTAGTTAAGTGCATGCACATGTTACAGATAACGTGGAGTGTGATCTGGGTGACGAGTATTGTAGTAATCTAGATGGTGATTTCTTTGAATTATTTGATTCGCCTATTCGAACATCCAACAAACACACTGCCAATGGATTTGTAGATGGTTTGGATAATTTCTCTCGGAAAGTTTATGTGGTAATTGATTTCTACAACTTTCAAATTATTCTAATTTGTCTTGTACCTTGCATTATAACTTGTTTTATAACTTTACACAGAATGGTGGGGTTGAAGTGGACAAATTTTCTGACGAAGATTTATCTGAGGTAATCACATACATGTTTTCAAGAATATATTAACTGTTTTCAAGATTTATCTTAGGTAATAACAACGATTATTGTGATGTAATTGCAGGATGATTGTGTAATGAAAAGCAAGTCACGAGATTTATAGGGTGGCAGAGCAGAGGAAACAGAGGACGAAATTTATTTTTGAAGAAGAAAAGAGCATGAAGAGTATAGAGCATAGTAATTCCAGTCACATGAAACTTGCTTTACAAATGATGGAACTTTCAAGAGGAGGAGGTATGTCAACGCGGGTCAGCCGCAGATGGAACCATGGGAAGAGTTATTACCTTTATATCGTCCCTAGCATGGATGCGCAAAAACGCATAAATTTCCTTGATGCATTCATGATTGAAAGGTGTGAAGATATCGAACCGTGGGAAGAGGTATTACCTTTATAAATCGCAACTATAGCATCGATCTTGGCTCAATTAAGTCTTATAATACAACTTTAACCTGTTTTGTTTAGGAACCAAGCCGTCCATTCAAATGTATCGATAAAATTTCATGTACTTTTGAGTTGGAGAAGTTTGATTACCCCAGGCGCACTCTCGCAAAAGTTTCCTTGGTATAGTGACATTACCGTTGATCGCATTTCTGGATGCTTTAGTCTTTGATAAACGTAGGTTGGTTACTTGACGAGGTAATGCTAAAATAACCATTTGAGATATTTTGGATAAAACTATTTTTCGCTATATGTAAAATTTTTGTTGAATTCTGTCTTTTTATTGCCTACAGCACATTGATCTTTGGGTATGGTATATGTGGTATTTCGCACCATCTTCCAGATTGGTCAATGGTTAGTTACTACTTTTTAACGCTTCTACTTCAAGACTCAATGCCACTGTTTTATGCAACCGATGAAATTTACCCATTTGCATGGAGGAATGTGGAACAGGTATTTATTGGTAACCAATCTTTTAGAATATAATGGTTTAATTATGTGGATTATATCAATTTTATTTTTAAACATTGTAGGTCTTCATACCTATAAATGAACCCAAGAAACATTGGTCGCTTGCGCAGTTTGACATTAAATACGGAATTGTTACATTCTATGACAGTGAAGGATATCAAGAACCTGAAACTCGTCCGTGGTATTTGAATATGAGGAGTGTGTTGGAGTGTAAGCCCGGTAGTTCTAGAGAAGACTGATGTGTTTGCAAGCAAAGGAATCGATCCCCTAGAATACAACATTAAGTTTAGGAATGCACATAACATCCCTGCTGGGTGGGGTATTTTGTGATTGCTTGGCCTTTGTATGCTTATTTTTACAAAGTTAGTAATTTTTGAAGCCGATTGTTTAAATTTGTCTTTTACATAGTTTTAAGCCTTATTTCTTTAATGTTGTCTTTAATAGTGTCTAGGTAAATGATGTAGGCTAGTGTTTTTCCTACTTAGTTTGGAATTCATAACCTGTACTTAACTCACACACAAGCATGTTAGCCTAGGAGTCCTTGCATAGAAGTATAATGAAATAGTATACCACTAACCTTTACATGGCATTAACCTAGTGTTTCTAAACTAGCAGTGTTGCATAAGCATAAACAATTCATTGATAGATTTGGTTACAAATATTAAATTTGGTTTAAGTGATACTTAAACCAATCATACATACATCATATGTAACCAAACACATCACTTTCTAAACTAGGAAATAACATTTAGTCTCTTTTCCTTTTTTTTGGATTATCATTACACTCGTGCAAAATGGTTGACTTGCCTCGTTAGATTCTCATTCTTTTAGGTTGCTTCCCAACAATAGTGTTACTGCTACTAGGACCCAAATTGCCATGTCGTTGCTTAAGTTTAACACCGCCACTTGGTTCTATAACTTCTTCTTGTTCCCGACCGATATCTGTTTCTTAGTTCTTCTAGCACTTCAATTGGTAATCGGTAACTTGGTTCAAAGATTTGGTCCATACAATTCATATATCTCAGAAAACATTACCTCTCTTTCTACCTTTATTGACCACTCCCTATCATCATGATTATGCTCAAACGTAACTCTTTTACCACTCATTTTGTCAGTTATTTGTTTTTTGTTATAGATGTGTGATGAAAATGCAATTGAGATTATGGCCTTATATAGTGGAGGATCAAATTGTTTTTAGTCAAAAAACAGCTTTTCATGACTGCAACTTTTGCATCTATTAGGTCACAAGGTTTACCACACAAGCTTATAAGAAAGATAGAGAGGCGATTGAACAAGAAATGAAACACACACACACGATATAAGTAAGACCTATGCGTGAGTGGTGTGAAAAGAAACTTGAACAACCAACTTTCAAATGAAGGTTTACAAGAGTATTTATAGGCAAGGAGCTAGGGCAACACTCCTACTCCTTCCCTTTCACCTATGGGCTTGGGCCTAAGCTCATGGGCCTTCTACATAAGCTTAAGGCTAATAACAAACATAAAGGCCATAATAAGCTAACTATTACATATGAGTAACTAACACTTGAATTAAGGTTTAGGAGTGATTCCAATCTCCCCTCAAGTGTTATTACATATGAGTAACTAACACTCAAGTGTTGGTGATGAAAACGGTGAAGGCGTTGATGTAATAGTAGTTTGGACGCTTTGATATTCTTCTTTCTTTCGAGAAGAATTGCCTTGATTTGAACAATCTCCTGTAGAGATAGTTTACTTTGAACGTTATGCTTTGATCATCTTTAACTCGTTTTGATCATTGTTCTTTGATGAAAGTGATAGTATGTTGTTGTTCAGACATGTCCGCCAGGTCTACTACTGCTCCAGTGTCTCCACGTCATTCTTCAACATGCTCACACGATCTTTTGACGTTGGAATTCAGTACTGATGGAGTTCTTTAAGTTATTAACTTTGTAGATTCTCTGTATTGACGAAGAATCATTCGGATCAGCAGGTTGCTTTTGGATAGAACTTCCATTAGTGATGATGTTGACGTGAGCATGAGAAGAATCTGCACGATCATTCCGCTCCTGAGCTTCCATAAGAAGAAAACATTTAAACGGTTAGTAATAAGCGGATTCCGCACTTACAAGTTTGAACTTCGAGAGTGTTAACAACATAGTGTGAAAACACAACTCTAATTCTTACAAAGGCCGTTCTCGATCGGAGTCCACAAGTGAGATAACACGATGTACCGGTACACCCACGATTCGAGATGAGTCGCAGGTACACGAAGCATCACCTCACGACTGTAGACCGTTTGAGACCACTCGCGCAATCCACGGAGTTGCCGAAGCCACCGGGCTGTGCGGTCGTTAGATGTTGACCGGCAGAGTTTCCATTCAATCACGAGGATCACAAATGAACCTCTCATAAATGTTCTCGACAGATTGCTAAGATCCGTGAAGGACTCGATAATGTATCACTGAAATTCTTATTGTTGAATATCAAGTGATGAAATGTCAAGTGTACCTAAGAGATCTTTTGATGAATCTCGTGGCTCTAGACTCAATTGTGCGCTTTGGTTTTCCCGAGTGAGACTAGTGGAGGGTCTCCTTCTTTAATATCAGCAATCTCTAAGAGAAGGCCGATAGATTATGTAGGGTTCCCTGTGAGAATGAAACAATCTTCTCAAGAGAAACTTGAGTGGCTAAGAAGGTTTAGTGCATGCGCCACTGGGTCCATGACGACTTTAATCTTCAATACCGGTGTCATCTAGTGACAACCAGTAGCATATGAATTGAACCCTTGTCCGCCCTAAGTTGAATAACTGGAGGGCTTTCTTTTCACCCTTTTCTTTGCTTTTCTTTTTAATTCTTCAACTCCTTCTTTCTCCGATTCTCATTTTCTCCTTTTACAATCATACCTAAGGACTTCTAAATACTAACTATTTGTGGTGTCCTTGGGTAGATCCCTCCGGCTCTGGCGGATCATAGGACGGTTATTCCTAACCTTAGTCACCTTATAACTCCATGACTAACCTATGTTGCCATAAAAACCAATGTTGTGAAAACTCTCTCAAAGTGTTTGTGAATGAAAAACATTTTAGTACCACTGTTGAGATAAGATTTTGCATAAATACTCCCTCTCCACATGTGCTTAAGAGTTTTAACGGTTAAAATGCACCGTGAGGAAAGAGCGAGCACATTTTGAATTGATTCACTCAAGATAGACATTCCCCGTAGACACTTACATGTGGCATAGTTAAAGAGTTGCATTGTCAGCTTTTAGGTGACAACTAGCTCTAATAACTACCAGGTGTAGACAATCCTCGAAGGTTGTCAAACCCGTCGAGTTCATGTCTACCAAGAGTTTCTTGAATGGTACATTCTACTAGGACAAGTCCTTTGCGAGACACGTTTACATCACTAGCGAACTAGCTTGAAATTATTACCCGTCCCGGACAAGTCTTTTCGAGTTACTAACAGTTAAGATCGCGTCAATTCATGGGTTAAGTCTATAGCACAAAGATTCATTTGCATTGACACAACATATTTCTTATCACTTATTTTTTCCCTCAAAAATGACATATATGATGTTATTTTTGAAAAGTTGAGAATAAATATGACCATTTTGAGTGTTGCGGAAAGAATGACCACTGTGAACAATTTTTGAACAAAGTTTTAATTCAAGTACTCCCCTCAACGAGTGATATAAACGGTTGAGGTTTTGAAAATCATAAGGAAAGTACTTGTTCTTTTGAGCAAAACCTTGAAAAGTGAAAGGTTTGATAGGTTTTACTCAAAAGTAAGAAGCCTTCGCTCCTTTTATAAGGATTGGCGAACTACGCGCACTACGTGGTCCTTTATTTACAAGTACGGTTGGTACACTGTTATGTGGCACAAGCCATAGACATAATCAAACAAGCAAAATCACAACGAGAATACCCAATGATTAAGGATGATCGCCTACTTTCGTGGACGTTAAGTCGAATCGGAAAGTTTGGTCATCCTCCCACATAGCTCTCCAACCAGACTGACTCGATGAATCAAACATTCATCAATCCTAGTGATTAATCAACGAACATCCTTGCATCCTTTGAATTCATCTCTTCGTCTCAATTATACCCAACTCAATGTCCTTCAATCGATGACAATCCATATCGAACCATCTCCGTGGTGGCCTTAGAACTTAGTGACTTTCATCGAAAGCCATGAAGCAAGTATGATGATTTTCACTTTGGTAGACAAACCCAAACTTGTGTTTATGAACGATTTTGTACTGAGGTTCTTGATTGATTCCGATGAAGTGTAGAATTTAGGTAAGATTCGACCCAGAGGTGAAGAACTTCAATATGCTCTTTGATTTGAAGCGTATGAAAACAAGGAGTGCAGTAATGTACTTGATTTAAATTTCGTTGAAGTTCGGTTGGGCTCATGTGTGATCCTCACCACCAGTTTATGTAAAGTGATCAACGGTTTTCTCCATTGGTGGTGTGGTTTCTAAATCCCTTGGTTGATCAGATGGTGGTGGCTGTAGTAGCTTGTGTGTAGTGGTGATAACCTGCTTAACCATTTATCGAATCATTGGATGGAGTTGCCTTCTTAACAGATTTTGTTGTTGACATAGGTGTTTCTTATGTTGATGGAGGTGATGATTGATATGATGATTTGGGTTTGGTGGAAGTGTCAAGAGGTGTTACAGAAGACTGTTGAGGTTCGTGTATAGGATTGTCAACTATGTAGTTGTCTGATTCCTTCTTTAACTTTTCCTCTTTTCAATCATTTCTTCACCACCAAATTATCATTAGTGAATCTTTCATCCTTATCATGATCGTAATCTCCTTCGTCATATATTTCCACATCTTCACCATGCTTTTCTTCTTGTTGTTGTATAAATTGTTGTTGTGGTTGCTTCATTTCAACAGTTGTAGAGACAAAGGACACCCTGATCCTTACCGTTGATTAACCGGATCGGATGGGGTAATAAATGTTTACAATGGATCTTCCATAAGTGGAGGACTACTGCTTGACCCTCCTTCCCCATCGGGTTGATTGAAAGGTTGAAGCATGGAATTCCATCCATTTCTGCTTTAATGTTCACGAAATTGTATTACCTCATCAATTGAATCATACTCATCATCAAGATGACTTTGTGAACATGAATTTGAATGGATGTAGCGTATAGGTTCCACATCATCGCAAGATGATTATGAGCATATGAAGTAGTTGAAGATGACACAAAGATAGTTCTTGCCAATTGTTTTGTCGTATCCAGCTTGGAATGTGTTTGCCATCGAGAGCTCACCTGGGGCATTGATGTTTGCTTGATTTGCAGCCATTTCATGATCTGAAAGTCATTAGACAAAGAGACAGACATATGGAAACACAATGTGTTTGTATTAGTCTGATTTATTATCTAATTACTTGTATGATGGTAACATGTTTATGTTAGTTACAAGTCCTAAGTCACATTAGTCCAAATGTATGAAGTTGATGTGATAAGTTACGTGAACATGTTAATTTTGAAATTTCAAAGAGCAATAATTCACTTAACACACAACATATTAACTTTTGTAAGCTTATATGAAACATCAGATATTTGTGACCTATGCGTAACATTTAACAAGTAACATATGAGTAACGGGCCAAAAAGTAGTGAACAATGGGTTATGAGTAACAAGGATCCCTGCGCGTAAGAAAGGAGCTTATGCGTAGGAGTAAGCTAAAGCGTAGACCAGCTTAGGCGTAAGAGTTTCTACTGCGCGTAACAAGTTCAAAGGCTTTAAGCTTACGCGTAGGGAAAGCTAGATGTTACGCGTACAGTTTACTCGTAAGAGCAAAGCTTATGCAATAATCCTTATTTACTAATATCTTTCCAAGATACACGTAATCCATCTGTAGACCCCTTATGTAAGAGCTACTTGAAGATTACTCTTTAAGGACCTTTACGCATAAAGTATTCCTTAAGCGTAACGGTTTGAACACCTAAAGATTCGGACATTACGAATAATTAACCTCATAAAATATAAACATGAAAACTTGATTACAGTTAACTCCAAACATCTTTTAGATCACAAAACAAGCATAAGAACATATCACATACACGAAAGACTTAGGAGTAAAATTACTTAAACCCTAAACCCTTAATCTATGGGTAAGGGATATAGCTACACAAATCAAACAAGAATGTTTCTGGAGTGTCCTAGATGTCATATGAGTGCAATGGAACAAGATTTAACACATTTCCACCACGAAATCAAAAGATTTATGGGAGATGAACCCTAAAAAAACCTAAAACTTAAGTTCATACAATTTAGATGTTTCTGGGCTAATTTAAAGGTTCAAAAACATGCATATAAACTTATTCTAACACTTTCTTGACTACCTAATAACATATCACAGAAAAAGAAAAAAAACCCTAGCATAAAGAACCCTAGAATTCAAATTAATGAAATTTAAGATTCAGGATTTTGGACGATGAAACAAGTTTAATAGACACTAAGAAAGGTTTCAACACAACTCATTTCAATCCAAACACTTTTATGCATAAACACCCAATTCATTCGAGTGAACAATTTTCCAAAATCAGCTTAAAGAGTTTTAACCGTTGGATTTGAAAGAATTTTAGAAATCCTTGTTTATCATCTTGATTAAAAACAGTTTAGAACTTATAGATTATGAAAAACTTGAACGGATTTAGAAGATTTGATTTGGGCCGTTTGATCTTGGTGGTTTAGGAGTAAATGAATTAATTTGCCAAGTTGACACATTCAGTCCTCAACCTTAAAGAGGTTCCAACCAAGATCCTTTAACTTCCATTTAGGTAAGACAAAACATTTGTAAGGCAAGAAACTTCACGATACTCCCCCTGATTTTTGTGAAATAATGAAATGGTTAAAACATTTGAGTACGAGGAGAGTATATGACAAGAAACGTATCCACCATTTTAGAAGAAACAACATAATTTTGAAAACATGGAAGTACAAGGTTTTATAGAAACCAAAATATTTACTTTCTCACCCTCAACACTTGTTCGGGAAAAATAGTGAAAGATTTGATAGAACAAAGTGTTGATTGAAGATTTGTACTTGCGATGTTTGAAAGAATTTAGATAGAAGAATGTTTTTGAGATTTTCTGATTTTATTTTTTGTATTTTGTTTTGAAAATATTTACAAAAGAGATTTTGGTGTTTGACAGGTTTTTAAGACTGCTTTAGGAGTTCATCCAATTCCTCTTGAGTCAAACACCTCATACCAATCCGGGGGACCAACTCATTAAACCTAGGAGGAGGCAAGGCTTTAGTGAGAAGATCCGCCAATTGGTATTCTCGTACCCACAAAATATAATTCACTCCCTCGTCCACTTCAGATCCTTGATGAAATGATATCAAGATCGAAGCGTGCTTTGATTTCGAGTGTCGAAACCGAGTTGCACGAGATCGCAATGGCACTCCGTTGTCGCAGCGACATCGGGATTCTCACAAATACGTAACCATAGTCTTTGAGTTGGTTCTCATCCATGACTTGGAGCAACAACATGGACATGGCTACATATTCGCTTCGTTGATGACAGCGTACAATCCTGCTTCTTTGATTGCCATGACACCAGTTTATCACCAAGAAATTGTAAAGCTCCTAAGTACTTTTCCGTGAGCTCTACATCTCCGCGGTCAGTCAACAAAAAGCTGTCTTAGTTAAAACCAGAATCCTTTCGGATACCGATCCTGCTTAATGGTTCCCTTTGGTGTAATCGGAGGATTCTTTTAGCCTCCGAGAGGCGGGTTTCAGCTGGTCGCGAATCGGGATAAGCAGAGCAAGGCAAAGATATACCGGCAGACAACATCAAAATCGGCTAGTCTTTAGATGTATAATGAGACCCAATAATACTAATGGTATTTTGCAGTGTATCCACCAATTTCCCCATGCAACCGCCTAGCTTGGTATGAAAGCCATGGTAAAACATAGTGTCATTGTGTTTTCATTCCAAATTTGTTTAACAATTGGCGTAAGTATATTTGACCCTGACTCAAGAAAATAGCAACGGGTTGAATGACGTAACTCAGTCCGCAGAAAGAATGAAGTTCACCCATCATGGACATTTCAAAATTTTTCATTAGTTTTGCAAAAGCGACAAAACTTTTATGTG